>CM070623.1:43217130-43817130 GCA_036346255.1 Ampelocalamus luodianensis
TAATCTAGTTGATTTGGTCACAGTATCCTTGCCTATGTTCATTTCCGAAAAATGTATGAAAGGCATTGGGACGACAAGACTTCAGCAGAAGTAGTCTTCAAGGGAGCATATGATAAACACTGATCATCATACTTGAGATTTTAAAAATCTTAATCAAGCCTAGAAGGTGTTGATACAATGATTATTGTTTAAATTCACCTTGAAGGTTTTACCACTTAACAATTTAGATCTAGTTGGTCGACAATACAAAGATTATGAAGATCACTCATAGATCCTGATGATCATTACTAAATTCTGAAATATGCTGACTATCTGTCAAATCTCTATAGTGCAAAATCCTGGAATGGATTTATATTACTTTGTGCTAGTGCAGCCATCTAAGCAGATTTTTGTAACACCCTGGCTATTTGGAAGCCAAGATGTCACCTAAAAAAAATCTAACATACAACCACAATGCGGAAGAATTTGAATAATTTATCATCTAATGGCTTTGATCTGTTTACCAACATGGAGAATGTATCATTCCTTCACCAACTAAATTTATTTATTACAGTTCATCAATTAACGAATGAAAGATAGAAACTAAATCATATTGTTGAACTTGAATACGGTGAATTGCATGTTTAGTGCATGTCTACTCCCTCCCGATAGAGCCAACATCAATGATCACCTAAAATAAACAAACAAAGTAAGAATGAGTCCGTGACTCAGCAAGTATAGTGAATAAATGAACATACCACAAATACGAGCAAGACCTCATCATTAAAGAATGCGAACATACCCCGAATGAATATATGGATGAATGGAATGAATGGATTTAATGAAAAGAATGGACTGCACACATGCTTATACTGGTATAGCTAGTGACACACCCGTCGGTGTTCACCTAAGCCCGCATTTAACCAAAATACGGGGATCCCAATCCCGTATGAAGAACGTTTCATACGGGTGTCTAAAACTGCCCACATTGGACTGGTGGGTCTTACGTGCCCATACTGGAATTGATGGGTCTTATAATCCACTGTCGTGGAAGGCACATGGAACAGGATGCATGAGCTGAAGTATGAATTATGAAAGACATCATATATATACTCATGGATATAACACATAAGAAAATGACATAAACTTTGAATATTCTCATGGATATTAGAAAAAACACAATACAGTCATCAAGCATGCATCATACACCAAACATATGAACATCAAAGTACTTGCCTTTCGCGAAGCGCTATGGTAGTAGGCAAAGAAGATGTCCCTAAACCCGAAGCATCTCTGCTTACACAAGTAAGTACTCGAAATAAATACAACATGTAACAGGGCGCTTCCATTAACGTTCTACAACGCCTTACCGACAACCCACAAATAACTAGTTAGCTCAAATCTGAAAACAGATGACACGATCATAGAACCGACTCTGGAATGGAGCACGAAATCACCCATATCTAATGGTCTGGGACTCGGAACGAGGTGAGCCAAGATTCTAAGGAAACTTAACAAACATATCTACGAAAACCTAGTTGGGGAGATAACCCAGATCGGCCAAAGAAATATGCTAACAAGCAGCTGAACATGACAAGCGACTTACGTTCCGACGAAGCGTCAAAGATAAAGAAAATAACACAACTATTGATCTACAACTCCGATTAAGGCGTTCTTTAACATTCTGGAAAGGTTATGAAATTTTCTAAAATATTCTAGTTGGGTGGGAACCCTGAATGTGCCTCTAACAAAAACATATTTCAAAAGACAGATCAACAGATTAATCCTGTGAGAAATCTGGGCAGCAAGATTAAAATTAACATAACTTTTGATCCATATGATGGAATCTGGTGATCTTGATGGCTATGGAAAGCTAAGACAATGAACTATAATTCTCATAATAGGGAGGATTCCTGATTCGGAACTTAGAAATGCTCAATTTGCCCCGCAAAGTGACTGTTGGGAATTAAACGATGTTCTGGACAGTGGTACAAAAATGGCCGTATCTTTCAAAACATAACTCGGATTCAGGTGAACTCAGAGGCTATGGAAACCTGACGAGATAATCTACAACTCTCTAAGAGATCACAAGTCCTAATTAGGCCTTGATCTAAATGAAAATCGACATGCAACAGAGAACAACAGATCTGATTTTGAACACAGCACTACCTATGAACCAAAAACTGACCTCTACCAAAACGAACTGAGCAACAGCAGGGATGTGAGATGTTACTCTAGGAGATGTGTGAGACGTTGATCCTTGCACGAATCACCAATGGACGACGGCCTCCCGGCTGATCTTCCTCGATCCGGCCTGCAGCACCAAAGGAGGAGGGTTGAGTTGCTACCACCAATGGAGGGAGGGGGATCGGTTTTGGCAGCAGGGAGGACGCCACCACCAAAAGAATCAGCAGGAGGGGCGCCTCCACCAGGATCAGCAAGGGCGGCGGCTTGTGATGTGTGGAGCAGCCAAAGGCAAAAGGGAAAAGGGAAAAGGGGATGCCTTGTCTAGGGTTTTAAGGGTGGGGCGCATGGGCTTTAGGCCCATGGCGCCTCCCCTCTTGGGCTATTGGCCGAACATTAGGCCAAAGCACTCTAGGCCGGAGGCCCATCTCTTTAAACCCCCTCTTCAAAACTGAAATTACACTAAAACCCTTTTTTCGAATAAAATCTCACTAATCGGGACTCGGGGTATTACAATTTTGGTAGCTACTTCTACCAACCACTTAGAGATTATAGCACTATATGAAGACTCGCTTGAATGTGTTTGGCTCAAACGTGTAATTAACCGCATCCAGAAGTAATGTAGCATTAATACCGTCAATACCCCCTAAATTATCTATGAAGGTAATGTTGCCTGTATTACACAAATGCAAACAGGTAATGTTAAGGGCAACACCACGAAGCACATTGCTCCTAGATGTTTTATCCTCATGAAATCCAGAAGAATAGTGAAGTAAATATCCTGCAAACAAAATCTTGTGAAAATCCAGTTGATTTATTCACTAAGTCTCTACTGCATCTAGTTTCCAAAAATGCATTCATGGTATTGGAATGAGACAATTTAAAGAGTTGGAGAATTCAGGAGGAGTAGATCCCTAAATCATGACCCTTATCAAATCCTGAGGATTTATCTAAAATCTTGAAGATTGGATCCTAAAAATTAAATGTTATACTCTTTTCCTTGGTGTGTTTTTCTAAAGTTTTCTCACATGAAGGTTTTTAGTGGGGCAACAAGTGTAATACAACTTACGAATGTAATGTACTCTTTTCTCTATTTCTTTTTTCACAATGGGTTTTTGGAAGGAGTTTTTGATGAGGCATTTGCATATCGTTATCTATTGCCCAAGGGGGAGTGTTATGAAACCTAGTTACGGGCAAACAACTAAATCGCCCCTCGAAGGCTTTCACCCCTATGGGTTATATATACGAGGATCCCTATGTACAACAGAGATAGAGATGAATAAAGATTACGGATCCTCCTCTATACACTTGTGTTTATCCTTCTCCTATTGTGTTCATATGATTACTTATGTATTGATTGATCTACGAGTCAGCAACGTGGCGACTACCAAAATCTCAATACGTTCGACCGTGCACTACCGCTAGCCATGCCCTCCTCCCGTTCGATGTTCGCTCTGGCACACGCTTGTCCCCCATCTCGAGCGAGCCATCCACACATGTCGCGTCATGCTGGACGCATCGCCTTCCCAACGCGCTTGGCTGCGTGTCATGCCTTGTATTCGCCTTGGCCACTCGCCCACTCCCCAACGCCATACAGAACCCATACGTTGCCCTAAAATTCGAAGCGCTCCCGTAAAAACCTCCATGCCCACGTCGTATTCTAGCCTCGACCGTCCGAGCTATGCTCATCATCACAAGACTGACCAAACACGGATACACAGCTTCTCATGACCCCAACCACAAAAGTAAACACAAAAAAGGATGACCGAGATCTAGAAGGAAAAGGATGCGCGTGTCAAGCAAGGAAGCTCAACAGGATGGCAATGGTGTTGAGGAACGTTCTCGGCAAATTCCAAGACCTCAAGCTCCAATTCTTGGAGGGAAGCTGGAAATGGTGAGCTAGAGAAGATGATGTGGTCGGCTCGGCAAATTCCAAGACCTCAACATGTACATACGCATGCATGATGTTATATATGCTCGATGTCCTCTTCTCTCATATCAGTCGCTACTCTATTTCTACGTTGGCCAACTCAATACTATGGCTCCTCACTAACCGCGGCAACCTCCCATCTTCACGGATACCGGCATGTCTGCTTTAGTCGTTATCTCACGATATAGTGAATGTTTTCGCCATTGCCAGTGACGATGTGTCTCTCACTAATGATGGCACACTGCTAGCTACCCGATGGCTCATATCGTCCATAGCTCATCTTCAATGCAAATCATCATTTCCTCTCTGCCAGTGGCTTCCCCCATCATTGAGATTATTTAGCCAAGAACTTTTTCATCAACACCGACGCTCACCACTTGTCATTACGGCCCTTGGCTCCTTTAACACTGGAATTTCTCTTCAATGGCTCCGGCAAGCAATACGATATTGTTATTATTGAACGACTAAGGTGAGCGGCATGACATTGTCCTCATCTCCATCGTCCCTGCCTCGGCTCTTTGTTTCCTCATGGGTCAATGTCATATTGCAGGAAAAATCGATACTATTACACTCTTTTGTGGTCTCCCCTGACACCATACGTGCTATCATCGTTATAATTTTTATTTTTTATTTAAATTTTTAGTAATTTTTATTTGTATTATGAAGCAACAGTAGAAACACGTGACTTTAAAAGCGGACGTGGTGGCTTTTTTGTGTCTCCTCCGACAACATGCGTGTCATCCTTGTTATAAATTTTATTTTTATTCAACATTTTAGTTATTTTTATTGGAGTTAGTATACAAATCAAATTTCTAAATTTTAGTTATTTATGGTTTTTTTACTTTCGAATTCGCATTTAAATCAAATTGCTAATTTCTTATATTTTATTTAGCATTTCAGTTATTTTTAGTTGTATTTCATATACAAAGCTAATTATCAATTATTGTTTAATTTTTATTCTGAATTATAATTTTTTGAATTTGTAACAAATTCACATTGCTGATTTTATTTTTATTTTTAATTCCAAATTTTAGTTTTTTGTTGGATTTCATATTCAAATCTAATTGATAATTTTTGTTTATTTTTATTCCAAATTATAATTATTTTGGAATTTTTACATAGAAATTCATATGGAAATTAAATTACTAATTTTATTTTATTTTTATTCTGAATTTCAGTTTTATTATACTTGATATGCACTCTTTTACTTATGAATTCGTATGGAAATCAAATTGCTAATTTTATTTTATTTCTTCCTAGTTTTATTGTACTTGGCACACACTCTTTCTTTCAATCTACTGTTATAATCTGGACCCACCACGATCAACGATGTAGATCTTTCTTTTTTTGCACCGATTAACATAGCAATTTATTTTAGTTTTTTTGGTTGTATTTCGTGCACAAATATAATGGCCAGCTATTGTTTAATTTTTATTCTGAATTATAATTTGTGGAATCCATATCAAAATCATATTGCTAATTTTATTTTTTTATTCTGAATTTCAATTGTTTTGTTGGATTTCGTATACAAATCTAATTGCTAGTTTTTGTTTATTTCTATTCCAAGTTATACTTATTTAGGTTTTTTACTTGGAAATTTTTATGGAAGTCAAATTGCTAATTTTATTTTATTTTTATTCCGAATTTAAGTTTTATTGTACTTGACATGGACTCTTTTACTTAGAAACTTGAGTGGAAATCAAATTACTGATTTTATTTTATTTTATATTTTGAATTTCAGTTTTATTGTATATGATATAAACTCTTTCTTTTAATCAAGACCGTATTAATCTAGACCCACCACGACAGTATAGATTTTTCTCTTTTTGCACTGATTAGCGTAGGAATTTCTAGCTCTTATGAGCGAACGTGGTGCCTTCTTTGACTCTACTTTAAGAAGATAATAGATATAACTATAATATACTAGTATTGGCCTATTGATGCACCACAATTTGTGATTCATCTATGGTCTGTGCTGCTAAGTGCAACCGATTGACACAATAAGGCCCTGTTTGGAATGACTTCACCTTCGGCTTTTTGCTCGGAAAAGCCGAAAGCCGTTCCAAACGGATGTCTTTTTCCATAATTTTTTTTCAAAGATGGAAGCCACGTTTAACATGAGAAAGCCAGAAGCTGCCATAGGGCAGCTTCCACGGCCCCTATTCCGCATTTATCCCTCAAGTTAATAGGTATTTACCTGGTTTTGCCATCGCATAAAACCCCCGCCTGACCCAAACTCAAACCCTAACCCCAGCCCCCTAAGCCCCCTCCTATTTCCTCTCGCGCTGCATCGTCGCCCCACCTCCTCTTTCTTCCCACGCGTTGCCGCTCCTTCTCCTCCCCACGCGGCGCCACCCTCCCTCCTTCTGCACCCCTCTCCCTCTTTGCCCCCCCCCCGAGCTGCCGCCACTCCTCCTCCCGAGCCCAGTGCCCTATTCCCCCCTCCTCCTCGATGCCTCCGCCACCACACTTGCCTCCTCCTCCCCCGACTTCAGCATCACCCTTCTCCTCCTCCTCTGAGCCGCCACTCTCCTCCTCCCCTGCAGCGGTCGTCGCCGCTGGCCCCAATTTTTTTATTTCCTTTTTCTTTTTTTGTAAACTAAATATTTACGTAATAATTATTTTTTGTAACAATTGTTTATTGTAATTATTTATGCAATAATTATTTAGTGTAATAATTGTTGTTAATTACGTTAATCGCAATCTATTGCGTTAATTTTCGTTAAATGCGGTCAAATGTGTTAATTGTCATTAATTATGATCAATTGCATTAATTGTTGTTAATTGTGGTAGTTGTCGTCAATTGCGTTAGTTGTCGTTAATTGCCATCACTTGCGTTAATTGTCGTTAAACGACATCAAACAAGCCATCATTTGCCTCAAGGGCATTTAAGATATTTCCCATCTCAGAAGCTGCAACCAGCCTAACTAAAAGTCACACTGCCAAACAACCAACCTCTTCAGCTCAACGGTTCAGCCCAGCCAGAAGCTGTATTTTAGAAAAACTATAGTCGTGCAAAACAGACCCTAAGTTCCATCTTCTGGCTTATGCAAAACATTGCGTTACCATATACCACCAGATGCAGCTGTAAGACGACCTTCTCCATTCTTATATATTTCGGTGATGTTTAAGCATTTGCAATCCTGGATCCATGCGTATTGCTTTTGTACCATATATTTTGTTTCCTCGAGCTCTGTCAGATGAGCTGTAACAGTGCATAAGCTAGTTAGAGTCTCAAAGGGCTTAAGCTTCTTTTTTGAAACAAGAAAAAAGAGAATATTAATTAAGAAGAAAACATGCATCCAAATTCAAGCCCAAGAGGACTTGAACCTGGTTGTCCCACCAACTAAGCTCGGCTCTGTTAGACGGCTTAAGCTTCATCTTGGCTCTGTGTTGGAATGCTGGAATTTTTTTGGACAATCCCTAATTCTTATGTTACAAAAGAACATCTCTAATGCTCCAAGTTGACAAATGCTTAGAGGTAACTTTCTTGTCACGTTTGAGTGAGAATGCCTCAAAATTTAGTCTCCATGCTCACTTAAGCATTCCCGAGTAAATGGTCGAGGATATGATATACTCGGGCACTTCTAAGTACACGTTGCATTACAGATGGCCTTAAAACTCAACTGTCTACCTACAAAATCGTAATTGGAAAAAGGAATGAAAAGGAAAAGAAATAGAAATCAAAAGCGAGACAGGAGAAAAAACACTTTGTTCTAAAATATGTTTCGGGCTACACGACATGCACATGAATTTCTAGATGTGCTGAGCAAACCTTCGAAAGAGAATCAAGCCTCTGTTGTACATTGGAAACTGACATCTAATTGTTTTAAGATAAATATTAATGGTTCTTTCTTGAAAGAGACAAATAGTGGAGGGTGGGGCTTCATTATTAGAGATGCTACTGGTATTGTGCATGGGGCAGGTTCAGGAAGAATCCGTGATGTTCAGAATTGTGACATTCCATTTTTCGGGGCTTTTTTGAAAATTTAAAAATAAAATAAACCATATGAATTTTCTTGATTTGTTAAAGCTTAATTTGAAATTTCATAAAATAAACCAGTTTAATAAGATTAAATCAAACTTCAATGATTTAAAATTTGGTTTATTTGATTCTCTGAATTTTTGGGCTTTCCAAGTTCTTTGCTATTCTTGGAATTTGTTTTATTTATTTATTTTCTCTCTCTTGCAAAAATTTAATTTAAAGTGTGGAATTATTTTTGAGTTTTTTCATTTTATTGAATTAATTTAAAGATTAAATTGAATTATGGAATTTAAAATATTCTAAGTGATTAAAATAAACTTCAATTAAATTCAAAATTATTTTATTCGAATTTTTTGTATTCCAAGGTTTTTATGGAATTTTCCCAAATTTATTTTATTTTGCCCCCTTCTTTTCTTTTTCTCCTTTTTCTTTTTCCTTTTTTTCTTTTCTCTTTCTTTTCCTTCTCTCTGCCTGCTCCCGAGCTGCATGCCGCCCATGCCCTGCAAGCCTGCCCATGCCCTTGCCACAGCTTGGGCCCATGCTCTAGCTCCCCTCGCCCATATCATCTGCGCCCATGCCCTGCGCTCTTGCCAACCTCCCCGCCTGCTCATACCCTGCAGCCTCGCTTGCTCGCCTACCCATGCTCTAGCCGTCGCACCGCGTGCCGCCTGTCCCGGCGAGTCCATGCCGCCCTGCCTCCTTTCTCCGTCTATAAAAGCTTGGCAAGCCCTCCCCTCCCCTCCCCATCCTCTCTTCCCTCTCCCCGCACCCGAAGCACCCCCACTGAGCTTTCCCTTTTCTTCCCCGACACCGGCCGCGCCACCTCCTCCCTCTATCTCCCTCTTCGGCTGCCCATTCCCCTCCCTGAGTGTGTCACGGTGTGCCCCCAAATGTCCTTCCACCCCTCCCACAAGTCTCCCCTCTCCTCTCTCTTTCACCTCGCTGGAATCCACGTTTTTGTCTCGCCGGCCGAAGCTCACTTCAACGTCGATTGTGCCACCTACAGTGGAGCCCCGCCACCTTTGACCACACCATCGGCATCGCGCAGTCACTTTCTACATGATGCTCCCCTCCGCTTCACCAGAATGCCACCGGAGCACCGCCCCTGTGAGCCGCCGCCGACCGTACGCCTTCCTCGCCACTACAGTCGCCTCGCTTCGTCGCTGGCAGCACCGCCGCCGCCCTTGGCTTTCTCGACCTCGGGGGATCCCATTTTGGCCCTCATTGCCGTCCACCACCCTCTCCTTTCGCCGGTGCCACCACCACCAGCTCTGGCGCCTAGAAATTTAGCTGGTGCGTCTTCTTCTTCTTTCCTTCTTTTTTTTTGTTCCACTTCTATTTGGGGCCCACTGTCATTCACGGCAGCTTCTCCCCCTCGCCATCTCTCTCACACCTCCATGTGGAGCCCTCAAGACAACCACTCTTTTAATTCTAAATCCTGAAAAATCAGATTCCACGAATATTCTCCCTTTTTCTTTTTATATCATTTCATGTGATTGAAAACTTCTGGATGTTCGTTCTCCCTCATACGAACTCTGATTCAATTTGATCTTATTCTTAAATTCATATAAATTCAGTACCTTTCTTTTGGTTCTAATTTGGTAATTTTTGGATTTTTATTTGGATTCTATTGTATTTATTTTGCTCTTTTTTTAGATTGTATAGAATTCTGGACCGTCGGTCGAAGCATCTCAAACCTTCAAGAATTCAATCTATTAGTCTATTTATTTATTGTTCTTTTAAATTATGTATTTCAATCTAGTTGGTCTGTCGTAATACCAACATAGGTATCATAATATGCTTAGCCATGCTTAGTTGTGATGAGATTCATTGATCATCAATGATTAATTTTACTATCAATAAATGGTGTGCCATGGCGATCTAGGTTTGTCATTGGTTTGGGTAAACAAAAAAATAGACGTAAAGCTATCATTGTTCAAGCCTTATATGAATATTATTTGTATATATTTTCCTACGACTTGCTAAGTACTTTATGTACTCACGGCTTTGTGCCATTGTTGATCAGTCACCTATGAAGAATAAGGAACACAGAGTTCTACGAGGGGGAGTACTTCGAAGACTATACGAACTAGGTTACATTCTCCACTCGATTGCTTGTGGGCATGTCGGATATCTACCACGAGATGTTTTATTTCGCTGCAAGTTTACTCTTTTGTCTTAAGCATTGCGTGGCAAACTCTGTAAACCTTGATCATAAGGTCTGTTGCTACTAAGTAATATTAAATTATCTTTTTTTAGCTATCTTGTTGTATGGATATGATTCCATCGATGTTGCAACTGTATGAACTAGCTTACTGATCATGTGACTAGTCAGAATACACATAAGGTTCAAATTCAGGAGTCGAGGTCCCGACAAGAATGCTTTCCAAGCATAGGCGGAGGCATGCGTACAAGCTCTGAATTTTGCCTTGGAAGCAGGAATGGGCAAGGTGGAATTGGAAACTGATGCGGTGAACCTATGTTCAGCTTTGATGAGCACTCACTATGATTTGTCAAGGCATGGCGGCCTGGTTCGCGAAGTAAAATTCCTGCTGATCTGTCCTTTCGTAACCTTTAAAGTTCTTCATTGTCTCTGTTCTAGTAATCGAGTTGCTCATGAGCTAGCTGGTTATGGAGCCAAGCTTCATCATGGTGGTGTAATGTAATGCTCTGGACCGATTCTATTCCGGCCTGTGTAAATTCTTTAGTGCCCAGCTATTCAGATTTAACATCTGTTTAATGGAATCCCTGACATTTAAAAAAAAAGCGAGACGGAGAGAAGATAAAAGAAGCAGCAGCAGTTCATTGTTGGGGAGCTTGCCACTTGGCCGCAATTTTCAAATCTCCTTCGGATTTTGGGCCGCTTCGCGTGCGCGCCTTTGTGGGGGCCTTGGGGAGTGGTTGCCTGGTTGGTGCCCGTAGCCATACACGGATTAGTGTTTCTGGTTCCCAGGTGTCAGTTGCCCGCTGCTCCTCTCCTCCGTCCCTCCCCAAGAGCGCCCCCGCGGAGGCAGGCAGCGATGGCCTCGCCGGCGGTGGCGATGAGGCACCCTTCCCCCACCGTCCTCGCGGCCGCGTGAGTTCCCGCTTCCCCCCGTTATGGCGGCGCCAGCCGAAGCCGTCTTAGCCTCCTAGCGCCTATCTCTGTGCTGTGACCTGATCCGATTTGATCAAATGTCTCGTCTAGTTTCTGTATTGTTTGGTGGTAGAATTCTGTAATTTGATTATAGAACTCTGTACGTTAGTGGTATAAACTCGTCTGTATTTTGATGGTGGAAGGTTAGGTTCCTACAGCGATCCAGCTAGTGTGGCCCTGTAGGGTTTGAACGCTGTGCCTCGTTCTCAGACTACTGCACTCCGTGCAAATTAGTAGATTATCATAGGGGATTCGTTTACGTGGAGAGGAGCATTAGATTTGTGGGTTGATAGGAAGTGGTTTGGATCAAAAGGTGCCTGGCGCTGCGTCAGTCTGACGGTTTTTTCGCATCATCACTTCTGCGTATAGCAGTAGCAGATACCGATGATGTAATCATTTGGTTGCCAATTAAACAGGAGAGAAATGGATCAAATATTAGTACACACTGCTATCTGTGTTTTGTTTAACTACCTTATCTGAGTAACTGTTCGAGTGTCCATGCTATTCTTTGAATAAATTGGGTTCTAAAATTATCATATTGTCTAAATGACCACATGGATTACAGCCGTCCTGGCATTTGCCTAACATCCATGTCTGTCTATTTCTTGTTCTGTATAATGTTTGTTTGTGTTGTGCTGAATTCTGTTCTCAAACCAACGCTTCTTCCCATTCCATGCATATTGTTTTGCAGGGATATTCACCTTCCAAAATGGGATTCCAAAGCTCAACTTCGCGGTTAAAGGTTACTGCACTTTTTGGGTGGATCAGGGGAGATACGAGTGTTAGAGATATACATGTATAGTGTGTTATTCCCCATTATTATAAGGGGTTCTTTGCATATTCACCACATGTACTTGTGTATATATACTGACCCATTGGCCCCATATTGAATACAAGCGCTATTCATAACATGGTATCAGAGCGAACCTAGGTTTTCCGTCGCTCCGCTTGTCGCCGCCGCCTCCGACGTCGTCGGATCCAAGAGGGTGTCGCCCTTGTCTGGAGGTCGTCGTCTTGACGTCATCTTGACGTCTCCCGAACGGAGAAGCCGCCTCCGTCTCGGCTTGAGTCGGCCGCTGCCGCTCGTCCCGCCGCCGCTCGTCGTCTCCTGCGAATCCGCGGCTTCCATGACGCCTCCACCTCGCCTTGAGTTGGCCGCCGCCGCTCGTCTCCAGAACCCGCCGCACCAGAACCAGGGGGGTCGCCGTCCAGCGAGGGGATCGCTCCACCCGCCGCCGCCGTCTAGGGCTGTCGTCGTCGAGGGGGGCCGCTCCTCTCCACCCGGGCCGCTGCCGCTCGTCCCGCCGCCGCTCGTCCCGCCGCCGCTCGTCGTCTCCTGCGGATCCGCGGCTTCCACGACGCCTCCACTCGCCTTGAGTTGGCGCCGCGCTCGTCTCGAACCCGCCGCGCGAGAACCGGGGGTCGCCGTCCAGCGAGGATCGCTCCACCGCATTCTGCTGCCGTCTATTTGTCGTCGTCGAGGCCGCTCCGCTCCCCCGGGCGCCGTCGCTAGAGGGTCCGTCCGCCGTCGTGCCGCCGCCTCGCTCGGGGTCGCTCCACCGCCGCTCCACCGGCCGCGTCGCCGCGCCAGAAACCTAGTCCCCGCCCGTGCTCGCCATCCGCCGCCAGGGGCCCGCCGCTCCACCAGCCGCGTCGCGCGCGCGGGAAACCTAGTCCCCGCCCCGTGCGTGTGCGTTTGGCGTTTGGGCCGTTTCAACTCAGCCGGCCCGGAAAAGAAAAGAAGAGAAAAAAAAGAGAAAAAAAAAACGTCGTTCTAACCGCCGCGCCGTCCAGCGCCGCCTGTTAGACCTCGTTGTCTTGGTCGCCGCGCCGTCCAGCGCCGCCTACCAATGGGCACCGTTTCCCTCCCTCGCTGCCCGGTGATCTTCGATGGTGTTTATTACCCCGACTTTGTGTCTCACATGCGCATCCACATGCGTGGTCTTCATCTTTGGGGCATCCTCTCTGGCGATGTCACCTGCCCGCCTTGCCTTATTCCTCCGACGGAGCCTACGCCTGTTGCGCGCTTCAACGGTGACAAAGGTGCGATTGAGGAGGCCGCCTTGCGATGATGAAGGCGTCTCGCCTACCAAGAGGCTCTGGATTCCTACAAGGATCGCCTGACCGCCTACACTCAGTGGTACGATGACGATGCTCGGGCTGCTGCTGTCTTCATCGCCAGTATCCAACCTTAGTTTTCTTCTGAGGTTGTGGGACTCCCTACGGCTTTTCAGATGTGGACTCATCTTCGTCAGCGCTATGAGCCCTCTGGTGATGCCCTGTACTTCTCCGTGGTCCGCCAGAAGCACTCTCTTCAGCAGGGTGATGCTACTGTTGACGCTTTTTATGCTCAGAGCTCTGCTGTTTGGCGTCATTTGGACTCTTCGCCTTCTTGGATGTCGCTCCTGTCCTGTTGCTGGTGTCCGTCTTGACACAGGTTCAGTGGATCTACGAGTTCTTTACTCGCCGTCTGAGTTCGAGCGTGGCGTGCCCAGCTCCTTGCACGCCACCTCGTGTCACTCTCTGGAGGCTCTTCGAGATACGTGCGGAGGAGACTCCACGAGTGGTTTGGCTGCTACCACTCCTCCGTGCTCGCCGCCCGCCACTGCTACCGACGGCTCCACGCGTCGACATTGCCTCCTCCAACGGCCGCCACGGTGGTGGTGGCCGCCTCCATCCGGCGGTGGTCGTCCTCACCGCTCCTCGCAATAAGGTCGGCCACATTGAGTCCCGTGCTATAAGAAGCGCGGCATCTTTCGCCGTTCTTCTACTAGCGCGCATCGTGCTTCTACATCGGCGCCGCATCGACTTCTTGATGAGTTTCTCTCGGCGGCGAGAGATAGCCGGACTTCGGACGCCGCTGCCGCCGTGTTCTCACTCGGCGAGTTCTGCGAGCTCGCTCATCGACTCTTCGAACGCGAGAAACCACCTTCTACGATCGGTACCTTCCCGTGGATTCTTGATTCTGGAGCATCTTTTCACATGACTCCTGATCCTTCCTCTCTGTCTTTCATTACACCCCTTCATGTTCCTTTTGTTGTTTATGTTCCTCGCCTTACCATGCAGCTTCTTTCTGCTGGGCAGATTACTGATCTTGGTTGTCGGGTCATTTTCGACTCTGACTCTTGTTGTGTTCAGGACCGCCACACGGGAGCTCTGGTTGGTTCTGGCCCTCGGCGCCTTGACTCACAACGTCTCTGGGAGCTTGACTGGCTTCACCTTCCTTCCGCCGCTACCGGTGCCGCGATCTCTCGGCTTACGCCGCCGCCTACCACTCTTTCCAGCGGTGGCATCACCGTCTTGGTCATCTGTGTGGATCTCGCCTGCCGTCTTTGATTCGTCGTGGTCTTCGGAGTGCATGTCGGAGATGTGTCTTTAGATTGTCGAGTGTAAGTTAGGTAAACAGATTGACTTCCTTATCCTCATAGTGAGTCGGTGTCTCGGCGTCCTTTTGATCTTGTTCATTCAGATGTTTGGGGTCCGGCTCCCTTCGTTTCGAAAGGGGTCATCGATATTATATCATTTTTATAGATGATTTTTCTAGCCACACTTGGATATATTTAATGTCTTCTCGTAGTGAGGTCTTATCTATCTATAAACAATTTGCCACTATGGTCCATACATAGTTCTCCACCCCTATTCGTGTCTTTCGTGCTGACTCCGCTGGCGAGTACCTCTCTCGTTACCTACGTAGCTTCCTTCGAGCGTGGTACTCGCTCGGTTCTCTGTCTGGTGCTCATGCTCGAATGGTGTCATTGGCGCAAGCATCGTCATCTCCTTGAGACGGCTCGTGTGCGATGATTGCCGCCTCTATTCCACCTCACTTTTGGGCCGAATTTGTTTCATCGCCACCTATCTCGTTAACATCCACCCTCTTACGCTCTTTAGGTACAATTCTGTTGAGCGTCTTTGTGGTCTTCTTCGACTACTCGCCTTAAATCTGTTTGGCTGCGTTTGCTATGTTCTCCTCGCTCCTCGAGCGTACCAAACCGATCGCTCGATCTGATGAGTGTGTCTTTCGGGATCTGATGCAGAGCACAAGGGATATCGGTCTTTGGGATCTGTTGGTCGACAGATGCGGATTTCTCGGGATGTGACTTTCGACGAGTCTCGTCCCTTCTACTCACGTCCTACCTCCTCAGCCGGCCGGCTTCCTCGTGAGTCTTCGTCCTTTGACCTTCGAGATACACCTATATCTGTCTTGCCCTCATCCACCCGTCCCACTGAGTCTCCACATATTCCTCCTGTGGCCTCTCCGCCGTTGTCGCCGCCTGCTTCGTCTCCTGCGGCTCCTCAGGCTCCTCCCACTACACTTGTCGACCTCGTATTGAGGATCTTCCAGATGAGCCATCTTCTCCTGATGTTCTATCTTCTCCTGATGATCCATCTTCCCCTGATGGGTTATCTTCTCCTCGCTACGCTCTCCGCGATCGCCAGTCGATTCGGTCTCCTGCCCGTTTTGGTTTTTCTGGTGCAGCTACTCTTGAGCCTGTCTCCTATTAGGATGCTGTTACTCATCCTGAGTGGCAGCATGCTATGGCCGAGGAGATTGCTGCCCTCGAGCGTACTAGTAGTTGGGATCTTGTTCCTTTTCCATCTCACTCTCGTCCCATCACGTGTAAGTGGGTCTATAAGATTAAGATTCGCTCTGATGGCTCTCTTGAGCGCTATAAGGCGCGTCTTGTTGCTCGTGGCTTCCAGACGGAGCATGGTCGTGACTACGACGAGACTTTTGCTCCTGTGGCTCACATGACCACTGTCCGCACTCTTCTTGCGGTGGCGTCCGTTCGTCACTGGTCTGTTTCTCAGCTTGATGTTAAGAATGTCTTTCTTAATGGCGAGTTGCGTGAGGAGGTCTACATGCTTCCGCCACTTTGGGTATTACATTTACGAGGGCATGGTGCGTGCGTCTTCGCGTTCTCTCTATGGCCTTAAGCAAGCCCTCGTGCTTGGTTTGAGCGCTTCTCCTCTGTGGTCTTCGCTGCGGCTTTTCACCTAGTGATCATGATCTGCGCTCTTTGTCCACACTTCGCCTTGTGGTGGACTCTTCTTCTTACGTATGTTGATGACATGATCATTCACAGGAGATGATTATGAGTACATTGCCTTTGTCAAGGCTCGTCTTAGTGAGCGATTTCTTATGTCGGATCTTGGTCCTCTTCGTTACTTCCTTGGGATTGAGGTTACTTCCACTTGAGATGGTTTCTTTATGTCCCAAGAGAAGTATATTCGAGATCTTCTTGATCGCGCCTCTCTCATCGATCGTCAGTCTTGTTGAGACTCCCATGGAGCTCAATGTTCACCTCCGACCCTCGATGGCGAGCCTCTTTACGATCCGACTACGCCATCGTCATCTTGTTGGGAGTCTTGTCTATCTTGTCATTACTCGTCCGGATATCACTTATCCGGTTCACATTCGAGTCGGTTTGTATCCGCTCCCACTCAGTCCACTCACCACCTTCTTGAGTTACGCATACCTTCGTGGAACTATCTCTCGCCGTCTTTTCTTTCCACACTCTAGCTCGTTCTGACTTCAGCTTATTCGGATGCTACTTGGGCGGCGATCCTCCGATCGCGGTCTATCTCTCGCCATCGTGTTTTTCTTGGTGGTTCTCTCATTGCACGGAAGGCGAAAAGCAGTGCAGTGTCCGTTCGAGCGCAGAGGCCGAGTTGCGAGCTATGGCTCTCTTGGCAGAGATTACCAGCTACGGTGGTTACTTGAGGATTTTGGTGTTTCTGTCACTACACCGACTCCTCTCTTGTCCGATAGTACAGGTGCTATCAGTATTGCCCGTGACCCTGTGAAGCATGAGCTTACCAAGCATATTGGTGTTGATGCTTCCTTCATGCGGTCTTGTGTGCATGATCAGGTGATTGCTCTCCAATATGTGCCTTCAGAGCTTCAGATAGCGGATTTCTTCACGAAGGCCCAGACTCGAGCACAGCACGATTTCTACCTCTCCAAACTCAGTGTTGTTGATCCACCATGAGTTTGAGGGGGGGGTGTTAAAGATATATATGTATAGTGTGTTATTCCTCATTGTTATAAGGGGTTCTTTGCATATTCACCACATATACTTGTGTATATATACTGGCCCATTGGCCCCATATTGAATACAAGCGCTATTCATAACAACGGGAACACGTAAATTGATCCCTTCGGTTGAATCATACACGCTCACAGGGTCAGCCTCAGAGGTGTTTTTGTGTTTCTTGGGTGAACTCCTTTTCCAGGACCTATGCACCCGATTCATGATTTCCTTAACCATTCCTTGGTTTCAGGTAGGCATGAAGCCACGTGAGGTATCTATTTCTGTCATTTCTTCTATTATGGACATTCCTCCAGTGGATTGGGATGCATGTGCTGTTGATTCAGCTGATCCTGAAAAAGTTCAATCCTTTTCTTACCCACGCATTCCTCTCAAGCTTAGAAGAATCAGGTTCTGCAGTGAAGGTGAGCACATAAACCACACTTGCTGATTCCTTAGAACACATTCCAGTAGATGGTGTACTATGAAGCAGGGTTTCCTTAGAACGCAGGGGTTGTGGTGGCTTGGTGGTCGAAGCAGGCATGGTGAGATCTGGGTCGGTGACATCAGTTGGTGCGACGCAGTGATTGCGGTGGTGCGGCCCTATCGAGGTAGCGTGGCAGGTGGTGTTCCTGCGCAGGTGGCGCATGGTTTTGGCCGGCGGTCGCCCCCTTTGCAACGCGTTGTGGCAGGCGGCGTGTGTGGTGCTCTGGCCGGCAATGGGCCCCTCGGCAGAAGGTCGTGGTGGCGTAGGTGTGCGCCACGATGGCACAACGGGGGTGGTGCTCTAGCTAGCGGCGCCCCCCTCGGCAGAAGGGTCACAACGGTGGTGGTGTGAGAGTGTGTCACGAGCGCTGCGGTGGTGCGTTGTGGTGGGCGGCGTGCGTCGGCAGTTGGCCGGTGTCAATCCCCTTGGCAGTGCATCGGGGCAATGGTGTGTCACAGCAGTGGTGCGAGCGTGGGCAGCGCAGTGGTGTGATGGGCCGGCGGCGCGTCGAGACAGTGCAGTGTGCATTATGGCAGTGAAGGTGTTGGAAGTCTCGCGACGGCGAGCTCCACGCCCTTTGCGGGTTGGTACGTTGCGTTGGGGACATCCATTGCATCTTCGGCTCGCGTTGTTGTTGTTGTTGAGCTCGAGTGTGCATGACCAATTGGCCGCGGCGGTGTTGTGCTAGGTGGTGTCATGGGCCAGGGTACTGTTCATGCACGTGAACAGTACCATGGGTACTGTAGCACAGGAATAGGAAGGGTCCCAGATAAGAATATCTATTTCCTTAAATAGTTGATTAGTTTCCTTGTATAGGGATTAGGTAATTGGAAAGGTTATCTATTAGTTAGGAAAGTTATCTTTTAGATTGATCATATCCATAATTGTTAGAAGAACCCTCTATATAAGGAGGCATATTGTAATCGTTGGCATTAAGCAATGAGAATACAATAGTCTAAGTCCCAATCCCCTTCGTCTCCCTAATCTATAGTCTTCCCTCTCCCCTAACAGCCGTCGCCACCCTGCTATCCTCCCGGTGATGTTTACCCCTATGATCTAAGGATCATAACAACTTGGTATCAGAGCCAACACCATGGTTTCTGCTGTCGAGAATTTCAAGGCCATGAGGGCCACCCTCAACGAGATGAGTGCCGGCGTAGACGACATGAAAGCCATCTTGGCAGACATGGCGGCTATGGTGGCCAAGCTGATTGAAAAGGAGAAGGAGGCACGGGCAGCAGCTGCTGCGCGATCTGCGCTGCCGGAGGCATCTTTGATTTCGCCTGTGACTTCTGCATCGTCGACCTCCCTGCCTGTGGTTGCCCAAATAGTGCCCTCGCCGAGGAAGAAGGCCGCTGCCCAACAACTGTCTTCTCCACGCGACCGGCCAATATCTATTGGAGCGTTGCAGATCATCTTCCATGCAATGTTCCGCCAGCGCCACGACCTCTTGTCAACGTGGGGTCTCCTAGGGCTTCAACCATGGCCGCCACCACAGCTCGAGGACGAGCTGTCGCAAAAGGAGGGGAGTAGTGTCATGGGCCAGGGGACTGTTCACGTGTGTGAATAGTACCACAGGTACTGTAGTACAAGAATAGGAAGGGTCCCAGATAAGAATATCTATTTCCTTAAATAGTTGATTAGTTTCCTTGTATAGGGATTAGGTAATTGGAAAGGTTATCTATTAGTTAGGAAGGTTATCTATTAGTTAGAAAAGTTATCTTTTAGATTGATCCTATCCATAATTGTTAGAAGAACCCTCTATATAAGGAGGCATATTGTAATCGTTGGCATTAAGTAATGAGAATACAATAGTCTAAGTCCCAATCCCCTTCGTCTCCCCAATCTATAGTCTTCCTTCTCCCCTAACAGCCGACGCCACTCGGCTATCCTCCCGGTGATGTTTACCCCTATGATCTAAGGATCATAACAGGTGGTGTCTTACCTCTAACTTTGGTGTTAGTGATGCTTAGCTAGGTGTTCCAGTTGGGGTTCTCCCCATGCGTGGTGTGGTGGTGTTGTCCATTAATTTCTCGGCTAGGCTTCACCCTTATACAGTTTTTCCTCTTTTTACTTAGTTTGTACAGTTTTTACCCTCCATCTTAATGAAATGAATAATGGCGGCTCTCCCGCTATTCGTTAAAAAAAGGCTTGGTTTGCATCAATTTTTTATGTGTTACCTATGGCCATGGATTTTTTATTTTGGCTTAGTTACACCCCCCACATGATTACATTTGATACTTAATTGCATAGTTCATGTCATGTTAATGTACTTCTAGAAATTGAATATCTGTTAGCTCTAACCTTTATTTTTGTCCCAATAAGCATGGTTCTACATTTCATTATATCTTGAGATTCATGACCATCCTTGAAACCTTGATGTCCTTGACTGATTTCAGGAAACAGGGTGGTTACCTCTGCATGTTGTTGCACGGGACGAGAATGAAAATATTATAGGTGTCGTTCCACTTTACCTTAAAAGGTTTAACATCATTAACAGAATATCATCTCCTGTTTGCCTACTTGATGTACACTCCCTTCATCTTCATTGGCTGAACAACAACAATGTAACCTTGCAGCCATTCTAGGGGAGAGTTTGTATTCGATCATTCATGGGCAGAAGCTTACTACAGTTATGGACTCGAATACTATCCAAAGTTACAGTATTGTGTACCTGTTACCCCAGTAACTGGTCAAAGAATATTACTTCGAGATACATCCTACCGGGATGAAGTATTTGATGCTCTAGTAAAAGCTTTGAAGAGTCTGACTACCAAGGTATTGAAATTGGATTTCTTGCAATCATTGATTTAAAGTTTAGTAATTTTCCTGGAATACCGAAGAATTATAACAAAATGCTATTGCATCTTTGTATTATTGGTCATTCTGTCTTGCAACTCACTTAATATGGCATTGTGATATTCAGTAGGACTCATCACTTCATGAATAAGCTGTCTTCTTATTTTTCTAATTTTCTTGACATTTCCAATGAATATGAAAGGATAGCAATTTTCTTTCATTGAATTAGTAACTCTGTTGTCTGCTTGCAGCCAGAATGTTTCCAAATCAATGCTAGGTCATTATTGAATTGTCTACAGGTGATAAGTCGATGTGAAAGTAATAAGAGTTTTAAAGTTCTGACCTTCTTTACACCTGATGTATCTTCATGATGTTTGCTAATGGGATATGCGCTGTAGCAATAGTTTTTTAAAGTTGTGTGCTGTTCATTGATTTTATTCATCATTTCTGTATGACTATTAATTCATAAATAGGAGGACAACCTTCGGATGTACTGAACCAACTGACAATCTTTTGGTTTCTGCTGCATTTCAGCTGAAGGTGTCATCACTACATATAACTTTTCCATCTGAAGGTGAATTCAACAAGTTGAAATATAGTGGGTTGTGGCAGAGAATAGGGATGCAATACCACTGGAGAAATCGAAATTACAAAAGGTATGCTAACATGGGATTTCTAGGACTTCCTTCTGGATTTGCAATGCTTTAAGGTGGACTTCTGATCATATTAGACTTTAACCCAGGGCCCCCATTTAGTCATAAGCACAGCCTAGTGAATCTACCTAGAAGTGCAAACAAGCTCACAGCTTGGGTGCACCTACAATTTTCATCACATGTAACACTAACTCCAGGCTTTTCCTTGTTCTTTGTCAACAACCTTTCACGTTTCTTAACAAATCATGATGCCAGGTTGTCGATATACTTTTTTTGTGTCATTTTTGCTGGTAGAGTTTATTTGGATTTGTGATGAATAAGCTAGTAATATCAATCTGCTTAGACTTTCTTTGTGGGTTATGAGGATTTTTCCGTCTGTTTTGATTTACGTCTTTATGGCATCCCAATAGAATAGTTGCTGAGAACACATAGTTTTAGAGAAGAGAATCCATTTCAGCTTATATTGTTTAGCTTAGCAAGAGATGCAAATTACATTGCTAAAAGAGTGAACTTTCCATCTTGTTGACTTGGAGTCATTGCCCTCATTTGTTACTTTTGCAAAACTTTACGAGCTTACATACTTAATTGTTTATAATATATAAATATTTACTGATATATCTTTGTTCATCATTTTTTTAGTTTTGATGAGTTTTTGATGGATATGAAGCAGCCCAAACGGAAAAATATCAGACAGGAACGCAAAAAGGTTTGCCTTGTTTTGGATTCCTTGATTTCAAATGTGGCTGTAAATTGACATTTATCTTTTAATACTACCTTCCAGATTCCTGCTCAAAATTTGAAAATGAAGCGACTTCGTGGAGATGAAATAAAGGTACTTACTATAGTCAACTGTTTATTTGTACTCACTATTCATTTTCTTCACAACATTAGATACTTTCACTGACACCTGCTTAGCCTCGCTTTCTGAGTTTGCTTTACATTTATTCAACAAAAAAAATACATGTTCTATGAACTTATCATGGGTTTTATTCGCATTGCAGAGCAGCCATTGGGACCAGGGAAAAAAAAACCCGGCCGGTAACCGGTTCCCGGAGGGGTGGCGGGAGGAAAAAAACCGGCCGAAATTTTTTTGAACTTTTCTTTTGCTTTTGTGATCCTTTTCACATGGGATGCTGGCCCCGTACCCCCCTCTTGCTGTTGGCTTTGGCTGCATGTGAAATAATCAGTGGAGAGGCATGTGAACTTGTCCCCCTCTCTTTCTTTTGTGTCTCCACTTTGCAGCTTGCTTGCCTCCCTCCCTCTCTCCATTTGCAGCAGCAGAAGCAGCCCTCTCGTCTCCCTCCCTCCCTCCATTTGCAGCAGCATCTCTCCCTCCCTCCCTCCCTCCATTTGGTGCCTTTCTCTTGCCCCCCTCCCTCCATTTGCAGCAGCAGGGCAGCAGCCTCCCTCCCTCCATTTGCGGTGGCAGCAACAGGTATATCCATATATGCTCAAGTTCTCAAGTACTAGCATGTGTATGCTCAAGTTCTCAAGTTTCTTCATGTAAACAAGATATGAAATGATGCAGATATACATCTCTTTTTGTTGTTGATTGATGAGCATGTAAGCAAAATGGTGTTTTTGACATTAACAGGTTATCAGTAAAAATATGTTTTGTCATGTCATGATACTTCATAGTTCATATGGACATATTAATCTCATGATATTGTTTGGTTGGCCATGAGTTAGTTATTTAGTCACATGGCAACATGTTTAAACTGATAGACATATTCCTGAACTATTTGAATTAGGCCAGAATGTTGAGTAAATGTGTATGTAGACTCAATTTTCATTTCTTCTCATCATTGCCATGCTGCCCAACATCAGTTTAAGTGTCATGACTCATGGGTGTTGTGTTTCTTTAGTCATCGATATTTACAAAATTGACCTATTTTTCATCCTATATGGATTATGGTAGGTGATGGCTCCTAAATCTATCAATGTTTGGGAACATGGAGAGAGACTAGGAGGTGCTGGTTAGAAGTGCAGATATTGTAATCTAACGAAATCAGGTGGAGGTGTCACCCGCCTAAAAGAACATCTTGCTGGGAGACACGGAGATGTTGTTACTTGCAGTGGGGTTCCGGCGCAAGTCCGAAGGCTCATGCTGGCAAGTCTTGATGAAGCGAAGGCAAGAAAGAAAACTATTAAAGATGAACGACTCCGAATGGAGCAAGTTGCAAGAGAACCTGTAGCTCGTGGCCCTTCATCTCAAGATGTTTTTGATGATGACGAGGAAATGCAGATGGAATGGGCTCGCCGAGAGTCGTTGGAGGTACACCAACTCCAACAAAAGGCACAAGCCAGGGGTGCAACGTTCGAACATGGTGGTGGCAGTGCAAGTGGTAGGGGAAGTGGCAGAGGAAGTGGTGCCATTTCTACGATGTTTGACACGTCACAGTCTATGAGAGTTGATTCTGATATTTTGGCAGCTCGGGCATCCCGGCAAACCCGCATTGATACAACAATGCGTGGAGGCTCTAGGTCGAAACTTGGGAAAATTTGGTCTAAGTGGTTCCTATACAGCCACAGTCGCCTCCATAATGAAATGCAAGAACATATTGGAGGAGAGATAGTTTGTCCAAACGCCACAAGGTTTGGAACGACATTTGTTTTCTTAAAAGTTTTTGGATAGAAAAGACAAATTTATGAAGTGGATGGTGTCAGATGTGTGGAGCTCCAATCATTTGTCCACGACTGAAAAAGGAGAATACATATATTCCTGTCTCACATGTAGACAATGGTGGACCTCTATGCATTGGGTCATTAAAGTAGTAGAATCGGTTTATCGACTACTAAGATTTGCAGACCAGCAGAAACCCGCAACTGTGGCAAGACTGGTTGCAAAAACATATGAACTGAAGCACAAACTTGACGTCGCATTGGCAGAAGATGATGCTACCTGTGATCGTGTTATGGAGGTAGTTAATAAAAGAATTGCAATGCTCAAGCAACGCACCTATATACTTGCAGGCAAGTAGATAGTTTCGTAAATCCTAACACATATTTGTTGTATTTTTTCTAACATTGTAAATGTGTTGAATTCCAAACTTTGGACAGCGGCGGTGCTAAACCCACAGAGTCACAACCTATATGGTTTGGGGAAGAATCCATCCCTCACCGTTTTCGTGACAACGGCAATTCAAAGAATAGCCGATACACCCGAGGAGGCAGTGCAGGCTCTAGGCGAGCTCGAATTCTATCGTAATCGACGTGGCCTATTTGCTTCAAATGAGGCTCACATTAGTGCATCTCGTCTTTCTGTAGATATGTTGTTATCAACTTATATATACATAGAAAATCATCCGTCACTATGAGTTCAATATAATTTTCATGTTACTTGTAGCTACATGGTGGATGACTTTTGGAGCGGAGACACCAACATTACAAAAATATGTCTTGCGGATTGTCTCACAATGTGTTTCCTCCAGTGGATGTGAACAAAATTGGAGCACATTTGCTTTGGTGCATACACAATTGAGGAACCGTCTTGGGTATAAGAAACTGCATAAGCTTGTATATGTCCATTACAATCTAAGGCTGCGATTGCAAGAGCATGAGACTAGAAATGAGGATAGAGATGTAGATCCTTTTGGCGATCTAATTAATGCCACTATGTACGACAGGGATAACCCAATCCATGAGTGGCTTGATAGCTCCATGATAGAATCAGAGCCCGTACTAAACGAGGAAGGTGAGCCCCCTATTCCATCCAAGATTGTAGTTGATGCCATCCCTGAGAAGGAACTGGAAAAAACACTAGATGATCAACCGTTGAAGGAATGGACGAAGACAACTATTGGCAAGAGTCATCTTGGGAAAAGGAAATATTGTAGCCAACAGACTGAAAAATTGGCTGCAGACTTTGCCTCTCTTACACAAACAAAAAAACGAGAGGCTGATAAGAAGAAAAAGAAAATCCAGGAGGACATTGTGGAAAGCGATGACGAAACAGAAACTCCACCATCTGATGAAGTGCAGTACCAAGAGTCTGGTGACAGTAGCTCTCCGTCATCTGATGATGGCGCTGATGGTGGGACAACGCATGATGCAACACAAGACAAACCATTGGAATTCACCTGTGAGAAAAATTTCACGCATGCTACCCAAGATGAAGATCATGGTTGTCATAAGACTCATGCTGGGAAAACAATTCGTAGGACTTATGGACGTAAGAGTCGCAAACAAGATCGTTCTCAGCCACATGACTCTTCTTCCTATGAATCCTATGCTAGCTCAACGACTTATGGACATCGAGATGCCAACCTATTACCTTCTGGTGATGATTCTCATTCTTTAGAAATTTCTTCTTATCCTACTCACCATTACGGTCTTGTACCCTTCGACAACAATTCAAGAATGGTTTATCAGTGGGTGGAACCCGAATATTACCAACAAGTTTATAATCATTGGCTACAACATGCCCATGAAGCATACACCTGGGATCAATACAAAGCCTACCTTGCTCAATATAGCGGACTTGTACTCGTTGATAATAATGAGTACATTGCACAACCTTCGCGCTTCTCGACAATGTATTGGTATGAATTTCTAGTTTGCTACACCATTATTGTTTATATTGTTTTTAGTATGCTAGTCAAGTTATTATTCATTACCATTATCTTATGTTTTTCTTATTTTAGATGCTACTGAGTACTTCGGGGGGAGAGAGCTGCGCCAGAGAGTGAAGCTAGTAAGGTTTTCTCTGTTTTTTGTAATTGCTACTTCATTAAACACTCTACAATTGTATTTAACAATTTTCCTTTATTTCCGGTTTTGCCGGTTACCGGTTGGGACAAATTCGAATTCAAGTTTGGTTTGATGAAATTTGCCCGGTTTTTAGCCGGTTTTTCCGGTTACCGGCCGGGAACCGTTACCGGGCCCCGAGCGGGATTTTGCCCGATAACGGTTCTTTGATCCTTGATTGGGACACCTTCTATAAGTTCTACCGTAACACAACTGATAATCAGTTTGGTCCTATATTGCTCTTTCCTTGTATTTTTTCTTTCTGTATTTACCATGGTAAATAATTCCCAAGTGGTTCTATCCTAAAAAAAAATCCCAAGTGGTTCTTGAAATGGTTGTCGACCTTATGTGGACATTATATTAAACTAAAATGACTTCGTAAAGGAATAATGTATTTTTACTATATCCAAGTAATAAGAACTTAAACTAATGAAAGCAAGAGAGGAAAAAAAAAGTATTGAAGCATGTGTGGTGTAATAGCTTGTAAACTGCCTGTGATTGGTAATGCATATCCTTATAAAATTATTTTGTTGGCACTGCTTGAATTTGTGATATTTGCATAGAAATATTTGTCTACTGTATTTTTTAGTTTTTGCCCTTGTAAGATTATTTTGTTTGCAGCTGGGGTAGATCATACTTGACAAGGGAATTCTTTCACCTCTTGGGAGAAAAGATGGGCGACAAGGTAATGCTTATTGTTGCTGAACATGACGATAAACTTGTCGCTGGAGCTTTTAACCTTATTGGAGGAGATACATTGTTTGGTCGCTTATGGGGATGCCTGCCAAATGCTTATTTGCCCTATTTGCATTTCAAAGCTTGCTATTATCAGGTAATTTGCACACCTTTGTGAACTAGAAGAATGTGAACTATATAATTGAGAACTAATCTGTCATAACAATAGCATTCCCAATTTATGTTGTAACATGCTGACCGAATCATTCTGTAAAATTGGTTGAACCGTTTCAAATGGAGATCTTTAATTGCCCATTTGCACATAAGAATTGAATTCTTTTTACCAGTTTGAACTCCAAAAGTATCTTGTATTTGTACCAATGATATTATATGTGACTGGTACTCTAAACAATGTTGTCAAATGGTTTGTTGATAGAATATTGATACTGTTCAGGCAATCGAAGCAGCCATAGAATTAAACTTGAGTAAGGTGGAGGCAGGTGCTCAGGGAGAGCACAAGATCCAGCGTGGTTACCTCCCAGTGACAACATACAGCTGCCACTACATCTTAGATCCTGGTTTTGCAACAGCTATAGGAGACTTTCTTGCACATGAGACAGCTCAGGTATTTCATATGAACTAGTTTCAATCAATTTCTATAAATTATTCAAAAATATGTGCTCTTAAAATGCGACTGAGCCATCTTGCTCTGCTCACGTCTATGTATGCCTGATAAGGATCTTTTGCAATTGCCTTCCTAAATACATCAGATCCACAATTACTACTCAGCCAGAATGTATAGTATCTGCAGTTATTTAGTGTACTACTGTCATCCAAAAGCCAAACTCAATGCAGAAGAGCACCATATCTGGCATTCTTAAATGTGACACTCGATTTCCTCTTTTCAATTAAATGGATCCGATGCTATGGCCTCATATTATGATGGCTGATACGCCTCTGCTGTGCAGATTGACTCTTGAGTTTAGCACTGTGTAAAACAGAGTACATCACCAATCACCATTAACCCGATGTAGTTCTTTGACCGACAGTTTTTTATTTCACTCCCTCCTTCACGTTGTACTATGAATTTTGTATACGACTGAAGAATTTATTGTTGCCATTCATTAGCCTCACATTTTAGAGCTAAATGCTATACAATATCTGCCGGTGCTCATGCAAAGGAGTGTATGCTTGGTGTTATTGAAACGAGAACATTTTGCTACATATGCATTTGTGATAGAAAGAATTTTATACACTATATTGAGCCATTAACATTTTTTGTACATACCATATTCTGTCATTTTTATTTTTGAACTTATTGCTGATTAGTTCTGATTTTCCTGCCAGTGATGCGCAAAAGCTGGCATTTCAGCCTTTCCATCTTACAAAAAAAATATTCCACAGAAACTAGTTAACTATCTATATCACAGAGTACCGACTAACTCCATTTCAGAATGTTATTTATTCATTTTAACCTTCTCATTGGTTCCCAAAATGTGAGTTATTCTATGTTTTCTGACAAATTTTTACATACCTTTTCCTCCGTACCCTTCCAGGATTTATTTCCTCCTCGCTAACTCTATCTAGCATATGTCACTCTTTTGAACCGAGGGACATAAATAATAGTAGTGTTCATTTTTATGCCACTTCATTTTTGTTTGAATCAAGACATACTTTTTATTATGAAAGCGGCTGTGCTTGTCCTATTTGGTATTTGGTGTAAATATCAGGTTAAGTCTTTACAGGATTTTTATGCCCTTCCAGGATTTATTTCCTCCTTGCTGCCGTTTCTCAAGTCTTACAATTCCAACTAATGTCTCTTTCTGGTGTAAATATCAGGTTAGGCGTGTTATCAAGGTCCTGCACGATTCAGGTCCATACAAGACATATTGAAAGACATTGCACTTCAGCCAGACGATGAAATGTAGAACATCAAAGGAACTTGCAGCTATGCATATGATCGCAATACAAGAATCAGAAGTAGCAATAGGAATACGGGTGATCCCATGCCTCCACAAGGAGGTGATATTGGGGCTTAGAACCCCACATGTGTACATAGCTGAAATTTAATCTGAAGTCATCCGCTTGAAAGGAAAGGTCGCATCCGAAAGCAAACATTCTATTACGCAGTTTCGCAGTCTGAATTACTGCCTGAATGCAATGACGACTCATGCGTACATCGTACATACACCTAACCGTTGAGGCGAACGTGTAATGATATCTGCATTTTTTTTCTTTTCCCATCAGAATAATCTGATGCTGCATTAGTCAACTTGTGTTGTTCTTTTCTCATGGGATCTGAACTACTAAAACAGGTGAGCAATTGGCATCAAGCAAGGGGAAAGTTCTCTGAACGTCACATCAGCATATCAGCCAAGATCCAGGCCAAAAAGGACATCAGATACTGCATCATTATGCGTTTTGTACAAGGATACAAGGGTTCTTCTCTCATCAGCCAAAGGCCAAGAACCAACGCCCGGTTAGAATCTCAAAGCAAACAATCTACCTGAAGCCCCATGGTTGTCGAAACACAGAAGAGGGGTTACACTGCTCAGTGCAGAAGCTACAGATGAAGAGCTCCTTGCAGCCTGCCTTGGACTGCACCATCGTCAAGCACACCACAGGGAGAGGAAGCAGCCGTTTGACCATCTGTGCAGCAGCTCACCCAGGCACAGGATGGCGTACACCAGCAGGATGAACTTGAAGAGGAAGGGGAAGTAGTGCGAGAGCTCGACCCTCGACGAATGCAGGACCTGAAAAAAACAACAGCAAGCGAAGGCGAATGAGCGTTGTCGCGCGGGGATTCTTATGATGGTGTTCTTGAGCATCAGATGGTGAGATATGTGTTTGTGGGGGGGCAGTGACGTGCCATGGCAATTCCGGTGAAGTGTGCTCGCCGACCCGACGACGACGTGCCATCGACGACGACATGGTCCGAGGGCAGCGTCCTCCTGCCCCCAATCTTGCATTGGGAGTCCTTCGGTTTCGCGTTCGAGCAGTTCCTCAGGCGCTGCACGTCCTTGCTTTGGAGAGGCTTCACAATGAAATCCTCAGCACCAGCTTTCAAGCATCTGTTCTCCCCAAAAGGTTAAAACCGGTTACTCTCGGCTACAGGATTCTCTAGTACAATCAAATCAAAGATTGCAAGACGCAACGCACGAACAAAAATGAGATCTCCATCCGATACCACTTCTTCAAATTCCAATTGGACGACGAGGTGCTCCGTGCTCATTATAGGAAGGCAAGTACAGGCATGGACCGAGAGTATTTACTGAAGCGCTGTGGTTGCAAAATCTATCCTTTTAAATGGCTTTAGCCCCATGTACTGCCTGCTGTACTCCTGCTGTGCAGCAGGCATTCAGAGCAAAGGCAGGCCCCATGTACTGCCCGTATAGCTGCATCAACTTTGCACAAAAATAGATGCTGAATGAAGGAAAGGCGAGGCTCACCTGCTGATCCGCTGGGGCTCGTTTTCCGATGACATGACGATCACTGGGATCGGCTTCAGGGGGCTCAGCGCCTGAAAACATGCATGGAATTGCAAGGAGGTTTGAGGCTTTGAGACATCAAATTAAGCATGTCAAATACTCACACAACTGTGGAAAATGCAGGTTATTTTCACCTTGATGGCTTTGAGAAGGTCGTATCCGGTCATCTCAGGCATGCAGTAGTCCGTGAGCACCATATCGATGGCCTGCTCCTGCAAATGCCACACAGCCACACAGGCGAATTAATCAGCCTAATCCAAGGAACGACCATTCAGAGAACAGGAACGAGGGAAAAACACAGGAATTGAACGGCACGTGTTGAGTATACATGGCACACAGAAATCACATCGTTTTTAACCATGTTTTTAACCCAAGTTTCATGTCGATCAGTTACCAGACAGCTTTGGCAGGCCGCTGTAAGACGACGGGTTTTTTTCCCCTCTCTCCCCATAGAAAGTGGCGACCTTTTCCTCTCAAAAGCGGAGAACAGAAACACGCGCGCGCGCACACACAAATGTGCGAGCCCGTACGGCACGGCCGGCGTGCCACCGACAGGTGGCGTGGCGCAGCGCTGTAGTGCGAATGGCAAAAGAAAAGCTCTCATTTTTGCATTGGTGAATGGTCTGTACGGGATGCTGTTTTTTCTTGCTGCTGAACTAATTGAAGAGGATTACTAACATTAGTGGCAGATGATATATGAGCTACTAGCAACTCTTACCTTGCCTTCCTTCAACCCGAGGAAGTCCATCGCCTTCTTCGCGCTGTCCACGGCGATAACTGGACGAAATTGAGGTGTTGTTCAGATTCTAGTAGTAACACAACTTATAGTATGAACAAACTAAACATGGTGATTGTTTTTTGAAAAAAGGAACTAGGCATGGTGATAATTAAGCCAAGAAACACCACAACAAGGAAAAAGGGAAGAGGAAAAACAGAGTCAAAGATGGATCACAATTGCTATGCTCTGCACATATGCTCTTCAGAAAAAGCATCAATTTCTTTTTGAACCGCCAAAAAAGAAAATGGAACAAGCAAACAGAAGAAAAGCACGGAAGGCAAACAAGAAAGCGTCCACTTAAATGGAACATCCGAAATTGCACATGGCCAGAAAGAAAATTGTAAAGAAGCAGCCATGGAAGAAAAATCTCAAGAAAGCCATAGGCTCAGAGAGAGAATGGATGAACGGATGAACAAGAGCTGACCATGGAAGGAACCGGCGCATGTGTTGCTGAGCAGCAGCTCCACCACCCTCCTGTCCACCGGGGAGTCGTCCACCACGAGCACCCTCATCACCCCCTCCTCCACCTCTACTACGCCTCCTCCTTCCATCTCTCTCTCTCTCTCTAACAAGAACTAGTGCAGCAGCAGCAGTAACAACAACTTCTACTACTGGTAAGATACTAGGATTACTAGTTGTTCTTACGAGTAAGGTCACAGGCGACACCAAGAATGGCTTTTAAGCAGATGGATAGGAGGAGCCGAGGAGGGAGAAGCATTTGATGGCTCGGTGCACCTGCAGGCGAGTGAGTGATGAGGCCCTCCTCCTCCTCCTCCTCCTCCTCTTCAGGGGTGTGACTGCGAACGGGCGTGACTGACAGAGAGACTGTGAAGGCAGGGGAGAGAGAGAGGGGGGGAGGGTGCGGGTGGGCCCCACCCCTGGGGTAGCTCGTGGGGCACGGGGAATGCTTTTCCTCTAGATTTTGCTGTCGGGAAATCTCTCCACACTCTCCTCCTCCTCATCCTCTCTTTATCTTTTATTTTATTTTATTTTCTTTCCTTTTTCTGTTTCTCAAAAAATAATATATGATGGCGATGCGTTCATATATAGTGCAACAATTCAAAGCATCAAATCGATGCTTAGTAGTTGTTGTTGTGATTAAACGCTGGTTTAGTGGAAAATTGAAACTGTTTGACCTGCACGGGCCCGATTTCAATTGATTTTAGTTCATGTCGCGAGCATGACAGTTTTGTAACCGTAACACCCGGTTAAACACTAAACTACACCAAATATCAATTTTAACATCAATTAACAGTAAATTATAGCAAACATATTAATGATAAAATCCATCTACAGGTCACACTAACACAACCATTACGATATGATCAAGATAATTATTTTCTAGGAAGTATAGCAAGATAATAAACTAAGATTTACGCAAACTAATCGCATAGAGGCTATTAAATGAGTAATGAACTCCAACCTATCATCTAAGTCTAAACAATACTATCATGTTCTAATTATAAATCATCATACAGATAGAGTATCTCATGACCAATGTTTCAAGTATTTGAATGTATGGCGTGCTTCCATGTGCACTAGCTCTTTCCATGTGCAATGTCGTCAACAGTTACCTAAAAATAACAATAAAGTATGAGTGAATCCACGACTAAACAAGCACAATAAAAAACAATGAACAATGATTAATCAATTGTAAACAATATCATCATCAAGATTGACTGTTTACCATATTTCATTTCATACTCAATTCTCAATCTTTCTTTACCATATTTCATTTCATACTCAATTCTCAATCTTTCCTTTTCATTAAATGCAAATTTTCTCTACACTACATGTCCACATACAACTCCTTTTGAGTATACCGGTATAGCTTGAGTGAACACTCGTGCCAATATTCACTCTCAAGCCCGTCCTCCAAAAGGATCGGAGACCTCCTCCACTGTATCCTTAGTGATTACTCTTCATGCAATGATGCTTATCAATGCTCAATTTAACATAAGTTCATCAATAATACCGTCATCCGACATTCTTGAATTCATCAATAAAAATAATATCATGGCCACTTATATTGTTTGCAATTAAATAAGATGAAGGCAAAAACAATATAATGTCATATTTTACACTCATCGTCATCGCACGTCTATGGCTAACCGACCCAATTAATCTAAAACTACCAGACACACTACCCGTTATCCCAGTAATAACACGTCTCTAACTTATTCATCCGAACTTCAAATTTAACTAACCAAGACTTTCTGAAATCCTCACAAAAAAAGCCTGTAACTTCCTAGTTATGACGAACCTCTCATTTTACTATTTCTACCCTATTTTTTTTCCCGAAGATCGTCCCAGAATCTCTCAAGGTAATCCGCTTCACAATTTTATATCTTTAATTCTACAACTTGAAATATATAAATGATACCAGTTCTGGCAACTACTCAAAATTTTCTAAATTATTCAATTTATCACCACATTTTAATTTTACCATCTACTAGATAAAATTGACCCATCTTCACAGCATCTGCCAACTACGTCTAAATTCTGAACAACGACCTTTCTGAGGCTGTAACTTTTCACTTGTTACTCTCATTCTAATGATCCAGACCTTTCTGAAAAGCTAACGATATTATCTAACTTTTTTCTAATTGGGAAAACCTTCGAATCCGAGCCTAAATATCATGAATCGCCCCTGTAAGGTTCTTCATCTAACATCGACGAACTAGGGCATACTAAAAAGCAATCTTACCCTAAGCCAAACGATCTATAACCTTAACAATGACTAAACCATGGCAAATAGGGATTAACAGACGTTACCCTTGAAGAACACGAAGGATAACAAAAACCCCCACGAATTTCCTCCTCTTTTCCTTCATTCCCTTCTTCTCCTTCTTTCCATCGACAGTGGTGGAGGTAGTGCACAGGAGGTGGCGGCAGGGGAGGCGGTAAGGGAGAGACGATGCCCTAGGGCAGGGGCAGGGGAGGAGTGCAACAGGGAGGGGATGGCAGGTAGGGTTTGGGGAGCATAGGAGGGCACCCCTGGGTTCCTATTTAAAGGGTCAGGGGCTGGAGCGTCGTGGTTTGGACGTAGTAGAGTTGTTTCATTGAATTTGATTGGAAATACACTTTGAATTCGAGTCGGCTTTTCACTTTCCTTCTGTGCAGCGAACATTTCGGAGGTCATAACCTTTTCCCGAACTCGAATGGAGTGATTCTTTTTTTTTTTCTGTTTAGCTAACTCATAGTATTTCAACTTTCTATTTGAGGAGTTTTTCTGAAAATGCCTTCTTCATTGCCAAATTTGCTTTAGAAGTTGACTCAGTTGCGGACTCTGATTCTCTGTACAGCCTGCGTTGCAGGCCCCATATCTCACACGTCGAAACTCTAACTTAGGTCAATGAGGGTTCTAAATTGGACTATGCAAAGAGATTTACAAATTCTAAATTGGACTATGCAAAGAGATCTACAATTTTGTAGTTACGAGGTTTTTCATTTGAAACCGTTTTAGTCGTGAAAATCACGTTGCAAGATGATGATAGATTTTGTCCCATTTCTTAGCGAGACAAATAAGGAAACTCACAATTTCCTTATATTTTATTTAAATAAACGGGATATTACAGTAGGTTTTGGTTGTAGAGGACTAAAAAAATTCAGCACATGGATCGGTCCTGATAAGATGCAACTGTTTCGTAACGTTGTTTAGCTTGGTACCGCGCATGTATATTTGCATGTTTCTGTCAACTACTAATTCATACTCTAAGGATGAATATCTTTCATATTATCCCTGCAAACGCAGGGTCTTTATGGTACTGTAGAGGAGTACTACAGCAACAATACTATTAGTCTACTGCTACAGCACTCTGCAGTAGTGTAGTAAAAAAAACATAGTAGAGTAGCGATCATTTTGTCGCGTGCAGAAAATAATATAGTAATTTTACTGTTTATTACTGTAACACAGTATTGTAACTATTGATCTAGATTGTTCGCCGAATGAGCCCTAGTACATGCTAGGGCAGAGGATCCCGGTCCTATCCGTGCTCGAGTGGAGCCCTTACTGCCTTAGTTCAAAGTAGATACTACTGTTTTAGCAAAGTGGTTTTGGTTCGTAAACAGCAGTCATTTTGGTTTTTCCATGAAACTTTTTACTTCGAATATAATACCCTATTCATTGCTTATGGATAGCAATGTTAGGGATATCATAATGTATGTAAAAAATAGACACGGATTTTCTTCTTGTTCTGTTTGTATTAAGCTAAAATAACAAGTAAATTAGATAGGAGGAAGTACCATGCTTAGGGTGTTATTTTTTCAATGGGCAATTTGCTCAGTAACACTACATAAACACCATGAGTTGAAAAATAACATCGATGTGTCACTGACATGTGACTCTATGACCCTCGTATCATCATCACATTGAATGTTATTTTTTATTTTATATACCATTGCAACGTTACGAAGTAAATTTTCACTGTTTTCAATTGTCCGGGTTGTTAATTAACCGAAGGAAGAAATAAAGCCATTTGGCATGTTCCCTGTGTTGCCACTGCTGCGGCTGTTTTTTCTTGTTTGTTCTATATCGACAACCACTACTATTGAACGCAGTGTTTGCCATAGTGTGTACTTTGTATTGTACGTTGAGCTAAGATTGCCAAGCAGCTACCAAGAATAGTACAGCTACATTTGATGATACTACAAAGCTACTAGTAAGTATACACGCAGGAAAAGGAGATGTGTACCGTAATTGCACTTAAAGCTTTATTTCAGTACGAATCTTTGAATACGTTCGGTTGTATTACTTGGGTTGTACAACTTTTCCTTTTGGTGATTTGTACTAGCAAGATTTGAGAAAAAAAGTAAGCTACGTTTGAAATGCTAGAAATTTTTTAAAAAATCATAAACTTTTTTTTTTTATGATTTCATGTTTGAGAAATTTTCCTTCGTTCCGAACGAGACAGAATGAAAAACCAAGTTAACAACTCCTAAAATCGCATCTCAGACATGAGTCGGCAGCCGCTCTTCGAGGACACGTGTCCACTTGTGGTAAATAAGAGCCGTCCGTACAAAGGATCCGCTGTTTGGACTGCAACGGAAGCATCATCCGTGAGATCTCATGTCTTCCCTCTTTACTGCCTAGCCTGTGCAGATCTCTTGATCCCCTGTGGGGCCCACCTGTCGGTCCCGCGCTGCATGCACAGAAGATCGAGCGCTCCAGGTGTTGACGCTATCACTTGGGCCCCACCCGAAATCGGTTTGTGCACCCGGTTCGTTGGTGTTGTCGCGCCTAGCGAAATTCCGCAGTAATTTCACGTTTAGATATTGCAACAAATTATATTTGTTATCTAACACTCGTACGTTTTAAAATATAGCTGTACTATTTTATATACAATTGTAATAGTTGTAATATTTATATATGATTAATCTGCATCGCTAAAATCTAACTCACCGAAATAAATAATGTAGATCTTCTCTTTTTCTCTCGATTAATGAGAGAATTTTTAGAAATTTCACTTTTTCTGACTTAAGAATTATTATGGGATTTTTTAGACCTCTAAAGCGAATGAGACACCCTCTTGGAACCAATAGTAAAACCCGCACGTGCTACGCTACAATCGGCAATAAAAATGGCCCAAAAGCACAAATACTAGTAATAAAATTGACCCCCCCACACCCGTGTCGACAAGCCAATTAGCAAGAATTTGTTTCTTGATTGTACATGAATGTTTCTTTTATTATTTTAGCTATAACTTTTGATTGGAAGCTCCGATTCACGAACGGTTTTCGCCGATAGCTTCGTGACGACGAGAGTAACAGAATAATATAAGTATCGCAAAATAAAACCCCTTTGTGTGTTTACTAAAATAGATTTAATGCATCGCTAAAAGAGATTTACTACAACCTCAACCTCTACACGACTTAACTGACATCTAAGCCAACTAGTAACAACCAACTAGCAAGAATATGTTTATTGTTTTATACATGAACGTTTCTTTTCTTTAGTCATAACTTTTGATTGGAAACTCTGATTTATGAACGATTTTCACCAGTAACTTGGTGACGACGAGAGTAACAGAATGATATAATTATCGCAAAATAAAGCCTCTCTATGCGTTTACTAAAAGAGATTTACTGTAACCTCCACATAACTTTACTGTTATGTTACAAAAAGATTTATTGAACTCTGCTTGTAGTTTACTGGCACATCCAACCATGCGCGTATGAACAAATTGTTATATATATATATATATATATATATATATGAGAAGATACGTGTGGCAGTAAAATTACTATCACAATTACTTTCAACCTCATCATAGCGCGCACTAGACATGTGACGTCACACGTGGGGGATCGTGGGTTAGTGGGCCAAATAGCCTATTCGGCGCTCCAAAGGGGCGGCTCGATCACTCGCGGTGGGCTGATTTGAGCGTAGAATAACTCAGGTGCAGATTAGTGTACACACACGTGTGTGTGTGTGTGTGTGTGTGTGTGTGTGCACGCGCTATTCTATAACTACGAGCAAAATAGATATTCTACGCGCCAGCCAGCCTACCACGCCAGTCAATCCAATGGAACACGCACACACCAACCTAGTCTAGTCGGCCCAATGAAAATAGTCAATGGGCCAGGAACCCCCCCACCCCCACGCGCAACGCGTATCGACGATAATAGATAGCGTATGTGCCAGTAATTATAACACCATTTTTGCTGCCACACTATCATGTAGGGTATTGCTTTTTTCGGGTCACAATCCCACGATTCGCAGATGCTTGACAGTAACACGCAAAAGTGAGCAAAGTAATTGTGATCCCTTCTTTTACCGTCGGATCACATAAATGAACAATTTTTTTCTTGGGCCACGATCCCCCGCTGCATGAGGTCACATCCGACAGGAAAATGTAACGTATGCAAAAGTAATTTTGATATCTATTCTACTGCCTCGTCATGTCACAGTGGACTATTGTATCTCAGGCTAAGAACCCACGACCTTCCTTGCGTGAGATGTCACATATGGCGGTAATAACTTTAACACGCGCGAAGTTTTTTTTCATGACACGAAGTCTACTCCCACGACCATCTCCCCCGTTTGGATTTACTGCATCACACATCTACTTTTACTTATTCATATATCAAAAGTTTATTTCTCACTATGGGTTGTCCTGTTTGATTTATGGAGGGGTGGGAGGCGGGGACCACAGGCCTGTGCGACACGACGGATTTTTGACAATAAATATCAACAAGTCATAAGTAAAATTATGGAGTACATATTTTCGTGGTAAATCCCAAGCTGTCGGCCCACGCGAATGATGTCACACAGACATCGTTGAGACATGTGAGGCGTACCAACAATTTACAACAAGATGGGCAATAAAGTTTGTATGATAGTGAAAGCTCATTCATATAGTAGTAAAATGGAATGTATATGGAAGTAAATGTGTTATCAATTTTTACTGGTATGGGATGCAAACCATTTTTTCTGTTGTTTTCACTGATATTGTCTTTACGGCGGTAGTAAACATAAAACGAGTCATCCAGTAAATATTGGTGTCATAAACAGTAAGTCGAAGATGAAAGTACTTCTTCATTATATTTTCTGGCCAAATAGCATGGCTGATCACTTTTATATAAAAAAAATCATCCTTTTTACATTGCAGAAGATAAAAAAGATAGGTAAAAGATGGAGATTCTAGTGGCCAAAGTAAGACCCTATCTCGTCCTTCAAATCTTCGTAAGTCCTCTTGTTGACCTCGGTGGGTGCGGGATCAACGATTGTCTGATCAAACGCCTCTACCTGCTACCTCGCACGCTCAATCTGCTTCTAATCGTCCAGAATGAAGAATCAAGTGGAAGATAGTCTAGAGGCCATCTTCCCATGCTTCCTCGGTCCTAGCGAGGTTGACCCGCGCGCTCTGCACCTCGATGTCGTCATTGACCCTTCGTGCAGCCTCCTTGGTGCATTCCAAGTAGTTCTACAACACTATCTCGATGACGATGTTAACCCGTCGGATGCCAGAGGCCATCACATTTGTTTGACGAAGGAGGAGCTCCAGCTGGCGGATGATGGCCGCCACGCTCTCCGGCAGACAGGAGGGTGGGGAACAGAGGTCATCGCGGACAAAATGCTTGTCCGCGGCCTGGGCCAAGGTCCGACTAGAGATGTGCTCGTAGATAAGTGTGAGATAGGCCAATACGATCGGCATGTGAGAAGAAGAGTGGGAAGCTATTTTTTTAGTGCGCAGGAATGGGGATCAAGGGTGGTGAAAAACTATCCTCTTGGCTTTCTAGAGCTTGAAGAAAGATAAGTGTTGTGAGAATTCCCTTTCCGAAGCGGATGTCCATTTTATACAACAAGTAGTAAAGTCAGCGCGAGTGATGAAGAGACACATCTGGAGTCGGAGCGGCATTAGCGTGTTTAAACGAGCATAAGTTGACGTGGTATCATTTGTTGGCACATAAATAGTCCAGTAAATGCCAAATCATAATATAGTAAAACCTTATCGAACATACAATAATTTTGAAAAAAAAATAAACACCAGTAACATTACTAGCATCGTACAGTAAAAGAACTCATACATATCAGTAGATGAAATAATGTCACGACACGTTTGTTTCATCTACCCAAAAAAAGCAGTGATCATCATGCAACAACCAATAAATGACTATTCTAAATAGAGTAAATCTTGTTTACACGCGCAATAGTTCCGATACACCAAGGGCGCTTGTACAGAACAGTAAATCAACACACGCGGACCCAACAAACACAACAACTGTTCGCGCAACACCCAGTAAAACAACAGCTTTAAATGTAGTAAACCAGAGCCAAACGCACAATAGTCTCGCTAATCCATGTCCAATAATTTCACGTGTTGTTTAGAGTAAGAGAGATCGTACAAAACAATAAAACATCTCACGCGAGCCGAAGGCTTGCTCTGTGCTAGTGGCCGATGTCACAGAGTAACATGTCTCAGGTAATGCAGTAAATGTGTCATAATTCGGAAGTAAAAACATGTATATTCAGCAATCATCGTCGCCATCCGACCCACCGGTGCAATCATCATCATTTTTGTCCTCTTTTGATCTGTCGTCATGAATTAGTTGGCGGTGTGCACTGGACCTCCCTCTCCCTTGGCCCTCCTCCCCCTCCCCCCACCCCTGCCTCTTCCTCTTGCAGTCACGCTTTTCGGAAGGTTTGGGTAGGTGGAACAATTGTGGCTCGCTTTTAGGCCATACTTGGCACATGCCTGGGTCATCTCCTTCTCCACGGGGGCAACAGTAATTTCTGGTTCATCATTGCCACATTTTTTACCCTTGTTCTGAGACAACATAGGCACAAATGGATTGATCGTTGGGTCATCCGCTTTGTTGGGCTCATCGGTCTCGGCAGCCACTAGGCCAATGTCATTGGGTATGCTATCAAGCTGTACTCGGAGCACCTTGAGGACCTCCATGGATCAATCATATGCAAAACTCGACCTACACCCTGACCTCACCACGCCTATAGTGTCTATCAGAAAGGTGGAGTGTTGATACATCTTAGTCGTTCCGCCGGGACCGACCTTCATGAGGTTGTGCATGTCATACGGCACATCCACCCCTGCATTCCCTATGTACCTATGGAGCACGTACCAGCTAGGGATACTCTCGACCTGCAAGTGGGTGAATGCCCTAACTAGGTGAGTACATAATAGCCCTACAAGGAAATGCAATAGGCGTTAATAGTAAAATCCATAGTTATTGATAGTAACAATGGTATATTGTAATATTCCAACGGTAGACAGTAAATTGTATGGTGTTAGACAATAAATGTTAGATTGCAAGGTAGTAAAAGTCACATGTGTGCTCCCACCGATTGCATTCACAGACATAGCTATCGAATTCTTCGTCAGGAAGTGTAACAACCCAATTTTCAAATTTCAGAAAAAATTAAAATTTATGAATCTTTTGTGAATTTTCTGAAATTTTAAAAGTTTTTTATAAACATTTTAAAGTCAAAAAAATTTATTTGCAAAATTAAAAGCCAACATAAAGCTGAAAATAAATTTATTAAGTCCAAAATAAGTATGGGAATTTCTGTGAATTTTTTCATAATTTTTGGAACTATTTCACTATTTTCTAAAGCTTAAATGAATTATCAGGATTAAAAGAAATAGAAAAGCAAAAGAAAAACCAAAAATAGTGTTTGGGCCGAAACTCAGACCTCAGCCCAAACCTTCCCGCGCGCTCGGCCCGAACCGGCCCACAATCCCGCGCCCGTTCCTCCCCTCGCGCATCCACCGTTGGATCGAAATCCAACGCACGCGCCGCACACACGCACCCCAACCTATCTCCATCGCTGGATCTTGAACCAACGGTCAAGATCTTTTGAAACCACCGCACCGTCCGAATGTCATAATCAATGCGAGTCGTGCGATCTTAATCTAACGCCCAGATCTCGCCCATACCGCCCACGTCACTTCTAATAATCGTGACCGTTGGATCAAAATCCAACGGCCCGTGTTCTTCTTCCTCCTCTCCTTCGTCTCCGCATCGCTCGCGCAACCGCCGCCATGACCGGGTCTGGGGAAGCTCCGATTTCGTCGTCTTTCCCTCTCTCTCTCTCCCCTCATGGTCGTGCGCAACTGCTTCCTCGTCTCCAACCGCCCCACTTCCCACCTTCTTCCCCTCTTCTTCGCGTCGGTTTCACCCACAACGCCGCAACCGCCGCCGCACGATCCCCACCTCCTCCACGCCGTCTCAGAGCCCCCTAGCCCCTATAAAAGGCACCTCCGGGGTCGCATCTTCGCCCTCATCTCATCTCCCCAACTCTCTCCCCCTCCCGAGCTCTAGCGCCGTCGTAATCCGAGTTTTAGGTTTTCCGCCGCCGTTGCTGTTTCCTGTGATTTCGCCGTCGTCAACGTCGTCGAGCCGTCGTGGACTGCGCCATCATCATCACCATCACCGGAGCTACCTTGGGGACCCCTTCGTCGTTCCGGAGCGCCACCGGAACCCCGTTGTCGTCAACGTCCGAACCTCTCCGCCGCCAAAAGCTCGCCGCCGATCAGCTCCGACTACCATTCGCGTCCAAATCGGTACCAACGTGTTCGCATTATTCCCCTCTACAATTTGCGATCACTCACCCTCACCGGAAAGCCGTCGATCGCCGTTGTCGTGCGCGTCCGAGGTCGTCGCCGTCAAACTGACGTGGCATGGCCACCTCACGGCCACGTGTGCGCCACCGCAGTACCACCTCAGCGGCCGAGTCGACGTGGATCTGGCGTGGCATCGTGTCAGCGCCCACGCATACGCCCGCGTGGCACGGTCCACCGCAACAAAATCCCATAGCTCGGTGGGCTTGGTCCACCGTGAGCCGTGTCTATGACACGTGGGGCCCGCTTGTCAGAATTTATTTTAATTCGTTTAAATTCCGAAAATCCCTCGCTGGCGTCAGCATTGCGCAATAAATAGGTTTTTCAGTAGAAAAATAATTCGGGAAATTCAATTAAATTCCAGATTTAGGTTTAAAACTTCTAAAATTCATAAGTTTTGCATATGAACTCCAAATTGAGTGATTCAAATTGCAAAATTTATATAAAATTATAATCTAGCTAACTAAACCAAAGTATTTCAATTTGGAGTTAATTTTAACTATGTTTTTGAATTTATTTGAATTTGAATTTGAATTTATCGTATTTTCACGTTTAGACTTCGACGACTCCGGAGAGTTCGATCAATCTGAAGATTTAGAATTCCAAGGCATCGACGAAGGCAAGTTACACCATTGACCATATTGCCCCCAGTATTTTAAGTTATTTCCAGTTTTTAAATTCTTTGTCGCATGCATATGTTGTTATAAATATTTTAATATCCTGTTTTACATATAGTTAATTCCATGTGTTATTGTATGGCCAATTTGAATGTTGTATCTGACTACCTTGATACCATAGGCAAGATATTACCAAAATTAAACACATGCTTAACCAAGCTTAGTTCACACTTACAGAATTTGGGAGGGTTTACACCAAATTTCTACAAATTTGTTTCAAACTTGATGTTGTGGTATTGTCTTACCATATGGGTTTATAAATGGAGTTTTATTCAAAATAAAATCAAAAATGGGTTTGAACTTGGGCGAAATGGTCGGAATGGTGGGTGCAGGTTTATGCACGGGATTGATCTGGTTAAGATTAAGGCCCATGGTTTGTATGAATGGCGCCCAAGTCAACTGGGGACCGTTCTTTGAGCCGCTTATTGCTATGCCATATCGTACTACCACATGTCCTGTATGGGTAGGATTTGGCTAATTAATTTGTGATGTTCTAGTATACTTATGTCATGTGATTATGTGGGTGTCGGTTAGACGTTTTATTCCCACTTGGCGCAAGAGGGGGCTTCCGGAGGACGGTTAGTCCAAAGGGGCGAATCCTTAGCGGGCATGAGTATATTAGGACAGAATATTGTAAAGGTCTCATGGTAATTGCTCAGTCACACGCCTACGGAAGCGTGAATTGGCCTACATAACGAGCATGTCACCTCGTGTGGGTAAAGTTGTACCAACTCTGCAGAGTAGAAACTATTCGAATAGCCGCGTCCGCGGTCATGGACATGCTAGCAGGGTCACTTAAAGTTAGAATTATTTTTAGTTTTTAAATGCTTTATTAAATGTGAGGATGGTTAATCCTTATGAAAAATTGGGCGGGAAGCCAAGTGCTAGGAGGGGATCCTTCACTTTATCATTGGAGGTTATCCACATTATTACACTAACATTTCGAAAATATGATTTTAGTCATGGTGTAAAACTGCCTTAGAAAGTACTATGTTTATTTAAACTGAAAATGCTGTTTATGCAAATCAACCCCTGCCATACTCACTTGTTACCTTATGCATGCATTTAAATTCAATATTGGGTGTAACTTGCGAGCACGAAAGTTGTGCTCATCCTTGCTGAATAAATCTTATTCAGGAGAAGACTTCTACCCCGACGGTGAGGATCCGGACGAGTAGGCCTTTTGACCCAGACGATTGCCTGTGGCACATCGTGTGGCTCACCTCTATTATATGTTTCCGCTGTGTTTATCATTTGTTATTTGAATTTGTTGTTCAGACTCATTTGTATTAAATAATTATTTAATTAATGTCATTTACGATTTCGTGATATGAATGTGATATCCATTTTGTGAGACTGTGTACACTGGAAATCCTGGACCGGTGTTTGAACACAGAGAATTCGGGATCCTTCGCTCCCGGGTTCGACAGGAAGCACCTTGGAATCATGTTGTGACCACGCAAACTCTATGGACTGCTTCCCGTGAGACACTAGATATAGCCCATCTTGGTTGGGGTCATCCCTGATGTGGAAGGTTGTACTCGAGAAGTAAATCTCTTTGTACTCCTTGAACACTACAGAGGTGTACACCATGCTCAACTGCTCTTTGAACGGGAACTGCGTGGCCCTCACCGGTTGGCTCTACGAGGACACAAGGTTGGACATGACATACAGTAGATATATGAACAACAAGAAGTAATGTTCGATATGTGTTACAGTAAAAGTGGATCAGGATCACCACATGCCAAACATGATAGACTAACAGTAAACCCAGTACTCAAGTCCAGTAAAATCGTCTTACCGTGGAGCAGTGCGCCTCCTGAGACTCAGAGTCATGTGATCCACGAAGTTCCGCTTGACCATCTTGTTCATACTCTCGTTCTCTATGTAGATGTCATCCTGCTGTAGTACACGTCCTTGAAGTACACCGCGATCAATTTTTCCCGCAGGTCATAGAGGTTAGCAATGGTGTGGCTTTCCTGGAGGCCGTATTCTTTCACCTGCCCCTCCCACGCATCCTCGAATTCCCTCAGAGTAAGCGGATGGTTTATGAAGGACATCAAATGCTCTTTCAGCCATTTGTGCATGGTACTCCTGGTAGTACGTACTACCACTTCTCATATACCACTTAAATTGTATGATGATACATCTTTATCTATTTCAGCATACTTCAATAATGATTATAAGATACCGCAAATTGAGTTCCATGAAAAATTTCATTAAAACCTATTTTTTATAGCAAAATTTGTGTATATACTTCTTTTATATATGAAAAAGGTATGCGGCAAAAAAAAATGCTCCAATGAAACTTTTTTCGATCAAGTCGCATTGGAGTATCTTATAATTAGTATTTAAATATACTAAAAGTAATAAAGAAGTATAATATATTCGTTTAAGTGGTATATTGAAAGTTGGAGTATGTTCTCCCAGGAGGACGAAAAAGGCTTTCTATACATATATATACAAGTGTTTCATGCACCTTGGTGTCTAAACACCAAAATCAATACCCGTTGATGTGCTTTGAGATTCGCAAAGTTTGACGTGGATATCTTCACATACCCATAAAAAAATGTATTTGAGATGTCAAACTCCGGGAAAAAAAATTAAATTCACCTTCAATTTAACTTGTTTAAGCTAGTTTTATGGTATATAATCACTCTAGCTAGTTGCACTAAATTTGAAAGTAATTCAAACCAGTTTGAACTGAGTTCAAAACTCACTAGCCATAAATATATAAGGGATATAAAACTTTTTCATGCTCAAACTCCAAAGCATGGTTCATAACGTGGGCGTCTAGGAACCCAGATGCCTTACGTAATTTTCCTGTATACAGTTATTCTACGTTCTAACCCAAATCGACCTTACTCGACCGAACCCAACCAACCACTCACGCCCGTGCGGCGCGCCCCTGTAGGATCAAGGATAACCGACTAGAGGGGGGTGAATAGGAGGTTTCTAAATTTAATCGACCAAATTAAACTTAGAGCACGATAGTTCTAACAAATACTTCCTAACATAATATAATGAAAGAACTACCAAGCAACTTACTACAATAAAGAGCTAATATCAACACTAGATTCAATTTTATCTAAGTAATTCAACACAAGATAAATGCTAGAATTGTAAATGCAGAATAAGTGAAGACGAGAAATAACCACAAAAGAGATAATGAAGTTTTTCCCGTGGTATCGAAGACTTGTCGGTCTTCACTAGTCCACGTTGAGGAAGCTTGACAACTCAAGCCGGCTCCACGAATTAAGCCTTCCCTCGATCACTAGTGGTTGTTCTTCCTCCGCTCCGAAGATGGTGAACACCAAACCAATCACAATCTTCTTGAAGAGATCACCGTGCAATCACCGCCAAGCCGTATAGGAGTTCGGCAAAAATCCAAGAGTAACAAATCAATAACCTTCGCTTGACGATGCTCAAGTGCAAATGGATCAATCTAGTATGGATGCACTTGAATTTTGGCTCAACTACCTCACAATGAATGCACAAGAGTATTTGAGGAGTTGTATGAATGCTCAAGGCTTTAAGAAGGTTAAATGTGGTCTAGCCCAATGTCCTTAAGCAGGTGGAGGGGTATTTATACCCCCCACCAACAATTATAACCGTTGGGGAGGAAATCCCCAATTTCCAGTGAAATGCGGTATTACCGCCAAGTAACATGCGGTACTACCGCACTTCACCAACTGCTCTGTAACAGCTACTACGGATGGCATTAAATGCACTGATATAGCCGTTTTATTTGAGCAGCGGTATTACCGCCAACAAACATGCGGTACTACCGCTTTCCCGGTCATACCGCCCGATGGGAGCGGTACTACCATTCCACGAGAAATCCCAAAAAGAGTCTCTACTGGAGAAAACGTACCGTCACTTAGACGGTACTACCGGGGGTGTGCGGTAGTTCCGCTTTTGAATAGCGGTACTACCGCGGTGAGGGTTTTCGTCGAAAACCCAAAAATACATCTCTCTGGAAAAAGCATACCGCTATTTAATCGGAACAACCGGGGTGCGATAGTACCGCACTACAAGCCCGGTCGTACCTCTGACCGGTAGTACCGCGTTAACACGCCGGTACTACCAATTATCCTGACAATGCATCGGATGCTTTTCAAGATGAAATACAAATGCATGCATGGTCCTAAATTGATCCTCGAAGCACAAGAGCATGCTATCAAGGTACTTAGACATGATCCCTCTTAATAGTACGACATTTAACCTATAATCCGGTCTTCCAAACATTTCTCCTAAGACCGGTAAAATGTAAAAAGATCCTAAGCTACTTGTACCTCATCTTTGATCCATATTTGATCTTCACAAGGTCCTTTAGCATGCATCTTCAAGATCATATTCACCAATGGGACTAAACCTTGTAAATACTCAACAAACACATAAGTCCCATATTCACATATCAACCCTAAACTTTTTGAAAAATCCGAAAATCAACCCTAAACTACAAAACCGGACATCCTACACCCTTAACTATCAAAACCGTTCATTTTACCCCCCTCAACCCAAACAGAGACGGTTTCGAGAGACATGGCGCTGACGTGTCAATGGGGCCCACACGTCAGGTAATTCATCCTCTCATTCCTTTCTTCTTCCTCTCATTCTAACTCATCTCTCTCTTCACTCTTCTACCCCTCGCTGCCAACCCCTCCCAATGGCGGCGCGTCGCCTCCGCTGGCTGCTCCCGGCCCTGCGTGCCGCCGCCAATATGCCGGTCCATCGTCGCCTCTCCGACGCGCCCGCCTGCACCGTTTCTTCGGCCCATCCCGCACCTCTGCGCCCCACGATGCTCGGCCACACCCCTGGCCCTTCTCCCTCATGCACCGGCGATGTAGGGTGGAGTTGGGGGTGATCTAAGGGAAGCATGAGCATCCCTTGCGCTAGTGGAGTATGTCGGAGTGGTTGATGATGGAAGGGAAGCGCCATGGTGAGCCAGCGACAGGAGCCGTGGCTGACGCAGGGAGGCCACCGTGGAGAGGGCAACCGGGTGAGGGAGAGGGAGATTGGGTGATGGGGGAAGCTCATGGGTGATGTGGGGGTGCTCTTGGTGCATGGAATCAAGGAGAGCTTCACTGGAGAAGAAATGGCGCCGGAGGTGGCAACTTTGACCGGTTTCATAGGGTGGAGTTGGGGGCGATCTAAGGGAAGCATGAGCATCCCTTGGGCTAGTGGAGTATGCCAGAGTGGTTGATGATGGAGGGGAAGCGCCATGGTGAGCTAGCGACGGGAGCCGTGGCTGACGCGGGGAGGCCATCGTGGAGAGGGCAACCGGGTGAGGGAGAGGGAGATTGGGTGATGGGGGAAGCTCATGGGTGGTGTGGGGGTGCTCTTGGTGCATGTAATCAAGGAGAGCTTCACTGGAGAAGAAATGGCGCCGGAGGTGGCAACTTTGACCGGTTTCGGGGAAGACAACCATGGCGTGGTGATTATTTGGGTTAGAGGCCAAATTATGTTGGGGCTATGGATCCTAGGGAGCAAGGACACGATATGACGCGATTACTTTGGTAAGGAACTCACCGAGTGGGCTGGAACGAGGAGTGGAGGTTGTGGTCGAACTCCGAATGCCGTCGTACATGATGAAGATGCTCCACGATCCCGGTGCTCCGGCTGCAAAGAGAGGCAACGGAGGTGAGGTATAGAAGGGGGATGTCAAGGCGAGCTAGAGGGACAAGAAGATGAAGCCCGAAGCTCGTCGGTGCGGCCGTGGAGCTCGAGGCCGCGCCATGACCGGCGCTAGCATTCAGAATTTTGCTTGGTTTGAGCTCGGGAAGGAATGGAGTTGGAGAAAGAGAGGTGTAGAAGTGAAGAAGAAGGTTAGAGGCGCCCGGCCACGCCCCTGGACCTGCTCCAAGCCTCGCTCTACCGCCGACCCGCCTGCTAGCCCGCCCGCGCTTGCGCGCTCGGCCGTGCCCGCGCCCGTGCTCCGGCACCTCCATGTCCTCGAGGAGGCCGTCGCGGCCGGAGGGGAGGAGCTGAGCCGGAGGATGGAGCTGGGGTAGGAGCCGACGACCGGAGGGGAGGAGCTGAGCCAGAGGATGGAGTGCAACGGTAGCCAGTGGCCGGGAGCGGCGTCGAGAGCAATAGGGAATGGAGATGAAGCAATGGGGAGTGGAAAGAAAGGAACGAGAGGATGACATGTGGGCCCCGTAAATAGATTTTTTGTTTTATTTGCTAAGTGGCTGCCATATATCAAAACCATTGACACGTCAGCGCCACATCATCCAAAATCACCACTGTTTGGGTTGAGGGGGGTAAAATGAACGGTTTTGATAGTTGATGGCGTAGAATGTTCGGTTTTGTAGTTTAGGGTTGAAATACAGACTTTTCGAAAAGTTCAGGGTTGTAAAGTAGACTTTATCCTATTATTAATTATCAAAACCAATTTTTAGAGGTCTAGATACTTTCAACTCCGGCGTCAGAACCGAGACCTGAGCCGGACGTACCCACGGCTCGACCCACCCCCCGCCCCACGCATCAGAATCGAGCCAGACATGCCCCCACCCCCTTGTACACTTCCCGGTTATGACTCATGGCCGGGCCGAGCCGAGCCGAGCTGAGTCTGTCCCCGCATATGGTATCTTTCCCGCCAACTTGCTACTCTAAAGTAGTAGTAATTGTTAAAAAAAAAAAGCGCTTGCAAGGGGTTCGAACAGGCACATGCGTTAGCTTTGTATTTCACATTAGTGGACTGTAGTTTTTGACCGAAAGCCATGTCCGTACCAACTGAACCCATGACGAACCGACCCGCGTCCGGCACTCTGGGCTCCTTCCCCCACGCTGCCACGCACCTAGCTCCCTCGCGCCTAGTCTCGCATGACCAGTCAAAACTGTTCGTCAACTTGTACTGCAATTTTTTTTTCCTGTCTAAACCACAGTTTGGTATGTGTCTACTGTAATTTTTGCTACCCTACCACAGTTTTTGGTACCGTGCCAGCCGAGATTTTAGTTACGCGTCTACTGCAGCTTGTAGTATATGTCTACTACTTTCGTTGTCCAGTGTCTATTGCAATTTTTCTATGTCTATCGCGATTTTTTTTGCTAGCTATGTACTACAGTTTTTGGCCACGTGCCTACTGCGTTTTGGTCACTGTATATTGCAGTGTTGGTTTTATATGCGTCTGCTCCAATTATATATATATATATATATATATATATATATACACACACACACAGTCGTTAATTATATGTCTATTGTACTTTTATATATATATATGTGTACTACAGTTTGATCCTGTGTCTACTATAATTTTTGGTATGTTTCTACTGTAGTAGTGTTCCTGTGTCTACTGTAAATTTTTATATATATATGGTGTAATTTTTTTATCTTCATGTACCGTAGTTTGGTTATGTGTCTACTACTATATTTCTGTATATGTCTACAACAGTTATTGTTCCGCGTGTACTACGGTTTTGATTATGTCGCATGTATGCAATTTCATGCACGCTCCCCCTCGTCATTAGCAAGCTATTGGGTGAACTGTTTAAGAATCGTCCCTGCAAATCAAAAGTTACTGCTATAAAAAATAAGACACTAGTACTAATATATATTCTAGAGATTTCTTTATAACAGCTAGCTACTATTAGGTTAGCACTTACGCATGCATGCCCGTCTGTACCTGTGAAAAGAGTGATTAGGTTTAGGGGCTAATTAACTAAGGATGATGAGATTAATGTTCAACTAAGTAGCTAGCATTCGTTTTAATAAAATCTGCAGCTCTTGACTAACACAACTAGTGCAATAGCACTAATCTTTTTTTTTCTCCTTCTGAGAGGTGCGCTAGGGAGGCAAACCAGATTAGTTCGCCCAAAAAAATCGATAACACAGCGTTACTTCTGTGCATAAATATTGTATTGGTGCTAAGAAAGACGTGACGAAGGTAGAACAATTTTTTTTGGATGAACATAACAGCCATCAAACGATATGCCCCAGTTCCAACCTTTTACCGAAACTGAGATTACTACTACTCAATTCAAGGCATACATAACAGTCGTCAACAGATACATTCTTTGTCTCATACTTGATTCACATTTTACGAGATGACAAGGAACACATAACTAAAACTACTCTATTCATCATGTCACTGGCAGCAATCTTCATGTTATCCACCTCATTTTTCTCCTCTCCTAGCTTTGTATTGCCTTTTTTTTCTTCTCTTTGGATTAGTTTTTTAGTTAGTGCTTTTGAAGGAGGTATGCAGCCAAAAACAATAATTTGGTTGCAACAGATTTTCTGATGTTTTTTCTGTTTTTTTTTAGAGGAATGGAGTTTTATGGACGTGAGACCCACACATCGGCACGTATTATTTGCGTGAGGGGAGGAGTAGAGAATGAACCATCGCCAACTCGTTCTTTTATATCAGTAAAGTTATACAGATAGATACGTACGAAGCTCTGTCAGTGTAGACGACCAGGCGTCCAGGCCTCAAAATCACACCTCAACTGGCAGCACGTACACTGGCACACCGGTCGTCTTACCAGTTGGACTACGATTGACTGTCATCCTAAATCAATTGCTACCGTGCATTTCAAGCGGGACACACAAGATCGCCTCAAAGACGCGATGGCAGCGAATCACGATCGCGCAGCAATCTAAAACTATAATGGAGACGATATCCAACTCATATGTGGCGCTGCACACTGAGATAGCATGCATGGGTGTCTGGCCCAACATCGTATCTGAAGGCAGCAAGTCTCAGACTCGCATCAAATGGCCTCAGGAATTCAATGTGCCTTCTTCAAGGCATGTGATGTGCGAGCAATGGCGAGAACAGAGTTGGAGTTTGGCAATATGTGCATGTTGGCTTGCACGAAGTGGAATCCCAGCTTGGCAATGGCAAAAATCTGTACTACTGCATTTGCATTTGCATTGCAACACAGCACCAGACAAATCTGCCTCTGATGGTTGCTTTCGATAAGAGCGCAGAGAGGATCTGTAGCTAGCAAGCCTGCATATTGATGACGCAGACATTCTTTATATTGTGCGTGGGGAACTGAGAAAATATTGCACTTTGGTTGATAAGCTAGCTTCTCGCTTATGGATCAGTCGTGGGCCATGAAGCATTGAAGCTTCCCTCGTCCGATCTCTGAAGTCTGAACATATGCATCTTTTTATAATATGAATATAAACATATAATGTGGAAGCACAAGAACAATAATTTATTATATTATTGAAACGAAAGAAAAAGAAGCCGTCGTGTTCATTCTCAAAGACTAAAAATTATCACGTTAATCGGTGACAAAAGAGAAAAATTTACACCGTCAATTATGATGAATCCGGATTATAACAGTGTAGTGTTTACGTAAAAAAAAACGGTGTAGTGTGTGTGCATGTACATCTTGCTTGTAATCGCAAAAAGAAAGAAAGAAAGAAAGATGTTACAATTGTATAAGGAATACATTTTATTATCGTCATAAGCATTAGGTTGTATAATAAATACAATTCTATATTCAGATATAAACGTACCCACGGAATTTGCAAGAAATTCGGCTAGTTTAATTTAAAACCACAAGTTCTCCTCTCTCCTAGGAAGTGCTTGTTGTAGGTTAATATAAGCTCGGCACTCGTCGTCGGAGCGCGGCAGGTTTCTTTGCTAAACAATGTATTCTTGCTCTTCGTAACACAATGACTTGTGTGTCTCTATGCTATCCAAAAACTGAATCGCATAAATCCTAAAGTAGTGGTGTTAGAAGTAGAGTGATGTATAGTTGCAAATCAGGCCTTCGGTCCGGCTGTAAAATTTATACTTTCACTTTTTGAAAGAGCATAGAAGCGCTACACACAAGTTAGTAAGGTGCACGCTGCAATTTCACAGGTCAGTTTTCCCGATAGAAAAAAAAACTTTCAAAACTTGAAAGAATAGCGTGCTAACTTTTTTTATGTAGAGATAACTAATGACGCATGCAAAGGAAAACCTCCCTTTAGACCTGTCTATTGATATTGTTCCTCAAAAGGGCATTGATGGCACATGTCAACTGTCAAGCCTGCATCAAAGCGGAATAATGAACAGCCCGAGAAGCTAAAAAGTTCAGAACTTGAGATGAAGGCAATCCAGGGCAAGATGCGCCATCAAACCATGCTTCAAGATCTCACTATTTGACCTAATTAAGCTAACGCTTTAAAGATTTCAAATTGACCCTCTTTTGACCAACTGATTGTGAATCTATAACAATTACGTACCCACAGTGTCAGTGATTATGCCCCCTTCTCTCTCTCATGTTGCTTGCATATCACCCTATATCTTGTGGCTTTATTACAAAGGAGTGCTACAATGGAGTTGAACATGGGACACATGCCCTACCAACTCAATTAAAAGGGATAACACAGGGATGGGTTTTTGAACTTATGAGTGTGGCCCTGCCAAGATTTGAGCACCCCACAGGAGGGCCAACCACAGATTACACCAAGATTGGTGGTACAGATTCTTCAAACAAAAAGGCATTGCCAAAATATGGCCCTATTAGCTGGACAATAATCATTTTCTTCTCTGATCACCAGGCAGGCCATTTCCATCAGAAATCCCAAGAAAAATGATAGTATCCACCACCCCACACAAAGATTCTTCAGTAGTGAGAAAGAGGCACACTGAAAGGAAGAAAATCAAAGCATATCTAGCAGTACAAGATGGTAGCAGCAATAATTATTCACAGGAGCAGGATCTAGTTGAATTGACCGGCAGTACACTCCAGAGGTGCATGTGACGCACACCTTGATGATCGATGGACAGAGTGGATGGTTTAATATCGATTTTATGATTGAATATTAGGTTTTTTTTAAGCAAAATTGTACTGAAAAAACACAAAAAAATTTATACAGATTCAGGTCTTCTCCTGAGAGAATAATAACTCTACTCCTATATTGTTGTATTAATTGTATTTACAAGAGAAAAGTCACTGAAGACTCGGACTAATGTCTCCTGCATGTTTTGTTGTTTGATCGCTTGATCCTTTATCCGTCCACTGACTTCACTCCTTATATAACGTATGAAGGGGGTGACAGTTGTCCATGACGAGAGATGCCTTGTCGCTTGATGCATGTGCACGTTTAAGAGTAGTTATTGTCAGAGACATATCCCCCACATCGTCTTGCGGTTATGACAGAGACAGAGATTTAATACGTGTAGTTATCTTCGGGAATAATGGCACATATTAAACTATTGCGTGTATTAAACATGACGCACAAATATCCCTAGTCGATTGAGTCCACATGACTATAGGTTTTATCGATCATAGGGTGATCATAGACGACCTGATCGTAGTAAGATTTACGATCAATAGGTGGTCGTAGAAGAACTTACGACCATATATAATGATCGTGGAAAAACTTACGATCACTAGGTAAGTATGATCTCCCTCATTGTTAATATTGAGAGGTACTTTTGGATGTTGTATAATAGACATTATTATCTATAATACTACAGATAAATAACTTAATTAATTAAAAATTATTATATCATCATCGTCAGATAGTATTCTCAGTTTCCTTGTAACTCAGCACAGTTGGCCCATATCTGTTGAAGGAAAAGTTGTGTGCGCGGATCACTAGGAGGTTGACCACATCTAAGATCATATGAAATCCACGTTTTAGAGACATGGCCGTGTGAGTCCACGTACGACGATGAGCTGGTTAGAGTATGAAACCACAGATCTTCGATGAAAGCAGCAGGAAACGGTCTTCTCATTTTCATTTTTATTTTGCAAATATGTGCTTATCCTTGACAAGACGTCTTACCTATCAAATCAAACGTGATACCGGTCAGTATCCAGGAGGGGACAGATTAAATGCTCCGCTGGTACAACACGCACAGCTCACTGCCTTGCTACGCTTTGCGGGTGACGACGCTGCTCGAGTCCTTGCGGACGGGAGGGAGGGAGGAGAAGTTTTCAGCGAGGAAGAAGAGAACAAAATCCAAATCCCCGGAAAGAGGTGGTTGTGCTAGCTTGTGACAGATTGTTATTGAGTGGGGCTAACCTAAACCCTAGGAGATCTGATGAAGATCCCTGATGGCCCCCACGTACACCCCCCCTGCCTGTCAACAGTGCACGCGTCATGGATTTATGGATTTGTTGTCACTTAAGAGCCACCCAACCAAGCTAGGTTATCTATGGGGATCATGGTGACAGCCTCAGTTCCGGGCGTACAAGGAAGGGTTAGTCGGATTCTTCCGGGCCAACTTCTGGAAAGATAATGTCACCACTCTGAAGACCAGATACTCCTGACCTGCAAAAATGCTATTCATCCCGAAATATAGTACTTACGAGGTACATGCTGACGTGGTGATAAATTGGTTAGACTGACCCACTTAATTAAATTGACCAGAGTCTCTTAAATCAGAAAAGAAATATATTTTTCTTTCTATCTTTCCACTCTATCTTCTCTCCTCACCGTGTTGTCGGCTAAGGATTAAGATTTATTTTCAGTGTCTGTAATTTGACCATCCACTGGCACGAGTTCAAGATTGTGCGCGTGCCGCCTCTGAAGTCTAAGCAAAGGTTGTCTTAAAAAAGCATTCGCAGCAAGCCGAGTAACACGATCTCTTATCCAGAGAACTTTTGAACCTAACGGAAGAGGACCCTCATCACGCTCATCGCAACGTGGGACGAATTTCATATAGAACAATATAATTTCCGCTTTGCAATTGTCCTGTTGTTTCTAACGCAGGAATTTCGTAGAAAACAACACGATTTCTATAGAACTTCAACGGATTCAATCAAAGAGCAGACGTCCAAGACAATAATAATAATAATAATAATAATAATAATAAACCAAGCTACAAAGATGGGTTGCTTCTGCTTCCAAAGCCGTTCCAAGCCGTGCGGCCTCAGGTAAATTAAGGCAGCCGCGAGCAGCACGTACGTGTGTGTCCTCGCTTCTCCACGGCGGAGTTGCCGAATCCCACGCATGGCACCCCCGGCGCTTGACCAATGGCCAGCGACCAGACCGCACGGCATGGGTTTCGCAAGCGTGAGCAGCCTGGCCTGGCAACGCACGCACGCACGCACGGCCTCCCCGATTCAAGCCGCGTACGGGAGCATCGGCCGTGCGATCCTCCGGACACTGACCCGAAAATCAATCGCCCCCCTCCACCGCATTCAAGCGCCGAAACGAGGAGGCTAATTTACTCCCCAAATCCTGCGGGTTCGCGTCGCGTCAGCGGGATCGATCTCTCGGTAGTCAGCAGTGTCCCCTCGTCCGCCGCTGCACGTAACGCGATCACGCGACGCAAATGCGAGGATTATGGCCCGTACGGAGAGGGGAGACAGGGGCACGGAAGCGGAGGTTGGCGCATCCAAATCTCGCCGGAATCCGCGCGTCTGGGCGAAATAAGCATGGCGATGAGGATACGGCCTACGGGGTATCTCGGGTTGCAAGCAGTTAACGTCATTCCAACAAAACGAGGCGATTTTTTTTCTGTACAATACCCTTTTTTTCCTACTCCTATGCAGTTGTATAGACATTTTCGAAAACACCTTACAAATGTTCTCTCATGTATCGTCGCTGTGACAGCAGTTACGTTCTTTAAAGTGTCTCTATAGGATATACATCTTTATGTAGAGATGTTGCATTACGCATCAACAAATAAAATATAAAAAAGTGTGGACTTTTGCAAATATTGCTACTCAAACTCTAGACCTCATGGGAAATACTTTTCTTAACCTTATCACACTAACCACCTCAACCTCACAACCTCACATATTTAGTTATGTGTTGTAATATTTATATGCAGTTCTTTTAACACATATCAAACACTGAAAAAATGTCTTTAAAGAGTTGAAAAGTGTCTCAAAATAATGTATTTACACAACATAACCCTTACGCAAATTAGATAGCATCTTAAAAATGTCTCTACGAGATAAAATTTTGTATACCTCGAAAGTGTCTCAAAACCCTGTCTGTAGCATATAAAATTTCGAAGCGATTTTTAAAGTATCTCTAAAAAACATCTCTAGACTATATAACCCATTATTTTAGAGACATTGAAAAATATATCTAGAAAAGCGTCTCTGTTTTCTTGTTCTTCGGGTTGGGTCGCTGGTCCTGCGTAATGCGTATGATCTGCTTGGCAGCTTTTCTATATATTTTGTTTCTGCTTTGGTGATCTCCTGTTGGATCGTGCGGTGGTGATCTCCTGTTGGATCGTGCGGCGGGCGATCAATGAAGCCGAATACTGCATGTCAACGTCATGGCGGTGCCGACAGCTGAGGTAGCAGCAATAGAGCGAAAGTGAAGAGTGCAATCGTGTAACATATCCAAACTACTTCAATATGAAAAAAGAAAGAAAAGAAGTCATGTGGAAAATAACTCCCTCGTCCGTACACAAATAAGTGTTGTTTTGGAGCATAAATAGTCCAGCTTTGGCCAGAAGTATTCACGCATGGGATAATTTTGTTAATTTAGCGACAGGGAAGTAACAACAACTTATTTGACACCTAAAAGTTTCATGATAATATCAAATTTCTTTTCAATTGAATTGATATCCTCCCTTCGTTCCTTTTTATTTAACATTTGTGAATATTTGTGGTTTCCAAGATATATACAACTTTGCCCATTTGTTTTTATAACTTTATATTAAAATGTACTAATAAAATTATAATACTGTGAAATTATTTTTTATCAAACGTTTTCATATAGCTAATTTATACAGTTTTAAGCCTATTGACCGTCAAACTTTGACGGTATAGATTCTATCACGTCAAGTAAAAAAGAATGACCGAAGTATATCACTGTAGAAACTAGCTGGTGGTGAAATTTGTACAAATTGGTGACCATACCAAGATCTAAAACTATAACTGAAGCTAGCTAGGCTGGCCAACTGTTCAACGGACAAATTAGCTTGCCTAGCTATCATTAACAGCAGCTGGCCGAGACCGGTGACCGTCACCGACGGCGCGTGCGGCACCCCTCACGACCCCGATTAATCACGGCGACCGCTTCACGATGCCGAAACCCGAAAGTACACGACCAAACACGCGCTCGCGTCACGACCAAACACGCGCTCGCGGCCGCTTCTCGCTTGCTCGCGGTCCCGAGCGCCCACGAATTAAATGGACTATAGCTCGCCGCGGACGCCGGCCGCACGCACGCACGTGCGTATCGGCGTTGGATCGGAGATACTGGAGCGATGAAGCTAGCGTTTGAAGGCAAAAAGGCCCAGGACCGCGAGGGGACCGGGTGGGATCTGGATCGTCTCTCCAGTACTACAAAGACCCACCACGCGAACAGGATTTCGAGGAAGTGAACAGTGCTTTACCGATAGACTGTAGCAATGAGGAGCGGGAAATAGTGTAGATATATTATTATTTTTTTGCAGTGGCGAAAGGATAGCAGTAAAAATACTCTAGCAATGATGGAGCGAGAAATAGTGTAGATTTTTTTTTGCAGTGGTCAAAGGATAGCAGTAAAAATACTGTAGCAATTGATCTGTGCATTCGATTTCGACCGGACGGTGAAGATCGCTCCTAATGTCGTGCTACCGTAGATCATCTGCATTGACTATTTCCCGTGTGTGCCTACTGCGTGGCACATTGCTAGCAAGCTAGGCTAGGGTAGGGTGCTTATAGCCAAGATCCATGGATCATCGATCGCTTGCGGATCTCTCCTGATTTGATCACCCATGGTTTTTGCAAGGACGGCAAATCCTACCGGCTGGTACTTACGGTGCTCATACAAGGCATCCGAAAGGAGAATTTTTTTGCCGTATTGGCACGTTTGGACTTCGTATTTACATAAATGGTTGTCCAGCAAATTTTTTTTGGTAAATTTAGCCCTTGTCCGCACGGCCGCCGTGCGGCAGCGTCCCACGACTACCACGTGTCCATTATGTTAGGATTATGGTTAATTAGGGTTCATGCTTAGGGTTTCGGAGCAATTTTAAAATATAGAAAACGGCGTCAAAAAATTATGAAATTTTACGTAGAGCCTCCCGGCACAGTGTACTTGCTTATGTAAATTTGCCATAATTTTATCCATTCAGGATTCTTCTCGTAATTTTCCAAACGTGTACTGTGTTGTGTAGGCAAACATCCGAATGACGCTCCTCCCTCCATCTACTTTTCTTTTCCACCGAAAGCAAGATTCTTGTCATCCGTCTCATCAATCTATTCGTTGTCTCCCCCATCTTGTCATCCCGTCTCATCAACCAAACACTTGTACGAGATTCTCAGCTCACGTCCTGAGTGTTTATCTGTACTAACATCGTTACATCTTGCATCCTTCAGTTGACCGTAGGGGTGACGGCCAGTTCACACCGACTGATGATGGCGATACGGGCCTCCCAGCTCCTAATAGGGAGCAGTACACGCCGTCAGGGTATGGACCATGGCAGCTAGGGTTTGGAGCATACGTAGGGAAGAGCTCCTTTGAGTTCACTGTCCCACCATACCTTCAAGGGCAGTGCTCCTCTGGGTTGGCTGGCACCCCGTATCTCCAAAGCCAGATCTCATCCGCGAAACTGGAGTTGCAGGCATCGTACATCGGGAGTGAATTTTTCGAGTCCGTCGCTCATGATTTCTTCGGAGGTGTCTCCCAGGTCGGCATGCCTCATCACGATGACATGTACGCCTACCAGACTCTGCTGGGGTAGACTCAGCCTACTAGTGCACCTTCACCACCTCAACGGTCTCCATACCCCCTCCAAATGGTCATGCGCTCTTCCAACCGCCTCACGTATTCGACGGGACATGCTCGACGCAAGACATCCAGGTGCACGCGGAGGCCACCGTAATGAGCAAAGGGTAGTGGCTCAGACGAGTGAGTCATATTGTCTCTCGTGTGTATGTGATTATGTTTTGGTATATTTGTATTCATATTTTGTTTTTCTCTATTTGTACATATATTTTGGTTGTTATGTGTGTACTCCTGCGCCATATTGCATATCGACATCTCTAATGGAGTTGCAATGTAGCTTTTTTTTCTCCATACATTCCAAGTCACAGGAAATCATGAAATCCTAATTTCCGAAACCTAAAAATTCTAATCTTTGTGACCTAAATCCTTTATTTTTTTAGACATATAAAATTGTCAAAATATTACACAATCAAGTCCAAGTCCACTGAGTGAAGGGCTTTCAAAATAAAATTTATAATGTTTTGAGCTTATTTTCTATATTTACAAATTTGTACAAACAGTATATGTTTATGAAATTACGAGAAAATCCAGAATAAGTAAAATTATGGTAAATTTACACAAGCAAGTACACTATGTCAGAAGGCTCCACATAAAATTTTATAATTTTTTGAAGTAATTTACTATATTTTAAAATTGCTCCAAAACCCTAAGCATGAACCCTAATTAACCCTAACCCTAACCTAATGGACACATGGCGGTCGTGGGGCACTGTCGCACGACGGCCGTGCGGATAAGGGCTAAATTTGCAATAAAAAAAAAATGTCAGATGACCATTTCTGTAAATACGAAGTACAAACGTGCCAATACGGCAAAAAATTCTCCGAAAGAAACGAGGCGACAGATGTCCCCACGTTAAGAGAGTGGTTTGTCGAGAGAGAGTTATTTGTGCAGGGTATAAAGGGTTGTTTGATTTGTTACCAATGTAAACCAAATCAAATTTTGGTAACACCAATGAAAATTAGTTACCATTTGGTTTGCTACCAATATTTGGTAATGTCAATAAAAATTTGGTAACACCAACGAAATCCAATATCATACGCAGCCAATCCGAGAGTGAGGAAATCGTTCACCAAAATTTTGGTAACACCAAAATTTGGTTTGGCCACAATCCAAACAGCGTTCATCTTGCTAAATTTTGCCCAAGTTTTGGTATACCAAATTTTGGCTTGGTTTGTTAGAGTCATGAACCAAACATCCCTTAAATATTTTTGGGTAAATTTCATAAAGTACAACTTTTATGGCAAAACTATCAGACAACTACACATTTAACTTTCTATTTTAGAGAACTACACATTTTAGAAACAATTATCAAGGAACTAAAATCCGTTACATGGGAGGCGAGCTGACAACTTGGTCCCACTCGTCACTCATAAGGACTAATTTTGTCCCGTTACGAATGTGAGGGTATGTAGTTCCTTAATAATTTTGGTTCTGAAATGTGTAGTTATCTGAAATAGAAAGTTAAATGCGTAGTTATTTTATAGTTTTGCCATAAAAAATTGTAGTTTTATGGAATTTACTAAAGCTCTATATTGAATTTGCTCTTTGATAAAGGGTATAAAAATGACCTTTTCTAGTAACTTTATTTAATTTCCGATAACGATACACAATCTATACACACTGCATACTTCCATGTGTGTATGACGCGTGGGGATGGTGTGAATTGGGTCGGTTATGCCTTCCAAAATCCATGAAGATTGATGTGTGGGGTTAGTCTGACTGGGGTCAGTCTCCGAATATGTGTGGGTTATCAACGAGATTGCATTAAACTTTGACATTTTCTTTCTTTTTTTTTATATCAAAAGTAGGATCGAGAGTTATTAATAAATTAATAAAATGACTGCCAACAATCCCATTGTGTGATTGCATCTCCAGTTTCGCGCTCCGGGCTAAACAAATTCGTGAGTTCGGTCCAGGTTTCTAGTCCAATTTAAGAGGAACCTCTTTTTCTTCCATTACTCTCATGCAAGGTTTTCGTTCTTATTCCTTTTTTGTTAAGAATTCCTTAAAGCTCTATCTAATTTTACAAAACTAAAACTTTTTTGACAAAAGTTACAGAGAACTACACATTTAACCTTCTATTTCAGATAACTACACATTTTATTGCCAAAATTATTAAGGAGCTACAATCTGTCACATCCGTAACGGGGCATAATTAGCCCGTGTGTTTGACGAATGGGAGTATGGGACCGGGTTGTCAGCTAGCCTTCCATGTAACGGATTGTAGCGCCTTGGTAATTTTTTTCTCTTAAATGTGCGGTCCTCTGAAATAGAAAGTTAAATGTGTCGTTATTTGATAGTTTTGACATAAAAGTTGTAGTTTTTGTGAAATTTAATCAATATTTTTTTTCATGAAATCGATCCGATGAGTCACTGACATATGGAGATACCACCTACAGTGTATTTTTAGGAGGTGACACGCCAGAAAGAATTTGCATGCAGTTACTTTGGAATTGTCATAAAGTTTTGGAGAGATTTGGCATGTTTTAAACACTTGATTATCACAAGATTTCTACTAAATTCTCGCGTTCTAATGGAAGGGGTGGGCAAGGGCATAGCCACCGTCGGGGCTTGTCAGGGCTCCGGCTCCAACCTAGTGACCCTTGGGACCCATTTCCATTGACGGTGGATCGATGGTGATACATATTTATAACTATTTGATGCGTATTATACATTAGCGATGTGTTATATTTAGTGTATTTCATATTTTCATTTTGTTTTTATATTTATGTATGAAATCAGATTACACAAGACCGTCAGATGTATCTTTAATACACATGTCTCATGTTAGGTTTAACCCAAGAACATCCTCTATATTTTCGTCTTGGCCTCAAGGCAGGGAAAGATGGGGCAACCAGAGTTAGCTAACTTGAGTCTACAGAAATAACAAAGCAAAAGAGCCAGCTCCAAGGCCGACAAGAAAAATGCAAGGATCTTTTGCTTATCTGCCTTGCTTGCAAGGCAAGGTAAGCAATGCCGCCTGCCTCACGTATCACGCACCAAAATCCTTCCTTTTCTCCCCCCGAAAGTGCACTGTATCACATGGCTATCTAGAATCTCATGGCCACTCTCAACATGATGGCCTAGTTCTATTTGCTCACATGGACTGTAACCCTGCAATGCAACCAATCCTTCCCAGTTCCCACTGACACAAAGGGAGGAGAACAAACCAACCAAAGCCCAAAAGGCCTCTACAGACACAAAATCCAATTTAATATCACCAAAGTTGATGAGGAGTTTGTGCAAAAAGTTGTTATTGGCATGCAATCGGCATGCATGCCTCACACAGGCAAAAAAATAAAGAAAAGGCTATGGCGCGTTGGTACTACTACTGCTGCTGCTGATAGGTTTCTTTGATAGGAAAAAATATGTTTCTTTGGGAGGTGAGAGATGGTGGCAAGCAATGACCACATGCTGGAATCTATAGGGGCAGAATCATGGTGTCTTGCCTGTCACTGTTCCCACTTTCTGTTCATGTATGGGGTGCCATGACGCTGGCATGTGGGCCCGGTGACGCTCGGTAGTTAGTATATCGGTAGATGCCACCGGAGTCGCTGTGGGAGGATCCTGGCGAATTTCTATGAATCTTGCAGGAACATCGGCATGTGACAGCAGCAAATAAGATGTCTCTTTGCTGACATGTGGACGGACAGTTTGCTTGCAATGGCATTTCCTTGATTGGTAAGGTAAGATTTTAGTCTAGTCTGCATCTTTGTGTTCAGAAATCAATATGTTAATGTCGACAAAGTGTTTCCATCAGGGTTTCAGGAAGGCAGACGAGAACCACACAGCAAGGCACAGCCGAGGAAAAGAGAATACATATACGGCCAAAATTATTGTTGAGCATAAACTCCAAAAAAAAACCTCACTCAATTGCTGCTTGGGGAATCAGCTCTTTCCAATAAATATCATATTATTCCATGGTTCAAGTAACCTCCATAAGAATTTTTTTTTAAAAAAAAAGACAAGAAAAAATCGGGGGGAAGCAGCAAATATTGCACAGAGCAGCTTCCTTTCCATACCGCTAACTACAAGGCAACAGCAAACAAAACGTCATAGGATCTGCTGAGTGCTCTCTCATGCTGACCCTCAATGTGACTTGGTGATATTTGGAAAACAGCACATGAATATGCTCCGGCATGAAATCGTGCCTTGTGAGAATCCCGACAATGGGAGGTCTCTGCATTGAAACAAGAAGAGAAAATTTATTATCCATGCGTATTTGTAAATAAATATAACGAATTCCGCTACACCATGAACTTCATCACATCATGTAAAAAAGGATGCGCAATACAAGATTTAAGGATTTGGGTATGGGTATGGAGGTAGAGAGGTCTTTACCCCCTGGGGTCTTTGGCACAACCAGAAGGTGCCTTAATCCTAGTGCCCTGAAAAGGACTGCAGCCTTTGCAAGTGACATTGTTTCAACCACTGTGTACGGTGAGGTGTTTGTATCGGATGGAGATCGACATACATCTCCATTTCTTCATCAGTGAAATCCAGGTCCTCAATTTTCAGACCTTTCCCGGACCCGGGCTTGGCAAAGTCGAAGGCACCAAATCTGCAGCACAAAGCTGTGCAGCACAAAGCTACCACCTGTTTTCACCTTATCTTTCATGAAGGTCTTGCCTTTTAGCAGAACCACCTAAGCCCCAGCCCAACCAGCTCTGGAGCTTCTGATAGAGGTGGCTCATCAACCACTGGAAATCTGTTGTGGCCCGTGATCCTTAACGCTTGAACAATGTTCCCCACCTCCTCAACACCTGGAAAGGAGATCAGTGGCCCAGACACAACATCACCAGCAACCAAGTGCCTCTTGTATGGTTCCTCCATGAATGGCAAACCTTTCATCACTACAATCTGATCATAGACCCCTTTGTTGAAGCTATCAGCTATGGTCTTTGATATCAGAAGAACCAGCATGACCAAAGGGAGCATATGGAGGTCATTGGTGAGCTCCAGAAGGATCACACAGACTGAGACGGTCATTCTCATTGTTCCACCAAGGAAAGATGCTGCACCAAGCAGTGCAAAGAGACCAGGATCAAGGTCAGATATGGGACCAAGAAGTGTCCTCACTATGCGCCCATATGTAGCCCCAGCAAGTGTAACAGGGATAAAGAGACCAGATGGGACAGCAATACCATACGTCACGAGGCCAAGGCAGTAAGTAGTAGTGAAGAACACGAAAAGAGTGGACATGTGGAACTCTTTCTCAGTGCCACTGCTGAACAGATTGCAGGTGGCATCGTCAGTTGTGTTGAAGAAGAGTGATGCGAGACCATTGTAATGACCTGGCGGGCATTGGAAGTTCTTGAAATTTCCTTTCCAGACCGGCCAATGGTGGGACATTCCTCTGCAGCATCAGGGGGCATGGAGTACACGGAGCAAGCCAAGGGAGCCCATGGGAGCATGCTGACGTGATAATTGATATTGTGATGGTGAGAAGGATCTTGAATGGAACACCTCTCCTGCAGGCACGACAATGTAAATGAGATTTCATTTTTGAAATAGAAGACAAAAAAAATGGCCAAGGTAAATCAATGTATACGATTGGTCCATACTCGTTGATAATACTGTAGGCACGGAGAATCCTGTCCAAGAGAAAGTTGAAAAGGCCTCCGAAGACACCACCAATTATTCCAAGGACTATACTATTATTGCAACAAGATCTTGGGCAGTGTATGTCGGGATGGTTGAGCTAAGATCAAACATAATCAACCCTCCTTGCCCAAAGAGACCACATTTTCCACTACGACAGAACTCACTCAGGGCCCTCGAGGCCTCAACACGACAGCAACAACAGCAGTTGTAAAGAATGTTCTCCACAGGAGCACTTCGCCACCTGAATAATCAAATACAGAACCTTATCGTCGTGGGAGAGCCCGAAAACCTGAAAACAAAAGAGTAAATTGTACATGTTCACATAATGACATTACCCACCTAGGGATTTAAAACAGATATGGGTCATCCATATTATTCGACTACTGTTTGATAGAATACTAATCTGGATTAGAATCCCGTCAGGTTAATAGTTTCTCCCCCATTCGAATTCGCAACAAAAAATATGGATGCGAATATGGTTTAGGTTTTCCATCTGAAATGTTGTTATATATGTATCCGAATTCAAATCAATAAAGCAATATACATATTGTGCTGCTGTACATCTAATTATTTGGGCATTTTTTCTTAATTTAGTGTGAATTGACGTGTCATTAGGTTAACTAAATTACAATGATTCATTGTGCTGAGTACTAGGTCATTTATATCCGGCCATTCTGCAGACATCCGAATTTGACTAAATTGAGTAGAAATTCGATTCAAATATGTATTCGACTTTAAAATATGGGTGCGAATTGTTAAGAGTGTTGTATATTCTACATTCTCTTTCGCTCTTGGCCCATATAGCCCATAAGGCCCATGTAACAATGTCTATATATACCCTCTCAATTAATAAATAAGCTGCACAGTTGTGAATAGCAAAATCACTCTCCCTGGTTTTCTAACATGGCACCATCGACCACCAGATCCAGCCGGATCCGGAGCTCGATCCTTTGCTTCCGCCGCCTCCTCGCCGATCCAGCCTAGATTTGGCGCACCATCAACCACCAAATCCGGCGGGATCCAATCCTCTGCTTTCGTCGGAGCTCGATTTGCTGCTTCCACCGCGTCCTCGCCGATCCAACATCGATCCGATGCACCATCGACCACCAGATCCGGCGGGATCCAGAGCTCGCCTGATCCGGAGCTCGTCCATCAACTCACGACTACCATCGAAACCATTACTTCACCCTGATAGAGGAGCTCGACTACCCGTCCGAGACTGCACGACTGCCATCAACTCCATCGACTCCACCCTGACAGAGGAGCTCGACTCCATCTGATGTATTGATGCTTGTGATATTGATGCTACTGCTGTTTTTTTATGCTTGTTGCTTGCTACTGTTGATACTCACTAGTTAGTATTACTGTTGCTTACTGATGTGTGGTTGTGGTCCATCAAGATGGCAAAATCTAACTCAATGTTTGGGGGTAGTTCATCTCTCTTGTTCACGGATATCAAGCTAAATGGGTTGAATTACCGAGTATAGGCCTTTTCAGTCAAGACAACTCTTAGGGGTTATGGTTTGGCCTCTTATTTGACTGACGATCCTCCTGATCCAAAGAAGGTTGATGTTGCGGCAGTAAAGGCTTGGCAGAAAGAGGATGATCGTTTCATGACTGGCCATGTTCTGAGTGTTGATGTTTCTTTGAGGATGAGTCTAGAGTATCATACTTTAGCCAAGCAGATGTAGATATACTTTGAGAAGAAATATGTTCAGTCCAGTGGTGCTCTTCGCTTCACATTGCTCAAGAACCTTCATAGTATTCAACAGAAGCAGGATCAGTCAGTGGAGTATTACAACGCTTTCACTCAAATCACTAGCCCTCTAGAGTCTATGACACCGAAGGCTGCTGCTGCTTGCCAGTCTTGTGTTGCCAAAGATGAGTATGCTCAGCAAACGTTCATGTATCAGTTTGTGACGGGGCTTCGATCAGAGTTTGAGCCTGTTCGTACTCAGTTACTCAACTACCACACTCCACCGACTTTGACTGAGGTGCTCTCTAGTTTGATTACAGAGGAGACTCGTCTTCATTCGCTTATGCCTACCTCAGGATCCTCACCAAATGCTGTCCTGGGTATCTCACAGCGGTCTGGATCTATCAAAGCAACATCCACAAGAGTGCTGGTATGTTCTCATTGCAAGAGGACTGGTCATCTTGTTGACAAGTGCTTCAAGTTACATCCAGATCAGCTTGTTGATTATCGTGCCAGACATCCATCTGATCGTCGTCGTGGAGCACCTACTGGGCCTCCAAAGCACTTCTGGGCGATCATCGCTGCCACACCACACCATCGTGACTTCGGATCGATTGTGCGCTATGACCTCAGTTGCACCTTCTACTCCTAGCGCTGCCCATCCTTGGGTTCTGAACTTGGGTGCGTCTTTTCATGTCACATCTGATAGCTCTTAGCTTGTTGCTCATAGGCCCACGACTGATGCTGCATATATTCACACTGCTAATGGTACACTATGCTCTATTACCCATAAGGGCATTCTCTCTACATCTCGCTTCTCTGTTCTTGATGTGTCTTTTGTTTCTCAGCTATCTATGAAACTTCTTTCTGTTGGTCAACTCACTGATATGAACTGTTTCATTGGATTTGATGATTCTTGTTTCATTCAGGAACGTCAGAGCAGAAGGGTGATTGGTTTTGGCCATCGTTGTAGAGGCTCTCCTAGTCTCTATGTTTTGGACACCTTACATCTTCCTTCCACCAGTACGTCGAAGGCCTCAGTGTCTTCTGCTGTCATAATCTCAGTATCATGTTGGTTCTTCCTTCAGCAAGTGGCATCATAGACTTGGTCATCTTTGTGGAGCTCGCCTCACCACTATAGTTCACTAGGGTTCTTTAGGTCATGTCACTACTGAGTCTAGTTTTCATTGTACTGGTTGTATAAGCTGGGGAAATAGCTACAACTTCCATATTCCAGTAGTACCTCTCAGTCTTCTGGTTCTTTTGATTTGGTGCATTCAGATGTATGGAGTCCATCTCCTTTTGCTTCAAAGGGTGGTCATAGTTACTATGTCATATTTGTCGATGATCACTCTCGATATACTTAGATCTATTTTATGAAACATCACTCTCAGTTGATTTCCATTTATCAGTCTTTTGCTAAGATGGTTCATACTTTATACATAGTTTTCTTCTTCCATTCGTGTTTTTTATTCTGACTCTAGGGGGAGTATCTTTCATCAGTTCCTTTCTTCTGATGGTACTCTTCCTCAGCTCTCTTGTTTTGGTACCCATGCTTAGAATGGTGTTGCTGAGCGCAAGCGCCGTCACATCATTGAGACTGCTCGTACTCTTCTCATCTCCTCCTTTGTTCCCTCTCACTTCGAGGGGAAGTAGTCTCTACGGTAGTCTATCTCATCAACCGTCAGCTCTCTTCCAAGCTTCAGGGCAAGTGTCCTGGTGAGGTCCTGTATAGAGCACCTTCTCGCTATGCTCATCTTCGTGTCTTTGGTTGTACCTGCTATGTCCTTCTAGCACCTCGTGAGCGCATAAAGCTGAGTGCTCAGTCGGTTGAGTGTCTTTTTGGGTTATAGTCCTGAGCATAAAGGCTATCGTTGCTATGATCCCTTAGCACGTCGCATTCGCATCTCTCGTGATGTGACCTTTGATGAGGATCGACCTTTCTTTTATCATCCTTCTACACATCACTACTACAAATTTCACCTCCTTTTTGTATCTACCTCCCATTCTTTCACCAAACTTACCTTCTCCAGATATACCTTATCCACTAATTTCACCTTCTAGTGTGTCTCCTCCACCAGCTCCATCAGTTTCTGACACTTTCACTTTTCCCTTTCACTATAATGGCCGACAAAGGGTTCCTTTTGATCCTCAGTCCTCTCCTCCACTTGACCCTCCGGCCAGTACCACCGACTCTGACAATCGTTCAACTACATCACGATATGCCCTACGTAATCGTTCTTCTATTCAGGCATAAGAGAAATAGGGTTTTTCTCGTGCAGGTGCAATAGCTGAGCCGAGTACCTATCAGGAGGCCGCCAATGTACCTGAGTGGCAGATGGTTATGACAGAGGAGCTCATAGCATTAGAGTGTACAAGCACTTGGGATCTTGTTCCGTTACCATCTGGAGCTGTTCCTATCACTTGCAAGTGGGTGTACAAACTAAAGAAAAGTCAGATGGGTCAGTAGAGCGATACAAGGCTCGTCTTGTTGCAAGAAGTTTTCAACAGGCTTATGTCGAGATTATGATGAGACTTTTATTCTAGTTGCTCGTATGACCACAGTCCGTACTCTTATTGCTGTTGCAGCGGTATGCACACGGACTATTTCTCAGATAGATGTCAAGAATGCTTTTCTTCATGGTGATCTACATGAGGAGGTCTATATGCAGTCACCCCCGATGTTGAGGCTCCTACAAGCTATGTTTGTTGCTTTAGGCGTGCTCTATATGGTCTTAAGCAGGCTCCTCGTGCTTAGTTTGATCATTTTAGTTTTGTGATCCGAGCTGCTAGTTTCACTCCATGTGAGCATGATCTTGCCTTGTTTATTCACACTTCTCAGCAGGATCGTACTTTGCTTCTGCTATATGTAGATGATATGCTGATCATAGGAGACGACATGGATTGTGTGGCCTTTGTGAAGAAGAAATTAAGTGGACAATTCATGATGTCTAACTTGGTATCATTGAGCTATTTTCTGGGGATTAAGGTTCATTTTGATAGTGATGGGCTGATGGCTACTACCTCTCTCAGCATCGCTATGTTCAGGATCTACTTGCTCGCTCTGGTATAACTGATACACGCATTGCTACCACACCAATGGAGCTCTACCTACAACTTCGACCTACATATGGTGTACCACTGACAAATCCTTCTCGCTATCGTCGGCTCATTGGGAGTCTTGTTTATCTCATTGTTACCAGGTCAGACATTGCTCATGTTGTTCATATACTCAACCAGTTTGTCAGTGCTCCCACCTCAGTCCACTATAGTCATGTTCTTCGTGTGCTGAGATACTTGAGAGGGCCTGCGTTCAGATGTCTATTCTATGCCAGTTCAAATTAGCTTCACGCTTACTCTGACTCCACCTGGGCGAGTGATCCTGCTGATCGCCGATCTATCACTGGCTATTGCATCTCTCTTGGTACTTCGCTCATTGCTTGGAAGTCTAAGAAGCAGACTGAGGTGTCATGCTCTAGTGCAGAGGCTGAGCTTCGAGCTCTTACCGCTACCACCTCAGAGATCATTTGGCTTTGATAGCTCTTGATTGATCTAGGTGTCCATTGTGACAATTCTACACCTCTCTTTTGTGACAATACAAGTGTCATTCAAATTGCTAGTGATCCAGTCAAAGCATGAGCTGACAAAGCATACTGGTGCTGATGCATCCTTCACATGATCTCATTATCAGCAGTCGACCATCGCCCTCGAGTATGTTCCCTCAGAGCTTCAAGTTACAGATTTCTTCACTAAAGCTCGGACTCGAGAACATCATCGGCTTCATCTACTCAAACTCAGTGCATCAGATCCTCCTGATCCACCTTGAGTTTGAAAGAGGGTGTTAAAAGTGTGGTATATTCTACATTCTCTCTCTCTCTCTCTTGGCCCATGTGGCTCATGTAACAATGTCTATATATACCCTCTCAATTAATGAATAAGCTGCACAGTTGTGAATAGCAAAATCACTCTCCCTATTTTTCTAACACAAATATGGTTTGACCACTATTTGATTCGATTTCACCCCTATGCCCACCTACTACATTTGTGTTGAGATTTGTCCATTTTAAACCAGTTGTCCTATCAGCATATTGATATAACCTAAACTATGATTGTGGCCTATAAAATTTCCATGTCAGTTTTAGATTGTGGAAATTATATACCCACTGTCCACTCACAATAGATACTGTGTTTTTTAATCAAGATTTGCTTTTTCAGAGTGGCAACTGATAACACAGTTATAGGAAATAAAAGCGCACCTGACAAGATTATCATCAGCATTAAGATATGAATGAACAGCTTGAGAAGGGAAAGAGGTGCTACCATGATGCTGCTTCCTCGAGAGCAAAGAGTACACCAACGGGTGCATGGAATGCTGCTGCAACTCCAGCTGCTGATCCACATGTAATCAAATCTCGCCTATCCCTATCGTTCTTAAAATACCTCAGCCAATTACATGTAAGATGGTATTCGCGTGATCCCCCCCTGACCAAGCAAGTTGGCAATGCATGCTCCTGTATGTACCATGGGACCTTCCTTTCCAAGTACAAATCCAGCTGAAACTCCAAGTATTGAACCGACTATCTGCAAAGCAAGAAAGTTTTCATAACAAGGTAAGTACTCTGACCTACAATTAGCAAAAACTGTCTTTCTTGGTGTAATGATATGCCAGCTACAAACGAGCTCGCTATACATCATTATTCTGAAGTTATCAACCATATGCACTATAAGCTAATCTATCAGAAAACTTCTGCTAAGTTCCAAAAAAAAAAAGGATAAGCTGGCAAAGTACCGGGTTACCTTTGGCACTGCAAATCTTAAGAAATATTAACAGTGACAGTCTTTGACATTTTCTGCAATTGCTCAAAAATAAAACGGAAATGAAATAAGGAAGACTGTCCTCGTGTAACAGATGTATTTTTGGGAATGGGCTACAGCCATAGGAGAAAAGGTCCTGCTGACCAAAATTAAAGAGTTTAGCACCTGGACAAACTCAATAAAATTAGTCCCTTGCTTGCCAAGTCATTTTCCATCCATATCAATTAGATTAGTTTAGTGTTAGCTAAGTTATTTAGTTTCCATATTTGATAGGAGTTTGGTTATTATATGAAGGGTTGTAATAAGTAGTTTGAGGCAAATCACCATGGCTGGAAAGAGACCAGCTGTGGGGGGTAAACCTCCACCTCCTACCCATCCTTACAATCTCAAACCCCTCTTTGGAAATTATGAACCTAAAACCTCCAAACCAAAAATTACTAGGCAGTAAGTGCAGCTTTAGATTACAAAAAGTAGTTCTTTGCGATAGTACCTAGTAGTAGGTTCTGCGACAAGTACCAAGAGTATTACACATGCAAATGATGAAAATGATCTAACTAATCCAATAGGTTAAGCTAGCATAGAAAATTAATATAATGTAAATATAGTACAAAAGTAAGAGATCCTACACGATTGTGTATGTATATTTTTCTGAGTTAAACCTTATCTTCACAAAGAGTGTACTGGGAGCTAATATAGAATAGGCATCAACTCCATTAAGATATGCTTTAACTTCGGGGATACCAGACCCAGCAGCAGCAGGTGTTATGTAAGCACAGATTGCTGCAGCGGTGGCTGCCAAGACTACATTGCAATCTCCGTATGCCAAAAAATGCTGTGAAGTACCTGTACTGGAAGCAGCACACCATCAACAACTTCACATTATTCCATTGGTGTAAACCAATGAACCATATGCAGAATCAGCAGGAGGTTTTACACTACAACTTTTTTTTTACGAATACAACTTATAGTTATGGTAAAATGAAAAGTGCCAGAGTGAAGCTTAACCTCTGCTTGAGCATAAGATCACTTGTGAGCAAAAATTTGAATCCAGCAATATTTTCAACTGCAAGGTTGTTGAAGAAGCCAACAACTCCAGTCAGCAATCCAATAAGAAGAACTAAGGCCCATTTCAGAACAATATACTGAAATATCTGCTTCTTCTTTCTCGATCGCCAGTATTGCTTGAAAAGGTCATTCTCTACAATTCTGAAACAAACAGTACATAATTTCATGAGTGTTACTAATGAAACAGGCTTGCTAAAGTGTACAGCGTGCACTTTGTACACTCTGTTATTAGTTTCTCTTCAGAACTCAATCATTGACTAAGCTTAGAAGTTGAATGCAAGAACCTTTGCAGCTGTCATCTTCTCAATTTCTTTCCATCTTACTTTTGCAAGTTGTAGTCCAAACACCATCTAAAATTCATCAAATTTAATCTTTACTACAAAATATAAACACATTCCTGCTGTTTGTGCTCTTCCATTTGAACTTAGAAAAGGGATTTCACGTTGCCCGGGGCAGAGCCCAAATCTTCCCATTTTTTCTTCTCAATAGCAGCTTTGTGCAATCGATTACATACTTAATACTTTATAGTAACTGTTAATTAAAATATATTCATAAGATCACCAAACGATGATCCTGCCACTGGACTAATAAAAATACTAACAATTTATCCATTAGCCTCCCCCAACTTGTCGCTCTCCATTCAGCACTTACCAGCAGTACAAAAAGAAACGCCAAACTTTTACATTGTCCTCGATGCCAGTATCTGATATATTTACAAACCTCAACAAAAAGGCACATCAAGGATCACGCTTTTTTTTTCCTTTTTTGAACTACTATATCATCAAGGATCACGTTTTCATCTTCCAAACGGAACGCACGATCCCAACTTTCTTGCGCCCAAGTCAAACAATAAACTAATAATAAGGCTCACTCATCAAGAATCAAGATCGCTACAACGAAATAATAAAGATCAAAACTTTTCCTCAAATCCACTCAGGAGCTCTAAAGAAACCGAGGAGATTGTCCGAAGAGAGAGGGTTTAGGGGGCGCGTACTCGTAGTCGAGGCTCTCGAGGGGGCAGACGTTGGCGCTGACGATGGCGATCTGGGAGGTGGTGTTCATGGTGCGCTTCCGCAGCAGCGGCTCCCGCGGGCCGCCAGCGCCGTCGTCCTCGTACCGCAGCAGCGCCTCCGACGACCCGTTCCTCCCCGCCGCCGCTCCGCGCCATCGTCAGATCCGCCGGCTACACACGAATTCGACTGGACGAAATGAACTCACAAACTAGCTCGCGATTTCAGAGTTACAGTGAGATCTGGCCGAAATCCGAGACAGATAAACTAGGGTTCAAGCGACACTATGTTAGGCTACGATGCTAGATAATATGCTGCTTCTTTCTTACTTCTGTTCCACGCCAAAACTGGCTGAAGTACTAAAGGTTTTACTGCCGGGATGCAAAATGCAGTAGTAACTAAAGTTACAACCCCTGTAAACGGCAACGCATGACGTCTGCAGCGTGCCGGATTCCGAGCAGAGGTTGCGGCAGACGTGCGATGTGACTCTCTGCGCTACCAGCTTGAATATGTGTTGTTGCTGCCATTGAAGTGAAAACGTCAAGTTGTTATTTTCGTTGCCGACTTCTTCTTGAACTAAGTCGCTGAAGCATGAACCAGGCATCAACCTTGAGGAAAATGTGGAAAAGTCTTCTGAATAAATAAAACATCTTCCCAGGATGCATCATCTGGAGTTATATTATGCCAATAAATCAACCACTGAGCCATCACTGAGTCCCTTTGAGGTATGATTTGTTGAAAATGAGGGCAAAATTTTAATTCCAAATTTTATTAGAAGACAAATATTACAAAATACTAATGATGTATAAAACAGTACTGATAGCAGACAACTCATTGTACTTCACAATATATGAAAAACATGATGTAAACCAGTCAATCAATCACACAGTAGACTTACAGATGGGTCTGATGAAGAACAGGAAGCAGCGCAGACTTGATGTAGTGCAGAAACGTAGATGTCGCAGTGTGCAGCAAGCGGTCGCGCAGATGCGCTACCCATAAACCTTATTGCCGCCCCCCGTGCAGGTCTTCACGGCAGCAACGGTTCGGAGATACCGCTTCCCTTCTTCACGGTGCACGCCGAGAAGAAGAGTCGGCAAGATTCAGACGGCGCAGTACAATAGCACATATTAGAAGGAAGTAGGAATGGAGGCTATTCTTCTAAACTCTATGCACTGGACGTCTCCAGGCATATATATAGATGCGATCGTAATCGACAGATTAAGCGACCATTTACCCATCGGTAATCGACACACTTAACGACCATTTACCCACCGTAGTCGTCACACTTAACCGACTATTTACCCACCGATAATCGTCGTCATCATCACCCAATAAAGCCTCAAATTCAAACATTTGAATCTCATTCAAACAGAGATAGAGAGATGAATGGTTCAACCAAAATTAAGGTGGGGTGGACTTGGTCGGCCAAATGGCGTGCCACGTCGCGCGTCGCAAGTCACAAGTCACAAGTCACGCGATTTTTCACGCGAAAATACGCGAACGCGCGCGTGTGTATTTAGCCAAAGCCCTCCTCCTGCCACCATCATCTATGTGTCACATGTTTCAAGGAGTGGCAAGGACTCCACCTTATATGTTAGTCACCTCCACCTTGCCTTAGCAATATGGTACTAAACCATAAATGCTTTGGAATTATAGAAAATGGGCCTCACTCATATGGGCCAATTTCTAACAATCCTCCACCAATTCCAAAGCAAGAAGCAAAAAGGATATCAAAGATATTGTCTTTCAAGTATTGTTAATATACCGACCTTTTAGTGTAAATCCGTGCATGAGTTGAACTTGCACCTAGAATGACAAGATTCATCTTCTCACGGTGATGAATGGACCATGTCTTGAATTCACAACTTTTTGTGATTAGATTTCACTTGAAATCTCAACTGATACTAGGCTGTCAAAGAACCGCGCCTAAACGGAGTATTATTTTGTCATGCTCCCTTATCTGCTCATGAGCTTTCTAGAGAATGCCCTATTCTCGTGACTGCGACTTCACATTGGGCTCAAGTAGGTATATTCTTTTAGGTATCCTGCAGCTAATACCTTTTCCTCATTTGGACAATGAGAATATATTAAGGCTTTATGCCAACCTTCCATCTGATCGAGAGTAATTTGTCTATTAGGACATGGATTCAATGAATATATACTCTCTTGTTACAACATCAACTTGTTTTTCCCATTGTCTAAGTCACGGGATCTCCGATCAAGAAGGTATGGGTTATTGTTGAGTTGTAACTCCAATGGGCCTCATTCCCATGTCCATAGATGCAGCGGAAATCGCCTTCCGTGCTAGCCCCTTTGTGAAAGGGTCTGCTAGATTTTTCTCAGTGCGTATATAATTCACAGTAATCACTCCAAAGTTCCTCAATTTTCTGATAGATTTAAGCCTACGCTTCACATGTCTGGAGGACTTCATGTTATCCTTAGTACTTGTAACCTTAATCAACACTGTTTGATTATCACAGTACATTAGAATTGCTGGTATTGGTTTCTCAACCAGTGGCAAGTCCAACAAAAGCTCTCTAAGCCATTCAGCCTCAACAGTAGCTATGTCTAGTGCTACAAGTTCCGCTTCCATAGTTGACCTCGTCAATATAGTCTGTTTACACGACCTCTATGAAACTGCAGCTCCTGCTAGGGTAAAGACATAACCACTTGTAGCTTTGATCTCATCTGCATCAGAGATCCAATTTGAATCACTATATCCTTCTAATACAGAAGGATGCCCAGTATAGTGAATTCCATATGAGGTTGTGCCTATCAAATAGCGCAACACTCTCTCAAGTGCCTCCCAGTGATCATCTCCTGGGTTAGAAGTAAACCGACTTAATTTGCTCACAACAAATGATATGTCAGGTCTTGTGGCACCAGATAGATACATAAGTGATCCAATAATTTGTGAAAATCTTAATTGATCTTTTCCTAACCCTTGGTTCTTTCGAAACTTAATGCTTGCATCATAGGGCGTTGGAGATATTTTACAATTCTCATAGCCAAAACGGCTTAAGATTTTCTCAGCATAATGGGATTGGCTCAAAGTGATCACATCCTCGTTCTTGATTAATTTAATATTCAAAATAATATTTGCCTCTCCTAAGTCTTTCATATCAAAGCATCGAGATAAAAAAGATTTGACCTCGTCAATTACGGCAGTGTTTGTTCCAAATATAAGTATGTCATCTACATACAGACACAAGATCACTCCTTGACCCCCACCATAACGATAATATACACATTTATCAGCTTTATTCACAACAAAGCCAGCAGATGTTAAAGTTTTATCAAATTTCTTGTGCCATTGTTTAGGTGCTTGCTTTAGACCATATAAGGATTTCAATAATTTACATACCTTATTTTCTGTCTGTAAATCACAAAACCATCAAAGTTGATCCATATAGATTTCTTCCTCTAACTCTCCATTAAGAAAAGCTGTCTTTACATCCATTTGATGGACATGTAGACCATAAGAAGATGTTAACGCAAGGAGCACTCTGATGGTGGTTAGTCTGGCGACAGGAGAATAGGTATCAAAGAAATCTTCTCCCTCTTTCTAGGTGTAACCCTTGGCCACAAGTCTTGCCTTGTACTTCTCAATAGTACCATCAGGCCTTAGTTTCTTTTTAAAGATCCACTTACATCCTACAGGTTTGCATCCGATAGGACGATCAGTGATCTCCCAAGTCCCATTAGCCATGATAGAGTCCATCTCGCTACGGACTGCTTCTTTCCAATACTCAGCATCAGAAGATGCATAAGCCTCTGAAAGGGTATTTGGCACATCATCCACGAGGTATACAATAAAGTCATCACTAAAGGTTTTCTCAACCCTTTGTCTCTTGCTCCTACGAAGAGCTTCTGTAACTAGATTGTTATCCTCCTCAGGGATATCACATATTGGTTCAGAGATGGTGGAAAGTTCAGAAGTTTGATTATTCTCATTTTCAATATTTTCAGTTTGAACATTCTCGGTTTGTGAAGTACTGCATGTTGTTCTCATAGGAAAATAATCCTCAAAGAATGAAGCATCTCTATACTCCATTATTGTGTTAGCAATAATCTCAGGAATTTCTGATTTAACTACTAAAAATCTATAGGTCGTGCTATTATGAGCATATCCTAGAAAAATACAATCGATTGTTTTAGGTCCAAGCTTTCTCTTTTTCTGCAATGGTATATTGACCTTGGCCAAACACCCCCAAGTTCGCAGAAAATTGACATTGGGTTTTTTCCCCTTCCATCCCTCATATGGAGTAATATCACTCTTTTTAGTGATTACTCTGTTTAGGACGAAAGTTGCTGTCAATATAGCTTCCCCCCACTATGTCTTAGGCATACCAGCACTCTCTAACATGGCATTAACTAAGTCTGTTAGTGTCCGGTTTTTCCTCTCAGCTACCCCCATTTGATTGGGGTGAATATGGTGGTGTAAATTCATGGACTATTCCATGCTCAGAACAGAATTGAGAAAATTCATGAGAGATGTACTCTCCTCCACGATCAGACCTTAGTCTTTTTATTTTCTTCTCTAGTTGGTTCTCAACCTTGGCCTTATATGTCTTAAAGTAGTTTAAAGCTTCATCCTTAGTTTTTAGCAAATACACATAGCAGTAGCGTGTTGCATCATCAATAAAAGTTAAAAAAATATCTTTTGCCTCCTTTTGTCAACAATCCATTTATTTCACACAAATCTGAATGAACAAGATCTAATGGTGCCAAGTTCTTTTCGTCCTCTAATCCCTTAAAGGGTTTGCGAGGCTGCTTTGCTTGCACACATGACTGGCACTTTGATCCTTTGATAATTTCACATTTTGGAATTAAATCTAATCTGGACATTCTAGCAATACTATCAAAACCAATATAACAGAAACGAGAATGCCAAATATTTGCCTCACATTTATTTAAACCAGTTGCAACAAAGTTTACAATAAGGTTTCTGAAATGTTGAAAATGAGGGCAAAATTTTAATTCCAAATTTATTAGAAGACAAATATTACAAAATACTAATGATGCATAAAACAGTACTGATAGCAGACAACTCATTGTACTTCACAATATATGAAAAACAAGATGTAAACCAGTCAATCAATCACACAGTAGACTTACAGATGGGTCTGATGAAGAACAGGAAGCAGCGCAGACTTGATGTAGTGCAGAAACGTAGATGTCGCGAAGCAAAGAAGCGGTCGCGCGAGATCGCTGCCGAAACCTTATTGCGCCCCGTGCGGTCTTCACGGCGAAGAACGGTTCGGAGATACCGCTTCCCTTCTTCACGGTGCACGCCGAGAAGAAGAGTCGGCAAGGTTCAGACGGCGCAGTACAATAGCACATATTAGAAGGAAGTAGGAATGGAGGCTATTCTTCTAAACTCTATGCACTGGACGTCTCCAGGCATATATATAGATGCGCATCGTAATCGACAGATTAAATGACCATTTACCCACCGTAAGCGACACACTTAACCAACCATTTACCCACTGATAACTGTCACACTTAACCAGCTATTTACCCACTGATAACTGCCTGTCATCATCACCCAATAAAGCCTCAAATTCAAACATTTGAATCTCATTCAAACAGAGATAGAGAGATGAATGGTTCAGCAAAATTAAGGTGGACTTGGTCTGCCAAATGGCGCACCACGGTCGCGCGTCGCAAGTCACAAATCACGCGATTTTTCACGCAAAAATACGCAAACACGCGCGCGTGCGTGCGTGCGCGCGCGTTTGTATTTAGCCAAAGCCCTCCTCCTGCCACCCTCATCCATGTGTCATATGTTTCAAGGAGTGGCAAGGACTCCACCTTATATGTTGGTCACCTCCACCTTGCCTTAGCAATATGGTACTAAACCATAAATGCTTTGGAATTATAGAAAATAGGCCTCACTCATATGGGCCAATTTCTAACATGATTCTTCTGTTGAGGACGGCTAGCGGCTCTGTTTTGATTTTTTCCAACTGAACCGACTAAAGGTACATGAGGCAAAGGAATGGCATGGTCTCCCACATGCCTCTTCAGTTGACTCACATGAAACATTGAATGTATCTCAGCAGTGTAGGGCAGCAGTAACTTGTAGGCTCTGTTTTCTATCTTCTAAAGAATCTTGAAAGGTCTTAGTACTTGGATCTCAGTTTGAGCGAACCTCTTAATCCAAAAGCATTATGCGTGTAAGGTTGTACCTTAAGATACACCATCTCCCCTTCTTGGAACTGTCTCTCTGATCTCAGTTTGTCTGAAAAATATTTTATTCTGTTCTGAGCTATTTGCATATTCCCCTTAATTCTAGTCATCATCTTGATGAACCACGGAGGTTCTGATTTGGCCCGATCTTTCGATGAGAAGATAAGTTCGGTAGTAGTCGCTCAACTCTTACGATCCTGGCTACGAACTCGTAAGGCCCGAAACCACGCAATCGCTGAACTACTCGACAAGTCGTTATCAACCGTGAACGAATACCTGGTTGACCTGACCACGAAAGTCGATTCCTGCATACACCGAAGAAACACGCAAGAACAAGATAAATAGCAATCTAAAATTGCAAATAAGATTGAAAATTTTGATTTAAGTTGGGATTCCGAATAAAGATCTTGACTGGATGGTCTAGTCAACATACGCAGAAGATACAAGTTGCAACAAAGGCAAACTAAACATAAACGAAATCCAAGAAAAACTAGAGGTGCAGCTTCCTTATAGGGGTGGGGAGCCGCACATATCCAAGAGCTAAGGGGGTGGTATTATTCATGGGTACTGTTCACGTGAACAATACAATCATGAATAGTGCGGCCCAAGAGGGTGGCCAAGGAGGTGGCTGGTCCAAATAGGTTACAAGGCCCAATTTGGCCCAAACAAGTGATACAGCACTTTCTTTCGATGATTGTGGTGCGCACAGAAAGAATTTGGAGGTGAGGCCAGATCCGTTTGAAAGAGGACGAGATAAGCTTTCAATCAAGTACTCGTGGACCTCAAACGGAGTTCGTATGCGAAAGTTATGCCTATTTGAAATCAGAGCTGTCTTCGGGGGCCGAACTGGATTCCAGAACGTGTTCAACTTGAACTCTTGCTTGGCTTGAACACAAAGTGACATGGAAACCTTTATTATACCATGGCGTGGAGTAGTGCTTGTATCTGAAGGGTTGATGTCCTCATCACATCTCCTCTTTTTCTTCAATAGTAGTCCTTGCCTCTTCACATAAATTACAAGGTATAGATGTTTCCCCAATCTGAGGTGGATAATATCAATAGAGAGCCTGGAAGGGTGTAGTTTTCAAAGATGTGTGATATGAGATGTTATACCACCACTCAGCAGTGGGTAACCATGTGTACCATTCTCTTAGTTCCTAAAACACCATGCTTCTAATATAAGCTTCTAAACATTGATTAACTTTTCAGTTTGACCATCGGATTGAGGATGGTATGTTGTGCTGAATCTCAAAGAGACCTTGAGAGTTTTGAATATCTTCTAGAATAAGTTGCTTGTGAACACCCTATCTCTTTTAGTGATAATAGCTGCTGGCATGCCATGTAGTTTGAAGATATTCTCTATGAATAGTTACACCACCTGATAGACTGTATAAGGGTGAGCTAGAGCAATGAAGTGGGCATATTTAGTCATTCTGTCCACTACTACCAAAATCACATCCTTGCCCTTAGACTTACGCAATCCTTCTATGAAGTCCATTGAAATGTGAGTCCATGCCAAGTCAGGAATCTCTAAAGGGTCCAAGAGCATAGGTGAGTACATTTTTAGATTTGCTCAGCTGACAAACTGGGCATTCAGATACTAGTTGTTCCACTTACTTCTTCAATATGGGCCAGTAGAAGAGTTTCTTCACCCTCTGATAAGTAGCCTTCATCCCAGAATGCCCTCCAACAGCAGATGCATGGAGATTGTGTAATAGTTTAGTTCTGCTTTCTCCTTTTTCCCTACATATATTCTACCATTGTATCTGATGAGAACTTTTGCAATAGTATATCCTTGGTCATGAATATCACTGGAATGTACCTTCTCCATCATTTTGGCAAAGTCTGAATCACCCAGGTAACTCTCCTTAACTTCTATCCACTCAGGAATCACAGTGACTATAGGAGCACATACTGAACTAGGACTTCCTTCTGACACATCTCTCATGGATAGTGCATCTGCCACTAAGTTTTCTTTTCCCTTCTTATATTCAATCTGGTAGTCAAACTCCAGCAACTTCAATAGCAACTTGTGTTGTATGCCTCCTGTCAATCTATGTGTGGTCATATATTTCAAGCTTTGCTGATCAATCTTGATCACTAATGGATTCCCCAATAGATAATGTCTCCATTTCTTGAGTGCTTCCAGAATTGCTATGGCTTCCTTCTCATAAACAAACTGTCCATTTGCTTTAGGACCCAGAGTCTTACTGTAATAAGCAATTGGCCTGCCCTCTTGTATAAGAATAGCACCAATTTTAGTGCCACAAACATCAGTCTCCAGCACAAAAAAGTTTCTCAAAATTAGGCAGAGCTAGAACAGGACATGTAGTCATCTTCTTCTTAGTATGTCAAAAGCTTTAGATTGAGCTGTACCCCATTGGAAAGCATATTTTTTTAAGCACATTATGCAAAGGTCTACATATTTTCCCATAATCCTTCACAAATCGCCTGTAATACCCAGTCAAACCCAAAAAAAAACTCAGCTTGCAAATACTGGTTGGTTGAGGCCAGTGAACTATATCTGCTATTTTACTAGGATTAGTGGACACTCCCTCAACCGATATAATATGACCAAGGTATTCAATACTGCTAGCAGTGGCAAAGGTAAGTTTACTCAACTTGGCAGCTAGCTGATTACTCCTCAAACTGCCAAATACCAGTTTCAGATGTTCTGTATGTTCGTCTGCTCCCTGACTGTATATCAAGATATCATAAAAAAAACAACACAAACTTCCTCAAGTATTCTGCAAATATATTGTTCATTAGGGATTAGAATGTGGTGGAGACATTAGTCAAGCCAAAAGGCATCACAGCGTATTCATAGTGACCCATATGAGTTTTGAAAGTTGTTTCAGGTATGTCCTCCTCTATCATTCTAATCTGATGGTACCCTGACCTCAGGTCCAGTTTAGAAAACACAGCTGTTGCATGTAATTCATCTAACAAATCTTCTATAATGGGCATAGGAAACTTGTTCTTGACTATTTTGGCATTCAATTGTTTATAATCCACACACATTCTCTAGCTCCCATCCTTTTTCCTCACCATTACAGCACGAGATGAGTAAGGACTCATACTAGGTCTGATTTCCTCGGCCTCTAATAGCTCCTTTTTATGGTGTGTGTCGACGATCGAGTCGTCGATCTAACGAAATGAATAGAGGAAAATAACACGGAATTTCTAGGAGAGAATGGGACTGCTCTTTATTAATATGAACTGGATTTTACAGAGGATGCCTTATGACTATGCGGTGGACTAACACTATTTACACTGAGAGTAATACTTGCTATGCTATATTATCAGACTTGAAGCATAAATATGATGTTAACGACTATGCTCCAATCCGATGCGGCCTCTCCCCCCTGCTCCGTCCATGCTCTATCTTTAAATAGCCTTTGAAGAGGTGGCAGTTATCTCTGGAAAAGACATCTGTTGTGAAGCGTCGCGACTGGTCAGAGCGAGGCGACGGTTGATGGAGTATCAACTGTTCAGCGGTTGTATGTCTGTGAGATACTTAACCGTATGGTGGTTGTTCATCAGTGTCTTAGGATAAAGAGACGTCGTGTGGTATGGAATATATGCATGTGTTCCATTCGTCACACGGTAGGGAATATACCTGAAGTCAGTTCCGAATATCAGTTCATACCTTTTACGAGTAGTTAACTGGTCGGAGGCTAGGCCCAGGACCTTGTCCGACCAGGGTACCCATTGCGTAACCTCTGGAATCCTTACGACGAGTGAGGTCGTGAACCTTAGGGGTTACTACCATGAAGACGTATGGTCTTTTATTATGTATTAAAGATAATACATAGATATTTTAATCCTTGTCAGTGTGGTACTCTGTATGGTCTAAGGTTTGGAGGCTCAGCTCCACTATTCAAAACAATGGTATGATCACATTCTCTTTTTGGAGGTAATGATGTTATCTCTTGGAACACATCGGCAAACTGAGTCAATAGATCTTCCACCTCTGTCCCTATGAGTGGTTTCCTGGTTGACTAAACATTTCTAATCAGATTCACCTGAATTACACAGCCCATTACCTTCTTACTGATCATCTTCAATAATTTCTCATTGTTGATACTGGATCTGGAGTGAGGTATGTTATGATCTCTGAATGCGATCAGATTACCTCAATTGGAGATAATGAGTATTCTCTTCTTGAGATCTAAGCCTATTGGGCTATGGTCATATATCCAATATACTCCCAAGATTACATCATAGCTCTTGAGCCTAAGTAGCTGGAAGGAGTTCTGAACTTTGGCCCTTGAATCTGATAAGAAGTTGGTTGGACCACTGCCTCAGTAATGAGTTCCCCTCCTCCTGCCACGCTAACCTTTCTGATAGGTTTTGAGATGAGAGCTCCCACTTTTCAAAGCAAATTCAAAACTCATAAAAGTATGTGTACTGCCACTATCAACCAAAGCTACAACCCTCTTCCCATTGAGCTGCAATATCAAAGAAAAGGTTGTTTGTCTAGTAGTTCCATCAGCGGCATGAGTAGAGATTTGCATCAAGTGTTCTACAGCCTCTTCCTTTTCAGGGCTTCTTGGTGCATTTTTGTATTCTCCTTCTGATACCTCTTTTCCCTCTAAGTTGTCTTCCACCACATCCTCCTCCTCCATTTCTTGTAATATGTGTATGGTCCTGCCTATTTTGCATTTATGTTGCTTGCTCCATGGTTCTTTACAGTACCAGCAAGTTTGTTCTTTCCTCATTACAGGGGTTAAATGAGGTTTCTCTGGTTGTTGTTTGATGCCCATCCCATTCTGATTGCCAATCTTCAGATGTTCTGTTGGTCTGCCTGTGAACTTCCCTTTGCTAAAATTTCTAGAATTGGCACCTCTTCTTGCCATAGATGCTTTTTCATAGGTTTTAGCATACCAATATGCCTCCATCATTCCCCGATAAAGCAAATCATCAAAAAGTATTCATGTAAATAGGGATGATCTCTTTTCACTAATTCCACACACTCTTCAAACCGGTCTATATAACTGGGAACTGTTGACCCATATTGTTTGATGTTTTGCAATTGCTCTACAGCTTCAAGAGCACTAGCAACTGAAAATCTGTCTGAAATCATTGAACACAATTGTGGCCAAGTAAGCATCTGCCAGGGAATACCCATATTTCTCAACCATGTAGCTGCTCTACCCTGGAAATGAGTTGTGGCCAAATTGATTCACTGATCTCCTGGTGTGCCTAAAATTTCAAAAAAAAAATCTCACACTGCTTCAGCTAGTTCAAAGCATCATCTCCAGAAAATAAGAGAATCTCCAATCTCGACCCCTTAATGATAGCCTCAGCATATACTGAGCTTCCAGGTATATTACTCACATATACATTCCTTTGAGCATCAAATAGTTGCACCCCTCGATTATGATTTATACCTTCCCCTAAATCATATGGCATAGCACCATGAGGATTTTGTCCAGCAAGAACACTGCCTCCATGGGAATGCCATGGTGTCTGATTTCGGTTTGGATTGACTCCAGACATTCCTTGGTACACCCCTTGTTGTGAACCATTTTGGATATTGGGTCGCATCGGGTTAGTGAACACAAAACATCAACAAAGAGTGGAATCGTTGTTAGCGTGAATCGGCGCCCTCAACCACCATCCGCGGACTCCACAGAATCTCGTCACAATTTTAAGGTCATCGGTTATGTATACACAAATGACCTAAAATAATTATACAAGCCAGAATAAAAATTCCTCTTATAATTAAGTTCACTTGCTAAGTTCAAAGGTTCAACTCAATTGAACCGATTTTACAAGAAACCAGTGAGGCAATTCGGAGACAACCCCTGGAACAGAAACAAGTGGGCATGATAATACCAACGTCCTCTTCCCAAGATGGACGGCCAGATCTATGGCACAGGGATGGGAATAATCGCGAAACTAGCATAAGCGCCAACACAAGCGCGTTTTTGGCTGAGATGGCACTGTTGACGTCATGATTAACAAATCTAGCCCCCTCCCGAAAACAATAGCAAAAATGACACCGTGGAGCTAGTGGCGCTTGGCATGTCGCCGAATCCGGTCCCCAAGGGGGCGGACCTCACTCGTCCATGCCCTAGGGGTCCGTACTCCCCTCGTCCATTCATTAGGGGGCCGGCATCCCCTCCTCGCACCACGTAGCAAGTCTGTGCCTCTGGGGATCGGATCTAGCTTGTTCGTGCTCCTGGGGGCCAGAGCTAGCTTGCCCATGCGCCTACTGCCTTTGTCGTTGCTATGGGACATGGTGATGCCTTCTGCCATTGCTCGGGGGCATAGTGCTCACCGCTCGGCATCATAGATTCATAGTATGTGGTTTACCTAGTATGCCTTGTTTGTACCTCTGCGATTTTAGTGTTTGGTTGTTTACTGCGTCTTTGAAGTGAATGGTCTGATGGATAAATGCTAATACACGCCTATAGGATGAGGCGCCGTTCCAAGCACGACCGAGCTTATTGATGGAACAGGCCAGTGCCAACGTAAGCAACATCACGAGCAGCAACAGTAGTTGTGCTAACAATACGCCAGCGACGTCGATGCCTCCGGCCAAAGCTGTGCAGCGGGAGCCGCAGCTGCCGAAGAGCGTGATGTTAGCGACTACGCGTAAGTGCATAGCTTAGTTCTTTCTATATTATTCATGTCTTCTCCTCCTCTGGTTGGCGGTTGTACAGTATTCAAAGCAAGTAAGCAACTACTAAGGCCCGAGGGAGAGGTCCGGAGGCTGTGCACTGCACTGTTCTTTGTAGCACGCATACAACTCCTCTTTAAGCATGCACACACACTCTCTCTTTGGATTATTTTGGGTGGTCAATTATGTTTTCGAATAACTGGAAGAGGTTGAATAGTTTGCACATCAGCTCAATAGTGCCTTTTGTCTGCGGAGGAATTCTTCCCAAATCCCAACATTAAAATATGCACAGTGTGAAAGATGGGAGAACTAACTTTAAAAAATACAAAGAGCTTTAGGAATAAGGAACAAAACAAGGAGGTAGGTAGGTAGTAGCAGTGCAGCCTGCTCTCAATAGCACCGTGCCCTAGAGCAACGGCAAAGGCAGCACCGTGCCCATAGGGCACGGACGAGCTAAGTCCGGCCCCTAGGGACACGGACGAGCTACGTGGAGCGAGGAGGGGGCGTCTAACCCCCTGATGAATGGACGAGGGGAGTCCGGACCCCTGGGGACCGGATTCGGCAACCTGTCAAACGCCACTAGCTCTGTGGTACCATTTTTTCCTATTGTTTTTGGAAGGAGGCTAGATTTGTTAATCAGGACATCAACGGTGTCATTTTAGCCAAAAACTCCAACACAAGCACACAACGACGTGATAAGCACAACGCACTACGCGTGGTCAGCCCCGTCCTACTTGTCACACAACCAGCCAATGTGGAATTTTTCGCTTGCGATGCTCGCAAAGACGCAAAGAAAGGAGTATTAAAATAACGGTTGTCGTCATGACATCGGCATAGATCAATCACACAAGAACAATCACATAAGAGACATGGATACGTCGGGAGACACAGAGTATAGCGGTAGAACTCTTTTCATTCATCAAATCAATCTCATGTACATAGGGGGTCCTCATATTTAAAGACCATGAAAGCCCTTCAGGGTTGATTTAGTCTTTTGTCCATACAATTAGGTTTCATAACACTCTCCCTTGGGCAATAGATAACGATATGCAAATATCTTATCAAAAACTCCTTCCAAAAACCTATTGCAAAAAAAGGAATGGAGAAAAGAGTACATTATATTCGTAAGTTGCATTACACTTGTTGCCTCACTAAACACCTTTATGTGAGAAAACTTTAGAAAAACTCACCAAGGAAAAGAGTACAACATTTAATCTTCGGGATCCAATCTTCAACATTTTGAATAAATCCTCGGGATTTGATAAGGGGTTTGGTCTAGGGATTTTCTTCCCCCGAGCTCTGCAATTCTGTAAACCGTCTCATTCCAATACCATGAATGCATCTTTGGAAACTGGATGCAAGCAGAGACTTAATGAATAAATCAGCTAGATTTTCAAAAGACTTTATTTGTAAGATCTTTACCTCACTATTCTTCTGGATTTTATGAGGATGGAAAATTTAGGAGCAATGTGCTTCGTGTTGTTGCTCTTAACATAACCCATTTACATTTGTGTAATACAAGCAACATTATATTCATAGATAATTGAGGGGGTATTGACGGTATTAATATCACAATACTTCTGGATATGCTTAATCACACGTCTGAGCCAAACGAATTCAAGTGAGTTTTCATATAGTGTTATAATCTCTGAGTGGTTGATACAAGTAGCTACCAAGGTTTGATTAGATGATCGCCAAGAGATAGCTGCACCAGCACAAAGTAATATAAATCCATTCTGGGATTTTGCACTATAGAGATTTGACAGATAGTCAACATATCTTTAAGATTTAGTAATGATCACCAGGATCTATATGTGATCTTCATGATCTTTGCATTATCGACCAACTAGATCTAAACTATTAAATGGTAAAACCTTCAAAGTGAATTTAAACAATAATCATCGTATCAACACCTTCTAGGCTTGACTAAGATTTTTAAAATCTCAAGTATGACTCGTCAAAAATAGTTTTCCTTTTGCCATCTAGGTATCCATGCACTACAAGTTAGTGAATTGAGACTTATTAGATATCAAGAGCACATGTCCAATATTTTGTTAGCAAGACATGACAAAGTATTTTCAATTTTCAGGCATAAGGTTTACAAATTTTATTCCATGCAAGATTAATTTATTACAGATACGGTATGATACTAGTAATATGTTCTATTAAGCAAATTTAATCAACTATTTAGGGGGAGATAAGACTTTAATAGAACAAATTAGGCCATTAATTTATTTTATGACATTTGAGAAATAACAATCTAATGCATAAGATTCCAGCCTAAAGCAAAAGATAAGAGATGCTCAACAGGAGCAGGACCAAGCTCGACAAGAGCTGAATCTATACTACTAATACAACTCGTGCAAGAAAACGATATCTTTACAAAGTTAGGGGATAACTAGAAGATTGTTACAGGTCTCCATAGAGCATAATATGAGTTTATTATTGCTGTCATCCAGGACAAACAAATATCCACTTAGTGATGTCAAACATGTCCTATATAATTCATGCAATTTTCTATGTTTACAACTGGTAAAGCATTTTAAATGCATGAAATGAGTGCAAAATAGTAAACATCGAATTTTATCTATTCAGTAGGTAATTTTATATATTTTTCATAATTTTCTAGTATTTTTAGGATTTTTCTGATAATTTTTAAGGTCTGTGAGCAATTTTTAGAATTACTAAACCTATTAATTAATTTCCCAAAACACACAAAAACCATAAAAATAAACCATAAAAATATTATGCTTTCAAGGTGTAGTAAGTCTAAGGTTTCACAATTTATGGAAGCTCATATACCTAAAAATCAATTTCTAGGATTTAAACTGAAATTTTCAGAATTTGCTAATTCTTCATAGGAATTACAAGAAACGTAAGGGTTCAAAATGTAAGAATCCTTAAACAGCACGTTATCAGTGCCATTTATTCGAACTTTAGGGCTTTTTTGAAAAAAAAAATCTTTATATTTAATCCACTTCACTCACCACCACCGCCACATTTGGTCGAAAAATAAAAAGTATTGTTGAATATATAAGCATTTTTTGAATTACTTTAATCCAGAAATACACTAGATAAATCATGGAAATTATTCTAGCCATTTTCACAAAGCATATAAGCAAGAACATTATAGATATAACTAGCATACCTATCTCAACGTTGGATCGAAAGAAGATGATAAAACTAAGCAAACAACAAATGAGAGACAGTCATACCCGATTCGAGAGAAGGAACAGCGAGAAGATGCAACGACATCAAGAGTTTTGGCGAGATAAATGCGTTCGTCATAGCGTAGTAGGCGTCGTGGTAGTAGTCGTCTGATTGATGTAGATGTAGCGTAGATTCGACGAAGAGGAAGCGTGGCGATCACGCGAACGCTCCCAAAACCTTATTCGTCCTCGCTCGTGCAAGCCTTCAAGGGCGAGGGTTCCGGAGGCTGCTCTCCCGGTTTGGCGCACACGCTTCAGGGATGGAGATCGCCAAAGACAACAAACAAACTGTGATTCTGTATTGTGTAAGTGGAAAACTTGAGAACCAGAACCAGTACTCTCAGTTTCTCTTAAATAGCCAAAAGAAAGGAGTCCAAAGGCCAACAATTACCATTGATTCAACAGAATCGAAAGGCCAACAGTTGCCATTGATTCGGCAGAATCGAAAAGCCAACAGTTGGAATCCGAAAGACCAAAGGTTGCCATTGATTCGCCATCAGAACTGAAACCTTTTAATAGCCAAAAAATAAAGAGACTGACACGAAAGGTCACCATCAATTACGAGTCAGTGCATTTCGATTTTCGAATAGATAAAGAAAATCGCGCCCGCACCTGACACGCCTGTGTACGCACGCACACGCACACGCACACGCACCGCACCGCACGGCTCGGCTCGGCTCGGCTCGGCGGCGAGCGAGCGCGCGTGTGTTGGCTCTTTCCAATTCCACAAGAGGGCTACCACGTTCCACCTTATAAAGTGGTGTAACTCCCCTTCATCTGTCCATATGGGACTAAACAGTTTAGCACATGCACATGGGCCTTTGAGATTTACCAGGAATTAATTAGAATATAATATTTGGGCCTAGCCCAGATTAATTCCAACAATCCCCCACCAGATCCCAATGGCACATGTCAGATGCCTTGATCCACAGTATTGTTTTTAATATACCAGTGTTTTGATGGAGACCGGTTAAGGTTGAACATCCACCTGGAACAGAAGCTACACTTATCCACAACTGCACAATGGACTAAGCCTTGAATTGGCAGTTTTGTGTGAATAAGTTTCACTTAAGTCCTTAACTGATACTAGGTCGCAGCATCCCCATGATTGGAGCATATAAGTCATACTCCTGGCCTATTCATGAGCTTCTTAGAAATTACCCTATTTCATAGACTGTGACTAGCAGTCGGGCTCATATAGGTGTGTTCTTTCAAGACTGCTCTGTAGGACAGCATCTTTGCTTTAACAAGCCACAGAACACATTAAGATAAGAATCAACCTGCCATACAGATTTAGGAGAGAATTGCATCTCCAATGGAGTGGGTCTATAAAGGTACTCTCCTCCCAGTTAACCAATAGCTTGTTTCGCCAATCCTACTTCACGGGATCTCCGATCATATAGAATGGGTTACCACTATGGTGTAACTCACGTGGGTCTCAAACCCATCTCCCTCGATGCATTGTCTATCACATTTCGTGATAAACCCTTTGTGAAGGGATCTGCCAGATTCTTAGCTGTTTGGATATAATCCAAAGCTATTACTCCGGAGTTTCTCATTTTTCTGACAGACTTCAATCTTCTCTTCACATGTCTTGATGATTTCATATTATCCTTAGAACTGTTCACCTTGACGATCACAGTCTGATTGTCACAGTTCATCAGAATAGCCGGTACTGGTTTTTCAACCACCGGCAAATCCATCAAGAGCTCACGAAGCCATTCGGCTTCAACAGTGGCAGTATCTAATGCTGTGAGTTCTGCTTCCATTGTTGACCTCGTTAAGATGGTCTGCTTGCAAGACTTCCATGAAACAGCGCCACCTCCAAGTGTGAAGACATATCCACTTGTGGCCTTAATCTCATCAGCATCAGATATCCAGTTTGAATCGCTATAACCCTCTAGTACCCTAGGGTACCCGGTATAGTGAATGTCATAACTCATATTACCCTTTAGATAGCGCATTACCCTCTCAAGAGCATGCCAATGATCATCTCCCGGATTAGAAACAAGCCGGCTTAGTTTGCTCACATCAAACGAGATGTCAGGCCTGGTACCGCTAGCTAAATACATAAATGAACCAATTATCTGAGAATATCTCAATTGGTCTCTGGCTATTCTCCGATTCTTCCTAAGCAACATGCTAGGATCATAAGGTGTTGGAGAAGGTTTGCAGTCGCTATAACCAAAACGACTCAGAATATTTTCCACATAATGAGATTGCAATAATGTAATCCCACCATCATCACCTCTCAAAAGCTTGATGTTCAAGATAACATCAGCTACTCCCAGATCTTTCATCTCAAAATTCTGAGACAAGAAATCCTTGACCTCCTTAATCACATTAAGGTTGGTCCCAAAGATCAGTATGTCATCAACATACAGACATAGAATGACTCCCTCGCTCCCACCATGGCGATAATACACACATCTGTCAGCTTCATTCACAATAAAGCCTGCAGATGTTAAGGTTCTGTCGAACTTTTCATGCCACTACTTAGGTGCTTGTTTAAGATCATACAAAGATTTCAACAACTTGCACACCTTTCTTTCTTGACCATTTACTACAAATCCATCTGGCTGTTCCATGTAAATTTCCTCGTCCAACTCTCCATTTAGAAAAAGTCGTCTTAACGTCCATCTGATGAACGAGAAGACCGTGTGAGGCAGCCAGAGATAGTAGTACTCGAATAGTGATCAATCTAGCCACAGGTGAATAAGTATCAAAGAAATCTTCGCCTTCCTTTTGGGTATAACCCTTGGCCACAAGCCGTGCCTTATACTTCTCGATAGTACCATCAGGCCTAAGCTTCTTTTTGAACACCCACTTACATCCTCTGGGTTTACAACCATAAGGGCGCTCGGTGATCTCCCAAGTTCCATTAGAGATAATGGAATCCATTTCACTCGGATTGCTTCCTTCCGGTATTCGCATCCGGAGAAGCATATGCTTCGTAAATGGTACTTGGAGTATCATCCACAAGGTACACAATGAAATCGAACCAAAAGACTTTGTAGTCCTTTGTCTTTTACTCTTCCTCGAGTTTCATTGTCTTCCTCCTCGAGAATTTGATCGGGGTTTGCTCAAAATATTCCATTGGAATGGCAGTTCGGGAGTTGTATCGGGCTCGACTCGATGAACTAGGCATATCTTTCATCGGAAAAATATCCTCAAAGAATGTAGCATCTCTGGACTCCATAATTGTACCGACATGCACGTCGGTACTCGATTTCACCACTAGAAATCTATAACCAACTCTATGGTGAGCATAGCCTAAAAGACGCAATCCACGGTTTTGGTCCAAGCTTACGCTTCTTGAAATTGGCACATTGACTTTCGCCAAACAACCCCAAGTGCGCAAATATGAAAGTGATAGTCTTTTCTTCTCCCATTGTTCAAATGGAGTTATCTCTTTATTCTTTGTGGGAACCCTATTTAGAACATGACATGAAGTCAATATAGCCTCCCCACCATGCCTTGGAAAGACCATTGTGTCTAACATGGCGTTAACCAAATCGGTTAGAGTGCAATTTTCCTTCAAAGAACCCCGTTTGGTGGGTGAATATGGAGCGTCCTCTCATGGATTATACCATGTTCCTCACAGAATAAATTGAACTCATTAGAAAAGTACTCGCCACCACGATCGGACCTAACCCTTTTGATTTTCTTTTCAAGTTGGTTCTCGACACGCCTTATAGATTTTAAAGTAGTGAAGAGCTTCATCTTTAGTTTTCAAAAGATACACATAAGAACCTAGTGGAGTCATCAATCAAAGTCATGAAATATCTCTTACCACCTTTTGTCAACACACCATTCATCTCACACAGATCTGAATGTATGAGTTCTAATGGTGCCAAGTTTCTTACCTCCGCGGCCTTGTGAGGCTTACGAGGCTGCTTTGATTGCACACAAACTTGACATTTAGAACCTTTGGCAAGAGTGAATTTCGGGATTAACTCTAAACTGGCTAACCGCGTCATGCAACCAAAATTTATGTGACAAAGTCGTGAATGCCAAATAGCAGTCTCATTACCACTGAAAATATGGTTCACAACATTATTACACAAATCTGAAAGAGATAGGCGGAACAAGCCTCCGCACACATAGCCTTTACCAACAAATTGTCCATATTTGGACATTACAAATTTATTGGACTCAAATACCAGTCTAAAGTCATCTCTACACAGAAGAGATCCGCTCACGAGATTCTTATTGATAGATGGCACATGATGCACGTTCTTGATTGCACAATCTTTCCAAGTAAACTTGGATCGACCGTGCCAACACCATGAATAGTGGCATGTGACCCGTTCCCCATTAGAACAATTTGAATCCGAGTGACACAGTAAGAAGAAAACAATGAAATATCAGCACACACATGTATATTAGCACGGTGTCTATCCACCAATCGGTAGATTGACATACGGAAAAAACGATGAGGTAAATTACCATACCACAAGTTCCGTCTCGATGGTACCAACAACAACATTGGCGGACTTGGAATTTCGCGCTTGCGATTCTTCACACCCTTGCGTTGGCGCAATCCTTGGCCCAATGACCGATTCGCCACACACAAAGCAAAGACCATCCTTTGTGTTCTTCTTCTTCTTTTAAAGCTTGTTGTTTGTGCAGTCTTGTTTTTGCCTTTGAACTTTTGAGCTTGGCCATTCTTTTTCGCACCACATTAGCACTAGAATGTCCCTCATTTCCTCTAGTGTGTGTATCTTTTGCCTCGCCTTTTCTTCAACATCAAGAGACCCAATGAGATTTTCAAGAAAACTCTTGTCTCTTGTGTTTGAAGAAGTAGTAAAATTCCTCAAGAAGGAGGAAGCTTGGCAATAATGCCTCCGCGACAAACTTGTCGGTAACACACATTTGAAATGCTCAAGTTCTTTGGCCATGGATTGTATCTCATGAGCTGCTCAACTACTGAGCGTCCATCAACCATTCTATAGTCATGGTATTGCTCCATGAGATACTGATTCCTTGCTGCATCCGAAACCCCAAACTTGGCCTCGAGTGCTTCCACATCTCTTTTCCATTTGTAATTACCATGTATGCATCAACTAACTTCTCACCAAGAACGCTAACCACGGCACCTTTAAAAGGTTATCGTGACCTCGAGCGCTTGCTCTCGATCGGGAGTAAGTGTTCCTTCGGCTTGCCTTTTGCCACATGGAAAACGTTCATGGCGATTAGCCAAAGCACCATCTTGGTGCGCCACCTCTTATAATTCGAGCCATCGAGTCGAGATGGTTTGAGCGCGGCAACAAAGCCGATTGACGAAAAATGCCTATAATAAGGTTTTGGATTGTTGAATATATAAGCATTTTTGAATTACTTTAATCCGAAATACACTAGATAAATCATGGAAATTATTCTAGCCATTTTCACAAAGCATATAAGCAAGAACATTATAGATATAACTAGCATACATATCTCAGCGTTGGATCGACAAGAATGATGATAAAACTAAGCAAACAACAAATGAGAGACGATCATACCGGATCGATGAGAAGGAACAACGAGAAGATGCGGCGACATCAAGAGTTTTGGCGAGATAAATCGCGTTCGTCATAGCGTAGTAGGCGTCGTGGTAGTAGTCGTCTGATTGATGTAGATGTAGCAGAGATTCGGACGAAGAGGAAGCAGCGAGCAGTCACGCGAACGCTCCCCAAAAATCTTATTCGTCCTCGCTCGTGCAAGCCTTCAAGGACGAGGGTTCCGGAGGCCTGCTCTCCCGGTTTGGCCGTACACACGCTTCACCGGGATGGAGATCGCCAAAGACAACAAACAAACTGTGATTCTGTATTGTGTAAGTGGAAAACTTGAGAACTAGAACTAGTACTCTCAGTTTCTCTTAAATAGCCAAAAGAAAGGAGTCCAAAGGCCAACAGTTACCATTGATTCAACATAATCGAAAGGCCAACAGTTGCCATTGATTCGGCAGAATCGAAAAGCCAACAGTTGAAATCTGAAAGACCAAAGGTTGTCATTGATTCGCCATAAGAACTGAAACCTTTTAATAGCCAAAAAATAAAGAGACTGACACGAAAGGTCACCATCAATTACGAGTCAGTGCATTTCGATTTTCGAATAGATAAAGAAAATCGCGCCGCACTTGACACGCCGTGTGCGCTGCGCTGCGCACACACGCTCGCTCGGCGGCGGCGAGCAGCGCGCGTGTGTTGGCTCTTTCCAATTCCACAAGAGGGCTACCACGTTTCACCTTATAAAGTGGTGTAACTCCCCTTCATCTGTCCATATGGGACTAAACAGTTTAGCACATGCACATGAGCCTTTGAGATTTACCAGGAATTAATTAGAATATAATATTTGGGCCTAGCCCAGATTAATTCCAACAGGCGCTAGGAAAAAAATCTTATAGGATCTGGTCTACAACTTTATCAATGTAAACCAACTCCATCGTATGACACATGTCTTTTTACAAATCTCAAAGTGTGACATGCTAGCCTTCAGTATTCAATTCGTGAAAATTCACATAAGTGATTTATGAGATTGTGTGCTTTGAGATTCGTGAAAAGACACATATCACATGATAAAATTAGTCTACATTGATAGAGTTATGGATCAGGTTCTATAAGATTTCTTTCCGGACGCTAAGGTTTCAAATCTAGCACCCTTTTTGCGGAGGTGGCGGCGACGGCGGTGACCTGCGTGCGCGGGCGGAGCGACGAGCTCGCACGGAGGCGACTCACGACAGCGGCGCGTGCAAATGCGAGCAGCACGGCGTAGCGGGAGGCGGAGGTGAGGCCGGCGATTGAGCGACGCTAGCCGGTGCATTGGGCATGCAGTGGCGGAGCGCAGCAGCATCACGGCGGATGTGCGCAACGACGACACATAGCGCGGAGGCGGGTGCTGCGGGTGCACACGGTGGCGGCGCATCAGCGGGGCCAGCGGGGTCGCTCAGGCGGAAGCGGCGGCCTGGGCGCAGCGAGCACACGACGGCTGCCGGCGCAGCAGGCGCGGCAACAAGTGCGCGACGACGGAGTCGCATCCGGGCGACGATGGGTGCGCACACTGGGGCGATATCATCTAAATATTGCTTTCCTGGAATTAATCGGCACGGTAAGCAGCCCAACCATCCCATGAAGGTGGTCTCAGTGACCTCTAGGAATATGCAGAACCAACACAAAGTTTGGGCAGAAACGAAAAGAAAGGATTGCAGACAAACGGAGCGGCAAGACCAGGAACTCAAGATTACGAATGATGCATGCGTACCTAACGATCTTGATTCGAGGGACGGGCTGATCCGTCCAGGACCATCGAGATGACCAGCGGACAGCTCTCGATCCTCCTCTCCTCGATCGCTCGGTCCCTTTCCCTTCTCCGGTCAATCCCCTGCTTCTCTCCTGTCCGAGGGTCCGAGATGGAAGAGGAGGAAGAGACCCACGAGACACCAGGCACGGGAGGGAAGCTTCTGAAGAAAGTGGAGAGAAGATTAACTTCATATGGGAATTGGTGACAGTGTATAGTCCAGCACATCAGGAAGATTCTCAGAAGTTCTTGGAGGAGCTGAATAGCAAGTGCCAAAAGTCTAGTTTATGAGGATAAAAGTTCTACTAGTGTCAATTATAGGCTAATGGATAAATTCAATGAGTTTATTGATAATGATACCTTACCGGAGGTCAAGAGAAGTGGATCTAAATATACTTGAACTAATAAACAATCATGCCCCATTATGGTGAATCTAGACAGGATTTTGGTGACTACTGCCTGCGTTGGATTAGGTTTTATGTTATCATGTTTGGATCGGTAAATATTTCTTTTTTATTATTATTGTTCCATTGTTGCAAACCAAACACTGTAAAGGATTTCAAAACCATTCCTCCCTTGAACCAAACAAAATACGTAATCGTCCATTACACCGTGAAATACCCTTTGAAGCCATTCCATTTACATTCACGTTACCATTCTTGTACCAAACACCACCTTAGTGTAAATTAAAAGGAGTAATTTGTTATATTTCTCATGTTATGGTAGGTTGCAGTAGTTGCTGACTACAAACACCAAGATGGAGAGCAACAGATGATGCAACAAAATTTGCAAAACATAAGCCTCAAGACAGCAGCTCCAATGGAAGGCCATGCTGCTGTAGTTCTCACCCCTTACACCTTCTCTAAGCTACAGTATGAGCTTGTTGCGACTGCCCAGTATGCATCATTCCACTAGAAAGGAAATGCCTTTCTTGTCCGTCACCATACCAAGACAGATGGGGGGTGCAGTGTAACATGGAACCAAAGGGAGGAGCGAATTTCTTGCAGCTGCCAAATGTTTGAGTTCTCAGGGATCCTCTGTCGGCATGCCCTTCGTGTGCTCTCGACACTCAGCTACTTTCAGATCCCAGACCATTTCCTTCCTGCCCGATGGCGCAGAACCCAGCCATTACCTTCCAAGTCCTGCAGTGGTGCTCCTAATCATGGAGAAGCATCCGAGAGAGTAAAAGCATTGCAGTCCATGGTGTCAGGTCTGGTGAGCGAAGCAGCCAAATCGAACGAGCGGATGGATCTCGCGACGCAGGAGGTCTCCGTCCTCCTTTCCCGGAACCTGTTTTGGTGAGTGTTTCAGGTGATAGTGTTCATAGGCAGCAGTAACTCTGCCACTGCATTCCCCAGAGAAAGTAAATAGCAAGTAGAGAGCTGTGAGATATAGTGTAATGCGGTTTCTTTTCCGTCGTTCCCAAGATGTACATTTTGGTAGCTTTCCAAGGATTGTAACCATTTTGCTCTGTGTTTTGCCCGTTCTTTAGTGGTACCTGTCATTCTTACGGGTGCGTAAAGAAACTGCACCGTACTGATTTCAGGTGCCTGAGCTGGGAAATCTGCACAAGATTACAAGGCGCATTTGCAAACTCCTGCTGTCCATGTATGTTTGATTGATTTTGTAATCATCCAAGCTGTGGAGCTGCATGGTGTGGTTTGACACCCGGGAAAGTGATTATCAGGTATATCTCTTCCGTGAAGAAACAGCGTGCAAGCCGTCTTAGCTCAGCTGGTAGAGCGCATGGCTTTTAACCATGTGGTCGTGGGTTCGATTCCCACAGACGGCGTTGTTTGTTTTTTGCCGTGAAAAATTTACCGCAGATTCTGCTCTTCTGTAGTAGTGTAGTCTGAGTGCTCATATCGCATCAAATTATAAGGGTATTTTGCTTGAGCATCAGCCAAACAGACCAAACACAGAGGCTCTCGGTATAAGACTTCCAAAGTTTGTGGATGAGCTCAATTCCTTGTAAGCATGCTCGTTCTAGAATACTCAAGTTTCTCTCTCACTTTTCTCAATCGATCGAAGCGACGATTTTTTTAATATTGCCAGTTTCAGATGCTTCTCAATGTAATCAGAAGTGTACACCATTACAACATTCATAAGAATAATTTCCACTACAAAAATGTGGGAAAATATTGTTTGAACTACTCTTGATCAATCAAATGCTTGCGGAGTAGGAGTATTGGTGGCTGCGTTTACTGAATCTTAGCCGTAACGTCTGTTGTGTTTTTACAAGATAAGAGAGGTCAGGCCACGGAGCAAGAGGAGATGAGATACACGTAGCGATGGTTTCGGTCCAATCGGCATATCTTCTGAATCCAACATTTCTTATCCCTTTTCTGATGAAGCATCCCTTTCTACTGCTGAGTTTTGTTGAACGGTTTCTTCCCGTTCAGGAGTCACTAGTTCAATGTCCGTGTTTTGCTACGGATTAAAAAAAAAATCATAATCACAGCAAATCGGGTCATCAACCGTCATCGTGCTCAGCAACGCGATCTGAACTGTCGGTGCCCCACTCGTCGATCTAACGGCCGCCGAAGAGGGTGGAAGGACGGACGACTACCGACTCTAATTTTTAAATAGCAGAGATGAGTCATGACATGCAATGCCATGCACAGTGACAAGAACAAGTCTGGGCATGTAACCGTCTATCTATTCGTTATACTGAATGTTGTTGCCATTGTTTTTTTCAGAAGAGAACTAGATTACATTTTCATCGATCGAGCATAAATCAAGAACACATCGGCAAGCGCAAATCAAGAACTAGAGTTGTTGGGTGATACAATCAGGAGCGTGTGTACATAGATACGCAAGAAACATGTGTACCAGTACATGAATTGAGTCAACATGTCCGGTCAATCCTATTACAAGATCGGTGTCAAAATGTCTAGTATCCGGGCACGAAGGCACGCAGGCCGTGATGCCGGCCGCGGCTGGTCGGGGCGCACATCCTGACGCAGCTGCTCCTCCGGTACGGGTGATGGAGCCGGGGCGGTGAAGACGTGCGGGACTAGGCGTCCGACGGAATAGGTGACCGAGGTGGCGTCCCAGGAGTGTAGTCCAGAGACGCCGCGCGCCACGGAGGCGTCAGGGGGGAGTAGACCGGTGATGCAGGGCGGCGCGGAGGCGTGCTCGGCGTGTACTCCGGTGACAACGGCGTGTACTCCGGAGACACAGGGCGGCTCGGAGGCGTCAGGGGGGAGTAGACCGGTGATACAGGGCGACGCCACGGAGGCGTCAGGGGGGAGTAGGCCGGTGACACAGGGCGGCGCGGAGGCGTGCTCGGCGTGTACTCCGGCGATAACGGCGTGTACTCCGGAGACACAGGGCGGCGCGGATGCGTGCTCGGCGCATAGTCCAGACACGCCGCAGGGCACCGCGAGAGCGCGCTCGGCGTGTAGTCCGGCGACGAAGGGCGCCGCGAGGGCGTGCTCGGCGTGTAGTCCGGCCAAGAAGCGCGCCGCGTCGGCGTCAGGGGCGAGTAGTCCGGAGACGCGGCGCGCTGGCGCGGAGGAGTCGAGGGTGTGTAGTCGGGGGACGCGGCGCGCTGGCGCGGAGGAGTCGAGGGTGTGTAGTCGGGGGACGCGGCGCGCGGCGAGTAATCCGGGGACTGGGGAGGGCACTCGCGGCCGACGTCGACGCGGACGCCGAAGAGCATGATGAAGGACGGCGGGGGCGAGGTGCAGGAGGCGGAGCTCGCGGAGGAGAGCGACATCGCCGTCTCGATCGGATCGCCTTTCGCTCCCGCGCTGGCGATCTAGAGGAACTCGAGAGGTGGCGAGGAATTGGTGAGTGAGTGGTGAGGCGGCGGAGACGGGAGGGATGGGTAGGGGGTTATAGGCCGCGAGCTCGCGTGGAGGCTAAGCGCGGGGTTAAGCCGAGGTCGATGCGGATTAATGCAATGGCGGTGCCCCGAGCGATTAATCGAGTGGATTAATGCGGAAGTAAGGTTTTGAATTCACGGGCTTGAGTTCCTTCATAGGCCATGCTTCACGGGCTTACCCGAGTAACCTGACCAGCCCATGACCTTTGCAACTAAACTACACTCAAGTCTGAACTCTGAACTGTCTGAAATCTGAATCCTTTCTCGAAAGACTGGCATCCTCCATTTCCTTGGCAGTTTGTTCTTCCAGGCTCCAGCCTTAAGCTCCAACATGCGCCCTACCACAATGGTGTCCTTGCATTGCAGTCGAGGATTTGCTGTTCGTTGCTTCATTTTTTTCTGAATACAAAGTGCAACACAACTGCAAAAGCCATGAAAAAGGGCACCGGAACTCAACTTCCGAGCATGCACCCGGGTACGTCGACTTCTGACTTGATTGGCGACGAGTCTTGCCGGCCGGAGGATGCTAGGGTGATTCTTTGCGGTACGTACGTATGCCCTTTGGCCGGCGCGTAAATCGTAATGCCAGGAGAAATGGAGAAGCACCACGTTCTCTTAATAAATCAGTGAGTTGGGCTAAAGATGTGACTGGAATAACTCGAGCGTCGCAGGCTCGATCTCCCTATCGGAGCAGCAGAAAGGCAGGCGAAATGGCAGCCCACCTCCGCAAGGTATGATGAAGCTTAGGTCTTGTTCGGTAGAGTTTTAGATTTTTATTTTTTAGATTCTGCTTCTAATTGTCTGAGAATCCACTTCTCTGAGAATCTGAAGCTGTCTGTTGAAAGTGTTTGGTTGGTAGATTGGCTCCGAAAACCATATGAGGGAGGATTAGAGGTAAATAAACCATATTACCCCTGGTTGTAATACTTCAATTGTATTTGTGTCTTTCTCCTATGTTTTTGTGCATAAATTATAGAATTTTTCTTCAAATTTGTTTAGACCATATGAATATATATACGTTGTATTTGTACACAATGCCAGGTCACGTTGTATTTACACTTCTTGGGGTACAACTGTTGGCAAATACTGAATTGACGCACATCCACTGATTGTGTATAAGCAAATTTTGTATTGTTCACGCTGCGATAGATGAAGCTAGAGATATCGCATTCATATCGTATAAGTGTTCAAATGATAATTAAATGCTATTACGTACAAGTATTGGGATGTTAAATGAGTGATAACAAAAGACCACAAAATATCACAAGTAGTTTGTGTTGTGATGCTCAGGATCTTACGGTGGATCGACGAGGAGGAGGACTGGACCAAGGCCAAGGGCGAGATGGGTGTGCAGTATGTTGTCCTAGACATGGGTGGTAAGTTACAAGTTCTTGTCTTGTGTCTGAATTACACTGCATCTGACTACCAGAGACAGAGATAGAACTGTACATGATCATGCTTCATCTGAAACAATCAGTCTCGGCCCAATTACATGATACACACACCAGAAGCATCGTATCTGAAATTGTAACATGAAGCCTGGCTGATTCAGTTTGTGTTGAAGTGTTCTGCGTCGTGAACCTGGTGATTCGGATTTCTTCTTTGTTGTGTTCTTCATTTGATTATGTTGGCGAACCCGAGGAACGAAATCATGAAGAAGGTGGGCGGCTCGAAGGTGCTCGAGTTGATCACCATGAGTGGATATTCCGACGATGGGCGGCGGTGGCGAGTGCGATTACGTCTTTGCACTCGCACAAGCGAGCATGGTCATGGGCGGTCAAAGCACCCCATGAGAACATGGTCTGATTGGAGAATTGGTGTAGTATATGGATGACTCCGACCTAAGTTGTCAACAGGAAAGCCGAGATAAATACAAACATCTCGAGTATTGTACTATATTGTCGAGGAAAAATTCACATAAACATCCCTTTTTTGTTGGTAAAGCATTAAAGCCTATGCAGATGCACTAGAGTTACTAATTTGAACAAATGATATGAGACTAACCTTCCCAAACATCAATCTTGCTTTTTTTTTGCATGATTGCCTATAGAAACCACTATGGTTATGTTGGGCAAGTACCTGCATGACAAAATGGAAAATCATCAGGTGCCAGTTCATTGCTAAAAAATTCAGAAGTCATATATCATAAATGCATTTGCAGAGGTTAATTAAGTACAAACATTTAGAAATCAAGTGCCAACTCATTGCTAAAAAATTCAGAAGTCATATATCATAAAATGCTAATAGCAAACAATAAAAAAAAACTTGGCAGAGAACATAGAACTCCATGTGTTCCTCAGAATCTACACCTAAGCAGGTCAGATTTCATAGAACTGCCAGATGTTCTCCCTGCCAATGATCTCATTAAACTGAAAAATCATCCCTTGGAACAAAGCTTGGTGAAAAATCATGTATTTCATGCTAGGATCAGACACCCAGGTGCATTTCAGGCAGCATTACACAAGCTAAGGGGAAAGGAAACAGGATTAAAATGGTTTATCAGCAAAACAATCGAACTTAACAGGATTAAACTACAATCTAGTCAATATGGCAGTCTGCTTTTTAAAACTGAAAGCTTATGGTCATGTGACATGAATGCATTGCACAATAGCATGTAAAAGACTCATGCAGTCAGGTCTTCGACAATGACTTTGAATTTCTAAAACTTCAACAATCAAACGCATTGCAGAAACGCATTTATATGCACTTTGAATTTCTGAAACTTCAACAATCAAACAATCAATCTGCTGTAAATATATTTCTAAAACTTCAACAATCTAGTCTGAATTTGTTACAAGCATACCACAAACTACTACTATGAATTTGTTACAAGCGTGCAAGCATACAATACAGTTACCAGGTAAAAATTCCTTAAGGCTAAAAAGAAGCACATCAATTGTACAACACCAGGTTGCAGCTAAAGGCATACAAAGTTTAGTTTTCCAAAGAAAATGCTCAATATTGTACTACAGATCGAACCAAAGGTAATGCGTAATATAAGAATGTCAAGTTCAGTAGTACATTCACATATTCATTCACAATATTCACAGATTCAATCACAGACAAAAGGGAGGAGTAGGGAGGACAAGGGGGACGGAGGCGACGCATTGGAGGCCCGACCTTACCTTCACAGGAGCCGGCTGGTGGTGCTCGGGAAACGCCGGTGGCGAAAAAGGTGGGGAACGATGACCTCTAGGGTTTCCGGATCGGCGGCTGTCGTCTTCTCGCGGTGGCACACTTCGGGTCCAGCGGTGGCACAGTGGAGTACTGACGGAGGTGCCCTCGGGGGCCGAAGGCGGCACACTATTGGCCCGACGACGAAATCGCCTCGGTCGCATGAGAGGGAGAAGACAGGATGCGGAGGAAGGAAATGCGAAGAGTACAGGCTCGGGGGCTTCTCGCGATGGGTGGAAGGGGGTAAGTGGATGGCATTTGCGGTTAAATAGGCTCAACTTCAATGGATATTTTTCTTCTACCAAGTTAGCTTCCCACGAGAATCTACGGAAAGGCTGCTTCTCGTCGCTAGTTCATTTTTGAGACAGCTCCTCATGAGAATCAGAATCAGGTGGTTTTGAGAAGCTGGGTGTTTGATACAGCTCAACGAGATCATGTGAGATCTCTTTTACAGTACACTCAATTTAATACGGTCCATCCATTCTTTAAGATCCATTCCTTGCGAGCTCGGCCGCCTTGGCCTCAGCCGCCAAGGTCTCGGTCGTTATTTCCCTATTTTTCTTGTGCTCTCTCTCGCGAGCCTCGCGCTCTCTGCGCCTGCACGCCTCAAGATGGGCCTGCGTCTCCCGCCGGATACGCTGGTTGTGCTCTTTGGTGCGGCACTCCTCCTCCCTCCTCTCGTGGTCCCTATTGGCATCCTACTCCTAGCAGTTCAGAGTCCACTGGTCGTGTGGGTGGATCTCTAGGTCGATCAACTTGCAGTAGCCACATAACGGATCCGGGGACTATAGGTAGACAGGAGAGGTTGATAGTGCAGACTTCGAAAGAGAAATGGTAGGGGAACATGTTGCTGCTTGTCCTTACCGGCTGCCGATATTGGCTTGTGTCCCAACGGCGGTTGTGATAGTCGCTGGAGTATTTCTCGCAACCCCAGTAACGCATGCTCAGGCTTAGCGGATGCTTGGACTTGAAGAACTTGTATCTGTCCCTACACCAACAGAGGGGCGGTGTCTCCCCCTCGGGCGGGTATTGCGGCGAATACTCAGTTGGGATGTTGTGGTAGGGGTTGGGTTGCTGCTACGGTGGCGGCTTCATTGCGGGGAGGTGGCCACCTGGCACGCTCCCTTTGTTCCTCTTGGACCGCATACTCCCACTGATTGTCCATCTGAGTGAGATTGTGTTCAAGTCTCGATGTAGGAGAACCCCGTGTGGAAAGGGTAGTACTTATAAGCCTAGTCGGTGTTGTGTATACGACTGAATTGTAATTCGGTTGAGGAAAATTTGCGTACGCGAGGCAGCATCCCTGACTCATCGGGTCCCGTCGCTGCGCAAAGCTGACTCGTCGGGTCATGTCGCTGCGTAAAGCTGACTCATCGGGTCACGTCGCTGCGCAAAGCTGACTCGTCGGGTCACGTTAAGAATGAGTACACATAAGAACACAAAAGAGATATCGATCAGCTGATCGAACATCACAACATACTCCGGGTAGGACCCCTGCGAAGTGTTCGGCGTGTAGGCGATCTGTGCAATAGAACACTACAAACTAAGCACACGAAATTATGATTACAATAAGAAAAATAATAAATGATCACAAAACTAACCCGTCGGCGGCACCACACCGTGCCCATGGTCGGCCGGTTCACGTCCTCCTCCTCGGTGTACAAGCTGACCGCGTACGCTCCTAAGTCCAGCTGCGGTCGTCCGATTTGGAAGCGCTCAAAGGACCACAGCTGCAGAAGTAGCGGGCATCCAGAGAGGGTGGAGCTATCCTGGGCCCGGTGACACACGTCGCATAGTACGTGGTATGTCACGCACAACACGGCCGGACCCCAGGCGTAGGAGGGTATCTCTCCTCCGGCAAGTCCGCCAGCTCACTTGCGTACCGGACGTAGTGCTTGTCGACGTTGTCTTCGTGGGAACCCAGGAACATGACCCACCCAAACAGCCACAACAAGCAGGCCTTGAAGTGCCTCCTAACAACGACGTCCCCTGCGTTCGCGCCATACGCTCGGCGCAAGAAGACATGTACACGTCAGCAAGGTTCACATATGAATTGATGCGAGAGGACAATAGTTAAGAAGACTTACGTAAAACTGGCAGATCCACCTCAACGTCAACCCGTGTGGGTTGCTGAACTCCGTGTACCCGCTGCCCGGCGGCAGCACATCGTGGAACCTCGCTAGGAGGTCCATGCACCATGTGGTCAGGATGTCGTACGCCGCCATGGGGAAGCCTGTGTAGGGCGACCTGGTCAGGAAACCCACGTCTTGCAGCGTCGATGCCATCTCCCCACACGGAAGGTGGAACGTGTGCGTCTCTGGCCTCCAGCGGTCGACCAGCGCCGTCAATAGGGTCCGGTCGTATGGAAAACGCCTGGACGTACGACCAGCACCGTGGTCCTGGTCGTCCTCCCACGTCGCCTCCACCATCCTTGCTAGTGGAAGGAGGTCTACCGCTCTCAACCTGCGTCGAAACGATTAATAACAAACGTGACTACACGCAAAGTAGTTAGACCGTGATTGAGTGTATGAATGTCAGAACTACACACACATCGGAAGCCAGTATAGGTGCAGCTTCCATGCCTTGATGGGCGTGCGCAGCCGCAACGCGCCAAGCTCAATCGGCGCCTCGTCCTCTGGGGTGAGCATGGTACTCAGGCGGCTACAGTGATGCGCGTCAACCACCGGGTCAAGTAACTCGTAGTGGCCTGCTGTAACAGACCAAAATCCCTAAGTTGGATTAGTTAAGCATCTAATGTGCATTTGTGAAATTTTGGACTTTTTAAAACTTTTGTTGCAGCAAATGGGTTTCAAGTGTGGGAATATTTTAGTTGGATTCTATATTCTCTGACATGCTTGTTGGATTTTCTGGAATTTTTGGAGCTTAATTGGTTCCCTGATTAATTTGCATGTTCAACTTTGAGTTTTAATTTAAAACACCAACCTAATAGATAAATAAAACAAATGGAAATGAAAGTGATAATTTAAAATTTTAAACTCAGTATAATTATTCTAAATATAAATGGAGGAATTAATTAAAGCACGTTTTGCAATTTTCTCACATCAAGTAATAATAATCAATATTAAATCGAATGGTTTGAAAGACTGCATTTAAATTTAATTATTTTGTTTTTATGTTTTCGCATGCATCACAAAAATTATATCGTCATGCATGCATTAGTATCGTTGTTCTCATTTTCCCGGTTCGACCGACCGTAGACAAAACATCTGCGTGGTCCATCCTTTCTCTTGCTAATTCTTTTCTCCCCACCTCATTGTCATTTATTTTTGCTCATTTCCTTGTCCCAGCTGAATCCCAATCCACCCTCTGGCCATTTATTTTATCCCAGCCGAAGCACCCTTCAACTCATGCAATCTCTCTATTGTTTGTGTGGTCACCTCACCACTGCACACCACTGCCATTTCTCCCTTTCCCAAGAATCTCTCCCAGCCGAATCATCCAGCTCCTTGCTGCCATTCCTCCCCTTCCCCCATTCTCCCTTCAAGCACAACCACGTCGGCCGCCTCCACCGTCGCCGGATCGGTGCCGCCTTCGCCCCAGCTCCTCGCCTCCACCGCCGAGCGCGCCACCTCCAGGCCCGTCTGCCCCTCAGCGCCGCCGCCACCTCCCAGCTTCCCCTTCCCCGGCCTCCCCATGTCGGCTCCTCCCGTTCCAGTCCGACCCACCGCCGGCCTCGGCGTGCCGCGCGCCCCGCGCCACGAGCCCGGCGCGTCGGCCCCCTGCTGCCGGTGCTGCCCAGCTCCTCCACGCCCGGTTGCCGCACGATAGCCCCCGCCATCGCCAAGCCCCGGGCTGCCGGCCGGTGCTCGCGCGCCGCCGCCGTCGCCCAGATCCGCCCGGCCGTGCGGCCTCGTCTTCCTCGGCCGGATCTGCGCCGGCCCCAGTCCGCACCGCCGCCTCCACCACCGAGCCCATCTCCCTACGCCCTGGCCCGTGCGCCACCAACGTCTCCGCTGGCTCCCTGCGCCTCCTCCGCCACTGCTCCGGATGCCCGCACCGACTGCCACACCGCCCTCGCCAGCGCCGGCTGCCACACCACCCTCGCCAGCGCCGTCCACTCTGCCCCGGATGCCGCGCTCGCCGGCCTACCCCAGCAGCCACCAGCCGCCCGAGCTGCGCCCTCCTCCACGCCACATGCCGAGCCACCTTCGGTTTCTTCTTGTTGCCCTCTACGTGTTTGTGTAAATGCCTCAACGCATGTCTTTGTGTCTCTACAGGTGGAGTTGTATGCACTCAGGCAGAGAGCATATGGTTGCATATGCACATTATTGCCAGAGCTTTGCGTCCAGGTGGAGCTCGCCTCGGCCACCCCCTGTCCCTTTCATCCGTGCTCAACCGCCGCCGTCAACCCTCCTCGCCGACGGTCAAGCCACTTGGCCTGGTGTTTAGTCGCTGCTGTTCACACCTGATGTCCAAATTGCTAGCTTCAGGCTTCCTTCACTGCGATTTGTGCTCTCCGCTGTGTGTTTGGTTTTGGATCAAATTGTTTAGCATGTCAGTGCTGAGACTAGTACTTAAAAAGGTCTTGATTCAATTAGCCCTGTTTAGCTAATCATGATGTGTTGATTCTGAGTTTCTGTGCATAGTAACACTGTAATGTTGGCTTAGAGTTCAGCTTAGTGGATGAATATGATCTGTAGGATTTACTGCTAGTATACACTTATACCTCTATTACATCAATTAGTGATTGGTTTAGGAATTTAAAGGTTAGTCAGTAATGGCAAGTTAACAGTTTTCAGAGTAGTAAGGCAATAAGGTATCTGCATGCTGAAAAATTAGTTAGCATTCACTTATTAGCTGAGTGGTGCTTAGGGTTGTTAATAGTTAAGTGTCAGTAAGGCCCAAATTGGTTAGAAAACTGATTGGCATAGAGTAGTTAGCTATTTAAAATGTGGTAGTATGCTACTTGGCTAGCATATGTTCATCTAGCAAATGATAGGCCTAAATTAAGTGATAAGTGAGTAGATGACCCTTTGTCCAACTAGAAGTTCATGACCATTGGTGATTAACTGAAGCATATCACTGAATAATTGAAATGTGTCAACTGTAGGTAAGTTAAATGGTATTTCATGACTTGAACCACTAACTTGCTTCCTAATTAAAGTAATTAATACCGAAGCCTTTAACTTGAAAGGTAAGTAATGGCAGTAGGCTATCTTTTGCTAAGTCTAGTAGTTAGTAATACTTTTGTTCTTTTAGCCCTTGAGCATTTAACCAACAGTAGCACTAGGTCAATATGATAGATAGTACCAAGTGGTAAAGCATTAAGATTAACAATTTTTGGGTATGGTCTTAGCATAAAGTCTTAAGATTATTGCCCCTAGTTGAAAATCCAAAATAAATTGTTTACAACTTGAAATTGGGTAAACTTCACAATTACTTAACTAATTCAAATCAACTCCAAGTCCAATTATTTTTGTTCTTAAATTTATCTAAAATCATAATCTATCTTTTGTTTTAATTAATTTCTTAATTGTTGGAGACTTTTTGGCATTCTGGTGTTTATTCGCTGTTTTTCGCTTTGGCAGTTTTTATCGTTAGATGACGTTGATTACGAGAGTGATCCTCTACAGCAAGTCGAATATCTCTAGCAAGGCAAAGGCAAGCAGTTTGATCATATCCACTTAATCCCATTACTTTTAAAATCTAATACTTTGCTTTACTCGTATGTATGCATGCTTTTGTGTCAATGATTAATTTTGTCGATTAGAGGTAGTTAATCCCATTGCATTGTTGCCCTGAAATTGTTCACCCCTGCCACTACCTTAGGAATATTATCCTCACTGGTGAATTAGAGCCCTGTGAATGATTTAGGGCCTTTTATTTGTGTTTACGATATGATGCTTAGCAATGCTTAGATACCGGTGGAATTGGGTGGTTATCGACTTATGTCGGTAACCTTGATCACACAAAACTTGCTATTACTTTTAATCTATACCTTGTGCTTTGTTTATTTGTGAAAACCAAAACTGCAAACAAAATAATTTAGACTTGGGCACAATGGTATGTTGGTGTGATCTGTTGGGTGTGATTGGAATGGTGCCTAAGTCCTCCAAGGACCGAGTTACTTGTGTCACTAAGCCAAGTGATATTTGCGTGCTAACCACACTAGAGGGATATGGGACCTCTCTTGACTAAGTACTTTGGAGGGGGTTAATTAATGAGTCGCGTGGTGGGTTGCATATGGGATATATGCAACGTGGACATGTTTGTGGGGAGGGGAGCACCCGCCGAGGCCGGTATCTCCTACTCCACGTATGGGTCCTTGTGATCCATATTTCGTTGGTAGATCACTAAGGGTTAACCCCCATACGTGCGGCTCTTGATTAGCTCAATCCATTGGAAATGTCTTGTAGGACTTAGCCGTACCGGCATACCAAAGGAAGTGTGCTTAATAGCTTGGCAAAAAGGCGGTCTGAAGTGTGGGTACAGTGGTACACCCCTGTAGGGTTAAATCTATTCGAATAGCCTCGTCCTAGGTTATGGACATGCTTGGTAAGGTCGTGCAAGAACTAGACTACAACATTTAATTAAAACTTGATGGGTTGGTATGAATGGATGTTCATACTATTGTTGTGGTGACTATTGGGTTAGTCACTTCCAGGTTGTCTTTATTGTTGTTATTATTATTGTATCGCTGTTATTTCAACAATTACAAACAGTTTGTCAAATTACTTTGAATCTATTACATTATTGCAAATGAAAACTTGCTTTATGCTAAAAGTAAGTCCAGAGCCCCCTCCACTTAAATAAAGCTTGCATATAGTTAATTATAGGTCTGTTATCCTTACACGTCAGTCTTGCGAGTACATTATTGTATTCAGTTGCTTTGCTTAATGTTTTTGTTGCAGAGGAAGAAGGTGAGCCCCAAGGGCTTCCCTTTTGTGAGATGTGCTGCGGGTTTGACGACTAGCTTGGCGGTCCGGTTGGTTGCCTTGTGGGTAAAGGCACACTAATTGGCTTTTGTTTATCGCCATCTTATGGCGCTTTTGCTTCCGCTGTTTACTTAGTTTTTGTATGTTGTTTGGCCGGTCGGCCTCTCTTTTGTATTAACTCTCTATTATTTATGTCTTTTGTTCATTCTAGTTCGTGCTTCGTTCTATGTTTGTATGGAATTGATGCATGATTTTGTAAAGAGATATGTATACTGCATTTCTGAGAAGTATACATATCTTGAGGCTTCAGCTTATTTGATTTGTGATGCTAGGACCAAAGGATGGTTAAGCATTACAAGCCGAATAAACCGGGGTCCTCACACCTGCGTCCGTCATACCTGAAAATACAGCAATAAACAAAGTTCATAATTTTTTCATGCATCTTTACATAGCCTACGTAGCAACTACGGATTTTCTTTAAAATTTTAATATGTGTCATGCTATTTTCCTAGTTTAAATGATATTTTTGGCACTAACAATATAATTACCGCGCACTACCAAAATAATAACTGCGCACTAGCAAAATAATAACCGTGCGCAAATGGGAAGGTAAATAATTAATCTACTAAGCTACTCTATACATTTTTTACAGATTTATAATAGGCATTTTCCTATTTCTGCAGATTTATCCTAAATCGTTCGAGTGCTGCAACATTCATAACATGTACACGACGAACTACATAATTTGACTACTTCTGCAATTATTCTTATTGCGCTCTGACTACCGGCTACACAACTCAAAATATGTATTACACAATTTGATGACATTTATCTAACCGACTCAATTCTATGTCGCTATTTTTGTTTGCTAACCGATAAGGTTTTGACATAATGTACAAAGTTTCAAAAAAATATACCTGCAAGATGATCGATCGGATTCGATGCTCCGACAATCTCTCCTTCGCGATGAACTGCCAGAGCTTCACTACCTTTCTTCTCTCCCACCCCTTCTCTCTTATTTTTTTTCTTGAATTAAAATGAATTATGGACTGATTTTTGAGGGTTTTATGGTTGGATACCGGTCGCCAGTTCAACTAGCGACAGGAGAACTGTTCAACTTCCTGTCGTCAATTGAAATGGCGACAGACAGTTGGACCGACCATAGGGCTCAAAAGGGTCCATGTCGTCGGTTGAACTAGCAACAGACACATATTTCTGTAATTTTTTGGAATAATTATTTATTTTTGTAAAATATCTTTTTAAAGAATATTATTTTTTTTTAAAAAAAAACTGAGTCTTGAACGCTCAAATTCTTTAAGTACAGTTGGCCATGTGTGCCTATTCGTGATACTGAATGTTGCCGTTGTTTTCAGAGATGTCACCAAAGAAAAGAGGTCGGGTGACACGATCAGGAGTTTTTGAACTTTTTCATCATTCGAGTATAAGACCGATCGCAAATCAAGAACACATCGGCAAGCACAAATCAAGAAGCGGCAGAGACGAAAATTAAGAATATTATATCTTATTCAGCAACAAGTCTTTACATGCGAGATAATACAAGGTTTGTTGAATAATAGGCAGGGGCACTTCAGTTAATTAGCCCGTGCGTACATAGATAATGTCGTAGTGCATGAATTGAGTCATCATGCCCAACCAATTGTATTACAAGAAGTGAAGGTGTCAACAAGTATTCAGGCACGAAAGCAGGCAGGCGCTGATGCTGGCCGCGGCTGGTCGGGGCGCACATCCTGACGCAGCTGCTCCTCCGGTACGGATGATGGCGCCGGGGCAGCGAAGGCGTGCGGGGCTCCTGTGGCGACGGAGGCGGCGTGTAGTCCGGAGACGCCGCGCGCCACGGAGGCGTCAGGGGGGTGTAGTCCGGTGATGCAGCGCGGCGTGGAGGCGTGCTCGGCGTGTAGTCCGGCGACGGAGCGCACCGCGGTGGCGTCAGGGGCGAGTAGTCCGGAGACGCGGCGCGCAGCCACGACGGAGGCGTCGAGGGCGTGTAGTCTGGCGACGCAGCGCGCCAGGGCTCCACCAGCGGCGAGAAACACGGAGACGGAGGAGGGCACTCGCGGACGCCAAAGAGCATGAAGGAGGAGGAGGGCGGGGGCGAGGTGCAGGAGGCGTAGCTCGCGGAGGAGAGCGACATCGCCATCCCGACCGGATCGCCTCTCGATGGTTCCCGCGCGTGCGTGGCGATCAAGAAGGACTCGAGAGGTGGCGAGGAATCGGTGAGTGGGTGGTGAGGCGGCGGAGACGGGAGGGGTGGGTGGGGGGTTATAGGCCGGGAGTTCGCGTGGAGGCTAAGCGCGGGGTTAACCCGAGCTTGGTGCGGATTAAAACTGCCGCAATGGCGGCGCGCGAGCTATTAACTGATTGGACGAAAAGGAAAGGAAGGTTTTGAATTCACGAGCTTTAATTCATTCATGGGCCAGGCTAACCTGAAGAACCCATGACTTCTTCCATCTCCTTGGCGCCCTTGAGCACCAACATGCCCCACGATCCACAATGGTGTCCTTGCCTTGCCGTCCAGGCTTTTCCGTTGGTTGCTTCATTTTTTTTCAATACAAATTACATAGTGCAGCACAACTACAGAACATAAGCCATCCCAAATGGGCCACAAAGGCTAGTTATCTGGGACTGAGATCCTCCGAAGCACAGTAACGGTGACTTTGGATGATTCTCAGCCATGGGATCATAAATGAACGGCCCACACTAGATGGCACACTAACCCGGAGTCGATCTCAGCCTTTGTTTCTTAATCCGACGTCAGGCGATCCGATAGAATATATTTTTTTTTCCAATTTTGCTTCGAATAAATTGCAAAGAGCAAAAGAGAAAATTCACAATCCATGCGCACAAAGCTAAAAAAAGGGGCCAAACTTCAGTAAAATACACTATGCAATCGGTGTGTAATCCTGTGCATATACACAAGTATTCCTTCCCAATGCAATACAAGTACAACAATCCTGGCCTAACAAACCGCAGCTAACCACCTGCTCTAGAAATTAAGCTAAACATCGACCGCCGCCGCCGCCACCGCCGCCGAGCCGGCAGCGCACCGGGGGCTGGCCTTGAACCCGACGGCCGGGAACGACTTCTTCACGGGCCCGACGCTGACGGTCACGACCCCGCCGTCCACCTCGATGCCGGTGACGGGCACCCAGACGAACAGCACGCGCACGCGGACGCCCTCGAGCCCCGTGACCCTCCGGGGGGCCACCACGCCGGAGATCTTGATGCTGTAGAAGACGCGGTAGCCGCCGGCCTCGACCTCGCAGCCGTCGTCGAGGTAGAGGTCGAAGGAGCCGTCGTCGTGGAGGAGGTACCGCCGGGCGGTGTCCGGGAGGAGCGCGCGGGGGAGGCCGAACCGGTCCATCAGCTCCGGCACCGTGGGCGGATCGTAGGGCGCCGCCGAGGTGGAGTTGGCGAGGCTGAGACCCAGGAGGAGCAGGAGGAGAAGGTTGGGGGCCGCGGCCGCCATGTTGACCATTTGAGGGTGGTTCTTGTTCTTGGTTTTGGGCGTTGGTTATTGGATGGATGGGAAAGCGCCAATTGAGCTCTTTTAGTTGGGTTAGGGTTCTAAATAGAGGAGGGGGATGGAACAAGGTTGAGGGATCTTGAGATATTTTTTTGGTTGTGTGAAGGGTGATAATTCAAGATTGTATCTTGACTCTTGAGAGTTTGTTTTGACTCAGCTAGCCTGGTCTGATCGGAGGTCCGAGTAGTCTGTCTTCAAAAGTGAAAAAACATAAATTATAAAGCACATTGAACCTCTGTTTGGAACGCGGAAATCTGACAGGAATTGAACTATTTCGTGTGAAATTCCTGTGTCCAAACGACCCCTAACAGTGTTACTTCAGGATTAGTGCAATTTAGTTTTTTAGAGCTTAGTATCATTGCTTCAGTCTATTGTATGATATGAGTATTTGGGTTCTGGCCAATGGTGAAGTTGTGCCCTCGCGCACCCACGAGCTTTCTCGGAGCCGAGGAGCGTCTCGGGTGCTCATCTCCTCCTTTACTTAACACCAAGCTCCTCAATCTTTTTTTATATATAAAAGCAGTTTCTAAGCTTTTCAAAAAGATATTAATTGATAAGAAAATAATGGACTGTTTCTTTGGTGTTTGATTCTTGGTGGTTGTTGTATTGGTTTTGATGTGATGCTGGTGTGTGTGTGAGATATTCCGCGGGCTGATTCCTTTGTTCTCTCACGTTTGGTTGGCTGGTGAACATGACAAGTGGCAACCAGCACCCTCTGTTTTACTTGACTTCTTACCTGTAGATATTTGTTGATCATTGATCAGGACTCAGGAGTTTGTAGACTTGTCGTGATCCTATTTCATTATTTCGGTTCATACCTGAAAATTAAACTCCACCTTAAACTAACGCGTGAAATGAACAATCCGGACGGAATTTCACCTAGGATAGATGAGATTCCGATTCCAATGCTGTTCACATGATTCAATTTCCTCCCAGTGGTTCTCTCAACTTGGCAAATTTTATGACAAGTTTTTGCTGCTACTTTGGTGAGTGCAGTGAACACTGAAACTAAACACTACCAGATCAACACGATCTTTAACACATACCTAATTGGGTGACTGTTGAGTTCTTGAGCATCTAACTAAAACAGTAGGATACATGGATATCATCAGTCATCAGTTCTTGTAGCTCCCTGCGAAGTAGGCCAGGCAGCCGACGAGGGGCGCGTTGGCGTACGTGGTGGGCTCCGACTGGGCGTAGTCGGCCCGGTCGTCCGGGAACGCGTCGTGCTGGTCGGGCCCGCCGACGACGGCGCCGGTGTGGACGTTGGGGTTGGCGCCGCCGGAGTAGAAGTAGCTCTGGAACCCCTCCTGGCAGCCGATGTGGGCCTGGTGCGCGGCCACTGACGGCATGGAGGACGCCCTGTGGGTGTAACCTCTGCGGGAACCGCGCGCCGTAGCCCACCATGTAGGACATCTTCAGCGGGTTTGTCACCCAAGATGTAATCCACCTGAAGAACAAGTTCATGTTGATACTAGAGATAGATTGCGACACTAGAAATCTGTGGTCATTGAAGAATTTCAGAAAGAAGATGGTGACTAGCTAAGCATCTATGCATGTACCTGTTTCTTGGCGAGAGCTCGGAGGGCCTTGGCGGTGACGGGGAGGCTCTGGCAGGGGAAGGCGCGGTTGGAGACGGCCATGTACTTGGCGTAGGTGGTGAGCAGGAAGCTCGGGGAGGTGACGTACTGCAGGTTGGCGTCGCCCGACTAGGACATCAGGCCGCCCGGCGTGTACTGCGTCGTGGACGAAGGGGAGTTGGGCAGGATCCGGCAGATGAAGTCCTCTGCCAGCTGCCTGAACGGCTCGAACCTCCTGTCCCCGTCGACCAGAGTCCTCTGCTCAAGTACATTACATGAACAGAAAGAGACTTAAATGAGTGCGTCGATCAAATGTGTGAGTGGTACTTGATGTGGTACCAGAGTGACAGATTGCATGTGTGTTACCCGTGCGAGGAGGACGCGCGCTCCGGCGAGCTTGTTGTCCCAGCTGAACATGTCGACGGCATCGTTGGCGCCGAGGGAGTTGAGGTAGGAGGCGTTCTTCGTCGCCCAGAGCAGCCATGCGGATCCCCACAGGAGCTCATCCTGCACAATTAAAGAACCATGCGCCATGCAAAATCTTAGAAAAGAAAAACCCAGAGAGATTTCGTACATGAATGTGTGAGAGTTTCAAGAACTCGGCTGTAACCTTGTAACCGGAGTAGGACGCGTAGTAGGAGCCCATGTCGCCACCGACGTAGTCTCTGTACTTCCCCTGGTGCTGGACGGCGAACGCTATCACGTCCTTCGCCACCGCGACCAGCCTCCTGGCGTACGCCGGATCGGCGGCCTTGAAGACAACGCCGGGCGCGGCGAGCGCGGGCGCGGTCTCCCCCGCGACGTCGGACCGGCGGCCGCCGACACCGCGTACACGGTCCTTGGCGTGTCCATGTCCTCCGGCCACTCCCAGCAGCGGTGGTCGGCGTCGGGGTCGCCTACGCCGACGTAGAGCTTGCCCGGGGTCATCTGGCCGCCTTCAGGAGGTAGTCCGCCGCCCACCGGACCGCGGCGCGCTCGTCGTGCACGCGCCCCTGCATCAGGCATCAGCCCGCCGTACTTGATGATGTCCCACGACATCATGGTCATCGTGAACGCCATCCGGAAGCCGAACTTGGCGTTGTCGCCGTCTTAGTACCCGCCGGTAAGGTCAACCTGCCACGCACGCACGCTCACCCCCAAGTCAACCAAAGTCCAATCCCAGGTCAACACGTTGACTACAGTCAAGCATGCGTCACAAGTTAATTACAACAAGAAGTAACACGGGACAATGCATGCTGGCTCATGTACGTTTGCGGCCGAGCCGTCGGACAGGCCGGAGTTGGACCTCCACGTGACGGCCTGGTCCGGCGGCAGGCGGCCGGACCGCTGCCCCTGGAAGAAGAAGAGTAACGATTTTTGCGAGCGCGTCGGCGTAACCAGGGTGTCCCGCGGCAAGGTGAGCAAGGACATGACTGGAGGAGGAGAAGGGGGAGAAGACGGCGATAAGCACAAGAATCTGTGATGATGATGGCATTGTCCTTGATCTTGCCGAAGGAGCTGGATTTGGCAAGATGGAGCTCATCATCTCTACTACAAACTACCACTACCGTCTGGGTAATGTAATGCATGATGATTTATACTATGAACTACGAGCTTGCTGCAACGAGGTTACAACAAAGCTCGGTTGCAATTTGTTTATGTTATCTCGAGATCTTGCTCGGAAAAGCGAGCTAATCAGAGTGATCGATCATGGGGTCGAAGTTTTAACAGGATCCAAGATTCGTCCTAATGGTTATGATGATGGATAACTCGATTGCTAGTGTTTGGGTTATTGTTCTGAAGCTAATCACGCGTATTGCTGCTAGTGTGCTCGCCCTGTTGTGAAAAATTATAATTGGGCCTCCAGATCTTCTCACGGTTTGTGTTTCTTGATCGGGATGGTGCCTCGGAGTCTGCGATTTTCTGCAGGCTATCCGGTGGTGCTAACTTAAGGGGATTCCCTATTACGTTTGGCATCTATCCTGTATTCTTTTGATTCGTCGTTTACCGTAGCTGGAGAGCTCCCAATGATGGACTGTGCGCCGCGTTTGGAGGTTCCCCGAGGAGCACGACGACCGTCTGAAGGGTATCACACGAGGGAGTCGAGTCGCGAGTTCGTCTATTCTAATTAACTAGGACTCGTTCTCCATGTGTTTGGTTTCAAGTTGAGAGATGTTTTCCATGTTTAGAAGTCGCCCAAGGCAAATAAATCATTTCACCTCGGGGTGTACATACAAATAAATCACAAAAACGCTCGAATAAATCTATAATGGCGTGTTTGGACTATTTCAACCTTCTTGAATCTTGATAGCATTCTATGAAGCAAATTCTTTTCGATATGGTCTAACGAAATCGCCATCTTCCTGAGGGCATTTTTGGAAAATTTCCAATGTAAAACCGTCGAAGAAGCCTCTGAAATCGATAGCAGATGGGCTTAAACAACTTTCCGGAGTACGTCTTCCGTCTAGGAAAGCGTATTGCACGTACTGCAGAATGCTGTAGAAACCGACTTTCCTTCGCTTCTCTTTCTCCATTTCCCTTCGTCTTCCTCCGTACCTTGGTGTTGTCCCCCCTCTCGAGATCCTTCTCCGTTCTCCCCAAACACTCCACCGCTTCTTCGTCCAGCCCAACCCCATCCATGGATCCCCCGCCGCTCTCCTCGCTGCAGGAGGAGGGGGAGCCCGATGAATCGGCCTCCTCCTCTCCCTCCGCCTTCTCCGCCGCCGCCGTGCCGCCTCGTCCCGCGACGCAGTAAGCCACCACTCCCACCTGCCGCCTCCCACTCGGCGATAAACCCTAACTCACGTGCCTTCTCGGTGCCTCGCAGCCACTCGCTCCACAAGTACGCGCCGCTGGACTGGTCGGCCTACTTCGACGAGGAGCGCCGCGTCGCCATCTCCGACACCGAAGACGTACGTGCGCTCGAGAACAGAGAATTTCTCTGATAATTCTGGTGTGATATGATCTGAATATTGGACGTATTCCTTTTTGGGGGGTTTTCGTGTAGGTTTTCAATGTGTACACGGCCGGATCGGAGGGGCCCGTCGTGTTCTGCCTGCACGGAGGCGGCTACTCGGGGTACGTCTGTGTGCCACGGTTTCTGTATCAAATTTTGCTGGTGAATTGCGTACATGTTCATGGCATTTTAGTTCAGTACCTGCTCGAAACACGAAGCATGGGCACTGAGTGATTCATTGGATTGGGTGTAACTGTTTAGTTTTACATAATAATGCCCTTGATGAGGATGGAGCATAAAAACCTGCAAAACAACTACTAGTGTCTGATATTTAAAATTATTGGAGCAATTAATTAGCGCTTAAGGGCTGTGCTGGAACGCTTGTGTTGCAAAATGTAGACGTGCATGGTATCTTGCTGAATGTCTAAAGCAACCCTTCTGGAGCCTTGTTTGAGTCGTTTACCAGATGTTATGGAAAATGTACCAATCCTAACTTCTATTGCAGTTGTGGAATGTTTTTGCGAATTTCAATTTGAACTAACGATTAACCAAAAAGAGATAAATGCCAAATGTAGAAAGGCCAGAATGAAATTGTTTTTATTCTGAAAATGTTGACATTTATTCTTGATTGTTTTTTGGTAGGGAACAATGTATGAAGACAGCATTTACTTCATATTTCCAAAATCATGTAAAACTTGCTCTAAGCGACTTGACTTGACTCCTTATGAAATGTTGCCATAGAATTTAACAAATGCGTGGTATGTGCTTACATTGCTGTGGTTATTCCTCAATCTGCCTTAGGCTTTCGTTTGCGCTAGCAGCAAGTCGAATAAAGGAAAAGGCTCGTGTTGTTGCCATGGATCTACGGGGACATGGGAAATCTACAACAAGTGATGATCTGGATTTGTCCATCGAAGTATGTCCTTTATTGTTTCCAGAACTTACTAGTTTTTATTGATATTTACTCTTTTCATACTTAAGAGTTGCTTCATGACTACTTGACCATTGTCTTATATTTTGTTATTCACAACTGCAGACTCTTACCAATGATGTCATAGCTGTTATACGTACAATGTATGGAGATTCACCTCCAGCGATTATACTTGTTGGGCATAGGTGAGTCAGCATCATGGATTTTTCTTATGGTTTTCTTTTGTGTGTGCGCCCCTTATGAAGTAAGGCACAAAAAATGACTGAAGGTTCTAGTTCATAACAGATGTAGTTTCCATAGGTACCATGCTAGCTGAAAATTTCCCTTTTATGGTGCATGTAACCATAAACAATAAACGTAGGAGTAAATTATTTGAATAATCCCTGGTAAATTAATTCCTCGAAACGTCATGTGTTAATCGCCTGACTAATAAGCAATTTATCTTTCCAATTTCATCTCTGCTGTTACTCGACTGCTTTATACAATGCCTCTTTTCAGATTCAGCAAGCATGTTCATTTTGATTAGTGTTTTTGGTAGCTTGTATTGATCAAAAGTTAATTATGTAATTCTTGAACTTTTTTTAGCATGGGTGGTTCGGTGGCTGTACATGTGGCTGCAAGAAAAGCAATTCGTAATCTTCATGGTCTTGTTGTTGTCGATGTAGTTGAGGTTAGCAGTAGTTTTGCCTTATGTTGGAGCTTACTTTATAGTCGTACTTGTACAAACAATCTAGCTCGTTGCTGATTCTGAACATCTCTTTTTCTAAACAGGGAACAGCAATGGCTTCCTTGGTTCATATGCAGAAGATCTTAGCAAATCGAGCACAGCACTTCCCGAGCATTGAAAAAGCAGTATGTTGATTTAGACCTATATTACTTGTCACGTTAAATCAGCTTTTAATATGTTCGTTGCCCTCAGTACCAAAAGTTTCTTGTTTAGCTCGTTGAGCACTCCTTTGTCAATTAAGATATGGATTATGGAGTTATGGATTTGATGTTGTACACAACATGGCCACAAGACATAACAGGAAGAAATATAAGAAAACCGGAATTAGGAACTACTTTCAATCTTGAAAAGTGGCATGCTTATAAAAGCCAAGTGATTATAGCCATGTTTACTAATTCACCATTAAACCTTGTTTAAATAATATTCTTCACCTTATTTTTGTTTAACAAACTTAAAATTACGCAGATTGAATGGAGTGTCAAAGGTGGGCCGTTAAGGAACATTGAGTCTGCTTGTGCTTCCATTCCATCTACCTTGAAATATGATGAATCAAGGAAATGGTAACCAATAGCTTGCATAGCGCATGTTTGTATGTTGCAGCTCAATGTGGATAGAAAAGAAGTTGTGCATGCTTAATATTTACCATCATTTGGAAAACTAAATATACTGTTGTAATTTGTGTCAGCTATACATACCGTACTCCTCTTGAGGAAACAGAAAAATACTGGAAAGGATGGTACGCTTTCAACCCAATGATGTTCTTTATGCTATTTCTATCACTTTTACTAAAACTCTATTAGTTTTTAAATGCTCTTCTACGATTATTATTGGTAGAATAAACACTTGATCTATTCTAATAGGCCAAAAGGCCAATATATCATGTACAGGGTAGGTTAACATGCAAAGAACACCCTAAGCTAAATATATGTCTAACACCCCTCAAACTCATGGTGGATCAACAACACTGAGTTTGGAGAGGTAGAAACCGTGCTAAACCCTAGTCCGTGCCTTAGTGAAGAAATTTGCTAACTGAAACTCCGAAGGCACATTCTGAAGACCAATAACTTGGTCATCACCTGTTATCTCATGTACGCAGCATATACTCCAATGCGCTTGGTGAGCTTATGCTTCACTGGATCTCGAGCAATGTTGATCACACCAGTACCGTCTGATAAGATAGGAGTTGGTGCAGAAATTGAAACACCGAAATCCTCAAGTAGCTACCGAAGCCAGGTGATCTCAGCTGTCAACGAAGCCATGGCTCTCAACCCAGGCTTAGCATTCGAACGAGAAACGACAGTCTGCTTTTTGGTCTTCCAGACAATTAGAGAGGAACCAAGGAAAACACAATAGGCAGAAGAGACCGGCGATCAGAATGATCGCTAGCCCAGGTCGCATCAGAGTACGCCTGAAGGTGCAGAGAATTGGAGCGAGGAAAGAAAAGACAACTAGTGATGGTCTTGCGAAGATATCGCAGAACACGAAGATGACTGTAGTGGAGCTGAGTGGGAACAGAGACGAACTGACTCAGGATGTGAACTGGGTAAGAAATATCAGGTCGAGTGATCCCAAGGTAGATGAGGCTCCCGACAAGATGGCGGTAGCGAGTGGGGTCCTCAAGAGGCTCACTATCAGTAGGTCGAAGGTGAACACCAAGCTCCATAGGAGTATCCACCATGCGCTAATCAGTGAGACAAGGGCGAGCAAGGACATCCTAAATGTACTTCTCCTAGGAGAGGTAGTAGCCCTTAAGCGTAGAAGTGACCTCAATCCCAAGGAAGTAACGAAGAGGACCCAAATCAGACATCAAGAACTGCTCATTGAGATGCTTCTTCACAAAGGCAATGTATTGAGAGTCAACTCCAGTAATGATCATATCATCCACATATAGGAGGAGCGTCCGACCCCGAAGAGAGGTGTGTACAAAGAGGGCAGAGTCATGATCACTAGCGGAGAAGCCGGCAGCAGTGACAAGAGAGAGAAGCGGTCAAACCAAGCACAAGTGGCTTGTTTGAGTCCATAGAGAGCGACGAAGGCGACAAACCATACCATCAGGGACAGAATACCCAGGGGGCGGCTGCATATAGACATCACGCAACTCGCCATTGAGAAAGGCATTCTTGACGTCCAGCTGAGAGATGGGCCACTGTCGAACAGAAACCACAGCAAGGAGAATGCGAACAATAGTCATGTGAGCGACAAGAGCAAATGTCTCATTGTAGTTACGACCATGCTCCTGTTGAAAACCACGCGCCACAAGACGAGCCTTGTAGCGCTCAAGGGAACAATCCGAGCGGGTCTTGATCTTGTACACCCACTTGCATGTGATAGGAGTGACACGCAGGTAAGGGCACAAGATCCCAAGTGCCAGTACGCTCTAACGCAGCAATCTCCTCAGACATCGCGAGCTGCCACTCAGGGTGAGCAGCATCCTCACGGTAGGTCGTAGGCTAAAAAAGAGCAGCGGCTACAAAACCGTTGCACTTAGGAGGCCTGACGGTGTGACAATCACGAAGATCGTATCTGGAAGGAGAAGACTGAGTAGGACCACCTATCAAGGACGGAGAAGGAGAGCTGGGAACAGGGCCCAGAAAAGACAGTGGCTCCACTGGAGGGGTAGACCGAGGATGGCAAGAGTAGTGCAAGGGAAAAGGTGGAATCTCAATAAAAGAGCTGGAAGGAAACTCCGGCAGAGAGGGGACAGGTGGAGCCGAAGGAGATGGAAGTGAAGGTGGAGACAGAAACGAAACAGAAGTGGAAAGCTGAGGGTCAGGAAAAATCAAAAAGGAGATCGAGTCAACAAGAGAGTTTGAACTGACAGTAGGGGAACGAGGGTAGTATGGTCGAGACTCATCGAAGGTGACATCCAGAGATATCCTCATCTGACGAGCAACAAAGTCGTAGCAACGATAACCCTTGCTCAAGACTGTAGCCAAGAAACACACTCAACTGATTGAGCTGTAAGCTTGGTGTGCTCACGAGATGGAAGAAGGACGAAACAAATACAAATTAAACAACAAAGGTGGTACAGACTGAGCTCGATCAGAGACGCCAACAGAGTAGAACCTCAAGAGCGGTGGAAGGTCGCATGTTGATGAGGAAAGCAAAGCAGTAGACGAATTTCCGTAAGTCCGGTGGAAGAAGAGGCAAGCATGAGAGCGCGAGCTGTCTCAAGCAAGTGACGATGCTTACACTTAGAGACATCGTTCTGAGCGTGAGCACTAGGACAAGGGTACTGGGGAAGAGTACCCTGCTCAGCGAGAAAGTGACGCAAAACAGCAGACAGATACTCACTAGCAGTGTCAGCACGAAACACACGAATGACCAAATCAAACTGAGTGTGAATCATGGTGGTATCTTGTAAATAGAGAGAACCTGACTGCGAGAGGACATGAAGTAGATAAAAATCATATAGTATCGATGACCCCCTTTCGAAACGAAGGGAGCCGGACCTCAAACATCGGAGTGAACAAGATCAAAAGGACGAGTAGAAACATAATCACTAGAGGGATAAAGGAGCTGCAGCTGCTTGTCAAGCTTGCAACCCATACAATGTAAAGAGGTGTTCCCAGAAATAGACCTAAGAACACCACGATCTACTAGTGACGATAGACGCAATCCACAGAGATGATCCAGACGATGGTGCCACAGAATGAAGTAGTGGAGGACGCGGCAAAACTAGAGGTAGTGGTAGTGGCTGACTGGCTGGTGGAGACAACAGAAGGAAGATGCAGCCAGTCGAGCTCCCAAAGACGTTGCGAATTACGGTGCCGAGGGCCAGTGCCAAGCAGTCCCTGTGCGGCGGTCCTGAACATAACAAGAGTCAAGACTCAAGAACAACACGACAGTCGTGATCAGTGATCTGACCAGCTGACATAAGCTACATAGTAAGCTGAGGAATATGAGACTACAGGAACATGAAAAGAAGTGGGAAGGGTGCCTTGGTCTGCAACAGGAAGAGGGGTACCATCTGCAGTCTGAACAGAAGTGAGGTGGGTAGAATCTGGTGTTATGTGAAATGAAGCACCAGAGTCCAAAATCCACGGAGACAAGATACCTAACGAGGGAGGAGGCGGAGGCGAGAAAGATTGCTGAGAAGCAGGAACCCAAGGAGTTTGAGGACGAGCCAACACTGAGGCGCTGGAGCAGGGAGAGGAGCTACTACGTGGCGTCACTGGAGGGGCCTTGGCGAGAGGCGCTAGCTCCTAAGTGGGAGGAACCTCTAGAGCCCTTCGGGGGATGTCCACCCCGGCGACCCTGGTCCCTCCTCTACTTGTAGCAGTCCTGATACCTGTGGCCATCACGCTGGCAGTAGGTGCAGTAGAGACCCGTAGTAGATGCAGCAACCACTGGTACGCTGGGAACTGGAGGGACCACGGTCGGTGCTGAAGTAGGCGAAGGAGCAGACGCTGAAGCAGATAAGACAGCCTGTATCTGAGCCGCGCCACGATGACGAGTCTCCTTAGCACGAACACCTGTGAGAGCCTCCACCAAGGTCGGGCGTGATGGATAAGTCTCTGTGTCGGCTTTTGGTGTCGGCTTTTTGCTTTTGTAAAGGACAGCATCCTTGACTGGTTGTTAGCATCTCAAGGACAGCATCCTTGACTGGTTGTTAGCATCTCTAGGACAAAGATCTTGACCAAAGATCTAGGACAAAGTTGTTAGCATCTTAGACTAGCATCTTGGCATATGCTTGGTGAGTAGCACTTATAATATGTATACCCAACCCTTAGGTTGGCATGGCATTGTGAGAGAAATAAACCAAGAAGAAAAATTTGCCTCATCTCCAAGTGTCATCCTCTCCACGAGAGTAAGGATCTTGCTATCACCAATAGTAAGAGTCCAGCGACTAACAAGTGGTATCGAGCTATACTATCCGTAGCCCGAGCATCTCCTCGCTCATCTCCTTCTCCCGCCGCAGCAGTTTCACGTGCAGAGCAGCAGCAGCCCGGCCGCCCACGCCACTCTCTCCGAGACGGCAAGGCTCGTCGGCGACCCTCTCCACGCAACACCCCAGCAGCGCCATGTCCGCAGCGCGCTCGGCGCTTCGCCGCCTCAAGCACGCGGCGTTAACGGACGGCCGAGCTCGCGCGCAAAGCAAGCGAATGAAGCGGCGGCAGAGACGGCCGCAGCCGAAAAAGAGGCGAGGCGGCAATGGCAGAGATGGCGCAGCAGGTGGCAGAGGCGGAAGCGTGGCGGCGCAGATGCGGCGCGTCGCGGCAGCAATGAGGTCGAGGCTCGCGCGGCGGCGTCAATAGCTCCATTTCACGACGATAAGCGTCGATGCAGACTCGACCACCGGCGCGAGGAGCCAGCGAGAGCGGGCGGCGCAATGGCGGCCGCGACGCCCACGAGCTTGGCGGCGAGCCCGAGCAGCGCGGTCGCGGCTGGTGGCGCTCTGGAGGAGGCGCGCGGCGGTGGCGCTCTCGGAGGAGGCGCGCTCGGCGGTGGCGCTCTGGAAGAGCGCGCACGACAACGGCGGCAGACGGTCGATAGAGAGCGCGCCTTCACAGCGGCGTGGTTTCTCCCGGACCGGATCGTGGTTACCACGGGTTCCGTGTCGTTGTCGGGACGCCGCCGGCGGTGGGTGGCCTACCTCACCAAGGCCAACCACGCCGAGCGGGCCGCGCGATGAAGGCGAGGCTCAGTGCGGCACATGTGGGATGCGCCGCACGGCGACGCCGACTACAACTAGGATCGACGCGCCGATGCTCATCGCCGCAGCCCCGCCCGAGATGCGCTTCGCTCTCCAATAAGCGGATCGCCATGAGGCTTGGGACGCCATCGCCGCCTCACGACGGCAGCGATCGCGCGCAAGTCCACACCGCAGCACTTCGCGACGGAGTGGGAGAACTCGGCTTTCAAGCGGCGAGGACGCCGATGACTTTGCTCTCCGCCTCAACACTCGCTGCGTAAGCCGTGCGCCGGCGATGACACCTACGGCGAGAAGAGAGCCGTGGAGAAGCTCTTTCGCCGCGCCCCGAGAAGTACAAGCGAGATGGCTCGCCGATCGATCTCTGCCGGACCTCTCCACGATGTCGATCGAGGAGGCGATAGGTCGCCTCAAGGTCGCTGACGGCGATGAGCCACGCCGTCTCTCGACCCGCCACCATTGGCGGAAGCTCCTCACTCAGAGCAGCTGGTCGCCGGCCAGGTGACAGGAAGAAGGAGCCTTCTTCCACGGCAGTGGCGCGACGTGGTAGCGCGCGCAAGCGCGCAAAGACGCCGAGCATGGCGCGAGGACGCGCCGAGGTGATGACGTGAGGCGCCAGGCGGCGCGGCTGCGGCAAGCAAGCGCGACGGACGACTCTTGCTATAATCGCGCAAGCTCGGTCATCGGGCAAGGATTGTCGATACCACGACGCGGCCAGCCCACGTCGCGCGAGCGGAGGAGGAGCATCCGGCTCTGTTCATTGCTCGGCGAGCATCGAACTACCTCGGCCGCACCGCCGCGGCGCTCTCTCCACCTTGACGAGCCAAAAGCACACGCCTCTTCGGCGAAAGTTCCGGCAACAAAGAAGACCGACGGGTGGTGCTCGACACCGCGACACCCACCACATGACCGGCGGCGGAGTTCTTCTCCGAGCGTGACTCAGCGCTCGAGGCTCTGCAAGTTGGGGGCGCCCGCGTGGAAATCAAGGACGACGCTCGCTCTAGGATCGGGATGGCTCGATTCTCACAAGGAGACACACAAGACTTAGTGGAGAATGATGGATAAGTCTCGTGTCGACTTTACGTCGCGGTCGGCTTTTTGCTTTTGTAAAGGACAAAGATCCTTGATGGTTGTTAGCATCTCAAGGATAGCATCCTTGATCGGTTGTTAGCATCTCTAGGACAAAGATCTTGACCAAAGATCTAGGACAAAGTTGTTAGCATCTTAGACTAGCATCTTGGCATATGCTTGGTGAGTAGCAAATTATAAATATGTATACCTAACCCCTTAGGTTGGCATGGCATTGTGAGAGAAATAAACCAAGAAGAAAAATTTGCCTCATCTCCAAGTGTCATCCTCTCCACGAGAGTAAGGATCTTGCTATCACCAATAGTAAGAGTCCAGCGACTAACAGGGCGTGGGTGGCGAGTCAGGAGCGGAGCATGCACAGTCTTGAACTCAGGGCAGAGCCGCGTCAGAAAGTCGTAGACGGTGAGTCTCCTGGTGAGCACGGAGCCGCACACAGCAGGGACAAGTCCGGCAGATATTCGGCCCTAGAGAGTCGAGCTGACACCACACCTCACATATCTACTGGTAGAAGTTATCCATGGTGGCATTGAGTTGAAGAGAATGCGTCTGGTGCATGACAGAGAGGTACATAGCATCACTCGTCAGCTGGTAGTTAGCTCGGAGACGCTCCCACATCAACTGTGTCGTCGGCAGCTCAGCCACATCCATCGAGATGGCCATAGGCATGCTACCCACCAGGATGGCGGTTGCACGAGCTTCGGCATCCTGCCATTTCTCGTAGGCGTGCAACTCAGACTAGTAGAGCTCCAGAGCCTCCTCCAGTGCAGCATTAACGTCCTCCTGGATAGCCTAATCTGCACCAGCAGGAAGAGCTGACAAAACTGGCAGTGTAGGGTGATGCGGATAGGGTCGCTCGCTGGTGAGATTGACCCTAGAGGCGCTTGCTGTTGTGGTGAATCCTTAGGTGAATAGCCCACTCCATGAAGTTCGTCCCGTCGAACCGAACTGGGGAGAGCGGGATGGTAAAGGAGCCTTCGGTAGTAGCCATTAGTGGTGACTTGATCGGATCCGGAGTCAGGAGGCGGTGTGCTCAGGAGTAGAAGCCCCTGGCAGTGGCTCCAGCTAGATCAGGAGCCAGAGAGGCTGGAGATGCCGGAGCCGAGGTGAAGCTGAAGCCGCTGGCTCCACGTAGATCGGTGGAGCCACAGTGAAGCTGAAGCCGCCGGCTCCACGTAGATCGGTGGAGCCAGTGTGAAGCCGAAGCTGGTGGCTCCACGCGAATCGAAAACAAAGCACAGAGCTCTTGCGCGGGCTGGGCGGCGACCGGTGGAGTTCCCATGTGGCGTCGGGGATGAAGATCCTGAGCAACGGCGCTAGGGTCGGGGGCGTGCCGACGCAAAAACGACGGCATCGGGGGCGGTCTAGCACAGATCCGGCTTGGGGCGGCATGGATCTGTCGGCGGGGAGCAGCTACGGTGGCGGCGACGACAACCGGCACTGCGGCGGCTCGGGCGGGAGCAGAGCAAGCGTTGTTCGTGACGCTAGAGCAGAGCAGAGCAAGCGGCGCGGGGAGGGCGGCGGCAGTCACGTGGGAAACCCTAACCCTAGCTCTGATACTATGTTAGAATAAACACGATGTATTCTAATGGGCCAAAAGACTAATATATCATGTACATGGTAGGTCAATATGTAAAGAACATTCTAAGCTATATACTTATCTAACAATTATAAATATGCTATTAGTGTTGTTCTATTTGATTTATCTGGTCTTTACAAGGTGTTACATATTTTTAATCCAATAAGGATCTAACTCTTTAACTCCTATCTACCAATATTGATGCTACTGTATTATTCTCTTATTAATATCTGAAAGTGTGAGCTATCTTGAATCGACTGAAAAAATAGCCTTAGTGAGTTATCGTAACTGCCAAAATAGTGGCAGCAAACACAGATGAACTAGGGCAGACTTCATGAGCTATACAAATTTCGAGGAATGCTGTTTGTTTTTGGCAATACTAGTTATTTGCTTGTCTCTTCTGTGATTGGTTGATATTGAAATATGTAAATGTTTCGTTTTTAGGTATGAAGGTCTTTCAGACAAGTTCTTATCTTGTCCAGTACAAAAGATCCTATTATTAGCTGGCACCGATAGATTGGACAGGTTTGTTACCTTCCAGTCTGAGACTCCCTATTTTCTCATTCATCACCGTTGCACTTTTAGCTGACACTAATATCATCCATCACTTAACTCAGTATAAATAATTTCTGATTGATTATTATTTTTTCTCATGGCCTGTCAGTTGAACCGGTATGCAGTATCTCCTTGGGTTTTGTAAGGCTACGCAATACTGCATTTTTAGGAGTTTTGGTTTATCTGCTGTTAGTTCAAATTCCACTAGTGATCAGGCTATCAAGATTAAGCTGGCAAGAAACTGAATTTTTTGCTAGCCTTTGTTGCTAGCACTTGTTATTTGAACTGCAAATCAGATTATACCAATCCATTATCAAAACTTCTATTTAAGCCATACCTCTCGTCCTTTGATCAAATTGTTAGTTTGACGAACATGCATCCTATTGCCTTATTGATTAATAGTGGTTTGAAATGTGAAATACCTTGTATCACTCCATGAGCCATCATGCAGGACAAGATGTGTAATGTATTGGTTAATATGTTTTGCAGAGCTTTAACAATTGGTCAAATGCAAGGGAAGTTTCAAATGGTGGTGGTTCGACACACTGGACATGCCATACAGGTTAGCTCCTAATTTACGTTTTTGAATCAAATTATTCAAGTGGTATCAAGCGTTTTTTTTAATTATTTAGCATTCTTCCAAGGCAAGGATGTTTTCCATCTTTCCTCGAGCTTCATTCTCAGTGGTTCAGTATGCTGCTTACCACAATGTGCCTAGATGCTCTTGGGCTGCTTGAAAATGCTGTAGAATTTTCCGACCTGTAGAGGCAGTACGGGAATTAGCAACCAAAAGTTCATTTATTGAGTGCTGTCCATTATGTTCTGCTATAGTTGATGAACTTTTTCTTTATGAAGCATGATTATTATCAAGATTTATAGCTGAAGAATTACAATTCTTTGCCAATTTTGACATATTATTGAAAACTTAATTTCAGGAAGATGTACCTGAAGAATTTGCATCACGCATACTGAATTTCATATCTCGCAACAAAATAGGGCCTAATGGTGTCGAGGTCAGTAATTAACTTTGGTATTTCACTTTGCTAATATTTACTTTGCGCATGTCTTTCCCCCCTCTCATTTGCTTCTCAACCTAATGCTTGGTACTTTTCTTTTCTCAGATACCTGGCCTCATTAAAACATGGCAGCATTAGACAGAATATAGAAGTGGCAGTTCCAATGTTGACAGTTTTTAGGAAAAAGATGAGGGCTACTGTCTGTACGGGTTTGTCATATTTTCCAAGGGAACAGTTGCGCGAAAAAGGTTCAAAATGAAGCCGTAGGCATGAGCGAATGTTCGTTTTTACCATTCGGTTGCCATTCATCCATTTGCGTGGCATGAGTGATTTTATGTTATGAGATGGTCTTGCGACTTGCGAGCGCCTTTCGTGCCAGGTTGTTACGTTTGTGAATAAAGTTGAGTGCTTTCTAACGTGTTTGCGTGAGTGTTAGCCCATGAAACCAGATGCATATCCTCGTAGATTATGATATACCGCCAAGCAGACATCACTTGGTTTGCTGCCCCAGTTATCCTCCCAGTGAATAACAGTGGTTATTTGCGTGTTTTCCATAAGCTTGTATTGTGCCGCCTGCCTCATCAAAAATCCCACACCTGATCTCTTCGTCGTCCACTGCCACCGCCACCGCCACCTTGTCGTAGCACTACAAGGCTGCCGAAATCTTAACCGAAGTCGAAGTCTTGCTGAAGCTAACCACCGGGTGCACACGAAAACTTCAACTCGATCTCTTCGTCGTCCACAACACTGGTGTAACACTACCACCTTGCCGCACCACTATTACTAGTACTAGGCCATTGAAATATGGAAGTGTATCCTCTGCCGCCGGTGTAAGTAACAGAGCACGAATCAAAGCTGCCGCTAGTGAACCGCCAGAGCACGAATCTTACCAGTAAAATCTGGACCGATTTTTCCTTATTAATCAGCTGGTACTTTGCAATTGTGCAATTTCAGAACTAGGAATTAGTCCATTTTACATCCTTTATTTTTTTTATGGAGTCCGAAAATCAACCCTCAACTTTAAAACTAGGCATTCCACACCCTCAAATTCTCAGTACCGTGCAAATGTACCCCTCACTCTGAGAGCATCTTCAGGGGGTGATTTTCACTGGCGCTAAGAGGCGAGAGAGGAAGCTGGTACTGGTGTCACACATTGGAGCAAAACTTGGTATCGGTACCAATGGCACCAAGAGGTGGGCACTGGGCCAGGCCATGCCGACACGGCACGGGTTCATCGTGCTTCGGGTCTCATCGTGCCATGCCAGCTCGGCCCGGTCACCCCGCCGTGTCGTGCCGTGCCGACCCACCTCTCCTCCGGCTAGGCCCAGGCACGGCCCAAACTCCACTGTGTCGGGGCCATGCCATGCCGGCCCAAGCCCAGCCCTAAGTAACTATAAATGGTAGAGATGGTGGTGGCGGCCACCGCTATCTTCATTCCTCTTGTGCCCGCCTCGTTAAAAGCATAGTTAAAATTAAATTAATTGCGTAAAAACATGGACACGTAAATATTTCGGAGAAAAAGTATAATTTTCTTGATATTTTACAGATACAATGTTACTGTCTCGTTAAAAACCTTACGCCCTAGAGTGGGGTTCCCCGAGTAAGGAAAAGAGTACAGTAACAACATACGTACATACTAACTACTCATCAATGTCGAGATCGTTTAAGCGTTCGAGGTCAGCGTACACCTGCACGATCTCAAGATCCTCCAGTTGATGCTATTGCCGCTTTTTAGCCAATTTCCAGTCCTTAAGAGCATGTGATTGCCTCCACCATCTTAGGAGTGAGAGGGAGGGAGGCGGCTGGAGCAGTGGGGATTGGGTTGAGAGCAGGGACTCAGGAAGTCGAGAGGGAGGTTGGGGATGGGGGAGCTGTGTGGGGAGCTGGGCGAGGCTGGGGAGTGGGGGACGGGGTTGGTTGGGCAAGCTGGGGGGATTGGGCCAGGGGGAAGGACTGGGCCTCTTTCGTGCCGTGTCGGCACGAGCATGTCCCAACTGACCATGCCGTGCCGCCTGACGGGCCGCATTCCCAGACCCAGCCTAGCTCGTCGTTCGTACCATGCCGGCCCGGCCCAGCCCACCACGTGGCGTGCCGTGCCATGTTTGGACCGTGCCGTGCTGACCGGGCCTCGAACCGGCCCGAAGAAGCACGGTCCAAGTCCCAGGTCTGGAATGAGGAGCGAGAGATGACTCAGCCGATCGAGGAGAAACAAGAAGGGACGGAGACTGTTGTGGATTTTCATTTTTACAACTCTATGATTTCCACGTTGGAGGTACTAAATATTGTATGGGAAAAAACAAAGTTAGTGTCGGCGCAGACACCCACACTGTGGATACCCTCATCCACCGTGGTTTTGATTGACGTGGCGGCGGTGCTGTGTTGGCTAAGTTGGATTGGATCCACGTGCATATACATCGTTGACATAGCAATAAATTTAAAGAACACATTTTTTTTCTTCTCCCTCTCCCTCGCTCTCTAGATCTCCATTGACCGGCTCCCGGCCACCACCACCACGTGCCAATGCCGCAGGCTGCAACCTCTCACCTTGCAAGAAGCACAATTGGACTTCGAGCAACAGCGGTCACCCTGAGTTCAGATAGAGAGAGAGGTGGGTAGTGGTGGACCCAGGATTCTTAGGATGGGTGTTCGGACTTTAGAGCTAGATTGTCCAGATATACCGATACCAATACGTTGATATCGTGAGATGTCATTTCCCCCCAAAACACTGATACGATGATACGTGTATATATAATAAAATACAAAACAAAAACTTGTGCTTAGTCTTGGTAGAGGTCATGTCTTTTTTTTTTAAAAAAAAAATTGTACTTGGTCTTGGTCGTTGTTGTTTTCTCACTTTTTTTGTTCTAGGTTATAGCAGCTAGACTGCTAAAACTTATTTTCTTACTCTAATAGTGATCGTTAGAGCTCTTGCCTTCATTTTCAATTTTTTTTACATACCTTGCTGATCATACTTTCTTTTGATCTTTTTCCATCAACAAAAACTCAATCTAAGAGTGTTCCTTCCATAGAGCAAAAATTAGCATGTAAACATATGTAACAAAGGCATAACTATCTGTTCATTACCCAATGCAAAGATTGTATTTTTTGTACAACATCCATTATAAAGAACCAAGAAAAAGCAGAGGAAGAGGCTGGACTCTAGAAAGAACCAGAGTTGGAGCGGAGCAGAGCCAGTGAGAAGAAGTGAAGTGCGCGGAACACACCTAGATCTGGAGAGAGGACGATGACGGTGAGCTGGATATGCTGCTCCCTTCCCGCCGCTATGCTCCCTCCCGGCCGTCGCGCTACCACCCACTTGCTCGCGTCGTATCTCTGTTCGCCCGCGCAGGTGCGCTGCTGTCGCATCGCAACGCCGTGTCTACCGACCGTCGCTCGCCTTCGTAGCCCGCACCTCTACTCGTCCGCCACTTGGAGGTTGGAGCCCTCCACCTCCACACACACAGCCAGCCACAAGATGAGAGAGAGAGAATAAAGGTTAGGGTATGCTGGGCTGAAGTAGGAAGAAAAATAAACCTAATGTGTTACATGAATCACACGCGAGATGTGAAGAGTGTGAACTGAATTCATTTACAAACACAAATATATAGTTTTAACCTAACTAATAATATATACATCTAATATACATATTATATACTAGATATTTTTTTTTAAAAAAAATAGGTATTCGACTGAACACCCATGACCTCAAGAGATCCGCCCATGAAGGTGGGGGAGGACAGACGCGTCACGGAGAGCCCGTCGGAGCACCCGAGTGACCATGTCTCGGGCTCGCTGGCCGCAACACAACAGCCCCCAACTCGACGAATTGGCCGTGCGGCGACGGGAATTGCATGAGTTGCAAGCAGTGAATTGGCCGTGCGGTGCCGGCGGTGAGAATTGCACAAACCCTCATCTTCCAAACCGGTGAACGGTGTCAAATCTGCATCCTTCTCTCTCATCAGATTCAGCATGCACCAGGTAGTCGACGGCATCCGTGGGTGGAGATGGCGGCGTTGTTGTTTGGACGGGAGGAAGAGAAGAGAAGAGGTGACGTGCCTAAACATTTAGCAAGGGTGAAAAAAAAAAGATAAATGCTAAGAAACCCCTAGATTAAGAGCTGATGGATATAATACCGAAACTACTCCTAATGGGTTTTAGTCTTTAAATAGGGTCTCCTACTCAGAAAGAGATGAATCAATAAATAAAGAGGTTCCCATATTGTGCTTTCATCTATTTGTCTATCTGTCGTTTGACTATTATTTAGTGATTGGTCGATTGTTTCCTACGATAATACGTTATTTAACACGTTATCAGCACAAATTACTCTACACGGCCGAATCGACATGTCGTCGGGATTTCATCTTTCAATCTCTAATTTCGTTATAAATTAATCTGGTAGATTAATTTTGCTCGAACCCAATTAGATCTATTAATTGCTAATTAGGGTTCTAGATCTGTTTAATCGATATATATGATTAATTACTGCTAATTGTCGCAATTAGATCGAATATACACTATCCATCGATTAATGTTTATACGCAAAGATTTTTCTTGTGCCGGCCCAAAGCTAGCCACCACCGTTGCGCACCGCCAGCCACTACCATGCTCAGCCGCCGCGCCCGCCGGCTCTAGTCGTTGTTGAGCACCGGCCCCGACGCACGATGTCTTGCGCCGCTAGCCGCGCCATCGCCTGCCGCGCCCGTAGTTGCTCGCGACACCGGCGCGTCGCGCTCTCGCGCCGCCGCGCAGGCCACCTCGCGTCGGCCGACGCACCTCTCTCTGCACCGCCACGCCGCGATTGCGTGACCACCATGCGCCTGCCTCCGCACCGTGCACATCGGCGTGCTACGCTGCTGCTGCCACCGCACTGGAAGTCGGCGCCGCTCCAGCCACCCAACTGGCACCGTGCCGCGCTCCGCCGCTTCCATTTGCGCACCCACAGCTGCTGCCTTTTGTGAGGAGTGACGAGGAAGTCGAGCGACTAGGGTTTTTACCCTAGCTGCCGGTTGGGCCGCGGTGCACTGAAAGAAGAAGAAAAAATCCCAGCCCGGCCCATCTAACTTCAGAAAAAAGGAAAAAGAAAAAAATAAGTTTTGTGGAAAGGCCCTCAACATTCTAAAAATTATGAGAATATTTTTGCTGACACTAAAAATTTGTGGACCCCCCCGCCCCCCCCCCCCTGAAATTTTGGGAAATTACGATGGATTTCGGTTTTTCGTATATTCTTGCAAAATAACCTTTTGGGAATCCGATTTTTGCGATGGATTAATATGTTTTATGGTTGTTTTTAATCTATACCCTCGTCTTATGGTTATTTGCTTTAATGTTATTATTTTTATGTAATAACTTTAAATTAATCGTAGCAGTTGATTTTCTAAGGTGAGTGAGTTTTCATAAATTGTGAAACCTTAGACCTAATATTCCTTGGAAGCATCATATTTTTTTTATGGTTTTTCCCTGGTATTGTGTGTTTGGAAAATTAATTAATGGGTTTAGTAATTTTGAAAATTGCCCTCATACCTTAAAATTATAAGAAAAAAATCCTAAAAATACCAAGAAAAATCTAAAAAAATGTATAAAATTATCTACCAAATAGATAAAATTAATCTTTACTATTTTTGCATATTTTTTTTTTGCATTTTAAATGCTTTACCAGCTGTAATAATAGAAAGTTGCATGAATTATGTAGGACGTGTTTGACATCACTAAGTGAGTATTTGTTTGTCCTAGATGACAACAATGATAAGCTCATATTATACTATATGGAAACCTGTAGTAATCTCCTAGTTATTCCTTAACTTTGTAATGATGTCGTTTTCTTGCACGAGTTGCATTATTAGTATAGATTTAGCTCTTGTCGAGCTAGGTCATGCTCCTGCTGAGCATCTTTTATCTTTTGCTATAGGATGAAACCTTATGTATTAGATTGTTATTTTCCAGATGCCATGAATAAAATAATGGTCTAAGTTGTTCTATTAAAGTCTTATCTCTCGCTGAATAGTTGATTAAATCTACTTAATAGAACATATTGCTAGTAGCATACTTACCTGTAGTAAACTAATTTTGTATGGAAAAATTTGTAAATCATATGCCTAAAAATTAAAAATACATTGCAATGCCTTGTTAACAAAATATTGTACATGTACTTTTGATATCTAAAAGTCTCAATTCACAAGCTTGTAGTGCACAGATAGTGAGATGACAAAAGGGAAACTATTTTTCTCAGTGGCACTATAACAAGCCTAGTCATATGTTGATTTCTGATGGATCATTGGCTAGAAACCACCATATTCCTCAAATAAGTACATAATGACTTAAGCCTTAAGACTTGGAGTCTATATAACACTATCCTCTACCACACTAATTTCATAATCGAAGAACTTTGTAAGCAGAATGTTACAGAGTATATATTGGTTTGACGTCAACAAAATTGTACTCTAGTTGAAGTATGATTACAAATCTTTGCTAAAGCTCCTAGTTGATTTCAAGCAAATGCTCGATGCATACGCTATCACTCGAGATTTTTATAGTTGGCATGAAAATGGGAGGATATCAGGCTTGCGTGGGATATTAGAAGCTAAGAGGCATAGAAAAATATTCAAAACAAGAGTCATGGTAGGCACAGTGGCATATCCTAGATCAGAGCCTTAAGTAAATTAGCTCGAAGCAATAAATTGAAAGATAACTAAAGTAAATTGTATGATTATTATCCTTATCCAGTTGATATAGAAAATAACATTTATGCCATTGCCAATACCTATGCTGTTGACAACCACAATCATTGCTGCCTATGAAGGGTATTTGATTTATGTCTTTAGCAATATATTAACCGTCAGCATGCGAGAATGCACACGGCAAATCGACTATCACTTGACGCAGTCGCACATATGCCATGTTTGGCTATGCACCGAAACGTGCCACACTCATTGGAAATGACACATGCATAAATCGGTAAGTGCAGTCTGCAACTGCATCACCACCAGAAGCCATATCACTTGCTTGAAGCAAATATAGCTCCCGAAAGAAAAATGACCTATTGGACTTTGTTGATCTTGAATGATCTAAATTTGGTCATGTTAATTTTGTCATTACAAATTAAAATAAGGCATACAGTTTATCACCCTTAATTAAATTTGGTGTTCCTATTGAACAATAAATATTCCCGTCGAATAATTATACTATTTTGGGTGATTCAACTAAGATTTGAAGTCCAGAAGAAAATCTAGCATTTCCGTACAGATTAACTATGATCAAATGTTTTATGTTCCAGTATTATATTTATGTTCCTGAAGAGCATCCTGTACTTTTATGCTGTTAGAACATACTGCTTATGACCATAAGAAAATACGTTGCGTAACTATAAACTTGAAGTTTAATGATCCAAATTATTTTAAATATGATATGAGTAATTGGATCAAAATTTAGGCAAATAATAAAGAAGCTAGTCTATAGAATAAGTCTGCTAACTCTCGGACCCCCCGTATGGGACCTTCGTTGCAGATTAATAACTAATCAGAAGTTGGAATATCTTACAGAATATTAAGATCATGCAGTTTTCTTGCCACTGCACTAATAAAAGTTTAGCTCACTGCATATAATCATCAAAGCCCTTATTGAAATAAGTGCATGTTGGAGGAATCAAACATTTCCCAAATGTTATCACCGTTGTAGCATACACCTTTGGGCTACCACCAGTTGTTAGAGATCATGTGCCCATGATAGAGGAATTTTGGCAATCATCTAAGAAGACCTTGGTAGCCATTTCTACCAACCACTCAAAGATTATAACACTATATGAAGTCCCACTTGAATGTGTTTAGCTCAGACGTGTAACTAATCACATCCAAAAGTATTGTGCCATTAATACCGTCAACACCCCTACAATTATCTATGAAGATAATACTGCTCGTATTGCACAAATGCAAACAAGTTATGTTAAAAGTAATATCACGAAGCATATTGCTCTCAAATTCTTCTATCCTCATGATCTCCAAAAGAATGATGAGAGGTGAAGATCCTACAAACTAGATCTTGTGAAAATCCAGCTGATTTATTCGCTAAGTCTCTGCCTATGTCCAGTTTCCAATGATACTTTCGTGGTATTGGAATAAAGCGGCTTGGAGAGTTGCAGGAACCAGAGGGAGAATCTCCTAAATAATAATCCACTTAAGGTCGCAATGTACTCTTTTCTCCGATCTCTTTTTTCCCACTGGGTTTTTGGGAGGAGTTTTTAACGAGATATGTGCATGATGCGATATTCACCAAAATGGGAGTGTTAAGAAACCTTGGATTAAGGGTTGATGAGCATAATACCGAAACTACCTCTGATAGGTTTTAATCTTTAAATAGGGTCTCATTGTACTCAGAAAGAGATGGATAAATGAATAAAGAGGCTCCCTATATTGTATCTTCATCTATTTGTCTCTGTGATTGGTCGCTTGTTTCTTGCGACTACTATGTTCTTAAAAAAACAATTACTTTAGTTATTGACTCATCACATGGCATATAAGATGTCATGTCAGCAAAAAAAACATGGTGGTTTAGGACCTGAAGGTGTTTCGCACCAGTTTTAAGAGTTTGAACATGTCAAAATGTTCGGTTTTGGAGTTGAGATTTGGTTTTTGGACTAGAGTAAGAGTCGAGGGGTTAAAATGGACTTATTCCTTATAACTATAGTCCTATGAAATCCTTGGATGGTTTAGATGCAGCTCGGTTTGTAAAAAAAAAAAGTAAAAAAAGTACTCTTACAACCAAATAAAGCAATTTGGTTAAACATTAGGCACCACAGGATTTAACAATTCGGTCGTAACCTGCTGAAGTAGGTCCTAATTTCTTTTCCTGATCAGAAACACGAAGCACTTAAGCTAGATAAATTATGTCATGGTTTATAATTCACAACGTTAAAGTAAATTTCTGCTGCAAATTAATTGAAAAAAATAGGCAATAGTTCATTATCTGGATATTTAATGCTATACTTATGCAGACTCTCCCGAAAATGGAGACATCACTCACAGGATATAAGCTCATTCGAAGAGGTCAAGATATACAAGTTTTTCCTCAATGTACAAAAGATAATAAGCAAGGCATGCTTCATACTTCACTACTCTGTGGAAACAATTTTACATGACTTTTCTTCCTGCCAACATGTGTGAAGAAAAGGAGAAAAGATCAGCGAAAAGGAGAATGTTGTCCCTATTTTAATCTGTTCTATCTTTACAAAATCCCCGAGATAAAATCTCAGCTGCAGCCACAAGACTGATAAATATGTAGGTCAGGGAAGCAACAAGGGAATCCCCAACAGTTTGTCATTGAACAAAAAGCTAGCAAATAAGTCAACTCATAAGGCTAAGAGTATCATAGGATAATGGCATGACTCGCTTGCATCTCAATATGCTCTTGGTCTCCTATGGCGAAGGTATCAGCAACCGGGAAATAAACCAGAATCACAATGCCAACCATGGCAGCAAGCATCAGCACCAGAAAGGAGATAAACACAAGAGATTCATGGACTATTTCACCTGGCCATGGAAGAACCGAGAACCCAAGAAGTGTAGCTCGGGGAAGTAATATTACGGTGGCAGAAATTAGCATATATATCCTCCGTCGAAGCCCCTTGTTGATCACCAAAGACAGCATCTGACCTCCGACAAATATTACATAAACGGTTAAGATGATGTAGAACGCCCCAAGAAATATGCTGCTCAGCAATGGGTACGTGCATGCGACATCGCCATTGTGGACTGCAGAGGCTGAATACCAATACTTTGCAACCTTTGATGCCTGGCCGTCATCTGAAGCAACGTGAGGACCGACGAAAACAACACAAGCTTCCCAGAGGAGCGAAGGTGAGCAGAGAATAAACACCCCATGTATGGTCTTCCGGTTCCATTTTCGGTTTAAGGTACCAAGCTCTTGCTTCTGCAAAGCTGCGCTAAGAAGGAAAGCGAGCAACAGGAACAATCCCGGCTCTGCAAAGCCCAAATTTGAGATGATATAGAATTTGCACACATTCACTTGCCATGTCCGGTCAGAAATGAACCTTCCCTCTCCATTCACGAAAGTGAGCCGGACAACCTCTCCAATACCCCACCAGAATGCAACAAGTATTAATGTTATGCGAGTCAGCCACGGCCCGTTGAAATAGCTAAGCCGCTGGTAGCCTCTCCTTTTGATCCACAGCTGAAAGTACACTGAGCGGCACAGGCAGATCAGGCCCAAGATGGAAACTATGGAGATGAGAGCAATGGTCACCACACCAATGATACTGGTGAAAAATGTGATCAAGTGCATTACAAAAAGCGCAACGACTCAGCATTCTCACTTTTATCATCAACACAGAGGCACCTCTCACATCCTACAAACCAGACAAAACATCAAGATAGGAAACCTGCAAGGAGAGAAGAGCAAGAGAAATTATCAACAGATGGAAGATTTGCGCAGGAAGGTCGCCAACAATGGGGTTATTTATTTACAATAACAGATGAAGGACTTGATTTGTCAATGGTAGACTTCAAATGCTTAATAGATGAAGCTTCCAATCTATTTCGTGTTCATCTTTAACATGGTTCTATCCACCAAACCTTAGACGTGTTCAGCGTTACTTGCCCTAATTCTCTTCTTCCCAATACATCATATCCTTCTTTGAATTGCTTAATAAAATTCGTCACTCATAAAAGAGAACATATCCAAAGTTTCCTCTGCAATTTACAAGCAGGATACTCTTCAGATTTATTTACTCTTTCATTATGATTAGGCGATCATCGCCCATTGTCTAATCATGTGCAACAGCAATTCCAACACAGTAGGGGCAAAGTAGTCTACGGCATAGACTAGCACACGCGAATTTCTCCAAAATTAACGCAGGGATAAATGACCAGTTCAGAGAACCGGTCTACTATACAATCTCAAAACATCCTAAAGCTATCAGACGCAAAGAAACAAAATTCTCCAAGAATACCTCAACTCTGGCAGATTTCTAATGCGCAAAATCTATCGCTTGCCACCCCGAATTTCTCAGAAGAACAGAACAATCAATCATACAGTTCCACGATAGACGCACCCGAGTTCTACGCCCCAAAGCATCGGAGAGGAAAACGGACTGCAATCTACCGAAAATTCCAGGCCAACCAAATATGAGCATCACGAGAGACAGCGATCTCCCCGCGCAAGAGAACCGGCGGAGATAGATAGATTGGCCGCTCTACGCGATCGTGAGCCATGGAGGAGTCCGTACGGTTCTTGAAATAGCGCAAGACAAGCGGGGGAAAAGCAAAAGAAATCAGTAAACCGGGTGGGACAAAAGATTTCTCACCTTGGTGCGGAGATTAGCAACCCTTCTGATCGCCGGCGCCAGCTACGACGGAAGGCGAGGAGAATCGCCGGACAGGGTGATATAGCACGATCTCTCCATTATTCCTCTTCCTTTTGTCCTCGCGTGAATCAGAATTGGAATTGGAAATGGAGAGGGGAGAGAGAGAGAGAGAGGTGGTTGGAAGAGGGCAATTGCATACAGCTGTATTTTTTAAAAAAAATCTTTTTATCCTTTTTATTATGAGAAAACGCTGTATCTTTTTAAATATTTTCTGTTTTCATTTTTAGACTACTAAGTGCTCCTGCTTCGCAACGGAAGACCAAAAAGAGATATATCAGTGGACGGGATCCTAAACCGTATAATAAATATTTAATTATTTCACACACATATAAAGTGAAACATATCTCCGCAAGTCAGTAAACAAATCAAATTGTAAACAAATATTTTTTGTTGAGTCTCATCGAACATGAAGACAAACAAAACATCTATCGTTACTACATAAGACATCCACGATGTAATAATATCTTTGTAGACAATATTCTTGGTAAATATCCCAGTACAATTCAAGCTCTATCCTTTTCTGACGCAGCAAATATTTTAAGATTGTTCGTAACAGCTCGTGAGAGCTCCACGTAGAGTTGTCTATGGAAGAAAACCAGATCAAGGAGGTAGACACTTACATTTAGGACAGTTTACCTTGGGCCTCATTGATGATCATAACAATAATGTATTTCCCAGAAATCCTTGAAATTTTCTATCAATCACATTTAGTTATTGCACATTTTCAGAGTAAGTGACACACAGTCACACAGATTCAGGTTCCCCATAGAAAATGCAAGAAGGGGCATCCACATGCCGACTTTTTCTTTGATTATCACTTTGAGCAATTTATTGTCTTTCGAGCGAAAAGTTGTCACTTTGAGCAATTTATTGTTAACCATCAGCCATAGGAATATATGTGTTTTGAGGGCACTTAACTTCAAACTTCTGGAATAATGGCACCCCAAAAACCCATCCTTATTTTGTTGCAAAAATTTAGCAATTCTCGGAATCTGATACAACACATGCATAGGCCTATCCTTTACAGCAGACATATGAGTAGACCAAAACCTCCATGGCAAACCTAACCATTGATGTTGCCATGGATAGAACCCATATTAGGCTCTACTACTTCTATCTATGGATAGAATTTCGTTATTTGCTATGTATACAACTGACCAGGTATTACCATAATTTGGAATTGATCTAAGATGTGTTATATACATAGTATGAATCAGAAAACCTGACCTTGTTGCTGGGTAACAAGAGCTCCTCACAGTGCTAGTTCCTCCAAGAGAAATTCTGCCCACCGTTGTAGACTCACCTGCAACCCCCACTTCAAATTAATTTCTACAACAAAACTTGATTTGCACTCTCAAAGTAGCATTAAGCCTATCACCGCCCTTTCACATTATTTTCTATTTCCATATATCTAGCAACAAATTGCTTGCAATGTTGACCAACAAAAAAGCCTGAAAGCCAAGAAAATGAATATGTTATGTCGTTGAAACACATTATATAAACAAGCAAATAACATGCAATCTATCACGTAACAATGTGACATCTCTAATCGTTCAAGTAATGATTAAGGGCTGCAGCAGTATATCTCGAGCCATTTCTCAAGGAATCCAAAGGCTCAGTTGTTATATACTATACATGATCTGCAAATGATGAAAGCCTTGAACTTGGCTACAGTTGCAATGGTCTTATTCCACATATAGACTAATCAAGAGCTAGAGTGTCATGGGCTGGGGTACTGTTTATGCACGTGAACAGTACCATGGATACTGTAGCACAGCGTTAGGAAAGCATTACCTTTCCCAATACGAATATCTACATCTTTAAATAGTTGATTAGTTTTCTTGTATACGGAGTAGGTATTTGGAAAGGTTATCTATTAGTTAGGAAGGCTATCTACTAGTTAGGAAGGTCATCTATTAGTTAAGAAAGTCATTATTTAGATTGATTTTATCCATAATTGTTAAAAGAACTCTCTATATAAGAAGACTTATTGTAATCGTTGGTATTAAGCAACGAGAATACAATAGTCTAAGTCCTAATCCCCTTCGTTTCCCCAATCTATAGTCTTCCTTCTCCCCTAGGCTAGCAGCCGACGCCACCCGGCTATCCTCCTGGTGATGTTTACCTCTATGATCTAAGGATCATAACATAGAGCTTCAACCATAATGGTTCTGCTGTAATATTTTGACTTGTATTATAGCATCTGGTGCTCCATTCATTCAAATAGCTCTGTAGCACATAACATTGGGATACTATGCCATCATTAGAAAACAATCATTGGTTTTTTAATATATTCTATTGTAATTAAAATATTGGGTCTCATTTCATCTCTGGCGAATAAAAGCTACTTAGAGAGTTAAGTCCTCCGTCTTGGTGTTTGCAAATAAAGGAAAAACTTAAAGCTACAAGTCTACAACTAACTCTCATAGAGCAGGATGTTCAATATCTTTTAAAAAAATACATTGGCCCTGCCTTCACATAAATAAGGGCATTTAGAATAAAATGAACTCAAGATGGCTAACAAATGCTGCAGTGCAGTATAATTTTAAGTCAAATTTCAATGAGAACAACGGGGTTGTGCAAACATAAAGCTGTGAATGTCTGAAACAGTATGAAGGGAAGAAACCGCACAAAAATAAACACAATATTTGTGAACTTCACATCTGCTATGTTAAACTATTAGCATATGTTACGTGCTGCATAAAAATTCCTTGATTCCAAGATTTAATTACTACATATACATGCATTACGATAGAACACTCAACAGATTACTCCATCCAGCCAGAAGCTGCAATGCACACTCAGCCCATGCATCTGGAAAACTTCTGCAACAGTTTTGAAGCCTGGGCAATTCAACTGGAACTACGAGCTCTGAAGAAAGATTGAAAGAATAAACTAAACATCAATTTGATACTACTCCCAGGCCCCAGCATTGCCTAATATTTTGTCAGCGACATTAATTATGAATCTTAAGATTCTGAATCCACTGGTAATGTTTGAGATTCTCTACTACAGTTTGATTCTTGCATCTCCACCTCAACAGTAATCACATCTTTTAGCTTTCCGTTTTCTGTCTCCATTCTTCTTACCTTTTCTTTTTGTATGGCACATAACTAATACCTATAAAAATAGAACATGTGTTTCAAATGTTGATACTGTAAAAAATTCATGGTAAGAGAGAAGAGGAATATCCTATAGCAACTGGAGCTGAAGTATATCTTGATTGCTTCAACCGTGCTGTTCAATTGGCACGAACGGCGGAGACCGTAAGATCCGATTTGCACGCTTGAGATCAATGCGCACGGTGTCTTGAGCCTCTTCAATTTCTCGTGCGATAATTTGATTTTCTCTTGTTTCTCAATCCAAATCATCCAAAGTTGAATCCGACGGTTCAAAATCACCGAATGGCACCTCTCTGCCTTTACCCCTAAAGGTAGAGGATGAACATCCGGTCACTTGACATTGATGCATGTAGTCCTGTACTGTAGCTATATGCGGATTGGACAAATGACACAGACGAGAGGATAGATTAATCGTGTGCCTACTCCCATGCTTACACGAGGTAATTTAGTGGCATAGCACGATGAGAGGCAAATAGTTACAGGCTTACAGCTTCATCAAAACTTCGGAGACAGGCCTAAATTAAGAGTTTTTTCTCTCTTCAATTTAGCATGTTTTAAAAACGAAAATGGCAAAAGTAGCCTCTCACGAATAAAAATAGCAAAAATGATCTCTCTACCACGCAAAAAATGTCGCGGTAGGACACGTGGCAATGTGTCATTCGGCGACAGGCGGGCTGCCGCGACACAGATCGTGGCAGACCATCTGCTGTTAACCCAGAGCGTGGCAGGTCGACTGCGCACGCACCTGCTGCCGACTGAGTTAGCAGTAGGTGGCCTGCCGCGATATGGGCGCGCGGCAGGCAGCCTGCCACGGATTAGGTGTGCGGTAGGTCCCCTACCGCATCGTTTTCGTGCGTTTGTCATTTCATTTTTTAGAAATGTGTTATTTTTGCTATTTCACTTAAAAAACATGCTAAATAAAAAAAACTCCCTAGATTAAGCATTTCTCACCCCAAAGAAATAAAATCGAATGATAATTATATGCCAGTCAATGTAGAGAAGCTCTCGCCTTTCTCTGCACCTTCATAATTCGGCAGCAATCCTTTTCCTGTACCAAAAGTAGGATCAGCACCTTCCAGTGTCGCCAAATCATTTGCCGACCTGTTTTCGGATGGGTGGCGGTACGGTACGGGTTCCCGAATCAATTGATGCAAGCAAGGAAATGGGATCCCCTGCCTTTACGTAGCGAAAACAGGCAACCATAGTGTCCGACTAAACGTCCTACATTGATTGCGACGGTATAGATTATATACAAGATGGCACAATAATTTGTGACGCTACCCGCTATATGCCATATATTACTCATTTGTGTTTGTTTCCGATCCGACGGCACACACACAGAAATTTCCAATATTGAAGCGCCGTGTCTTTGTACAGAGGTCGAGTGAACAATGTTGGATAAAAATCAAAGCATACTATTAGTAGTGTTACAATGTTGGATAAAAATGAAAACATACTATTAGTAGTGTTTTTTTGACCCATTATCAAATTATCAGCATTAGCCTAATACAGGTAGATGGCACAAATTTCAGAACCGCAAGCCAAATATAATGTAAAGAAAACACAAAAAACGCACGCGCGCGCACCAAAAACAGGGGAGGACGTGAGGTTAACAGCACGCAATACACTTGCCGCCAAGCCAGCACTAGCAGGCGTCCCACAAGGACCCGTGTGACCAGCAGTGCGCGACCTCCATCTCGCCGGCGCCCGTGGCCCACGCCGGCGGGTCCAGGAGCATGGCCTCCGCCATCTCGGCCCACAGCCTGGGCGAGTCCACTTCGAACTCCTCGTCGCTCCCACCTAGCTCCACCCGGCTCGGCACGGCTCGGTCCGAGTCCGACCCGGCGCCGCACCGCGCCACCAGCGCCGGCTCGCACCGCACCCGGTCGGCCGCCTCCGCCGCCGCGGCGCGGATGTCACTCGGGTGTGAGCTCGCCGGCCGGGGCAGCAGGTCCACCGACCCCGGGAAGTTGAGCTGCGCGCCCCGGCCCCGCAGCCGCAGCGCCGCCACGTCGTGCGCCACCGCCGCCATCTCGGCCGACTCGAAGCTGCCGAGCCAGATGCGAGTCTTGGTGCCCGGCTGCCGGATTTCGGATACCCACTTGCCCCATTTCCTCCTCCTGACACCCCTGTACTGGCAGCTACTCGTCGGAGACTGGTCCTTGCCCAATTGGTTCATCGCTTCTCGCAAATTAGCCAAGAACACACACACTGTTTGTGTGTCACGACTCACGATGGAAGAACCAAGTGAAGAGAGTCAGATGCAATGCAGAATCGGATGTGATCTCGGAGCGCTTTATATAGGGAATGGATGATGGGGCACTGTGCCGCAAGATGTCACTTCATATGCTAGCTACTGTGTTAAGCTGATCATTTGGTTCGTGATTGGCGCCATAATAATGCCGCCCTGGCGATCTTGTACATGTGGATGTGCCGTTGCTATGGGCACTTCATGGTTGTTGGTTCATACATTCTTGGATGGAGAGCCATATATATTGTTGCAAGTAGGGATGGCAACGGGGCTATTCCCCGTCAGAGAGTGGTGGAATATCCCTATCTCCGAGAGACGGAAAATTCCCTATCTCCGTTTCCATCCCCGTCCTCGGGTGCTATTCTTCCTCCGTTCCCGTCCCCATCGGGTTATCGGGGCCCCACGAGGAGCCATACCTGAAAATTAGATTCCGAAAGAAGAGAAAATAAGATTCATAATATTATAAAATGAGTATGAATATCCACATGTAATGCTAAAATGATAATATTTTTTGATTAATTAGCATTTGAAAAGTAAAGGATGCAAATGAGATTATCTGGCTATCGTCTTATCAGGTTGTGCGGTAGTGGGCTAGTGACCTATATGTTTTATCGGGGGCCCATGCGGGTAGCGGGGACGGGGAGTAGGGGAATAGCCCCATCCCCGCTTCACCCGATGGAAAATTGTATTTGCATATTAACATCCTCGTAGAGGAAGAAATAGCCCCATTCCCATTCCCTAATTGGTGAATTTCCCGTCGGAGAATGGGGAATGAGGCCATTGCCATTCCTAGGTGCAAGAACAGCAAAGGACACTCAAGGTTAGCAGGGCTAGTTCGTAGGCTAGCGCTGTCAAGCAGAATAATGAAGCATGCATGAACACTGAAATTGGCAGCTGCATGATCAAGATCAGAAATATCACACACCAAATCAGTTGTTGGAATGTATTGTTGAGACCTAGTGTGTGCTGAGACAGGAGCTAGAATATGTGAGGCTCCAAACTTTAGCAAGAAGCAGTTTATTTTTCCTCTTTTTTTAGCCTTTGTGCGCACGAACGAGCTCGCGGAAATTGCATACAACTACGAGTGACATAAGGCTCCATTTGAAACGTAGATTCCTAAAGGAATTCTAGAAGATTTGTGAACTGTTTCCCGCATAATATCTACGGAATTCACGCGTTCCAAATAGGGCTTGAATTCTTCCTGCAACTAGACCAACTTGTCAACCACAGCTGAAACTCGAGCCAGTTCGTGCGAATAGCTAGCATTGCTCTTTTTCTTTTCTAGCTAGTTAGTTTGGTTACAAGCCGCTCTCCTCTCCAACTTAACTACGTGCATCGGGAGGACGGTTAGCTTGGCTGGTCCATTGTGATTTGTGGTATGGGGTCTATGGAGAAACAGCCTGGAGTTGGACTATTTCTGACTCCTGAGGGAGACACATGAGAGGGGAAGCTAGCTGGTGATCAACATTGCCATTGAGATCTCACTCAATTCGCAGGCACAAGGTTGGAGCAGCACATAAAGGCTAGCTTAGCTAGCAAGGGTGGTAGGGTTTGAAGAGGGAGGGCTCGAGCCGGGGAGGGGGCATGTATCCGTGTGGGGCCCCCAATCGGAGGGAGACACGTGTCCGAGATCCCTGGGCCCGGACCGTACGTCCAATCATGGTACAGTACTGCCGCCACCGTATAAGTGCCTACTCGCTGAAAGCCTGAAACTACCACAGATGTGAAGTACATTGTCGGGGATGGAGAGTGGTTTGTATGTACAAAAGATCAGAGTAAAAATTTCTGAGAATTATTCAGAGAGAAGCACATTGCCGTTGCGGCTTTGTTCGGTAAACCACACAAAATTGTTCATGAAACTAAGCAGAGTGAAGAAGTGAACATCCACAGGATGCCATAGGCACGGTCGCTCCGTCGAACCTTGAGATCCGTGCGCGCGAACCACCACCGATGCGAAAACGAATCCTCTGACGTTGCTAAGCAATATCACGGGTGAACAGTGCTATGACATTGCGTAATATCGGTTGGATAAAAAAAACAACGGATGAGATCGGGGAAAAACTGTTCATGAATTCTGTAGCAGTTGCCCTGGTTCGTTCTTTCCGGATCGAGAAGCTCAGATCTGTCGAATATTACGAATTGTTCACGCGTGACATTCCCGTAGGAATGACAGACGATGCGAATCCCGCCTATGCATATGTCGGCCGAAAGAGAGCCACACAGCGGGCGGCAGCCGCGCTTGTGGCTGGAGCACGAACTGCGTCACGCGTAGGCCAGGCCTCGAGACCTCGGTCGATCGGTCGATGGGATTTGACTCAGCTGTGTAGCCCGATGGCGCCGCGGGCCATGGCACAGATGCAACTGGTCGAGCGAGCCAGCCAGGATGTAGGCCAAGCATATGGGCGCGCCCGTACGTGAGACAAGCCTCCAAATGCATCATATGCATGCACCCAGTTAGATCGACTTCGCACTAACCCGCGGGGCGGGCGCGCGGCGCGGCGCGCCACGAATCCCCAGCACCGCGCAACGCAGAGGCGCAGCCGCAGTGCAAGTGACGAGGTAGACGTCGCGCGGACGGAAAATTAGTTGAGAGGTGAGCGACTGAGCGAGCGCGCGCATGAAGTGAGAGGTGCGTTCGTGCGCGCGTACGGGGCCTCCGTGCAATCAGGGACGTACTCCATATGAGCTGTTCGATCAATCATTGGGGACGCGACGGGCGACGGACCGGCCGGTCAAAGAAAAGGATCGAGGACGCGCGCCGCACCCTTGAATAATCGATCGATCCCTCCGTCGTCTCCGCCTTTTTGCTTGCTATTTGGGTCATGTGTTTCTATGGACGCGCGCCGATCGGCTGCGGTCCTAGCGAGCTAACAACCACGCAGTCACGCACGCTGGCACTACTGTTACGAAGCACCGTGCGTACAAAGTTGGGATGCTCGCACAGTCGTCGTGAAGTACCGTGCCTACAGTGTCTTGATCGCGCGTCTACCGGGCAGATAGCGACCGCATGGTGCTGTCGAATGCGCGGGTCCAAACCCAGGTCCCTCAACCCCCTGATGTGTGTGTTTTGAGAGCAACTGATGCAAGATCGATCGATGATGATAGCCATGATAGCTCGATGCATGCATGGCTCCTTTTACTGTTATGTTTATATTTTGCCGACAGTCGCCATCGCTGCCAATGGCCAGAGGTCGATCGATAATATATCGCCCGTGCGTGCATGCACGCAGCTCGCGGTTGCACCGCGAGTGACAGCTAAAAACCACGACGAACTGTACAATTGATGGTCCCGTGTATACAATTGATGTGGCTGTTGATCTGATTTGAAAGAGTAAGCTAAGCGGGATCGACGAATTAAAGAAGACTAAGAGTCTACAATCCATCCATGACAGCGTTGTTTGTGTCAGGTCGATAAAGCTTGGTTGGGTCTTACTAAAACACTATCTGGCCTCCCGTGTCGCTCTCCTGGGTGACACCGGGCGACACAAGCTCTAGCTCGAGCCCACCTCTCCTCCCCATCCCTCTTCGTAGCCGCCGCCGCCACGGACCTTCTACATTCTTGGAGGTGGCTTTGCGCGGGAGACCGGGCAACCGCGAGTAGCTGAGCGGACGCAGGCGGGCGCTTTGGATCTGGAGCGAGGCTGGGGGCCAGCGGTAGCCCAAGCCCCCCTCCCCCGGAGAGGCGGCTTCATGCGTCATCGTGAGGCATCTCGCACGGGTGGCTCTGATCTGGAGCGGGGGCCGGAGAGCGCCCTCCCTCCCCCCCCCCCCGAGTGACGGTGACAGCGCACAAGTGGATCTAGCAAGTAACATGGCCTCACCCCCTGTGCATGCAGCGAGGCCCGCGGGTCTTGCGGACACGCCGAGGGCGTGGTGCGGCCTCGGGCGGCGTTGCTGTCGGTGCGGTTCGCTGATGGTGCGCGCGACGCCGATCGGCGCGGATCTCGGATCTGTGGGCCTCGGGCCCGAACCGATCTAGGGCGGCGAGGCGCCATGACCCCGCTTGTCGGCCGATGGTGCTCTCGCCTGAGGCGATGGAGGTAACCAGCAAGGCTGGGCCGGGGTGCCTGAGCCGTCTGGATCTGGCGTCTCCACTGGATCGGGTTTGGCTCTTGGACGACAGCCGATGAGAAGGTGGCTGCAGCGGTGCTGTTGCTGGGCGGCTATGGAGGGCAATGGTATGAGCTTGTGGGGTTGGTGTGGTACCATGTGTTTGGGTGAAAATCATTGATCCGGCTTTTAGCTGGATCTGGTGACGGCGACGTCCTTGGGCATCGTTTTCCTCCTTGGATGCGTTGTCTTGGAGCTCTAGTTCCTAACCCTTCCTGGGATCTTGTGGCATTTATCCGGTTCCTCACACAGTCACACTCAGATCCTGTAGTAGTATTCATTTCCTTCCAGTTGGGGTGCCGACGTCGAGGAACTCGTCGTGCGGGAGCCAACGCCTTCACTCGCATCGGGAGGAGTCCCATCGCTTAGGAGCTGCTGTGCGGGGTGGGCCTCGGTGCTCCAAGCCGGGGAGGTCCACCCCCTGCCGAAGCTGCCATCGGTCGGCCGACGCGGCCGTGGACTTGTTGGGCATCGGGGTCGTGGCGTCTTGATGCGCATGGTGGATCCCCGCCCTTTCATCGAGCGGCGTCCATGTTTGTGGCGCGCTGTCCCGTGCTCGCCACCGCCCCGCTACTAGGGCACTCCCGTCAGCAAGTTCATCCAGAGATCCTGCCACAACCAGAGAAGTCTCTCCTCACCTCCGGCCCCAGACCCCCCGCCCCCCGGCTCTCGTTGCACGCTTGCCAGTCTGCGTGAGGCGGAGAGGAGAAGGTTGGCCTCCCATGCTGCTATGTCGAGGGCGCCTCGAGTGTAGGGTGTTGTCCTGAGGAGTAGCAGGTTGGCCGTTGGAAGAGCCCAGATAGGGGGTTGTTGCCGTTGGAAGAGCCCAAGTAGAGGGTTGTTGATGTTAAAGGGTTGTCTCGAGGTGCATGACGACTGTCTCAGAGGCCCCATTCGTAGCAGTTTGGTCTAGTCCACCTTGTTTGAGCTGCGTGGGTGAAGGGGGAGAGGAGTCGGAGTTGTCGTCTTTCAGTTCTGCATTGTCCATTGTTATCAACGAGAGAAAGAACTGCATCGATCCTTGCCTAATTCATATGAAGCTCCTCGTCGGTGGCCCTATCAGCGAGTGGACTAACCTGCACCTGCTTCTTCTTCTCTCTCAAGTCGGTGTTAGGGCGATCCTCTACTCTATCAAGTTTTAACCGGTTCGAAGCTCCTGTGGGTTGGATGGGAGGTGTTGTCATTCCCTTAGCTTTGATGTGTGTGTGTGACAGAGCTGGTTGGTGTTAGAGTGTAGTTAGAGTTTTAATTGGTGTCTCTAGTTTTGGTGCTGCTCATAAGGTGTTGTAAGGCGTGCCTCAGTTGCGGGTTTCCTCCCGCTAGAGGGTATTTTCCCTGTAAGGTGTATCTTTTTGTTTTTATCTTTATTTTCTCATACTTTATCAATGCAAAAGGGCAACTCTTCTGCCCTTCCTTCAAAAATAAAGCTTGGTTGGAATCGTTGGATGGACCTTGCACGATCCTGATGCTGTTGGACATGTCCTTTTCGGGATGAGACTTGTGAAAAGTTAATGAAGTGGGGAGTCTTGGTTTGTCCGTGTGACACGCAAATTTACACACCAAAACATTCTAATATTCTGTATGTAAATTTGTGAATGACTATGATGCATGTTTATGTAATTTACGTATTGTACGTGTAATTTTTCTACCATCCGCTAATCATTCTACAGCTGGAAGCGGTGTAGAAAATGTTGATCAAAGAAAAACTTTAAAAACATTTTGTACCTAGCTAAGAGTTGTATCATGTATGAACCACATATAGCCATCCTCATTAAAGAAAAAAAAAAGGAAGGCAGTGCCCAGGGAGGGGACGGTGGCGCGGTCGAAGGTCGCTGCACCCGACCAATGGCTACGAGCTGCCGGGCGACCCATTTAGATCCAAGATGAGTGACACGGTCGTGCCACACCATGAATGGCGATGAGGAGTTTGGCAATAGTCTCATATCCACGATAAGCGGCGCGGCTCTGGAGTTCTTCACAATAGCAGATACTTTAGGGCTTGTTTGGTTCATTGCCAAACTTTGCCACGCTCTTGTCGGACAAGTTTGACTTCTTGTGACATGTGCTTGGCATTGCCGTAGTTGTGCGACACACCTGTCGTACACTCATTTCCTCTGCCAACATTGGCCTAAGTTGTAGCAGGAAATTTCTTTTTTTTTTTTTTTTGAAAAGAGGGCAAGAGGTCTGCCCATCAGTTAAGATGAGAACAAGAGTGTAATGTGTTACAGGCATAAAAGCCGAAACCTCGGCGAACCAACCGCTCTCACAGTGCGGGCTCAAAAAGCACAAGGACACAATCGAAGAGGGTAACTACAACAACATCCCCGTACAAGCTTAACCCCGAAAACTACCCCAAAGAATTGCTAGTACCTACATCTCTTGGAACGCTCTTTCCCGCCTCTTAATGTTTTCAGTCGCTCTAATTGCCACCTGTTGAGCTGTGTTTGTCTTGTTTTGGAAAGTACGCCGATTCCTTTCCTTGCAGATATTCCGCACTGTGTACATGGTCATTCCATTGAATTCTCTTTTCTCGTCTTTTGGATGGGTTTCCACTGCTTGTTGCCACCAACCGAGGATGGCTGTGAAGTTTGTAGGATTGACTCATCGGAAAATATCGTTGTTGGTGGCGGAGAATTTCTTCGCCACAAGAAGTGTGGCAAGGCGAACTCTGCCACATTTAGGCATGGTAAATTGTATCAGCCAAACAAGTCCTGATTTTAAAAAGAAAAAGAAAGCCCTAAGCTAAATATGATGGAGGCGTCGGATTTGGGCATTTGGCTTGCCGTTGCTGCCTTCGCTCGAGCCGTAGAGGCGGAGGACACCTACAAGGAGGTCGCAAGCGGAGCTGGAGGCACGCGAGGTGACACCGGCGCCGCATGGAAATACATTCTATAGGGGAGGGCCTTCGTGAGTTCCTTTCTCATGCCATCCATCTCGTGAGATATCACTATAGTGCACTGTATGGAATTGGAGATTGGACGGCAGTAGGAAAGAACCTCACCCCATAGAATTTATTTCCCAGCCGCGCAGTTACTACTCACTACGCGAAGACGGGGAGTTTTTTCCCTTGACAGCGAGAGGCGTTCGTGGATCTCAAAGGGATTAGGGTGTTTTTCCGGTCCACACTACATCCACACGTCGTCTTGGGCCGGTCATGAAAAAAAATCTCCATTGCCCACATTACCTCCTGGGAATGGCCCGCATCCTTCTCGTTCCCTGTGCGCCAAACAAGCCCCGTGCAACCATAGCAGCATTGGCGCACCGCGGACTGCCAGTGGTATTTGGGAACCGGCACAGGCAGCCGGGCGTGCGGATTCTAGACGGCACGGGCGCGCGCAGTTTCTAGATGGCACGGGCGCAATCGCAGCGTGCACGCCCATGGTCGGAATTGACGGCCCGCTGCGGCTGGCACGCCGGAGGCCGGTGGTTCGTGACCGCGGCCATGCGCGCGCGCGGGCCATGCGGTACAAATTTGGCATGACAAAGGTCGCATGCGAGCCTCGCTCGTCTTCCTAGCCGTCCACACAACCACGCCCCTCCCAGAGGCCAGAGCCGCAGGTTACCCCAAGCCGCGCCGTCCAGCTGAAACGGCTGCAGCAACATCCCAAGCGGGGTCCGCGTCCGCGACGCCAAGGCCCAAGCCCAGGGAGGCAGGGAACCGCCCCATCCGCCTCACCCGACGACGACCACACGCCGGCAGCGGCGACGCCAACTCCTGAGTCCTGAAGCGGCAAGGCTGTCCCTCGCGCACGCCACCCACCATCCCAATCTCCGTCCTCCATCTCCGAGCCCCAGCTCCGCGGCGCTCTCCAAGCGCGGAGGCGAGCGAAACTGAAGCCACCTCCGCCACCACTACGACCGGCGGCGGAAGTAGTAGCATCGTCTTGTCCTTTCTGTGTCCGCTCCTCAAATTTCTCGGGGTAATTGCTGCATTTTTCACCGAGCTTGGGTTTGTTTACACAATGGATTTGCTTAAAAAAAGTGTGATTTGTGTGAATTGCCAAGCAGGGAGGTGGTCCTTCTCGGGAGAGGAATGACATCGTGGAGGTAATCTCTGGCTCTCGGCTCGTTTGGCCTTTGGATAGATTGGTACTTAATTACAAAGCTTAAATCCACTTGGATTTGAATGTAGAGTTTACTGCAATGTTGGGTACTGAATTGGGGGGCTAAAACAAGTGCATTTCTTACAACATGAATTCCTGTGTGGGCAAAAGGAAAATTTTCATCGATGTACTTACTGCTGCTGATAGGTAATTTGTGCAGAATTTTCACTTGATGTTATAGTTTATCTACCTGCAAATGCAGGCGTTTCTTGATGACCGTTGCATGGTTATTAAGTTGGCAAGTTGACACAACCCTCTTACTGACTGACTAGTTGAAAGATACTGTTTATATGGCAGTGATATGTATGTACACATGTATATATTATATATCTTGTATTGCAGTGATTGAAAAGTACATCTATAGCTTGAATTAAAGAGAGGATTGATGACTTAAATGTTTTGAGTCCAAACTCCATTTGACTTGTTGAATCCATCTTTGAAGCATGATTTGAGATCTTCATACTGCAAAATTAAAAAAAAACAAGAATGAGCATACGATGATTGATGAAGATAAACTATGATGAACTTGTTATGTATATGTATATGGCCCATGTGTATAAGGCCCATGAGCTCTAGGGTTTTCACTGTAGTATATGTACTGTAGGGTTTCATCCATTTTGAGCTTGAGGTTCATACTGTAACATGGTATCAGAGCCGGCCGCCACCTTCCGCCTTCGTGCGTCCTCCTCGCCGAACGGCTCTCGCCTTCGTGCGTCCTCTTCGCCGCGGTAAGGCTGGCGCGGTCCTAACACTCCACTCCACCATCTCCACCGCCGCTGGAAGTGGAAGCGGTGTTGCTATTTGCGCCAGCTTGGTCTTCCTCCAGTGTAGTCTTCCCCGATGTCGGCTCTTGCCCGGCTTGGTCTTCTCCGACGCAGCTTTCTTTGGCGCCTGGAGGTCTCACATGCCTGCGCCGCACGCCTGGAGGTCCCGCACGCCCGCGCCGCACGATTCTCCGACGAGCTTCCATCGTAACTAATGGAGAGCCTTCTAATTCTTCTCCAAGGAGTCTCCACGATGGAGAGTGGTCAGAGATTAGCACCTCTTGTGGGCTTCGTGGTGGATTCAGCCTGATCCGACGGATTGCCGATCGTATGCTGAGTTTGATCATCCCCACTTAGCCTTCGACCGGCGGTAGCTTCATGGATATTGTCATCAGTGTCGGTTGGCCTCTGTAATCGCCAGAAGCCATTGGTGAATACCTATCATCCATGACCGTATCGAGAGTACATTGACCCTAGGGTTGCGGTGCTGGATTTTTGTCACCCTTTTGGCCGGTTGGAAGGACCAGGCTTGTAGAGGCCCTTGGATGTTCCGAACTGGTCAGAATGGTTGGTTCCTCTAGGTACGCCACTGGTGGCGTGTCTTCCTCCATCCGGCCGACTTCATTGTTCTCAGGGAACATTGAACTTGTGACAGAGGAGGAGGATGACGACATTGCGTCATGTTCCATGGCGCGGATGCATACGTCCATGTCGAGATTGAAGTAGTCCGCCAAATCGAACTTGTTTTTCTCATCCCAAGTCCCTGCCATAGACGCATGAGCGGTTATGGAGTAAAAAGGATGAGGATTTGCTGAGCGTAGAATCTTCAAGAAATCAGATGCCGATTCACCCTACGGACGGCGCTAGCTGTCAGCGATTGAGTCGCCGATTTTACGAAATAAAATAAAGGAAAATGGCAAAGACTTCTTGGGAGAGAATGAGACTGCTTTTTATCGATATGAACTGGCTATTACAGGGGGTGTCCTCGACAAGGCAATAGACTAACTCTAAGTACACAGTGTGTATTGCTTGCTATGCTCTTGAATCAGACTTGAAACATGAATCTAATGCTAGTTATAATACTTCAATCCGATGGAATGCAATTGTCTGCTGATCCTTTCCACTAGATCCCCCCTTTCTGCCGTTTGTGTTCTCCTTTCAGTAGTCGATGAAGTGGTAGCGTTTACTTCTTGAAGAGACGTCTGTTGGAAGTGTCGCGACTGGTCGGAGCGAGACGACAGTTGATGAAGTATCAACCGTTCGGCGGTTGATATCAGCGAATGATGTAACTACATGAGGGTTATTGTCAGTGACTTAAAGCCATGAAACGTCGTGTGGTTTGGAGTGATTAGGTACATGTTTCATTCATCACGCGGAAGGTATATACTTGGAATCGAGTCAGTGCCAGTTCATTATTTCAACGAGTAGTCATCTGGTCGGGGACTAGGTATAGGACCTTATCCAACTAGGGTATCCTCAATGTAACCTCTGGAATTCTTACGACCACATGGACCGTTAGCCTTAGGGATTACAACCACGAAGTCGTGCAGTCTTTAATTATGTATTAAGATAATACATAGAGATTTTAATCATGTCACCCTCCCCTCCTCAGTCTCACCCTTATGCACAGAAAAACAGAGAGCTGGAGCGAGGGATAAACAAACAGAGGAGCTGAGGCGCTGAGCTTACATGGGCGATAGGAGCGGCGGGAGCTACGGCCGAGGGCGACAACGGGCGGCGAGAGCTATGGCCGAGGGCGAGCGCGGTGGGATCTGCGAGCCTTCAGCTCCTCTCGTGGGACTTCAGCTCCTCCCACGCGAGCTACGGGCCTGCGGGAGCGATTGGATCTGGGAGCTGCCTCCGAGGGTGAGGGTGACGAAGGGCGGCATCGTGGTGGGAGCTTCCTTCGAGGGCGACGAAGGGCAGCGGCGACTGGATCTGGGACTTGCGCATGAGCTCCCTTCAGTGCCCTCACTCCCTCACTCCCTCACTGGACAGCTCCCTCCCTCATTGTCCACTGCCTCTGACAACTGGACCCCACGCTCCTCCCCCCAAGTCGCCCGACTTGCCGCCGCCCTTCGTCAGGCCCAGGCCCAGTCGGTTATTCTCCACTGACTTGTCGACTAGTCGTCGACTTAAGAAGCATGGACCATCGGTTATTACATTTATTTGTCAGGTTACTACATCTTCACTTTCAAGTTTAGCTAGACTTCCATGGGGATCAAGTGTGGCTACTACTAACGGAGAGAACATTGATGCAATGACGAGTGCTCCGACTCTGCAACTGTATGAGTTCGGTAAAACAATCTGTTGGTTCTGATTTGTAGGCATGCAATTTTAGGAGTTTTAATATTCTACTGATGAAATCCTTTGTTGTCATTCAAATAGAGGCATGCCCCTTCTGTAGGAGAGTTTGTGAGGCCATGACTGAGCTTGATCTTTCTGCAGAGGTGTTCTTACTTCTTAAAATACTTCCTTCAATTTTGCAATTGTGAGATTATAAATCAATGACTAGAAAAATTATGCAATTTAATATAGCTTTGCTTGCATTATAGTTTTTTTTTAAGGAATTGTGCTGATGTAAGCTTGTAATTTGTGAAGCAATATATGTCAAGGAGAATTATTTGTCTGGATTATCCATGTAGTATTCTAATGTGGTCTTTTTGTTAGTTAATAACTTCGCCCCCAAATATTAACTAAATGCAGGTTTATCCTTGCCCAAAAGGATAACTGAGGCATAGAGATGTGGCCAAGAAAATTGGAGGGAAGGAGCAGTATGTCTTCGTTTATTCTGTATTTACTTATAGTTGTGGCAATGCTTTAGTTGAATAGAAATTCAGATACCTGGAAAGTTCATAAATTCTTTTTTCATATCTTCCTTAGGGTCACTGAACTGGTGTCTTTTTTATACAGGTTTCCACTTCTTGTTGATCCAAGTAGGCAAGTACTTTCCCTTCTTCCTTCTTTTGGATGCCTTCAGAGGTATCTAGCTTTCCTTTCCTTTATATAGATGAGGTTAACCTCTAACAATATGGAAACTATCATATCTAATGTAACCAATCAACTAAGGATAAGATAATATCCATACTTTCTAAATATGAAGATATGCGTCTAATCATTCATAATATGAAGATATGCATCTAACTATTTTTAATATAAAGATATGCATATGACTATTCCTAATGTGAAGATATGCATGCATGCGCCTCCTTCCATGGTTGTAGCTCCCCCTGGGCCCACACCCATGACACTTCATCCCTCCCGGACAAGTAGCTCGTCCTCTGAGCTGCAGGGTGGTGTCCATGGCTGCAGCCCTAGGCTATTGACGTTGGTTGACAGCGACGGTGCGGGGGCCTTAACGCTGCCTGGTATTGGCTAAGATGCTGTCGACGAGGGCCACTAGTGTTGGGTAGTCATGTTCCCCTTCCTGCCACGAGACGCAATGGATGTGCGAGAGACATGACGATGTCACAACCTCCTACATGTCACCCGTCGCACACCACACCTCCAAAGGCACGTCGTTGGCCGGTTGTGCCGTGAAGATTGCGGTCGCCTCAGTAGACGACGTGGCAAGCGACACACATGCTCCACTAACACCATAGTTGGCTACGATAGTCGTGGCAACACCACCAAGCTCCGACATAATTGTGAATTTGTGATTGACATGATAGGCATTGGCAGCAGCGTGGCAGGCCGTGGCACTGCCATGGCAGGAATCGACAGGATCTTAGTTGCTGGCTTGCCGCTGTGAGCTCTGGCAATGCATGGTAGGCACCGACGGGACAACGACATGCTTCGGTACCATACCTACAATTGCCATGCGGTGCGGCGCAGCAGTAGGGGCTGTGCCAAGCAAACCATCGCCCGGTGAGGCAGCGACAGCCACGGGGGCTACGCTGAGCAAGCTGTCACTTGGTGTGACAGTCCTCAGTTCTTCGGCCTTGGCCTTCTCCAAGTGTGTGATACGCTCATCGTAGTTGTGTTTCAAATGTAAGAAAATGTGGGGAAATTAAAACTTTTTCTTACATCTTGTATTTCCTGCATGCTTTGGACAATTGTTGTAAAGAGATTATGGGAATACAAAAATCACAAGTCATTTTGACCCACATCTTATTCTTCTTAGTCATTCTTGTTCCATCTTGTGATAACCTCCTGGGAATAATTTTCCTAAATTCTTGGGTTGGCTTGGGGCTCCTCCGTAAAATTCTACAATTTTTAGAGATTGTTTGAATGTTGTTGGAGGTCAGTCAAACCTGTTCAAAATCTGGTCAAACTGTGGACCAGCACCTTGTGGAATTTTTGGAGGAAAGTGTGTAGCACAAAAACCTCTGAAAAATTTACACAAGGTCAATAACTCAGCTAGCAAGCTCCTGTAAAAGTTTCATAATTTTTGGAGTGAGTTTGCTACCTCAATTAAATCCCCAAACTTCAGATCTGCTTGAAACCCAAAGTTAGGGCTGAGCCAGACTCGGGCTCGAGTCAGACCCGAGTCCGACCCAGCCATTGGTCTCGCTCGAGCCAAGTCGAGTCACTAGGCCACACCGAGCTCGACCCTGGTCCCCGTGTGTGAGCCGTTGGATTTGAAATCCAACGCTCACAGACCACCCCGACCTCCCTCTTCTGTTCTTCTTCTTCCTCTTTCCGCCATGCGCGGCGTGGCGTGAGCAGTGGCGAGGCGGTGTCCGCCACGCCGTGGGGCCCTGCAATGGCTTGGAGCCCCCTGTTGTCAACTGTGTCAGCTTTGCTCTGACCTTACCTGCCTCCTCGCCTCGTTTTCTCGCGCGGCAGAACCCTTTTGTCCCATCGCCATTAAACCACTGTCCTCGAGCTCAGTTAGCTCCGAGCTACATGAGCACCTCCGAGGCTCTCCTCTAGTCCCCTTCTACCTCCAGTCGCCCTCCCAAACCTTCCTCTGTAAGGTTGAGCGCCAAATCTCATCGTGAGTTCGTTTTCTGCCATTTTTGGCTGCGCGAGCTCCAGCGGCGACTTGGGTCCTCCAGTGGTCCTCTTGCCCTAATCTTGTTTCCCTGAAGACCTCTGGTCATCGCAAAGTCGGTCCCTAACTCCTTTTTGGGTTGTTTTCTCAGGAGCAACTCAAATCGAAGTTTCGCGGGTTGCGGCCGAAAAGGGGACTTCGTCGTCTCCAGCTCCGGTAAGCCTCCTCCGTCCCATCGTGTGGTTCTGGACCACCTTGTGGTTCGTGCGAACCTATCCTGACCATTCCTGTCGCTGTTGGTTGATCAGAGATTCGTGCCGTCGTCATCTCCTCCGCCTCCGGTGAACTGCTCCGCCGCCGGCACTCCTCCGACCTCCTCTGGACCACCCCGGTGCCCTGGTGAGTTCATTTTAGTCCCTTAGAGCTTTAGGTCTAGCTAGGTTAGCTCGTAACGCTCGATTTCACCGTTTTCGGTTTTTGCTGAAAACCTGTCCTCCGCCTCGCTCCAGCTCGCCGGCGTTCAAGGCCGTTGCCGCCGTCGAGAACACCTCCGTTAGGTTCGCAATACTATTAGCTTCGTTTTGGTGGCTTTGGTTCCCGCCGTCGTGGCCCTGGTCGTCGGCGACGTGCCGGCGAGCTCACCGTCGAGCTCTGTACCTTGTCGCGTTTTTGTCAAGTCATTGGACCTCCTCGGGTCCATCGTGGCCGTCTAAGACCTCCCTAGGGCTAGATCTGGGCCTTTAGATCTTTTCCGTGAAAACCCTTAAGTGTAAGACCTCCCCCTCGTTGGATCTTAGCCGTTTAAGACCACCCCAAGTCAGATCTGGGCCGTAGAAGGTTTTCCCGTGTAATTCCTAAGTAACTAGACCTCCTAGAGAAATCTCGACCGTTAAAGACCTCCTGGGATTAGCTCTTAGCCGTTAGATCTGGCTCTGTGTAAAACCTTGCACGCTTGGACCTCCCCTTGAGTCGATCCTAACCGTCTAGGACCACCTCGGTTAAATCCTAGCCGCTAGGACCACTCCTGCTCGAAGGAACCTCCTCTGGGTCATTTTGCCAAAAACCACCCCTTGGACCTCCACCGAGGTCCTCTTTGCAAAAAGACCTCCCCTCGGTCATTTTGCAAAGACCACCCTCGGGGTCCTCTTTGTAAAAAGCCACCCCGGCCTTTTTCAGAGGCAACCCCGCTCCGACCTCTTAGGCTCAATCCTAGCCGTTCGCGACCTCCCCGGATTTAGATCTGAGCGTTAGATCTCATTTTGTAAAATTTTTAGCGCTCAGACCTCCCTCCGCGTCGATCTGGACCATTCAGGACCTCCCTAGGTCTAATCCGAGCCGTCCAGATCTCCTTCGATTAAAACCCTATCGCTTAGGACCTCTCCGAGAAGATCTTGGCCATCCAAGACCTCCTCGCGTTATCTCAGCCGATCAAGACCTCCCTCCGGAGATCTTGACCGTCTAGGACCTCATCATTTAGATCCGAAGCTTTAGGACCTCCTCCTCTGGTCTAAACCGTTAGATTTAGATCTAACGGGCTAGACCTCCTTCCTCAGATTTAAAGCCTTAGGACCTCCCTCGTTCAATCTTGATCGCCCAGACCTCCTCACTTGATCGTGTCCGTTAAAGACCTCCTCCGGAGATCTAGACCGTTGAAGACCTCCTCCGTGAGATCTTAGCCGCCCGGACCTCCCTCCGTAGGTTTACCCTTAGGACCTCCCTAGTGCTCGGGACCGCGGATCTCGATCGGCGGTCCACGACCTCTGATAGCGCTAGGACCTCCTTTGCGTGCTTGTTGTGCATGCACCGGTCGTGGCCGTTGGATCAAATCTCAACGGTCCGGACCTCCCAATGCGGGAGGAGGTCTTCCTGCGTGCGTGCTTGCCGAGGTCTGTGGCCTGCGATGCAAGATCAACGCCCACGACCTCTCCTTTTCCTTGATTCATTGGACCTCCGAGAGCTCAAATTTTCTAAGTCCTTTAATGTTTCAAATTTCAAAAGTGCATAACTTTGTCATTTTAATTCCTTTTGAATGATTCGATTCTTTGTAGCTTTGTTATAGTATGAACTTCAATCTGAGAATGAAATTAGGCCCTGTCATATAGCAGAAAATGATTTAACTACATGATTTTGTTTAGTGAAAAATGATGTCTAGAAATTCATGGAAAATTTGTAAAATACATAACTTCCTCTCTGTAGTTGCAAACTGAGCAAACTCAACCTGGTAAAATTTGTCTATAGACATGCTTTAATATGGACTAGGCTTTGTCTTTATTCATGTTCCTGAAAAATGATTTATGCTAGTTTTAGAACTTAGAAAAATCATAATTAATTCTTTATAACTCCAATTTGTGCAAACTCAGTTTTGCTGTTGTTAGGATAACCATATCTACATACCATAAAAATTTCAAGTTCCAGATCATTCTAGAAATTTTCGCCATGAACAGTAACCGAAATTAATTTAATTATGAATTTCCAGGCTGAGCAAAATTGTTTAGGTCATAACTTTTTCATACTAAGTCCAAATGAAGTGATTCTTGTTTCTAAAATTGTCTAAAATCAACCTCTAGCTGCTGTAGAAATTTCATTGGATTTGGATGTTCTTTGCTGTTGAGTTCCTTTTGGTGTTCTTCGTTCTTATCGGTTTTATCGCTTTTTCGCGTTAGGTCCCGAAGAATTTATTGAACACGAGCACTCCTCTGCAGCAAGAACAAATCCAGCAAGGCAAGCGGTTTGATCATGTTAATCCCGTATTTTAAGTATTTATGTTGATTACAACTTCTATGTATGCATTGCTACTTTGTGTTAAACTATTGTCGTTAGTTGGCCTAGTAGATGCATTCCCTTAGCAAATGATTATCCTCTACTACCATGAGCCTAGGCATTGCTGTGATTTAGAGTTCGTGGATGAGCTCTTGTCACTTAGTAGTTTGCGAATTAATTGCTTAGCCATGCTTAGCTTCGGTAGAAATGGGCGGTTATCGACTTGTCGATAACCTTGATCATATAAAACTTATTATGATTATGATTTCCACCTTGTGCCATGTCTACTTATGAAAACTAAAACGAAAAACAAAATGATTTAGACTTGGGCACAATGGTAAGATGGTGTGATTTTCTGGTGTGACTGGAATGGTGCCCGAGTCAATTAAGGACCGAACATCTTGGGAGTACCTGTTATCCGAGCGATTTGTGCGTGCTAACCACACTAGAGGGTATGGGACCTCTCTTGACTTAGTACTTTGGCGTGTATTGGCTTCGGGTCGCAGGGAGTCGCAGGAGGGATGGAGGTGGGAGCATTGTAGTGTCCGAAAGGTTCCCCCCCGTAACGGGTGGTTGTCTTTCGGCTTGCAATGTAAGCGTATGGGTTTCTATCCATACGAGCGGCTCGTGGTTAATACACAATATTGGAAAACGTCTCGTAGGACTTAGCCTTGCCGGCATACCTTCGGAAGTGTGCTTTGTGGCTTAAAGGCGGTCTGAAGTGTGGGTACATTGGTACACCCCTGCAGGGTTAAAACTATTCGAATAGCCTCGTCCTAGGTTATGGACACGCTTGGGTAAGCTTTCAAGAGTTAGACTACAACCTTTTAATTAAAACTTGATGGGTGGTACGAATCTGGGATTCGTGCTATGCTGTGGTGACTATGGGGATAGTCACTTCTAGGTGGTTACTTGTAATTATCCTTATTTTATTGTTACTTTCAACTTTAAAATTTATTTGTAAACTTGCTTCCAAATGTATTACATTATTGCAAATAAAGTTGGCTTTGTGCAAAATGAGACATACAACCTCCACCTAAATAAGCTTGCATGTAGTTTATGAATAGGTCGCTATTCCACACGTCGATCTTGCGAGTACCTTTGTGTACTCGGTTATCTTGCATAAATGTATTTGTTGCGAGAGGAAGAAGGTGAGCTTGAGGGCCTCACTTTTGTGAGTGTCTTTGTGGTAGTCTTCGAGGCGTCTAGCTGGGCGGCCCGGTCGGTTGCCCTGTGGTGGTGTGGCTAACCGGTCGACTTTTGTTCTAGCCATCTTATGGCACCTTTTGCTTCCGCTGTCTTTCTTGTATATTGCTCTATTTGGTCGGTCGGCTCTGTTGTAATAACTTTACTTTATGTATGTCGTTATTGAACTTAGTGTTGTATGTTGTATGGAAATGATGTGTAATTTTGTGATAATGTGCATATGCTGCAATTCTGGGAAGCATATATCCATCGAGGCTTAGAATGTTTAATTAGTAACGCTAGAACCATTTGGAGGTTAAGTGTTACTAGTTAAATATTCCGGGTCCTCACACGCCACCTCCCCGCCGCCATGATGACTCGGCGCCGCACGCCTCCTTTTTGCCGCACACGCCATTGCCGGACCCCCCTCTCTTCCCCCTGCTCGCGAGCTCCGCGTCGCCGCCGCGCACACGCTATCTCCCTGCCACCATCATTACACCGTCGCCGCACGCCCGCCCGGACCCCCCTCCTCCCCGAGCCTCCTCGCTCCTCCCCGGCTATAAAAGCCCGGTGCCCTCCCTTCCTCCCTTCCTCCCCTCCTCCCTCTCCGGTAAATCCCCCCCCTGCAAGCAAGAAGAGGAGAGGAAGAAGAGCAAGAAAAAGGAAGAAGGAGAAGAGGCCGAAGCCCTTACCTCCGCGAAGACGTCGCCACCGCTGCTCGGTGCCCTCCTCGCTGCTCGGTGAGCCTCCAGTCGCCGCCGCCACCTTGAGCCTCGCCACCACTGCACCCGTCGCCCTCCTCCGGTCGCTGTCGCCGCGCGCCCCTCGGATGCCCGCGCCACTTCGCCTTTTGTCGCGCCCGAGCCTCCCTCTTCTCTCCCCATGCGCCGCCTTCTCTTCCCCTCCGCGCGCCGCGCGCTACCCCGCCTCCTCTCTCGCTCGGCCGAGCCGCCCAGCCCCCCCTCCTTTTTCTTCGCGGCAAAGACGCGCGCATACGGGCGCGCTGCAGTGTGTTTCGGCCCCATTTGTGGGCGGCCGAAAGTGCTTGGTGGGCCGCTGCATTTTCTTTATTTTTGTTGATTTTCGTTTCTCTTTTCTATTTTAGTTTAAAAGTAAGACTTCAAATATTAATAACTCCCCCATTTCAACTCCAAAAATTGTAAAGTAAATTTCTAAAAATTTGTTAATTCAAGATCTTGCTAATGGCATAGGTCTTGTTAAATTTGGAGTTTATTTGTTGTTCAATTGTATTTAATTACTCTTTTTGCTTGTTTGTGCCTTTTTCCGGTACGTTCGTCCGACTAGGATTTGAAGACGCCGGAGATCCCCAAGTTGATCAAGCCCAGTGTTATCAAGATCCTCTAGCCTATATCCCAGGCGAGTCAATACTTTGATCATATTGAGCCTACATTTTATGCAAATTATATTCTTTTAAAATAGCAAATTGCATGCTTTAATTCTTTAAGCAAATGTATGTTAAAGCTTAAGGTAGTTAATACCCATTTGATGATTAACTAATTATTACGCCATCCTTGACAACTTGAATCCCTTAACCATTGTCACCCTAGTAACTATGTGGTAATACTAGTTATAGGTTGTACTTAAGCGACATGCTAGTCTTGCTTAAGTACCAGGACATTAAAATGTTCCAATCGTTATCTCTTTAAACATAAAAATGATTTAGGCAGTCATTGGTGGTCCATGACTGAGATAAATGTGGTGATTTGGTTTTACTCCTCAAAACCCTAATATTGCTATTACTGTCTGGGCAGACTGTGTGATGAAGAGTATGTTGATGGGTGCTGATGCAGCCCAAAGAATGTTGATGTGTGAAATGATCCGCCTAGATAACCCTAAGGACTTAATCTTGTCATGACCTCCCGTGTAAAACAAGTACAACCATAAGTCTGCAAACTGCAACTTGGCTTAGTAGATTTATTGAACCTTGAAAGTCAGTCTCACGGAAGGAACAAGAAAGGGTGCAAGTGTGAGCTTGATCACGTTTGAATGGGACACCGATAGTGAAGTGCCTTCTACAGCAAGATGTAGAGGGTGACATCCCGCACCAACATATGGGCGTAAACCCATATAGGTGAGATGACGGAAGGCGAGATATTTTGAAAGGTTCTTGTGATGGTCGCTCAACTACATGACTAAGGAATCATGTGGGGTAACGAGTATGACTATCTCTTGTGGGTAAAGTGTACAACCTCTGCAGAGTCTAAATCTGTTTTAAGCAGTAGCGCCTACGGTCAAAGGCGGACATGGGAATCTTTACTCGAGTTAGTTCTATTTCAAAAACCTTGTGGTTGGGATGAAAAATGTGGTGGGCTCACCTAGCCCGAGATTGGATTTGCACGAGTGCTTGAACTCGGTGATGTTGGTAATTGGGACGGACCCAATCAAAAGTAAGCATAAGGTAGAGTTTCAGACGGAGGAACCTCTGTTTGTTATAAATTATTGCACAATTACTCTATTTAACAAAAATGCAATTTGTTAAAAATGCTAAGTAATAGGACTTTGTAATTATGATAATTGAAAATGTTGCTTTAGCAAATAAAAGAACTGAGCCATCCTTGTTAAGCCTTGCATGTATATTATTGCATTGTGTATTGGCTCATGAGCACGGAAGTTGTGCTCATCCTCGCTCTCTCCCCAAAACCCTCGGGAGCGGGAACTCCGGAGATTACGACTATTACGAGGATCCGAGGTTGGAGGCCCGGGAGATAATGAAGCGTAGTGTAGTCTTTAGATGTTCTAGTCTCGCCTCATCCGATTGACTCGTCGGTACTTGCGTGCATCCAATATTATCAAGCCTTGGTTAATATCGAGCGCACAGGTTTCCCGATCGCTTGCTGTGGAGAGATGAGCTCTCCCCTTTTGGTTCCGTTGTCGCTCGCTTTTGTAATGTAATCAATTTGGCCTGTTCGGCTCTATTGTAAAACTCGGCCCGACGCGGTCTATGTAAACTCCGTTGTGTTGAATTAATGAATGGTATGGTTTTACGCCATGTATGAATTGATTCAGTGATGTATCTGTGAGTGCTAGCTATCGATCCAGGAATAGCACGATGTTTCACAGAGGATTCGGATTAGAAATCCGGTCCAATAAATGGCGATGTCGTCGGAGTATATGGCGAAGCAAATCTTTAACAATCATGGGTGGCGGTGTAGTCACATGATTTGTAATGATTGAATTTAAAGTTCAGTTGTCTTATAGTTGTAAGGCTTCGAGTCACTTTTTTTTTGTTACTTTGGAACTTGGATTTTTATAATAAATTAGGTTGTGTGCATTTTTGCTACAGAGATCGGGAGAGTTTATTTTTTCTCTTCCATTATCTAAAAAATCCGATCGACCCTAATACTAGGTTAAAATCGGGGGACCATACGAAGATACTATCCTACTTATTTCAACAATCCTCGATTAGTAGCTAGTTTCTCTCTGAACCTCAGCAGATCCTACACATTCTTACATAGCTCCTTTGTATATTTGCCAAGACGCGAACTTAGCTCCGAAATATGTCAGTGGTTCGTGGTTCTTGCCAGGTAGCCTTTTTGTGCTGGCCCTGCACTATCTATTGTAGAAAAAGTAGTGTATCTTTTGGTTATACACAGTGGCAGAACCAGGAATTTAGGAGACCTGGAGCGAGGACTAACCTGCTGTGCTCGCTTGGTGGCTTGCTGCGTCGCATCAAGTCTCACCCCTGCCCGTGCCACCGCCACAGCTCGCGCCGCGCATCAGCCTTTGCCGTCCCCGCGCCGCACCGCAACCTTAGCCCAACGCCATGCCCCAGCCCTCGCTCACGCCGCAACTCCTACGCTGCGCCCCAGCCCCTGCCAGCGCCACAGTCCCTACGTCGCGCCTCAGCGCTCGTCCGCGCCCGTGCTGCAGGCTGTAGCCCTCACGCCGCGCCGCGCCACGCCGCGCTCAGCCCCCTCGCTTGCGTGGCCGCACGCCGTAGCCCCCGCCTGGCCGAGCCTTAGTGTCCACCCGCGTCGTGTTGCGGCGGCTGCACGGTGGAGTGTGGAGCCGTGGAGGGGACAGTCGGACATGGACTGCGTGTTGAAGAGTGGTGACGGCCGACAGGAGGAATGAGGAATTAGAGCTACCTAATGTGCATTTGGCTTGGGCTGCCAGCTTCCACTCGATGCTTTCTGCTTCCTCTACCCTGAATCCTCATGGATTAAATCATGAGATGTGCTAGTGAAGTAGTAACTGCAGTACTCGACCCACTTAAATTGGTTTCTTCAACGTACATATGATCCATGGCTAGTCTCTCAACTAACTTTCACTTTGCTTCATGTCTAGCTAAACACTATATGGTGACAAAGACAACTGCATACACACAACGAACGACCTTTTCACTTGGACCATAGGGATATTTCATCTTGGAATACGTCTATGTTGGCTATCTCTTCCTTATCGAGGCTGTAGGCGCAGAGCCGCCCACGTTGCCCATCCCCATCCCCATCCCTCCCTTCCTCTTCCTCTCAAAATCCTCACACAACTGCGCACCAGGGAGAAAGTGGAAACGAAACGAATGGGGGAGAAGAAAAATCTACAAGGGAGATCCGCCTAGGAGATCGGGGCACCCAAAAAAAATTATAATTTTTTTAATTAAATATATGTATGAGTAATTTTTTAACTAGGTATATGTATGAACAAACATAGAACTATTTTGCATATTATTAGTATGTATTCAACAATATGCAAAGCACTCATACAGCTTGGAAAAGACTCCTCACAGAAGAATGATTGACCAAAAATACATGTTATGGTGGGAGTCTTTGAGTCATTTGACTTTGTTTTCAATGCACATTTGATGCTTGTCATACTTGGATGCACAGATAAGTTGTCTCAGTCTTTGTAAAAGAGGGACCAAAATATTATTAATGCTATGGCAATTGTTAATTTGGCTAAGGATAGAATACAACAAATGATGTATGATGGGTGGAAAGAATTCCTTCAAGAAAAGGTAACATCATTTTGCATTAAATATGACATCAAAGTTCCTAAGCCGGATGGTAGATATATACCTTATGGAAGATCATCATGTTTTTACCAAAAACAAACAAATGGTGATCATTTTAGAAGAGAATTGTATCTTAGTATCATCGATAATGTTCTCCAAGAGCTTGACAATCGGTTTGACAAGGTTAATATGGAGTTGCTTGTTTGCATGTCCGCTTTAAATCCTCTGAATTCATTTGTTTCTTATGATTGTCTTACCAACTTTTATCCTAATGATTTTTCAAGCACGAATTTAATAAGAGTTTTTTTTTCCAACTTGATAACTTCATTGATGATATACGAAGCGATGATAGATTTAAGAGCCTAAAGAATTTTGGTGAGCTTTCTACTAAATTTGTTGAAATAAGAAAGCATGACATTTACAAGTTGATGTGCTTGCTTCTCAAATTGGTATTGCTCCTACCAGTGGCAACGGTGAGCGTTGAAAGAGTATTTTCGGCGATGAATCTTGTGAAGAACAAGTTGAGAAATAGTATGAACGATCAAGTATTGAATGATTGTTTAGTCACATTTATAGAGCGAGATATCTTCTCGAAGATTAGTGATGATGATATAATCAAGTGTTTTCAAGGAATGACATCGCGTCGTGTGGTATTGTGATTTTAATTAGCTATTTAGTACTCTTTTATTCATGTAAGATTTTATTTGAACTATTTGTATTGTATTATTAACTAATTTTAAACTATTTTGTGTAATTGTATTAGACTTGTGAAATTACATATGTGTCATATAAGTTTTTTTTTAGTCTTAAGTGTGCACCCCGAGTGCTAAATTTCTGGCTCCGCCACTGCTGATACAAGACGTGTGATACATGGCATGGCGGTGATCCAATGTATCATAGCACGGTCTGTGCCTTCGATTGCTACGCCTTTTGTGTTCTTTACGTGACACTACATTAATCTCCAGCTAAAAGTAACGCTGTTTGTCTAGGAGCACTTCATAATGGGATTGTGATCATCTTGGCAAGGCGTGTGAGTGAGTCTGTGACGCGCCCGTGAATCCTTGTCATCATTAAAAAAAAAAAGGGAGTCATATGCCGAGGAGGGAACAGTCCATCGTCATGATCTGCGCAGCTCGATACAGAAATAAATGCACCAGCCGATGCTGATCAGTTTGCTTAGTTTGTACATTACGCTTCAGAAGTTCAGACTTCGAGCCGCGTGAGGGAGGTGACTCACTGGACCGTCTTCTCCCATATTCTCACCGAAAATAAATTCTATTGGGAGGCCCTCCCCTCCCCCACCGTAGGATCTTCCCCACCCTCTTCCCTCTCTTTCCCGATGGGCCGCAGATGCGGAAGGTCCTCGCCGAGGCCCCGCAGAAGATTTATTTCCATTCTCACCCCCTTTTTCCTTTTCCCTTTCAGAAGCCTCTTCTCCAGCTCCAAGTATCAACTCTCTCTCTCTCTCTCTCTCTCTCTCTCTCTCTGCTTCGGTTCTTGAATCTGAAAATTGGAGGCAGGAACGAAGATGACCCATGAATTGTAAGTCTCTTTCTATCTTGCATTTACAACCTAGTATGTTTCTAACTTCCGTTGTTTCTTTCTTTGTTTTTTTTTTTCATTCGATGTACTGAAATGTTACTCTTGTTTGCTTGTCCTGAGCTAGTGACTACCTGTTCAAGCTCCTCTTGATCGGCGACTCCTCGGTCGGCAAGTCCTGCTTCCTCCTCCGTTTCGCTGTGAGTTGGCAATGTTGATTGATGGCACTGTATTATCAAGATTAGATCATATATATGGTTTGTGATTTTGATTCCTTTGTGTTTTATTCAGGACGATTCGTATGTCGATAGCTACATTAGCACGATTGGCGTTGACTTTGTCAGTGGGCTCCTCTTGCAATGCCGCATTCTTGATGTTTCCTCTTGCTAGTTTTTCATCCTGCATTTTGATTGTTCTTTGGTCCATTGATTCCTGTTTATCCTGGTATGCAGAAAATCCGCACGATTGAGATGGATGGGAAGACCATAAAACTGCAGATTGTAAGTGGTTTATTGATCATTTTCACAAGTTATGCTTCTAAAATGTTTGTGTTGTCATGGAATATGTTACCAATTAACAACGTTTAGCTATCGGAAATGTCTAATAGGGAAAACCTAGAAATCTTCCATGTTAACCTCTTATAGTTTGGATGGGAATGCACAATGACATGGGGCCATGGCCATGGAGGCATGGATCCATTTTAGCTTCGGATGTTTTTCTAGTACTAAAAGGCTTCTGGTATTTGCTACATAATCATTACTACATGGTAGGAATACGTTGTGCAAAGCAGAAACTGTTATTCTCCAATGTGGTCTGATATTAATACCTGTTGCATGTCAAACAGTGGGACACAGCAGGACAGGAGCGATTCAGAACCATCACAAGCAGCTACTACCGTGGAGCTCATGGAATAATCGTAAGTCTCTCGACCTGTAAACAAAATTTTCTGCAATTTTCATGCACGATTCACGGTTTCAGTCAACATTTGGTTGCTTGAGTTGTCTCCAGATCGTTTATGACATTACGGACATGGAGAGCTTCAACAATGTCAAGCAGTGGCTGAGCGAGATCGACAAGTACGCCAACGACAGTGTGTGCAAGCTTCTTGTTGGTAACAAGTGCGATCTAGCTGAGAGCAGGGTCGTCGAGACTGCAGTAGCACAGGTCACATTTCCGATTATCCCTGTTACATTCTGGATAATTTACAAATTAGGATGTAATGTTCATGTTGTACTGTTGTGTACTTTGTTAAGCTAAATGAGCAATGCAAATCAGTGCAGGCTTATGCTGATGAGATAGGTATTTCTTTCCTAGAAACAAGTGCTAAAGAGTCCATCAATGTCGAGGAGGCTTTCTTGGCAATGTCTGCAGCGACCAAGAAGAGGTTGGACAAATAAATTTCAAAATTTCAGATTTCTTTGAAACGACTTATGCTAATGAAACTTCCGTGTCTAATCTAATCTGCAGCAAAGCTGGTAGCCAAGCAGCCCTGGAGAGGAAGACCTCCAATCTAGTCCAGATGAAAGGCCAGCCAATTCAAGAGCAGCTGCAGCAGCAGAAGCAGAAGAGCAGCTGCTGTTCAACATGACGGCGCAGCTATCTCAGTCTTTCAGGAATCAGGATGAACATGACATATCTGCAACCTTGTCTTTTTGAACACTTTGGTAGTTGCAAATTGTGATGATTCTGTTGAAATCAAGTAGGAAATTTCCCAATTTTGATGATTCTCAAATCAACATTGCATTCAGAAAGTTATACATATTAAACAGATACAAGTAATATTAATTTACATATGCAAAACCATGGACAAATGCAAACGTTGTCCCCGGCAACATGATGTGATAGACACAAGCTTGTAAGAGGTCCTTGCAAGGTAGCCTTGTCGAACTTAAATCACAACTGACAAGATAACTTGATAGGTCAGTAGTTCAGGCTATAAGTGGTAGATACTCTCCATGGTTTGCTGGAATGAAAATTGTGGTATCATCCTGTTGCTGCCGGTTTCCAGAATCCCATTCTGCTCAATTATCTGCAGATATAAGATCAAGACAATAAGAAATGTGTTGATCTCTCTAAAAAAAAGAAACACGTTGGGTTAAAGACTTAAAGAGTGACTTCAAGATAAGAAAGATACACACAGAGTTTTATTTTCAGAAGTAGCAGCAATATCCCTTTAGCTGAGCTGCCTATATGCATAAACCAGTAACTAGAATGCCGGCACGGCTTGTTACCCCACATCCAATCGCCACCATGCACCATATGCAAAACTATGCTTTACAAGCAAGAGTAGGTCCGTAACTGTGTAGATAAAAAAAATAGGCAAGGAGGTTTTGTACTTAACTCCTCTGGTTAATTCCTAAATGCTAACGCTATCTCGAACTCCTAAAATCCAAACGTAAGCTTATCCTTTCGAATAGTGCAGTTTCTTTAAAATGGATCTGGGTTAGAGGATCAAAGTACCCTTTCTTGAAGTATATCATTGGCAGCCTTCAGTATGCCTTCCTGCAAAACAGAAGACACATAAAACTACTGGTGAAGGGAATTGTATGTACATCTCTTCTACATGTAAGCTACTAAGCTCAAAAGTTCATTAGAGGAATAAAACGAAAAAATATGGATCCAACCTTGTTCTTGAGCATCTCAATCTCCCTGGACATGATCTGCATCTGCTCAGCAGAAAAGGGCAAAATATTAAAAGTACTCATTTTTCAAAAGTTTTTTATTTGTACAGGGAAGAACGTAGTGCTTACCTTTGTGGAGCGAATGTTATGTACCCAGATTTCAAGATTACTCTCGAAGGCTTGCAGCTCATCAAGATTCATGTGGTTTATATCTTTCTCTCCATGCATGTACCTGCATGTGCTCACCTTTAGCAATCAGTCTCGTGCTCAATTTTATACTTCTATCCTACACCCTTGAAAAGTCTCCTCCATAATCTTTTGAAGCTTTTTTTTATGGATTCTTGGCAGTTTAACATGGCTCATTAGCCCATATTATTTTGTTTTTGGCTTCTCCTTTCCTTTTCTTATTTCCATTAACAGCCGTTCAAAAATTAATAATTGGAAGCCAATATAACTACGCAGTAGCATCCCCCCACCCAACCCAATTTTTTAAAAGGAAAAGAATAGGAAGATCATGTAAGAAATAACTTTCTAGCTATAAATTTTTCCGGTTTAGAATAGCATGCATGGTAATTTAGTCATTTATCTAGTATAAACTAAACAAGAGACACCGGTTGCTCAGACAGAACCCGTTACGTTGCTTCACTGTATACATGTAATGCAGCTGATTACCTTAAGCCCTTTTGAAGTAAGTCAATTTCTTGCCTTAACAGTAATATCTCTTGTTGTATTGCCTGCAATAACAAAAGAATGTCAGCTCGCAATACTAGAAGTAACTTTGCATATTACCATTCTGTCCAATATAATGTAATTCAAAACTGGCATGCATACAAAGAATCATGTATTATGAATTTTTGTGAGTCGGTGATGAACAAAAGCGCAAGTAGTGTGCTGAGCCAAAGTTCGTTCATTAGTTGCCCTTACAAAATTTTATAAAAATACTGTTGTTCCTATGCATAGCTTTGCAATGCAATGCTATTTGAAATTGCGAGATAAATCATGTGATCTATGCTGACCTGAGGCTGGTTCTGCTCGCTACTTTCACGTTGTGCTTCTGTATCTGTATTGCTACTCTTGTACCTCTCAATCAAGCCTTGCATGTTCCTAATATATCTCAGCCATAAAACGTATCAACAAATTTTTAAAATATGTAATTATATAGAGTTAACTTTGGATCAATTAACAAGAGAGGGATACAGACCCGTTTGTGGCTAACTCAAAAATCTTTCCATGAGGGGAGAACACTATGACACCGATATCAGCATCACACAAAACAGATAACTCCTCGGCCTTCTTGAGCAGGCCCATCCGCCGCTTGCAGAAGGTGACCTGCCTGTGCACCGGGTTTTCTATCCTTTTCATCTGAACCTTACCACGAGCCATTACTATTCTTTGGTCTTTCTTCTTGTTTGTGCACACAACCTCCCACTAGTTTGGACCGGCTGATGAGGTTGTTGCAACTAGACCTTGGATCTTCCTCTTTCACTTGAGGCAAATGTGACTTGGACCTGTCATGGAGGCGAGCATTTTATTGTGGCTCCTGAGGACAAGGAATAATTGGTAGGCCAGTCCTTGTACATTGCAAAGGGCTGTATACAGGGCCTGAATCATATGAATACTCTTACATGTGGTCATGCTTACTGAATACAGATGTTTCTGAGTTTACTGCATACCCTTGGTTCTTGTTCTTGAGCTCGCAAGTTGTTATTACTCTGAAATGCTCTTGTAGTTCATAGATTTTAACATTTATTTTGATGGATTCTCTCTTGATGCTCTTGTAATCTATACATATAAAATCTTACCCTTTATTTTTAACTATTTTATTATTTTAATTATGCAGGTCAAGCAAATACCATTGTTGCATTCGTAAAGTAGCTTAATAGCTACCTTGTAAAAGGGCATAAGTTAATAACTAGTTCAAAGTGTATAAAGTTCTTTTTAATAAATAAATTCATGTTGCTCGTACTGCCCCATCCTAGATAATCAGGTGGTCCATGATCATAATGAATGTTTAGTGAGGAATATGTCTCATGTAAAGGCATTTACACTTTACATTGTTGAGAAATTGTTCTACTTTGAAAGGTCAGACTATAATTTTAAACTCTAGTTCTCTGCCATTTCATTTGTTCTAAGCTCGTCTTCTCTATGCCACTGTCTGACAAACAAATGAATGAAATGATAGAAAATAGGAATGCCACATGTTAAGTTCAACTAAGCCTCAGAGCCTCGCTACCTCAACAGGGAAGAGCCCTGTCGATGGTTAGATGAGGGCGAGTGCCCTACCCTCGGTCTCTGGACCTGTACCCAACCAACGACCACAATACACACTATATATTCCACAATTCCTTCTCAAGATTTAAAGAAAGAAAAGGAAAAGTGCAGTGTACACTTCCTAGCTGTTAAGCCACCACTATATATTCTACAATTCTAATGTCATAAAACCTATTTTGTTTTTAGACTTGATTTTCAGGCCTCCACCTTCTACACAAAATCCAACACCAACCAAAAGAGTCAGTACTGCCATCGGTGCCACCCGTTCTTATTTGTAAGTTTCACTTGGAACTATCAAAGAAGAAATGTTTGTCCAATAAAAAAAAAGTACCTGCTGATTAGCTAATCTCAATTTGCTAGTTGGTTGTACAGTTTTGTTCAGTTTAGAGAGTTGCATTAGTTCACTCAATAGATCCCAAAACCTGTCATGTCTGCATTCCGAAATTGGAAAGTACTAAAGGATAAAGCAAGAACCAGTATGCAACTACGGATGCATCAAGCCATTAACAACGCACCAGGACCACCCTTTTTTTGATAATAAGAAGTTTGCAGTAGGCACACACATAATCATTTTGTGCATGCACAATTGAAACAAGATCTTAACTGATCAAACTCAAGATATGGGCCTTGATTGCAGTTTACCAGGACCACCCCTTTAATGAACCCTTTAAAAAAGCTTTAGATCCAAATTCCAAACCAGTGTCTTCAGGTATTGTGAAAGTCAAGGTGATCAGTCGTCACATTACGGAGGCACAGCAATGGAATATATTGCAATCATTCATCAAATCCTGCCAAGTCCAATGAAACCTTAGAATCAACAACTTTAGTTGAGCAAAATGCAGTTAGCTTCTTCCTTTATCATCACCTTTTGTGTTGATTGGTTTTATGTTTTGATTGGCCACTTTGACTGTTAAGGATAAGCATTGCTTGGCCATAAAAGGTAGAACTTATGTGTACATGTTTGGGTTAGCAAGGAAGGTGTCCGTCCTGGGGTTTGCTTCAACACACCTCTTTTAGAAAAGTTCACAAATCTTAAAGCAAAGTAGCTAATATTAGGTCATGACAAATCTGTACCAACCTATAAAAAATAAATCAAATTGAAAATTAGATATAGATATAAACTTGAATATTAGGTAGGGGCAAATCTTCGATTTGATTTATTTTTAAGATTATGCATACTTGCACCCACCTAATATTAACTATTTTACTTTAAGATTCATAAACCTTTTAAAAAGAGGTGTGCCAAAGCATACCCCGTCCTTTTGAGTATATTTTAAGACCAGTTGTAACCAAAGAAAAAAAACCGACGGTAATCGGAAAAACCGGTGGGAATCAAGAGAAAAAAGCTGGCCAAAATTTTTAAAATTAAAATTAAAATTTATGATTGCATAATGCACTTCCTATGTTGGTTTAGGCCCTTTTTTTTTGCTAGATTACCTATTGTATGAACTAAATATACTTGAATTATTGTATGAGCAAGTCCCAACATTTTTTAGACAATCAAGCCTAGCTAGTACATGCATCAAGCTCCTTACAAATTTTTAACTAGATATCAAGCTCGTTATGTATCAAGATTGTTACTTCATTAAACACTTTCTAATTAATATTTGTATTATTCTAATTGTTAATTACCCATAACCGGTTTTCTTTGTTTTTTCCAGTTTTTTGAAGCGGTTTTCCCGGTTTTGGGTAGTAACCGGTCCGGTTACCGGTTTTAAAGCTTCGCCAATTTAATTTTTCATTTTCAAATTTTGACCGGTTTTTTTTCGGTTTTTCCGGTTACCGTTACCCGCCGTCGGGTGGTTTTTCTCCAGTTCCGAGATTTTGATCCTTGGTTGTAACCATAGGAGAGAAATTTTTTTCAAAAATAGATAGATTGAATAAAGATGCATCACGTACGCATAAGATATGAAGCAGTAGCATTGAACCAAGCACATTAATCCACAATTGCTGATATTTTCGATGGCATGCAAGTTCTTGATGGAATAATCAATAATTATCGTGACTGCCAATCTTCAGAATAACTCTTCAAGTATTGCTCCAGTGACAAACCAGGAAGAAATGCAAAGCAGCACCAAAAACAAAAGAAACACATAGATTAATTACTCCCAGGACAAAGGAACAAATGCAAAGCTAAAGTTCTTTTTATTTTGTTTCTCTTTTTTTTTTAGTCTGGCGAATGTTCTCTAGGTAATACCATCCACTGAAGAAGTATAAACCTATGTTGCTAGATATCAGGTAAAAACAAAGTTAGTTGGAACAGGCTACTGTCAAAGGTTACAAATTCTCAGGATTCAGGAACAAGGTGCCACCAGGCTCACCACATGATACAATGATAGTTTAAATTTCAATAATAGGATACAAAAAGAATAGTCAAATTTCTTCATTGTGCTTTACTGAGAATTTGTAACCTTTGACAGTAGCCTGTTCCACAAGTTCACATTCTATTACTTTTCATATGTACATATGTATTTTATGCCTAACCTGTTCATTAGTATCATTATTTATTTATTGATACAAATATAGATTAAACAAGATGCGAACCTAAAGACATGTGATGGTGGAACGAGGAAGTGCAAAAAGCTATTGAGGAGAAGAAGATATGCTATAAGCATATGCATCATGATAGGAGCGACGACAATGTACAGAAATACAAAGCAGCAAAAAAGAAGGCAAAGAAAGCGGTGAGTGAGGCACGAGGTAAGGCCTATGAGAAAATTTACTAGAAGTTAAGTACAAAGAAGGGCGAGAAGGATGTCTACAAGATGGCTAAACTTCGGGAAAGAAAGACAAGATATTTCAACCAAGTTAAATGTATCAAAGACGGCACTAATAGACTTTTGGTGAAAGACTATGAGATCAAGGATAGGTGGAGAGATTACTTTGATGAGTTACTCAATCATGACAATGACGATAGTATAATCAAACTGGATGATGCTTTTGATGACACCGATAGACGGTTTGTTCGAAGAATCCAGAAGTCAGAAGTAAGAGAGGCTTTTAAAAGGATGAAAGTGGGTAAGGCATTAGGGCCTAATAACATTCCAATCGAAGTGTGGAAATGCCTGGGAGAAATGACGATCGTTTGGCTAACTAATTTGTTCAATAGCATTTTTAGGTCGAACAAGATGCCTAACGAGTGGCGGAGGAGTACATTAGTACCAATTTTCAAAAATAAAGGAGACATTCAAAGTTGTACTAATTATAGAGGAATTAAACTCATGAGCCACATAATGAAGCTTTGGAAGCGAGTGATCGAGCACCGTTTAAGAAGAGTGACTAGCGTGACGACAAACGAACTTAGTTTTATGCCTAGGAGGTCGAACACGGAAGTGATTTTCTTGACACGACAGTTGATGGAGAGGTATAGGGAGCAAAAGAAGGATCTTTATATGGTGTTTATCGACTTGGAGAAAGCTTATGACAAAGTGCCAAGAAGGGTCATATGGTGAGCGCTTCAAAGAAAAAAAATCCCAACAAAGTATGTTACCCTAATTAAGGATATGTACCAAGATGTTGTGACTAATGTCAGAATATGTGGTGGTGATACTAGTGATTTCCCTATTAAGATAGGACTAAACTAAGGGTCAGCGTTGAGCCCATACATTTTTGCCCTAGTGATGGACGAGGTCACGCGAGACATACAAGGAGATATCTCTTGGTGTATACTTTTCGCTGATGATATAGTGTTAGTTGACGAGAGTAGGATATGTGTCGATAGGAATCTAGAGATGTGGAGGAAGACCCTAGAATCGAAGGGCTTTAGACTTAGTAGGACTAAAACTGAGTATATGAAGTGTGATTTCAGCGGTGCCAGGGCAGATGATGGAGATATTAGGCTGGACGGACAAGTAGTGCTTAGGAAGGACACGTTTCGATATTTGGGATCGATGCTACAGTGAGACGGAGAGATTGATGAAGACGTGAGACACAGGATTAGAGCGGGGTGGGTGAAATGGCGCCAAGCATCGGGTGTCCTGTGGGATAAAAAAGTTCCTCAAAAGTTAAAGGGTAAGTTCTATAGGACGGCGATCAAACCTGCGATGCTATATGAAGCAGAATGTTGGATGACTAAAAGACAACATATACAGAAGATAAGTGTAGCAGAGATGAGGATGCTGCGGTGGATATGTGGTCACACAAGGCGAGAACGAATCCGCAATGAGGATATACGTGATAAGGTGGGGGTAGCATCAATTAAAGATAAGCTTATCCAACATCGCTTGAGATGGTTTGAACATCTCCAATGGAGGCCTTCTGAGGCACCGGTACGTAGTGGAATTTTAAGACATACTGAAAATGTAAGAAGAGACAGAGGTCGACCAAGACTAACGTGAGAGGAAGCAGTTAAAAGAGATTTGAGAGATTGGAATGTAGCTAAAGAATTAGTTTTGGATAGAAGCGCATGGAAGTTAACGATCCACGTACCGGAACCATAAGAAAGTTTAAGGGCTGTGTTTTAGGCTCTCGGCTCGGATGATAGTGTACAGCTTAGGGTTTTAGCCTTGTAGGTTTTATTATTATTATTTTATTTACAAGGCTCTCGTCTCTTTGATTTTGAGAAGATTTCATTCCTAACCTACCCCAACTTGTTTGGGATCAAAGCCTTTGTTGTTGTTGTTGTTGTTGTTGTTATAGATTAAACAAAAGTGCAGAGTTGCTATACAATTTTCAGTTCTTGTAGCAGAAAGTCCACTCAGTATTATCAGTATCATTGTGGACCTCCTACCACCAGTTTCTCAGCGTTCATAGTAGTGTTTGATAGACTTTTAACTATTGCCTACCTAAATCAGTTGAGCAAACTGATTAATTTTGTCTGACTTTCAGCAAAAGCTGGAATAATCTACATGTTAGATTTTCTAATATCTTTCAAGTAACAACATTACTTACATAAAGAAGAGAAGAAGAAATATAGCTAAAAAATGATAATGTGAAGAAGAGACAAGGAAATCTTGGTTGGTTGTTCACGAAAAAAACGCTTACATGAAGGGAAAACGTAAAATATGTAGCCAAAATCTGTGTAATCCAACAACCTCAGTGAAATCTATGCCAGACACCTAATGTGACTCCTCACTAAGAAATCCAGAAATTTGCAATAAACAGGTGGTCAACTATAATAGGTTTTCCCCATCTTTAGTGTAGCAACCAGGAGCAGGTACAAAGACATGCTGGTTCATTGCATGATCCGACATTTAGCTCTAGACCAAACTTCCATGCCTGTAGATGCTGAAAGAGAACAATTGGAGGAAAACAGAAGGCCTCTAGAGAGAATAAATTAACATAAAGCAGGTTTTCTTTTGGGATAGCATTCCTTGTTCACAAATAAACAAACAACCAAGATGATAGTGTGCTTTAGGCCCTGTTTGGAACGGCTGGGCTTTTCTGAAAAGTGGCTTTTGGCTGTGCTATAGAGCTTTCTGGCTGCGAGCTGAACGGCTGTGCTTTTCTGGTTTGGTGTTTGGCTATCTGGCTTTTAGATAGGCTGGCTGCAGCTTCCGAGATGAGAAATGTCTGAATTACCCCTGAGAACAGTAACGGCTTGTTTAATGTCGTTTAACGCTATTGACAACATTTAACGAGAACTAACGACAGTTGACGATAATTAACGACATTTAAAGACAATGAAGAACTAACACAATTGACGATAACTACCGTAATTAACAATAATTAATGCCGACTATCGCAATCAGGGCAATTGATCGCATTTGACGACGACTATTGCAATATACCGCAATATACCGTAATTTAGCACAATTACCGCGATTAACAACAATTAACGATAATTATTACAATTAGCAATTATTACAACACATAATTATTAAAATAAACAATTATTACATAAATAAATATAATAAATAACTATTATTGTAATTAACAATTATTACAATTACATTTAATAATAATCATTACGAAAAAGAAAAAAAGCTAGGTTAGGCTCGCGGCGGAGGAGGCGGCAGGCGGCGGCAGCAGAATGAGGGGTGGGGTGAGGAGCTCGGCGACGGGGAGAGCGGAGGCGAGGCGCCTCGGGGAGGAGGAGTTGGGCGCGACCGCGTGAGGGGGAGAGAGCGGCGGCTCGGAGAGAGCGGGAGGATGGAGGAGGCCGGTGGCTCGGGAGAACGCCCGCCCCGGAGAGAGCCCGAGGAGGCGGCGGCGCGAGGAGGAGCCCGAGGAGGTGCCGCGGGAGAGAGAGCCCGAGGAAGACGCGGCGCGGAGGAGGGAGGTGGAGCCGGCGCCGGGGGAGAGAGCCCGAGGAAGACGCGACGCGGAGGAGGGAGGTGGAGCCGGCGCCGGGGGAGGGAGCCCGAGGAGGCGGCGCGCTGGAGGTCAGATCCGGATCGGATCTGGATCCGGTTGAGGCCGACGGGGAGGAGGGCGCCGGGGGGAGGAGGAGGAGGGCACCAGGGGGAGGAGGTGGTGGCCGCCGGGGGGAGGAGGAGGAGGGCGCCAGGAGGAGGACGCCCGGGGGAGGAGGAGGCATGCGGGCGGGTGGGGAAGGAGAAGGAGGCGTGCGGGGGAGGAGGAAGAGGCGGGCGAGTGTGGGAGCTGTGCGGGCGGGGCTGGGGGGTTGAGGCCGGTTTTATCGGATGGCAAAAGCGGGTAAATACCATGCAAGTTGAGGGGCAAATACGGAAGGGGGGTGGTGGGAAGCCGCGGAAGCTGGGCTGCGGCGGCTTTTTGGCTTTCGGCTTTCTACGTGTATTGTGAAAAGCGACTTCTAAGAAAGCAACTTCAAAAAGCCTGCCGTTTGGTTCGGCTTCCGGCTTTTTCGGCCGAAAGTCGGAAGCTGAAGCCGAACCAAACAAGGCCTTTGGCTTTCGGCTTTCTACGTGTATTGTGAAAAGCGACTTCCGAGAAAGCCGCTTCGAAAAGCCTGCCGTTTGGTTCGGCTTCCAGCTTTTTCGGCCGAAAGCTGGAAGCTGAAGCCGAACCAAACAGGGCCTTAGTGCATCTGAACCTCACTTTGATACAGCAGGGTATTGAAAACTCTTGCTTGAACATGATACTTTGTCCTAAAAATGAATGTGACAGGTATAAGCCTATTAAACTATATAACAATTAAGAAAATCAACACACGAGACACTTTAAGTTCCAACGGAAGATTTCTAACACCTCCGAGATGCTAAAGGTGCCACAAGCATTGGCCATTACATAGCTTTCATTTTTATATATGGACTAATAATGCTGCTCATTTACTATCTCCACTAGGTGGTGATATCCACGATTAAAGCTAAGTATAAGATTCCCTTAATCTGTAAGCCTGACATTTACTAGTAACAAGTTCCAATAACTTAAGAGATGGCTTTGTCAGGTAGTACCCGGGATTGTCGTTTCAAAACATGTCTTTATGATAAGCTCGAGTGTCTAGTAGATCCTCTTATCTTTTTCACTTCTAGAATTTGAAGGAAAGCTAAGGGACCCACTATTTGCTCAAAAAAAAGGGGACCAAGTTTGTCAGAACTCAGGACACCAACTGGAATAAGATCTTACCTTTCACTGACCAGTGATATTCAGATCTAATCGCTTAAAGGGATTAAATCCTGAACAGCTAGTACGTTCTAATCCAAACCAAACATCTGGTGCGTTGTCTAGAATCAGTTTTTACAATTCGGGACGTAAAATCTAAGAATGATATATATGTTAACGGTATTAGTGGATTTTCCCTATTGTTATGTTTTGACGATTGTGTGTATATTGCAATAGCCCAATGGGCAATACATAGAGTACAAAGGACACAAGTCTAAACCCTAACAATAGGAAATACCACTAATACCTTTAACACCCCCTCAAATGCAAGGCGTATGCAATAGCATTGTACGTATTTGGAAATGGTTGACATTACAATAGGGAAAATCCAAAATCCGAGTCTGGATAATGTCGTCGTAGCGTGCAGCTCATGGAAAATATGTCGAGTATCAAGAGATCTCCTCCCATCCAAGGTCGTGCGATAACCCATAAAGCACAAGATGCAGGGGCTGAGAAAGTAGAGACAAGCGGGAGCAAAGTCGACCGCAACAACACGACGAAGAAGAAACCGATATGAATAGAAAAAGCTGTCAAATCAAGCCGAAGACAAATAGAGAGAAGCATGGTAGCGCAGATCGAAACCCAAGACGGCGGTGGCGTAGTGCACAAGAAGCGCAATGGAGGTGCAATGTGGAAGAAGTGCAGCGGCCTTAGAAGCTCGGGGCGGCGGCTCAGAGAAAAGCGACAGCATCATAACGACTTCTACGATCTGCAGCGGCTCGAAGAGAAGAGCGACGACTGCTGCCATGCGAAAGGGAAGGCGTGAGCCAGGAAGCAATCGGCTGACTGACAAGGGCTTTGTGGCCTCGCACGACTTAGACGAAACTCAAAGATAGAATGTTATGGACTTAGATGGATACAACGGAAGAAACGACATAAAGAAAGAAATGACTCAAATATAACTAGCAGCAGTACTACCTAGTCAGATGCCAGGTACAGCCGATCCATCCCGATAGCATCCCAATCGGGCCAGCATAACTCAAGTCTGCAACCATTTCCTCCCCTGTTCCACAACCACAAACACCACCACCACAACCAACCACTCCAAGAACCTGAGCTGCGTGAGGAGGCAGAAGCGGAGGGAGCGAGAGAGGAGAGGAAGATGAGGGAAGGCGATCGGCTCCGGCACGACGAAGAAGGCGACGTCGAGGAGCTCCAAGGTTAGGCTACAAGCCTCAAACCAAACTCTCCTCCCCCTTCTCCCTCCTCTTGCTCCCCTCTTCCCTCCTCGGAGAGATGGTGGATCCAAGTCGCGATGGCACGGGGTGGCGGCCGGGCGAGTACTGGGCAGCGGCGGCGGATCGGTAAGCGATCGTGGTGCGGCGGCGGCGAGCGAAATGAGGCAAAGATCGGGATCTCGAGCAGAGGAGCTCGGGAGGCTCGGGCGGCGTGGATCCGGGTGGAGATGGAGTAGGGGAGCCGAGGTCGCTACGACGATGATGGATCCGGGCTCAATCCGCCGGATCCCGTCGCCCACCATTGTGCCGATGGCAATGGATGTGGCGACGACGACATCTTCCTTCTCCTCTTTCTACTGCTGATCCAGATCCGGCCGGATCTAGCCGGGAGGTGGCCACGGACGAGGCGATGGCGGTGGCTGCCGTCACCGGCACTCGGAGCAGAGGGTGGCTGCCCCCGGGAGCGGATATTGCTCCTCCCAGGGGCAGCGGGCAGCGGAAACGAGCTGGAGGCTAGGTTGGAGGCTACACAGGTTCGAGGGGTTACGACTGGCGGCAACGGTCAGCAAACCCTAACCCTAACCTTGTTCTGATACGATGTTTTGAGGATTGTGTGTATATTGCAATAACCCAGTGGACAATATATAAAGTACAAGGGACACAAATCTAAACCCTAACAATAGAAAATATCACTAATACCCTTAACAATATAAAAGTTTTGGTCCGCATTTTTAAGAGCGATCCTGAGTTGTGGACAATGAAAAGGTCCCCCTCCATATTTAATCACCTAGGAGCTGAGAGCCTGAGACTTGAAAAGGTAGCCACATCAATGCCATTGTGGCTCCAAGCGGCGTCTTGTGTCGCTCCAATTTAAGTTTTGAGTGCAGCAGGGTTGGTGCAGGAAATCATAGTTTTACTCATTAAGCTGAATTCACAATTACCCTCAACAGTTTTTGTGAGCATAATTTCTAACCTGTCGCTATCAAACAGTAAGTGTAACAGCCCCGATTCTCGGGACTGCTAAACCCTTCGCAACCGCCCAAGATGTACAGTTGCGAAGCAAATAGTATCTCAAGCAAGCTTTCGATTGCAACAGGAACCAGACTTTTGTTATACGAAGTTAAGGTTTAACAACCTGTTTTGACCTGACACGGGCATCCAAGCCCAAAGTTAAATATAATACAAGACAAAAGAACTTCAAACCACAGGTACGCTTGAGCGCAGTCGAGACCTAATAATAGTAGTCGATGCCTTCTGGGGGTCCACCAAAATCTTGCTCACAAGGGTCCTCTGCATTTCCCCAAGTTTCTTCTGTAGATGTTTTACAAATTGCAAGAATGAGTACTACCACCGTACTCAACAAGCCGCATGAAAATGCTAAATAATTACATGCAAGGAGTTCAATGGATGGTTAGGGTTTACCATACTTGGCATATGTGGATGCACTTTGCATTTCAAACAATTTATAAAACAGTAAAAAAATAATAAGTAATAGCATCAGGGGTTTCTTAACAAACTCAATTACCAACTTAACATCTCAAAAACTCTACTTATGCCATTGTACTGGAATCACCCATTAACACAGCTTCATTAACCGGAAGCACGGCGTATTCGAATACCTTTAATTATTCACTCTGCAGAGTTGCCCAACTTTACCCACAAGATATCTCATGCTCATACTGTCAGAACATAGACACGCAATATGTTAGCGTCATGATCGAGTGAGATAACAAAACATTTTCAACGCTCAACCTTTCTAGTCTCTACAGTGAGGTCTTAATCCATACACTCGGAGACCACCGCCAATAGTGGAATCCGTACTCCGACGCTGATGGGCCCATACCGAGGCGGAAACCAGCGAGTGTCCACTTCCGGCCACTCCCGTCCCACACCAAGTTCCTCTGTCCTAACGTACAAGCAACAGATGATACTTGCAGATATTCAATCGGAAGAGCAATGTACTAAGCTAGGGAGTAACGACCACGCTTGTGGTTGAGCGGATTCTATGTCTGTTACTTTGGCACAAGGTTCTTGTCCTTACCTGTCATCTAGTGAGGCGATGATCCAACACCAACTCGTGGCTGTCCACCTCCAGATCTCACTGATGACTCACTTTTAACCTGAGTCTATTGGGTTGTACAACTTCCTGGATCCAACCCTTAACTCACCACCAAAACCATTGGCGAAAAGCCAATGCTCTCTTTTGATTGATGAACACGGTTTTGGTGACAAAGCTACCTTGTATAGATAATATTTTATGTGGACTAAACTTGTCAAGGTGAATATGGCCTACAAAAGTTGGGTGGGTTTGTTTGTGGGGTATTTAGGATGTAACTAATTGTCATGGCATTCAAAAGTATTATTTTAATATTTAAAGTAATTGGCACACACATACAGTAATGAAAGTAATAATACATAGATGAACTGTAGGTTCAAAATGATCAAATAATGCGACTTGCCTTCTTGCACCAAGTCTTCTGGATACTGGTTTTGTCCGGCGTCTTCCGGAGTCTGGTCGTCAAAGTCGTGACCTAGCGCGAAATAAAACAATTCAAATAAAATTCGGCTCGACAAGGAATGAGCTGGGAACAACATGCAAGTAAATAAAACCAGAAAGGAAACATAGAGAAAGGTGGTGTGTGGGATGGTAGGAGTTTTATCTGGTGTTTGATTGGAATAAACGGAGCTGAGATTTGGATCCAAGTACAATAAAAATATTGTAAATGGATAAAGAATCATAAAGGAGGTGGTGTGTGGGATGCTGGAGATTTATCTGGCACTTGTTTGGACTGAACGGAGTTGAGATTTGGATTCACGGGCTCGAAACGGTCGAAAAGAGTATAAAATGTCTAATTAGGGTTTCAGGCGAAAATAGGGTCGGGTAATGAATAGTAGTATTTTTACTATTCATCTACAAATATTGGATCTAAACAGTAACTAGATTTACTGTTTTGGTTTTCGAACAGTAATTAGGGTTTACTGTTTCGGTCGAAAATGAACATGGAATCCCATTTTCGGGTTATGTACAGTGTTTTTGGTTTTCTTCGGACGAACAGTAGATAGCTACTGTGCATTGGCCAGTGTTTGGGTTGATTTAAAAGAATAAACAGTGAGTGGGTTTTCTGGGTTTGAGACGGTCAAAAAGAGTGTAATATGTTGGATTAGGGTTTTGGGCGAAAAAGGGTCGGTCGATGAATAGTACTATTTTACTATTCATGCCCGAAAATGAGTCAGTGGACAATAATAGGATTTATTGTTTTTGGTTAATGAACAGCAAATAATCTGAACATTAAGAGGTTTCACTGTTTTTGGGTGAAAATGAACAGTAAAAGAATTTACTGTGCGATGAACAGTGTCAGGCCGGTTTTTGGATGAACAGTAAATAAATTACTGTGCAAAGGAACAGTGTTTGGGCTTAGGTATGAACAGTAATGGGCTAAGCCCGTTACTGTGCTATGAATAGTGCCAGGCCGGTTTGATTGAACAGTAATGGGTCTAACCCATTATCGCGGCGCCCACGCGAAAGGCCAAAATCTGCGGCCTCAAAGGCCTTTGGGGCGCTGCCATAGTTATAGCGCCTTCTTCTTGCTCTGAGCGCGACGAGTGGGCGGGCCGCGCGGAGGAAAGGAAGGAGCAGAGGGAGCAGCGACGCGGGAGTGCCGGCGATGGCGGCCGACGGCGTAAGGAAGGGCGGCGCGGGGAAAAGCTCCACTAGGTAAGTCTCCTTACCTTAGGGTTTTGCGGGTTGGGGTTGTTTCGGGTGGGGGCGTGGCGGCGGCGGTGGCTCTTGGCCGGCCTTGGGGTAGAAGGTGGTGGGGAGGGGGAAGGGCTCGATGCGGGTGTTGATGGTTGGGCGGGGCGGCTTTTATAGCCGGCAGGCGATGGAAGCGATGGAGCGGCATGCGCGGCACGCGGCGTGGTCGGCGGGAGAGGTTGGATGGCGGGGTGAGGTGGAGGCGGCGCCGGCGGTAGAAGGCGCTGGAGGCGGTGCGTGGCACGGGACGAGAGGTGGTGCGGCGGTCAACAATTGCGGCGCCGCAAAAATGGAGGTGGTGGCGGCGGCGTTGCTGAGGAGGAAGGAGGGGGAGACGCCCGGGAGGGGAAGACGCCTTCAGGCCAGGGAGACGGGAAGTCAAAAATGGAAAGCGGAAAAGGACTGGGATTTGCCGAAAAGGGTAAGAAATCCAAATTCAAACCAAAAACTTTCAAAAATTTTGAAATCCCGAATTTTTGGGTTATTTCAGTAAGGAACCAGAAGTTGCGATCAAACAAATAGAAGGGACGATGACAAGTCGTATGGAAAAATAGAACAGAATAGAAAAAAGGAGTATGAGATCATCTTCACTAACCTATAGCTTATGTAATTTATTATTTGGAAAAACAATTCTAATTTGGCTCCCTGTCGAATCATTTCCTAATGGACTGAAAATTGGGACCTGGGTGCACACACCAAAAGGATATCAAGTTTTTATTTAAGAAAAGCATAAGAATGATTGGTGGGGAGAGGTTCTTGCCTTCCTATGCTCTTCTTGTGATATATACTTTACTCCTTGTGCAGTATGCCCCTCTAATGGTAGTTGTCGGCAGAATAGTCCAGACCAAAAATCTCTATATATAAAAGGAGGCAGAATTGGGGAGCAGGCAGAGACGCTACGTCGACAAGATTTTCATATCTGTCGGATCCACGCTTCTCCATCCCCGACCGTCCGATCGGTACTGAGGCTTCTTCCGCACGCACCGCGCCGCAGTCTGCTTCGCTCCGTTTGCCACGCAATCTGCCACACGCCCATGCTCCTCTCTCTCTCTCTGGATTCTTCGGTTGCATCGCCTGCTCTTTTCCCCATCGCCCCATCCTCCTTCGCCGCACTCCTCCCCCAAGCTCCTTCCTCTTTCCCGAAAACGCCTCCTCCCCCGCCCCCGCTTCCCCCTTCCTCTCCCCCGTCCCCGCTTCCACTACCAGCGTCACCCAGTGGCTTGGTTCGCTCCGGTTGCAGATCATCCGCAAGGGCTTTTACCAGACCAAGAACGTGGAGAACAAGGGCCAGGTCTCATCTTCCCCCCTCTTTTTTCTTTCTTACATATTGGGTGGTGCTGATGTGGGGGTACCTCCCTGGCGTCTCGCCGCAGCGCTGTCGCTGCTCGGGCCCGTGCCCGACGGCCGCCGGCGGCGATGGGTGGAGGGACGTGTGTGGTGGCCGGTGCGGCTTCGCCATGGCCATCTCCAGTGACGCCTCGCGTTCTCCTTTCTCATTGTTGCTCTGTTTGTGTTCTGTTGCTTCCAGTTCGTTCGTTGGTTCTTCATGTGGGCTGCGGTAGAGCTAGAGCTGCTGGGGATTGTCAGATTTTGTGTTTTCTGTGGCGGATTGCTGGTAGGAATCGTTTAGAGGATTTGGTGGAAACTTGCGAACTAAGGATTAAAGGATGGGCTTCTGGAGTACAAGCTTACTGCCGAGTGCATTTTAGGGGGGGGGGTTGATGTTTGCGTGAGTAATGATTCGGATTGGGAGGTGTCTCTCTTGAATTGGTGCGGCAAGGCCGAGCTCAGAGTGGTTTGCATATTCTGATGTGTTGTAAGTAGAATCATTTGTGAGTGCTAAGTGAATGTATTAAGTGGGGATTTGTTTATCTATCGAGTGTGAAATGTTCAAAGAGGACTAAAGCATGGATCATGTTTGTGAAGCAAAGCTTATTTCTGAATTTTCTGAAACCTTGTTCCTGCGATGCTCTCAGGGATCAAATCATAACTGGTGTGATTGAAGAAGAAGAAGAAGAAGAAGGGACTCATATTTTTAGTTGTCTCATAACCATGGTGATATGATTGGCTGTTCAAATCTTTGTTCGCTTGACCATGATTGCAAATTTGTGCTTTTGTTGGTTGGACCAAGTTCCACAAAAAACGTTGAAGAACCAAATCAATGTAAGATTCAGACTGTTAGTTCTAGCTACCATCATGAGATTGCATTTGTTCAGTGATATGCCAAAATGAACGTTTTCCCCCATTAGTACTATGATCTGGTTTGACTTTATACTGAACTTGGGGTTTTCATTTGTTTTAGAGTCCGGAAAACTCCTCACTTGGGGTTCTACTAATGATATGGGCTAAAGTTATGTGACTGCTGGGAAGCACGAGGTAAGGTTGCGATATTGATGTTTGCTCTCCTCTTCACTATGAGAATACTCAGAAGCTATTACTAAAGGAGCATCTTACACCTATCAGGAGACTCTAGCTTTACTCATACAGCAGCGCATTACAAGTTTTAGGGTTTCTTTCAAAGTTACAAAACACTCTTTTGCTGCATTGTATCTCAAACAATATGCTTCTGTTCATTTTTTTTATTTCTAGACTACGGAGTTTCCTCCCATTTGGAAGGTGTCCATTGTTTCCTTCACAGTTATTTATATGTATATTGAGTTGTCTTGCACTAAATTTTCAGTACTGTTGAAGATGAAATATTTGTGAACCAGGAAGCTGATCCAGATATACGCGATGATCATGAATTAGACCAGAATGGAGTTACTACTATCAAAGATATAGATGTCAACAAGAAAAACTTAGAACGGTGCACAAGTCAGTATAAGGTATATTTCCTTACAATTTTCATTTCTTGTTACATGCTTCTTTTATGTGCATGCTTGTATGGCTCGACATTTTGTACCTTTTTGTTGTTAGTTCTGATGTGCTTCTTAATGCTTGCCCCCTCTATATCTTGTCTGGATCTACATTTGAATTGTTTTATCAGCCTTGCCGATTCTGCATGCTAACTTAGTACTTTCTGCATACTAGCCTTACACCTCATATGCTCTAATTTTGGGCTTTATGTGTATCGAATCCACTGATTATATGCTGTAGGTTTTAACTCCAACAAATACATGACCTGGAGGAGACACAAATATCTCCTCTCCCTCTAAATAATGTGCACGTCGATTTCCCTATTATATTTCTTGTGACCGGTTTTTTAAAATTACCTAGGAGGCAGTTCATCTTTAAAGCAGTAATACTGGCTATATGGTAGTTGTCATAAAATGTTAGCACTCTACAATGATTTTAGTTGGTTCATATCATTGTTTTTCATAGACTTTTGCTGCCTTCCATGATATTCACTCTTTTCGACCTTTGAGTCCTCGAGAATACCAATACTGAACGTTTAAAGTTGTGGTCTCGTGCAAGCCAAATGTACAATTCTTAATTTCTGATGCAATTTGCCTCAAAGTCTACTTATGTATTTTCTCAACTGTTTCATATATTGGAAATGAACCCTGAGGATGAAGCTGAAGAGGATGGTGGTAACATGGATCTGAACTCACAAAGGAAAGGAAAATGTGTTGTTCTAAAGCCATCTACAAGACATGTAAATAAACTTGCTCAACCTTTCTGTGGCGCCTAGACATTTAGTCATATGCATGAACCTTTTCCATGAATTGGCAAACAAGGAATGGAGTATTAGTTTGTTCCAATTTTGTAAACTCTTTATCTCTTCATAGACAACAGCAATTTGGATTTCACTTGGAGTTGGTATGTTTTTTTTTTTTGGCGTCAAGCTCTCCTGGGAATTGATACCATCAATCAGAGATAAAAGCACTATTGAAGTTGAACTATATATTATAGTTGTGTACAACATTAATATCCTGTTCTACACAATATTTTTGCTCTTAATTAATTTTCTTTGTAACCATATCTACTCTTGAGTGTGGAGTTATGGACTATTTGATTTTAGACCCTGACATGACTTACCTCCACATACCATTTGATGAACTACATTAGTTCTATCTCCAGAATTCTCTTTTCTTTAGACACAAATACTTGCGTTCGCCTTTGCACGCCAAGGCGCGCGCAGGTTTCTAGTATTGTATAACATCAAACATGCTATGGCTAGCCCACCTAATGGAGCAATGGTAGTCTGCATAAAATTCAAGCTACCTGTTCCATTTCTTGTTCTACTTATATTCCTACAGTCACCGATGTTAGAGATGTATATGTATAGTTTGTAATTCCCCATTGTTATAAGGGGTTCTTTGCATATTCACCGCATGTACCTGTGTATATATACTGGCCCATTGGCCTCATATTGAATACAAGCCCTATTCATAATATGGTATCAGAGCAAACCTAGGTTTTGCCGTCGCTCCGCTTGTCGCCGCCGCCGCCGACGTCGTCGGGTCTGGAGTTCGTCGCCTTGACGTCTCGGCTTGAGTCGGCCGGTGCCGCTCGTCCCTCCCACCACCAGTGCCAGAGCTGCCGCGCCGCCGGAGAAGCCAGAGCTGCCGCGCCGCCGGCTTCTCCTCCCCTAGCCGCCGCCGTCGGCATCCACCACCCGTGACCGCGCTGCCGCGCGCGCGCTTCTCCTAGCCGCCTAGCCGCTGCCGCCGCTGTCGGCATCCACCCCACCGTGCTCCTTGGCCTTCGCCCTCGCCAGAAGCCGCCGAGTCACCGCCGCCGGATTCGCCACCTTCATCACGTGCGCGCGGTGCTGTTCTTTGGCGATCTTGTCGCTCAAGCCCGAGCCCGCGTGAGCTTCTTCCGCCGGCCCCGAGGCCGCCACGGGCTCCGTCGCGATCACCGCGGTGTCACCGGTCTCCTTCGCGCGTCGCCTTCCGATCTCGCCGGCACCGCCGCCGCTGACCGACGGGAGGCGACGAGAACTAGGGTTCCCGTGCGTGTGTTGCGGGCTGAGCTTTTTCAGCCGGCCCATTAAGAAAAAGGAGAAAGTAAAAAAAAACGTGGTTCTAACCGCCGCGCCGTCCAGCGCCGCCTGTTAGACTTCGTTGTCCTGGTCGTCGCGCCGTTCAGCGCCGCCTACCAATGGGCACCGTTTCCCTCCCTCGCTGCTCGGTGATCTTCGATGGTGTTAACTACACCGACTTCGTGTCTCACATGCGCATCCACATGCGTGGTCTTCGTCTATGGGGCGTCCTCTCTGGCGATGTTACATGTCCGCCTTGCCCTACACCTCCGACGGAGCCTACGCCTGTTCCTTTGCCCCCCAACAGCCGACAAGGCTGCTGCTGAGACCGCTCGCCTTGCTGATGATGAGGCTATCTCTGCCTACCAGGAGGCTCTGGACTTCTACAAGGATCGTCTGACCGCCTACACTCAATGGTACGACGACGACGCTCGGGCTGCTGCTGTCCTCATCGCCAGTATCCAGCCTCAGTTCTCTTCTGAGGTTGTGGGACTCCCTACTGCTTTCCAGATGTGGACTCACCTTCGTCAGCACTACGAGCCCTCTGGTGATGCTCTCTACTGTCCGTAGTCCGCCAGAGCACTCTCAAGCAGGTGATGCTCTGTTGGCGCTTTTACGCTCGAGCTCTGGCATCGGCGTCGGTGGACTCTCTCCGCGACCGCCGGCCGCCGCTCTGTCGATCTTTGCCTAGTATGACGTCTTGACGACCGAGTTTCAGCGGATCTACGAGTTCCTTACTGCGCCGTCTGAGTTCGAGCAGCGGCGCGCCTAGCTCCTTGCACGCCACCTCGTGTCACTCTCCGAGGCTCTTGCGAGATACGTGCGGAGGAGACTCTTTGAGTGGTCTTGGCTGTTGCCACTCCCCTCCGTGCTCGCCGCCGCCCACTGCACACCGACGGCTCCACACGTCGACATCGCCTCCTCCAACGGCGCCCACGGTGGTGGCGGCCGCCCTCCATCCGGCGGTGGTCGTCCTCACTGCTCCTACTGCAATAAGGTCGGCCACATTGAGTCCCAGTGCTATAAGAAGCAGCGGCATCTTTCTCGCCGTTCTTCTCCTAGCACCGCATCGGTGCTTCTATATCGGCGCATCGACTTCTTGAGTTTCTCTCACTGAGCAGGAGATAGCCAGACTTCGACGCCTGCTTGCCGCTTTAGGTTCTCCTCGGATGTGTTCTCGCAGCTCGCTAGTGACTCTTTGGGCACTGAGAAACCACCTTCTACACAGTCAGGTACCTCCCCGTGGATTCTTGATTCTGGAGCATCTTTTCACATGACTCTGATCCTTCCTCTGTCTTTCATTACACCCTTGATTCTCCCGCCGGTGTTCTTACTGCTGATGGTATATCTCTTTCTGTCTCTGGTCGAGGCCCTCTTAGCAACTCTTCTTTTCATGTTCCTTCTGTTGCTTATGTTCCTCGCCTTACCATGCAGCTTCTTTCTCACGGGCGACATCGATCTTGGTTGTCGGGTCATTCGACTCGACTCTTGTTGTGTTCGGGACCGCGCGACGGAGCTCGTTGGTTCGACCCTCGACGCCTTGACTCACGGCGTCTCGGGAGCTTGACTGCTTCACCTTCCTCCGCCGCTACCGTTGCCGCGGCCTCTCGGCTTCTACCACTTCGCCTACCGGCTCTTTCCAGCAGTGTGGCATCACCGTCTTGGTCATATGTGTGGATCTCGCCTGCCGCCTTTGGTTCGTCGTGGTCTTCGGGTGCATCTCGGGAGATGTGTTGTCGAGGTGTAAGTTAGGTAAGCAGATTCACTTCCTTATCCTCATAGTGAGTCGGTGTCTCGGCGTCCTTTTGATCTTGTTCATTCGGATGTTTGGGGTCCGCTCCTTCGTTTGAAAGGGGTCATCGATATTATATCATTTTATAGATAATTTTCTCGTCACACTTGGATATATTTCATGTCTTCTCGTAGTGAGGTCTTATCTATCTATAAACAATTTGCCACTATGGTCCATACACAGTTCTCCACCCCTATTCGTGTCTTTCGCGTTGACTCCGCTGGCGAGTACCTCTCTCGTTACCTGCGCAGCTTCCTTCGAGCGCGGTACTCGCCGATTCTCTTGTCCCGTGCTCATGCTCAGAATGGTGTCGCTGAGCGCAAGCATCGTCATCTCCTTGAGACGCTCATGCACTGATGATTGCCGCCTCTATTCCACCTCACTTTTGGGCCGAGGCTGTTTCCACTGCCACCTATCTCGTTAACATCCACCCTCTTACGCTCTTGTGGTGCGATTCCTGTTGAGCGTCTTTGTGGTCTTCTTCCTGACTACTCTGTCCTTCGTCTGTTTGGCTGCGTTTGCTATGTTCTCCTCGCCCCTCGAGAACGTACCAAACTAATCGCCACTGTTGAGTCTGTCTTTACGGGATACATCTGCGAGCACAAGGGATATCGGTCTTTGGGATCTGTTGGTCGACGGACACGGATTTCTCGGGATGTGACTTTCGACGAGTCTCGTCCCTTCTATCCACGTCCTACCTCTCTTTCGGCTCCGGCTTCCTCTGTGGAATCTCTGTCCTTTTTGACCTTTCCAGATACACCTATATCTGTCTTACCCTCATCCACCCGTCCCACTGAGTCTCCACATATTCCTCCTGTGGCCTCTCCGCCGTTGTCGTCGCGCCGATTCGTCTCTGCGGCTCCTCGGGCTCCTCCCACTACACTCGTCTACACTCGTCGACCTCGTTTTGAGGATCTTCCCGATGAGCCATCTTCTCCGATGTTCTATCTTCTCATGATGATCCATCTTCCCCGATGGGTTATCTTCTCCTCGCTACGCCTCCGCAATCGTCGATCGATTCGCCTCCGCTTCGTTCGGTTTTTCCGTGCGGCTACTCTTGAGCTGTCTCCTATCGGGATGTCATTACTCATCCCGAGTGGCGCATGCTATGGCCGAGAGATTGCTGCCTCGAGCGCGTCTTTGGTACTTGGGATCTTGTTCCTTTTCCATCTCACTCGTCCCATCACGTGTAAGTGGGTCTATAAGATTAATACTCGCTCTGATGGCTCTCTTGAGCGCTATAAGGCGCGTCTTGTTGCTCGTGGCTTCCAGCAGGAGCATGGTCGTGACTACGATGAGACTTTTGCTCCTGTGGCTCACATGACCACTGTCCGCACTCTTCTTGCGGTGGCGTCTGTTCGCCACTGGTCTGTTTCTCAGCTTGATGTCAAGAATGCCTTTCTCAATGGCGAGTTGCGTGAGGAGGTCTACATGCTTCCGCCACCTGGGTATTCTGTTCCTGAGGGCATGGTCTGTCGTCTTCGTCGTTCTCTCTATGGCCTTAAGCAAGCCCCTCGTGCTTGGTTTGAGCGCTTCTCCTCTGTGGTCACTGCTGCTGGCTTTTCAGCTAGTGATCATGATCCTGCGCTCTTTGTCCACACTTCGTCTCGTGGTCGGACTCTTCTTCTTCTGTATGTTGATGACATGATCATTACCGGCGATGATTCTGAGTACATTGCCTTTGTCAAGGCTCGTCTTAGTGAGCAGTTTCTTATGTCGGATCTTGGTCCTCTTCGTTACTTCCTTGGGATTGAGGTTACTTCCACTCCGGATGGTTTCTTTATGTCCCAAGAGAAGTATATTGGGATCTTCTTGATCGTGCCTCTCTCATCGATCACAGATCGTTGAGACTCCCATGGAGCTCAATGTTCACCTCCGACTCTCTGATGGCGAGCCTCTTTCTGATCCGACTCGCTATCGTCATCTTGTTGGGAGTCTTGTCTATCTTGCTGTTACTCGTCCAGATATCACATATCCAGTCCATATTACGAGTCGGTTCAGATCCGCTCCCACTCAGGTCCACTACAGCCACCTTCTTCGAGTTCTGCGATACCTTCGTGGAACTATCTCTCGTTGTCTTTTCTTTCCAAACTCCAGCTCGTTACAGCTTCAGGCTTATTCGGATGCTACTTGGGCGCGATCCCTCGATCGCGGTCTATCTCTCTTCATGTGTTTTTCTTGGTGGTTCTCTCATTGCACGGAAAAGGAAGAACAGAACGCAGTGTCCCGTTCGAGTGCAGAGGCTGAGTTGCGCGCTATGGCTCTCTTGACAGCAGAGATTACTTGGCTACGGTGGTTACTTCAGGATTTTGGTGTTTCTGTCACTACACCGACTCCTCTCTTCTCCGACAGTACAGGTGCTATCAGTATTGCCTGAGACCCTGTGAAGCATGAGCTCACTAAACATATTGGTGTTGATGCTTCCTTCATGCGGTCTTGTGTGCATGACCAGGTGATTGTTCTTCAGTATGTGCCTTCAGAGCTTCAGATAGCGGATTTCTTTACGAAGGCCCAGACTCGCGCACAGCACGGTTTCTACCTCTCCAAACTCAGTGTTGTTGATCCACCATGAGTTTGAGGGGGGGTGTTAGAGATGTATATGTATAGTTTATAATTCTCCATTGTTATAAGGGGTTCTTTACATATTCATCGCATGTACCTGTGTATATATACTGACCCATTAACCTCATATTGAATACAAGCCCAACCGACATATTGGTCACCCACAGCATGAGTAGTAGTCCATGTGTTACTATGTCAACGACTATGGGAACACGTGTGAGCAAAAGGAGAAAATAGGCAAGCCCCATGTGATTTCATCAGGTTCACAGTAGTTTCATGGAAACTAGGCTGTTTTTCCGATAAATGAATGATTGCTTGATTTTTCTTCTCAATTTCCTTTTTTTTACTTCTCACACGCAATTCTTAAATTGCAATTCTTAAATTTCCATACACATGGAAATTAAGCATTCAAATCATGACCTTATTCCTCTAATACTACCAATACAAAAGGTAGCTGCTCTGAAGAAATGGGCAGTCAAGTGTATCCAATAACTGGATCAGTAGTGTAGAAAGTATCTCTGTTGTATCCATTGAGAGGTGCATATATTCGAAACCACCGAGGCAAGTCGGGATTGGACAAAAACAAGCGCCCATATGCTACCAAATCAGCATAGCCATTGCAGATTGCTTTATTTCCATCCTCCCTATCGGAGCCACCAGCTACGATAAATGTCCCATTAAAAGCATCCCTCATGGAACGAAGACTATGGGGAGTTTCAGCTTTTTCGCCAATTTTTATCATCCGTGGCTCCACCATGTGACAATTGAGAATTCCAAACTTATTCAACGTGTTTGCCATGCAGGGGTAGCCACTAGGGGGTTTCATTAGGCTCGAGCCCACCCTCTGTCAGCATCGGTAACCCTGCGCGATGTATCTTCATTGTATTTATTTTTCCCCCTTTGTTTCTCTTATATTCATGTATAAATTTTGATTGTACAAGACTATGTTTATATTAATTTAGCTTAGTCCTCTTCAGTTTCTAGTAAAAAATAGTTTAGTCCTTTAAGTCTCCCTCTATTTTTATCCTGGCTTCACCACTACGGTGTAGCACGTTAAAAAATGCGCACAAGGAACTAGTTACTACAACCCTCTATTTGGACCACACCATTCGCTTCAAATCCAAAAACCCATATTCACTATAAGGAACCCACCGTTAATGCAAAGGCAGATGATACGCTACCTATGAAGATGGATGCTTCTATAATCTATACTCCATCAACAGATATCATGTACTGTGGTACTAGATCCCAAGGGCGGATCCACTGGGGGCTTCGTTAGCCCCACCCCCTGCCCTCGTCGGTGGCATGACCAATGGACCATGGATGCAAGAGCTGAAGGTTGAGGGAGAAAGGGATTAGAAGTCATATGAAAATGGGTCATTTCTCAGTAGTCGACTCACAGTTGAATGAGTAACTAGCAACCACCACACCCCACCCTACCGCACCAGATCAAACGAGCACGGTGTACTTGAGCAAGCACCGGGTAGAGCTGAAACCCTAGCAGAGTAGCAGCATGCCGGTGGGCGGCGGCGGGGCAGAGGCCACGCGGGGAACTAGGAAAGCCAGGGTGGTGGCATGAGGAGGCGCAGCTCGGTGGACGGTAGGAGGCGCGTGGCGTACAGGGAAGCTCGAGTCTGTAGCTTGAGGCAGCGAGCAATGATGTGATGAGCTGGAGCCCGGGAGGGGGAGGGCGGAGGAACCGAGGAGGGGAGGGGATATGTCGGTGACGGCGCCGCTGCGATGATCCACTGCGGCCAGGACCGGAGGGCGGAGGCCAAGGAACGGAGGAGGCAAGGACAAAGCCACAAATGAGGGGTCATTAGGTCGAGCTATCAAGATTACCTTCATTGTACTTCTATCTTCTTCATATATATATATATATATATATATATATATATATATATATATATATATATATATATATATTTGCTTTGCTTCTCTTCTATTCATGATCATAAAAGTTTAAATGACGTAGTAAAGGTTCAAATAGAACAAATTACATGTTTCTAGTACAGTCGACATCACAAAATATAGCTTGTGTTGGTGGGTTGCTGACTATTGATCGATGAAAATAACACAGTGTAATTTATTGTATAGTATGTGTATTATACTAGGCATATATACTACATAAAGGGTTTGCATGCAAAATTTTTGGGGGTACAGCTGTACCCCCATGCACTCGGACGCGCATCCTCTAACATTGCGTAGCATCCGTCGAATCAGAAAGCAGCGGGTGAGATCTTGATTTTTCACCGTAGCAGAAAATTCTGCAGCGAAAACATCGTAGCATTGATACTATTTACAAACATTATAGTGTTACTGTAGCAATTAAACTTTGCCGTTCTTTCCAGATCAGATAGCTCAGATCTGCCAAATGTTAGGACACTGTAGCCCTCTGACATTCCTCATGCACTCATGTGGCTCTGCCCCTTACAACCAAAGGAGGCCTTTTAATTGCTGAGGCAACTGGTGTTTCAGACACTGCTCAAGGGTGTGTATGCTAAGGCTGCGCCTTTTTTAAATCTCATTAGTCATGTTCAATTTCTCTTTCACGGTTCAGTGATTTCTAAAGATGAAATGTTTCCTGTTTGCATGCAAGGTACAAAGATACTCCTGGAATTTGGACAAAGGAGCAAGTCAAAGCATGGAAACCAATTGTGGTTGGGGTTCATGCAAAAGGAGGAATATTTTTCTGTTACATTTACGTAGGAAATCTTTCTAATCACAGTCCGTTTACTACCTCTGATATAAGCTTGTTGTCAAGCTAAATGTAGTGGTAATGTAGTTAATTCGCAAGCAGGAAGACCTCAAATTGGATTTCAGAATTTTGGCTCAATATTTTGTAGGAACATTCTGTAGAATTATTCACCGATGCATAGAATTATTCACCGATGCCTCATGGCAACATAAGTTATGTCATCTTTGTTGTTAATGAAAATGCATTGGCAAATCCATACTCATTTCTATACTTCTGCTTTTTATTTGTGTGATCACACCAACGCATGTTTGATGTCCTGATGCCTTGCTCACTGATACGCTATTAGAGCTCATAATTCACAGCAGCAGAGATCACAATTCACTCATGCAGCCCACCAAGAATCAGGGCATTATAATTTTGTGGGGCCAAAAATGCCGAAACAACACAGGCAAAGATGATATGCTCAAGTGATGTAATTTTGGTCTATGCACACAAGGCAATGCCAAAATGTCATCAGATTACCATAAAGTTGCACAATCCATTGGCTTTCATCCTTCATATATAGGTGAATTATCTATTTCTAGCATAGCCAATTTTACAAAAATTCGAAGAAGTAACACATACACTGCTTGAAATCTCAATTCATCTCAAGCATCAATCAACATCCTAGCATCTCATTTCTCATTGAAATCAAGGTAGGCTCAAATATCAATTATTGTATAAGTAGTGGATTAACTGCAGAGGACATGCATGCATGTGTTCTGAAATGCTTTGAGTAGATAGTGTACAAAAGTTGCTCTCAGATTTAGTTTCATCATTGAGCTATTGCTATATATCTTGAGTAGTATCATGCTCTGATCAGATTTTAATACATTCAATAAACATATATAACTGCTCGATCCTCTTCTCATTTGTTTTCTTATTGTTTGCAGTCCATCAGATTCCCCAAATTTTAATGACCATACTCATTTCATCAAGAATTACTCTTGTATGAAAATTAAGCATTTTTTTTTAAAAGGAGAAAATTAAGCTTTGAATCAATGACCTTATTCCTGTACTGTCACTCATACAACAACAAGCTACTATGATATGCAGAAAATTCCTTCCTAATAAGGCTCATTTAGACATCTGATGGGAGGCACGGGTAGTCAATGTATCCGATGACTGGATCAGGGGTGTAGAAAGTATCTCCGTTGTACCTGTTGAGAGGAGCATCTATTCCAAACCTCTGAGGTAGGTCAGGATTAGACAAAAACAAGCGCCCATACACAACTAAATCTGCATAGCCAGTGGAGATTGCTTCGCTTCCATCCTCCCTGTCGTAGCCACCAGCTACGATAAATGTCCCCTTAAAAGCATCCCTCATGGGACGAAGACTATGGGGAGTTTCAGCTTTCTCACCAATTTTTACCATCCGTGGCTCCACCATGTGACAATAGAGAATTCCAAATTTGTTCAGTGCATTTGCCATGTACAGGCCTAGAGCTTCTGGGTTTGAGTCTGATGCCTCTGAGTAGCTTGCAAAGGGCGAGAGCCTTATCCCAACCTTATCAGCTCCAATTTCATCGACTACGGCTTGGATTACTTCTAGTGCAAACCGGCAACGGTTCTCTAAGCTCCCACCATATTTGTCGGTGTGATCATTGACTTGGTCCTTTAAAAATTGATCAATCAAATAACCATGAACTCCATGGATTTCAACACCATCAAATCCTACACACCACACGAAGCATGAAGGTTAGATTGTCCTCTTCTTGAGTCAGGAGTCAGGACTAAGGTTCTTGAGTAATTTAATTAGATGTTTGTACAATATGAAAGATTTTTCTAGGAACCTTTATGTGCCAATTTTCTCCTGGTCCTAATTTGGATGATAACCGAGTCTAACGAAACTCAATATATATGTGATTCATTCAAAACTAGAAAACATACTTTTACATTGATCTTAGCATTTGGAATGATGAAGGTGCTCACCAGCTTCAACTGCCTAGCAGCAACCCTGAAATGATTGATGACTAAAGGGATCTCATCAGTCTCTAATCGCCTAGGTGTTGAGAAAGTAGACACATCTATGCCATTGGCTCTCACTACAGGTTGTAGTTGCTTATCAGTGCTGGAAATTGGAGCTTGCCGATATGGTTGAAAACCTGCACCAGGGCATTGAACATGTATTAGTGTGATGTCTCGAAAAAAGAAAGAAATAAAAGAGCCATACGAATTGAAAAGTATTTTTCACCTGTGACAAAAAGAAAAGAGCAACACAAATTGAAAAGTAAGCCTGGAGATGTGCTGTCATGAGATATTGCTGAGTATTTGCAGTCTTCCTACAGAAGGTTGAACTCCAATGCCATTGAGATGCCAAAATTCTTATCATTTATATGACAAGTATCCAATTTGAGGTATTCCTGCTTGAGATTGAACTATACTACCATTACATTTAGCTTGAGAGCAAGCCTATATTAGAGGTAGTAAACTCACTGCAATTGGAGACTCTTCCTGCATGCCAAATCTGGCAGAAAACTATGCCTCCTTTAGCATGAACTGCATCTACAATTGGCTTCCATGCGTCCAATTGTTCCTTTGTCCAAATACCAGGAGTATCTTTGTACCTTGCGTGCATACAGAAACCATTTCTTCTTTAGAAATCGTTCAATTGAAGTGAGATACTAATATGTACTTTGATGTCAGGAAGCCAGGGTGTAAGGATCTGATAAACACACCCTTGAGCAGAGTCTGAAATTCCGGTGGCCTCAGCAATCAAAAGACCTCCTTTGGTTCTCTGCTCATAATACAGTGTGGCATGTGGCTGAGGGACATTACCGACGGATCACTGCCTTGTCAGTTGTGCATGAACTACCCTAATAGGTAAAGATTTCAGATACAAATGGATCATCACGAAAGAGAAGAGTGGAAGCATGCTGCTTGTAAGGCACAAGCCACAGGTACACACTTTCAGACCAAATTCATTGGATTTCTTTTTCTACATGTAACTCTTAAAATTAGTCAGCAACAACTGGTTTGCCAATATAACATTGACCATTATTTTGAAGCAGTCAATTTTGTGTTGAAAATTTTCTCACATACATATGCAGGTTATTTTCACTGTGTGAGCCATCCCCAAACAAAACTGGAGACTTGAGAACAATTGATTGGTCAATGCAGTAGAGACCTAATCAATCATTTCTTGGAGGACTAACTGAAGATCAGTTGCTTTCAATTGGGGTTTGAGAATTGGGATCAAAGAAGAGTAGAGAGAGAGCCAGAGCCAGAGAGGGAGAGGGAGAGGGAGAGGGAGAGATCAGACTTTCCCATCCTGTACGGGGTGAGGAGGGATTGTGCTTGTAGCGTTGCTCATCTAAAGCTCTTCTTGCCCCTCTCTTCCCTGCTAGTAGTGTGTGTGTCGGACCCGGATTTTCTCAATCCAAATCCTCTGTGAAAACACCGTGTTATTCCTGGGATCAGTAGATAGCACCCACAGGCACATTGCTGAATCATTCATACAAGGCGTGATCTAAAGCATTCAAATTTATTACAAACATTAGAGTGAGATAGACCACGTCGGGTCGAGTTTTACAGAAGAGCCGAACAGGCTAAATGCTTACATTACAAAATATGCAAAAGCGGTAGCGGAAGCAAAATGGGTAGAGCTCATCTCTCCACAGGCAAGCGACTGCGGTGACCTGTGTACGACTGATATTAACCAAGGACTGGATAATATCGGTTGTACGCAAATACCAAACGAGTCCACTTAGACTGCGGCGAGGCCTAGACTACAGAATCTAGACTACTCTTCATCATTTCCTTGCCTATTGGCTCCTGGATCCTCGTAGTACGCATAATCTCCTTCATCTGCAGCCTCTGAGGGTTTTGAGAAAAAGAGCGAGGATGAGTACTACTACCGTGCTCGCGAGCCAACACACAATACAATAATATGCATGCAAGGATTAACAAGAATGGTTCGGTTCTTTTATTTGTTAAAACAATGTTTTCAACTATCATAATTATAAAATTCTATCACTTAGCATTTTAACAAATTGTATTTTGTTAAAGAGAGTAATTGTGCAATATTTGTATCAGCAGAGGTTCTCTCCATCGGAAACTCTACCTGATGTTTATTTGATCAAGTTAACTGTGTATTAACATCAGTCCAAAACTCGTGTAAAATTCAATCTCAGGGCTAGGTGAGCCCGCCATAATTTTCATACCACCCACAAGGTTTTTGAAATAGAACTAACTCAAGTTAAGTTCTCATGTCCGCCTTTGACCGTAGGCACGGCTGTTTAAACAGTTTATTACTCTGCAGAGATTGTACACTTTACCCACAAGAGACGATTAACTCGTTGCCCTACATGATTCCTTAGTCATGTAGTTGAGAGGTCGTCACAATAACCTTTCTAAACATCTCGCCCCTTTTGTCATTTCACCCATATGGGGTTGCGCTCATATGTTGCGCGGGATGCCCACCTCAGCGACTGACGTAGCGTGGCTACGCCTCAGCGACTGGTGAACTTCACCCTTGACTCGGTGTCCCATCAAGCCTGACATACCCAGAGCTTGCGCCCATTTATTCCTCTAGCGAGACGACTTTCAGGATTTGATAAATTTACTAAGCTAAGTCGCAGTTTGTTGCAGACTTTTAGTTGTACTTGTTTTACACGGGAGGTCGTGACAAGATTAAGTACTTAGGGTTATCTGGGCAGTTCATTCCACATACTGTCCACAAAACAACAGTTCTTGGGCTACATTAGCACCCATTGTCATACCATCCACCTCACCATCCACCCAGATAGCAACAACAAGTTATTAGAGTTTTGAGAAATAAAACCAAATTACCACATTTATCTCAGTCATAGACCACCAATGACTGCCCAAACCATTTTCATGTTTGAAGAGATAATGATTGAGACATTTTTAATGCCCCGGTACTCAAGCAAGACTAGCATGTCGCTTAAGTACAACTTATAGTTAGTATTACCACATAGTTACTAGGGTGACAAGGATTAAAGGATTCAAGTTGTCAAGGATGGCATAATAATTAATTAATCATCAAATGGGTATTTAACTACCTTAAGTTTTAACATACATTTGCTTAAAGAATTAAAGCATGCAATTTGCTATTTTAAAAGAATATAATTTGCATAAAATATAGGCTTAATATGATCAAAGTATTGACTCGCCTTGGGTGAAGGCAAGGGAGTCCTGATAGTCTTGTTTTTGATCAACTGGGAGATCGTCCGCGTCTTCAAATCCTTTTCGGACGAACGTACCGGAAAAAGACACAACAAGAAAAACACAACAAATAAATACTAAGCAACAACAATGAATTCCAAATTAAACAAGATCTATGCCATTATCAAGATCTTGAATTAACAAATTTTTAGAAACAAACTTCATAATTTTCGGAGCTATAACGGAGGAGAACGGGATTTACGAAGTTTGAGAAGGAAATAAAAGAGAGAGAGAAAGAATGGTGCACAGCACAGCGCAATGGACCGGGTTCACGCGCATTGGGGCGCTGGTCCATGGGTACAGGAAGAAGGAGGCCCATTTGGCAGCCAAGGAAAAGGGGGGGTCAAGGCCTAAGACCAGTGGGCCCTCAATCCATCCCCATTCCCATTCAGTTCATCGAGAAAAAGAAAGGGGGAGCAGAGGCAGTGCGAGCGGCGGGGAGGGCGGTGGCGGCGCCAGTGGGTGAGGCGGCGGGGAGGCAAGCGAGGGGGCGAAATGGGGTCTTCGGAAAGTGGCGACCCCATAGGTGTTGGCGGCGGTGCCGGAGAGGGGCGAGAGCGGCGGCGGCTCCACGGGTTCATGCGGCGCCGGAGATGGGGTGGCGGAGCGGTGAAGCTTGTGCGCGCATGGGCGGTGCGGGAGCTTGGGGAAGCCGGAGGGATGACCTGGGTGGCCTGGGGGTGGCCGTGGAGGTCCGGCGGCGGCGACCTGAGGCGGAGGAGAATTGGCGCCGGTGGTGGAGGTTCTTGGCGGCGGGGAAAGTGAATGGGGGTGAGGGACATCTTCCTCAGCGTCGGGGGCTCCTCGTGACGGGGTTGGCCAGGCGAGGGGCTCACCAGAGTGCCAGCGCGGTGGTGAGGCGGCGTGGCCAAGGTGAGTCTTCTTCAGCTCTTTTGCTCTCGGGAATAGAGCTGGGAATTGGGTCGCGTCGCGCGCGCCCGCCCACCGTGCCGGTCGCATCGCGCCGCGTGCGGCTCGGCGATCACCTCGTCGCCGCGTCGCGTGCCGCCCACCTCGCATTCGGCCGTGCCCGTGCACGCCCAAAGCCCGTCGTGCGTCGTGCGTGCGTGCCACCAAGCCCGACCCTAAGTAACTATTGTGGCGGGCGGCGGCGGCGGCGACCGCCATCTTCATTCCTCTCGAGCGGTCGTGCTCGCCTCATTAAAAACCTAGTTAAAATTGAATTAATTGCGTAAAAACATGGGCACAAAAATATTTCAGGGAAAAGGTGAAATTTTCTTAATATTTTACAAATACAATGTTACTGCCTCGTTAAAAACCTTACGCCCCAGAGTGGGGTTCCCCGAGTAAGGAAAAAAGTACAGTAACAACATGTGTACATACTGACTACTCATCAATATCGAGATCGTTCATGCGTTCAAGGTCAGCGTACGCCTTCGCGATCTCAAGATCCTCCAGTTGATGTTGTTGCCGCTCTTTAGCCAATTCCCAATCCTTGGCGCATGTGATTGCCTCCACCATCCTAGGCGTGAGGGATGATCTTCTTTCTTCAATTATTCTTCCTGCCATGTTGAACGTTGCTTCTGAAGATGCAGTGGACACCGGCACCAACAGAACATCCCGTGCGAAATGTGATAGTACAGGAAATATCCGCTTGTTGTTCTTCCACCACTCGAAAGATCAGGATCGATGTTTGCAAAATCATACTCCAGGTAGTGGTTTAGCTCTGAGACAGAATTCCAGTTTGGGGTCGCCTGAGGCTGAGAGGACGAAGAACTGGACTTGCCCTTTAGCTTCTTCCACAAGTGGGATGTCAAGCTTTTCTTTCCTTGTTGCGTTTGTTGTGAGGCCTCCGATCCCGCGCTACTGCCGAATTTGTCATAATACATACGGAAAATATGAAAAAGTTCCTCTTTGACATGTGCAAAAGCTTCCGAGTAATCAAGATCAAGACATTCACCTATTCCTCCATACCGATCGCAAACGACAACTTTTCGTAGGATCGAAAATGATAGCAAAGCAATACACATGTGAAATAGACTCAAAATATTTAGTAATTTTTTCTCCATTAGTGCGACAAAGATGATTTAAAGGGATCCTTCCTAGATTTGGCAATCTTGTCTGCAATTAACCAAATAAATTCTATAACTAAGCAAGAGGTAGGGTAATAAACACCAGATAACATCTTTGTTGCTTTATAAAAAGGTTGTAAAAACTGTCGAAAATGACTAGCAATCTGCCAATCTGAATTGGTAACTACCAATTCATTTTTTTCAGAGTTAGCATTGACAAAAACAGATATAATATGTTCGTACCCTTGTACCTTCTTTAACATGATGTAGGTCGAGTTCCACCTCACCTTCATGTCAAGACCGAATTTTCTTGGCTCCTTCCCATTGGCTTCGCAGTACTCCGCAAACCTAGCTATCACTTGTGGGGAATTTGTGAGGTAGCGAATAGCGTCGCGGACATTGTTCAAATATCCGCCAATCGCTTCCATACCGTCTTGAACAACAAGGTTCAAGATATGGCATACGCATCTCTGGTGGAGAACATAACCACCAATATACGTCTGCAATCTTGGGGTGAGGGTGTTCATAGCAGTAGTGTTCGCTGATGCGTTATCAAGAGTGATAGAAGTAATCTTATTATCTATCTTAAAATCATCAAGTACGTGTAGTATACGCTCAGCAATAGCCTCTCCCGTATGTGATTCGTTAATTAGCTTAAACCCTATGACTCTCTTGTTCAGTTTGTAATTATCGTCTAAATAATGGGCTACAACACTAAGGTAGGCACTTCTCTGGTGTGATGATGTCCAAATGTCTGAAGTTATAGCAAAAGAGAACTGAACTTGTAGGAATTGTTCTTTTAGCTTTGCTAGTTGCTTATGATACATTCGTAAAATATCAGATGTAGTGGTTCTCCTACTAACATGTTGGTACTATGGGCAAAAGCCGCGTTGGATCATTTTTTCGAATGTGCGGCTTTCACCCATCCTAATCGGTTGATCTTCCGCAACAATATATCTAGCGATTTCCTCACGCGTAAAGCGGGTTGTATACCTAAGTACTTACAGAGCCATCGCCTCAAGTTTAGCTGCGTTGTACTCCTCCTCGGCTCGCGCCGATCTTGCGCAAGCATGCCTTGTAGTGCGGTTCAAGTGCCCCGTCCTGCGCACTGCACGAGCGATTAATTTAGCTTGGCAATAATTACATGTTGCGATATCTACCGCTTGGCCGTCATGGATTTCGGCTCGTGTCATGTGCTTCAACGAGCCGCCCTTCGCCCGCACTCCGCCAATGTTGCCGTCAGGACGCGGGAGAACTCGAGTCCCCATTGGCTCGGACCGCCTCGTACTCCTCGTAGCCCTCTGCATCGTCCATATGATGGTCATCCATGCCGTAGTCTCCCATGCTTGGCGACAACTGGCGAGCATCGACGGGAGTCGGAGCCGGAGCCGGAGGAGGACTAGGGGAGCGACGGCGAGAGCTTAACTAAGTCGCCCTGCTGTCCTTTTCGTGCTCTGACTCCTCGGTAGCATACCGCTCGGGAGCTCCTTGGTGCTCCGACTCCTTGGCAGCATAATGGATAGATGGTGAATAAATGGGGAGAGTAGATGGCTGTTGAAGAAATGGAGAGATTTGATAGATTGAAGAAATGAGGTGAACTGAGAGACTGAGAGTGAATGAATAAATGAAAACAGAGCTTCGTTTTATAGACACAGCCGCGCCGAACGTTGCTCTTGAGTTCCGAACGTTGCTCCCAATTTCCAAATGTTGCTCCTAAAGTTCTGAGTCCTGATTTCCTAACGTTGCTTGGCATCTTTTTTGTATCAAAAGGTGAGCCATCTCACCTTTCTCGGCATCTCCCCCATGCGGCCATGCCCGTGACCCTCAACGGTCCCTTCTCCCTGCATCGAGACACCATGCCTCACCGCCACCGCCTCCCAAGTCCCAGTCCCTCCCTCTCGCCTCGGCCTCTCCCAACCCGGCCCCCCGTGCCTCCCCCTGTCCCCCCAATCCCCCATCACCTCCCGCCGCTCCCGGCCTCCCCTCTCCCCCACGGCGGCACGACCCCTCCCCCATCGCCTCCCCAGTCCCCACACGGCCACACGCCACTTCCCCATCGCCTCCCGGCCTCCCCTCTCGGCTCTCCCCCACTCCCCCACTCCCCCATCGCCCCCAGAGCCTTCCCCTCCGGCAGTCCGGCCTTCCCCCATTCCCCCATCTCACGGCGAAGGCGGCCAAGCGGGCGCGGAGGTGGGAGGCGGAGTGTCGCGGCGGGAGGCGGGCGACGCGACGGGGGGCGCGGAGGCCGAGCGGCGCTGGAGTCGAGGCGGGAGGTGGAGCAAAGGATACGGAGCGGCGGGAGGCGAGGAGGAGCGGCGGAGGAGGCCGAGCGGCACGGGAGCCGAGGCGGGAGGCGAGGAGGCGCGGTGGATTTGGAGCCGCCTCCCTCTGGTGCTCCATGGTGGTCCGGTGCCGCCGGCTCCCTCACGGCTACCCGTGCGCCTCCCCGGACCGCTCCGACGCGCGCTCGCCTGTGCACCGCCCTCCAGATCGCGAGTGCCCCTTGCCTCTCCAGATCCCCCGTGCCCCGACGCCGCCGGCCTCTACTGCTGGCTCGTGGCCTGGCCTGACCGTCTTAGTCCAGCGCGGCGGGAGGCGAGGAGGCGCGGCAGAGCGGCAGGAGGTGCGAGGAGGCGTGTCGGCCGTGGGAGGCTCCCCGAAGCCCCGCGCCCCTGGTGCTTGCGCCTCTCCTCCCGGCGGCTCCTCGAGGCGGCGTGTTCGCGTGCGCCGTCGCCGCCCGAGCACGGCACGGTTGCCATGCCGTGTCGCCCGACGGGCCGGCTTTCCAGCCCACCGCCCACCGCTCGTGTCGCATCGGCTCGGCTCGCCACGCGGTCGGGCCGTGTCGCGTGCTGCGTGGCGGCCGGCCGGGCCTTGGGCCGCCCGAGGAGCACGCCCGACTCACACTCTACCGGGAAGAAGGGGGAAAAATGAGGGGCACCAGGGGGGATTAAATAGGTTGCAGAGGAAGCTCGCGTCGGGCGCGATAGCACGCGCGCGCGCGCAGCGACGGCCCGTCCCGGCTCTTGTGCGGCGAGGACAAGCGTGACGCGGGCATGCAGCTCGGACCGGGCAAAGCGAGGGCGCGGTGAGGAGGAGCAAGTGGACGACTTCGGTCAAGGGTCGCGAGGACGAGCAAGTGGAGCAGCAAGGACGCGAAGGACGGTGGAGGCGACGGCCTGGGCACAGGCACATGGCTCGGACCAGGCAAAGCGAGGGATGACAGTACGGTGGCGAGGACGCGCGGGATGGGCGGGCGCAGGGAGCTTGACCGGGCGGTGGGGCGGCAAAGACGGCACACAGCACACGGGGTGCAAAGAACGGGGTGCACGGGGCTTGGCGGCTTGGCCTGGATGCAACGAGCAGAGCACCAGCGGGTGCTTGTGGCTGGCTTTGACCAACACGGCCAGAGGACGAAGAAGGCAACCAGCAGGGGGAGGAAGCTGGGCCAAGAAGAGATGGGCCGGGTGGGAGAATGGGCTAGGCCCCAAGGAAGGCTGCGGGCTGAGCCCAACAAAGAGAAGGGGCCAAGATCCGAAAAGAGGAAATTCGAATTCGAATTTTGTAACACCCCCCCTCCCGTTCTTCCTCCCCTCTTCTCTCCCCTTCGCCGACTTTGACCCGGCGCGCCAACCCCACGTGCGGCGCGTCACCTCCCCCACCGACCCGTCCTCGCCGGGCCCCTCTGCGCCAGCGCCCGTCCTCGCCATTGCCACGCCGTCGCCTCCCTCACCCACTCCACTCGCGAGTACGCGTCCACTCAACCGTCGCCGTCGCTCGCCGCCGTCGCTGCCCCGCCGCCGCCCGTCCCGTCCCGGCTTCCTGCACCGCTCCGGTGTGCCGCGATTCCCGGACCCCCTTGTCCTCTCCCCCTCCTCGCCGGCTACAAAAGCCCCCCACCATCTTGCCCTCTCCCACCTCACCTCCTTCTTCCCCAAGCACTACCCAAAGCAAGAAGAGAGTAAAAGAGAGGAAGAAGAAGAGGAGCCGAGCCTTACCGCCTCCGTCGCCGCCCCTAGCCGCACCTCCCGCCGCCCGCCGCCGTCTTCATCATCGCCCGTTGCGGTGGGCTCCTCGTCGCCGCCGCCCCTTGATTCCCCTCGTCGTCGCTGCCGCCGCCCCATCTCCCTCCTCCGCTCGCCGCCGTTCCCATCTCCCTCTCCCCGCGCGCCGTGCGCCGTCTCCCCCTGTCTCGCCCCCGTCTCGCTCGCTTTTAGGGCGACGCCGCGTGGCCGCGCCACGCTTAGCGCTTTTGCCTGTGCCTTGGGCCGGGCCGTTTTCAACTGTGGGCCATTTGCGTTTTTCTTTTTTATTTGATTTTCGTTTTCCTTTTTGTATTTTAATCCTAAAGAGATACTTCAAGTATACATAACTCCCCCATTTCAACTCCAAAAATTGTAAAGTAAATTTCTAAAAATTTGTTAAATCAAGACCTTGCTAATGGCATAGGTTTTGTTCATTTTGGAGTTTAATTGGGTATTCTTGTGTATTTATTAGTCCTTTTGCTGTTGTGTCTTTTAGGTGATTTACCACGTAGAGTTCGGAGACACCGGAGACCTCCACGTTGATCAAGAACAAGACTACTCGGACCCTCTTCCCTACACTCAAGGCGAGTCAATACTTTGATCATACTGAGCCTACATTTTATTCAAATTATATTCTTTTAAAATAGCAAATTGCATGCTTTAATTCCTTAATCAATGCATGTTAATAATTAAGGTAGATAAATACCCAGTTGTAGAATTATTTATTAATATGCCATCCTTGATAATTTGAATCCCTTAATTCCGTTGTCACCCTAGTAACTATATGGTAATACTAGCTATAGGTTGTACTTAAGCGACATGCTAGACTTGCTTAAGTACCGGGAACCTCTGCTGTTATAAATATTACACAATTATTCTCTTTAACCAAATGCAATTTGTTAAAATGCTAAGTGATAGGAATTTGTAGTTATGATAGTTGAAAACATTGCTTTAGCAAATAAAATAACCCGAGCCTTCCTTGTTTAAGCCTTGCATGTATATTATTGCATTGTGTGTTGGCTCGCGAGCACGGAAGTTGTGCTCATTCTCGCTCTCTCCCAAAACCCTTCAGACAACGTAGATGAAGGAGACTATGCCTACTACGAGGAACCAGAAGTCCATGGGCATGGAGTCGATGAAGAATAGTCTAGGTTCTATAGTCTAGGTCTCGTCCCATCTAGTGGACTCATTGGTACTTATGCACATCCGATATTATCCAGCCCTTGGCTAATATCAGTTGTACACAAAGTTGCCCGATCGCCTTGTTCGTGAAGAGATGAACTCTCACCCTTTTGCTTCCGCTATATCTACCGTCGCTCTTTTGTAATGTATTAAATTTGGTCTGTTCGGCCCGTATTGTAAAACCTGACCCGACGCGGTCTATGTGACCTCCTTTGTGTTAATTAATGTATGGTTTGGTTCTACGCCATGTATGAAATGGTTCAGCAATGTATCTGTGCGTGCTATCTACTGATCCAGGGAATAGCACAGTGTTTTCACAGAGAATTCTGGATTAGGAAATCCGGTCCGACAAATTTGAGTTCCAAAATTGCAAAAAGGTTTGAAACACAAACCCGAGCAAAGAAGCTAGGAGAGGTTTTGAAATTAGTTGATAATTTGATATATGAGCGAAGAACGAAACCAATTAAGTATTTACTAATCGTCGTCCGAAAACGGGATGTTACAGTGTGTTGACCGTGTTTGATTCGATGAGTCCGATCAGATTCGTCCAGGAAAGTTTGTTTATGACGGCAATTCTTTCTTAAACACAACTACGGAAGTGAAGTTTGTTTATGGTTTCATCAGTGGTCAATACTGCCGTCACATGCATGATTATACGATGCAGCTCAGGAGTCTTAATAAAGTACCTCTTCAGTCAAAAATTAGTGACTGGGAATCTTTTGAGTATTTACAACGGCTACATGAAAACTATATCTGTAGGGGTTTTTTTCGCAAAAAATACTTTCAAAATGCTATTTGTAAAAGGAGACGTGCAAAGGGAGAGCCTAGCTAAGCTTTCCATGTGCTCCCATGGAATCTCCAGATACATGCACACTAGTCAGTGTCATGGAGCCATTTGGCATGGCACAAATATCTACTTCAAGATCTTACAAACCATTCATTCTTGAGATGCAAATATTCATTTATTCCTTACAAACCATTCATTCTCGTCCCAGTCTAGTGGACTCATTGGTACTTGCGTACATCCGATATTATCCAGGCCCTTGGCTAATATCAGTTGTACCTGAGTTGCCCGCCGCTTGCTCGTGAAGAGATGAACTCTCACCCTTTTGCTTCCGCTATATCTACCGTCGCTCTTTTGTAATGTATTAAATTTGGCCTGTTCGGCCCGTATTGTAAAACCTGACCCGACGCGGTCTATGTGACCTCCTTTGTGTTAATTAATGTATGGTTTGGTTCTACGCCATGTATGAAATGGTTCAGCAATGTATCTGTGCGTGCTATCTACTGATCCAGGGAATAACACAGTGTTTTCACAGAGGATTCTGGATTAGGAAATTCGGGTCCGACAGAGCTGGTATCAGAGCATACGACTGTAGAGTCTTAGTTAGATTGGTCGTTGCCTTAAGGACTCGAGTCTTAATTCCAAAAATTAAGAAAAACTTTGACAAAATATAGTGTATTTATCGCTCTTACTCATCACTCTTAGTTACAGACTTGTCTTTACTTCACTTAAGTTTTACTTTGTTACCGACCTTTCCTGTTTTCAAAATTTTTAGATGGCTACCCGTCGTCGGATGGATCAGGACCTCCTCGCTCACGAGAGAACGAGGAGGATTCATGACATACTTCGCCACCGATGTCTTTGTACCTTGTTTTCCACGCGGCCCACGCCCGGTAGGATGACGAGGATCGAGACCCGCGAGTCACGGACGATGGAGGTGTACCTCTCCGCCGTGGTTGGCGAGTTCACTTCCTACCTCTTCGAGGCGAGGCACCCCGCCGTAGCCGCCATGACGCCATTCAGACGCCGCACGCGCTGCTTCCACCCGCTTGTGTTGGAAGTACGAGGATCTCTTCTTGAGGTCACCCTTACGCTTCTACCCGTATCTCCCGATGAGAAGCGTGTCCCGCGATTTCGACACGAGACGACGACCCCGCATGACGCGCGGCGAGTCCGACTACGCAGCGATGGCGACCACCATCACCGCGCCATGGATGAGATCAGCGGCCGGACACTCCTCACCGGCGGCTATGCCCACTCCGACACCCCGAGCAACATGATCGAGTGATGAAGCTCACTCCGCCGCAGAACAGAGAGGGATGCTGCGGTGCAGAGAGGACGCCGCTCTTGCAGAGTTGGCACGCCTCGAGCCGCCACGGTCCTCGCCCGGCCGGTTGCACTGCTGCCGCCCCGCCCTCCCCCGGCCGAGCCGACGTTCCCGCCCCGAGGACCCCATCTCCGTCTCACAAAGACGCAAGAAGGTGCGCGCGCCGCCCGGCCGTCGCCTAGGAGAGTCGGCCGTGGACGCAGCCCAGCCCACCGCCCGGTTCGACGAGTCGGCCGTGGACGCCACCTCGCCGTTCACGTTCTCGCCCCGCTCGCCGAAGCTTGATCGAGCCGTTCGCTTCGCTCCCGGCAATCGCACACGCTTTGTGGTCGCCCCGGCAGAGCATTGCCATATTAGTTTAGGTTAGCTAGCAGTGCTTGCTGAGCAGTCTTTTGGGTTGCAAGCACTTTTGTTTCTCTCTTTTGTAGACGATGTGTTTGTATTATGTGTCATGACTTAGCTTAGCGTGTAAGCTTTGTTCGAGAGTCATGTAACACTTAACCCCCCCTTAATATAGTGTAGCCGCTCTAGGCTTTGTATTGTACTTGTTTCGTTCTTTTTGTTGGTTTTGTTCTTGCTTGTGTGTGCCTTAGAGGGCTAGCGAACCTCATATACTCCTCTAGTCCTAAGCCGGTGTTTCTTCAGATGCCGCCAAGAAGAGCCGCGCCCATCCGTGGAACCTTCGCGCAGCCGAGGAAGAGGCCGTGGCCGTGGTCGTGGCCAAGGCCGAGGACAGATCGCCTCCTCCACCACCAAAGAAACCCAACAATGACTCAAGTCATGTTTCAACAGACTCAGATTCTTCAGCGTTACTAAGCAATCAACAGATCGACCACCATCGCAACTCCAAGCCGCGATTTTCTCAGACCGACCCTCACCTTTGCTGTAGCCAATGAACCTCTAGAAGCTGAAGATTGACTCAGGGACACTGAGAAGAAACTTCATCTTGCTCGCTGCTCAAATGAAGACAAGGTGGATTTCGCCACCCATCAGCTGAAAGGCGCCGCCGCTGCCTGGTGGGAGAACTACCTCGCCGCCCGAGGTGATGAGAATCTAGAAGAAGAAGAAGCAGAGCGAGCACTAGAAGCCGCAGATCGCACGGAGTTCCACAAGTCCCCGCCACGCGCGCAGAGAAGAAGTTGTTGGAATACAACAAGCAGAAATCGAACCCGCATGGCAGCCAATTCCATGAGAGGAATTCAAAGCCGCTTTCAGGGCCAACTTCGTACCAGCTGGAACAATGAGATTGAAGAAGAACGAGTTCAGAGCTCTCAAGCAGGGTCAGATGTCAGTAAATGAGTATCTAACCAAGTTTAACCAGCTTGCTCGCTACGCCCCCAATGATGTAGCTGATGAAGAAGAGAAAATCGACCGCTTTGTGGAAGGAATGCGTGAAGACATGAGAGGACAGCTTATCCTCCACGATTACTCTAGCTTCCAGCAGTTGGTCAATAAAGCCCTCATTTGTGAAAATGAGAAGAAGACCGCGGAGATTAGCCGCAAAAGAAAGATGTCATTTCAGAGGCCACATGGTAGTTTTCCCCAGAAGTCTACATTTCAAGGCAGTTCATCTTTCAGATCATCTGCAGCCTCCTCTCAGAAAACTCAAGTTTCCACCCCGCGTCCCCAAGGAAGTGGATTCGGTGCTCTCCGCCCCGCCGGGCAACCAGCAGCAGTCAACCCAGCAGCAAACCTCCACTGCTTCGCTTGTGGAGAAAAAGGACACTTCGCCAATCGTTGTCCTACGTCGAATGCTCAGAAGGCTCAACACAGAGTAACGCCGGTTCAATGCAGACCCGACCCCAAGCAAGAGTCACCAGACTTCACAGGCATCAAGGTCTACACCAACACAAAGCCATGGCCGTGTGAACCACGTCACAGCCGAGGAAGCTCAAGGTGCCTCAGGAGTACTAATGGGTACGTTCCCTATTAATTCAGTACCCGCACAAGTTTTGTTTGATTCTGGAGCTTCGCACTCTTTTATTTCAAGAAAGTTTGTTGAAAGGCTTAAGTTGCCAACCTATAAGTTAAAGAAACCCGTGGTACTTAGCTCACCCGGGGGACCCCTTTATGCTACCTCGCCATCCAGGTAGAAATTGCTATGGAACATTCTGGATTCCTAGCAAACCTTCTGGTGCTAGAATCTCAAACATTGGATATCATCCTGGGGATGGATTGGTTGGCCAAATATCAAGGGTTGATAGATTGCGCCAACAGAAAAGTGGTGCTCACCAAGAACCCAGAGACCACAATAAGAGTTAGTGTGGATCGTTCCTCTCCCTTGAACAGAACAATCCACCACCTTGGAGAGTTGTCCCTAGAGACAACGCCTGTAGTTCAAGCTTACCCCGATGTCTTCCCAGAAGAATTACCAGGCATGCCACCAGACAGAGATGTCGAGTTTGTCATCAACGTGAAGCCAGGGACAACCCCAATTGCTAAGAGACCATACCAATGGCACGACGAGCTTGAAGAATTGAAGACGCTTGATTGAAGATTTGCAAGAAAAAGGTTTCATTAGACCTAGCTCATCCCCCTGGGGTTCGCCGGTGCTTTTTGTAAAGAAGAAAGACGGCACCGCCAGATTATGTGTGGATTACAGAGCACTCAATGAGGTGACCGTCAAGAACAAGTATCCCTTACCTCGCATTGATGACCTGTTCGATCAGTTGACAGGGGCATCAGTTTTCTCCAAGATAGACCTGAGGTCAGGATACCATCAGCTTAAGATTAGGAGTGAGGATATTCCTAAAACGGCTTTCACCACCCGGTATGGCTCAGTATGAGTTCTTGTCATGCCGCTTGGCTTGACCAATGCGCCACCTACTTCATGAACTCATGAACAAAGTATTCATGGAATACTTAGACAAGTTTGTTGTCGTGTTCATAGACGACATCTTGATCTACTCAAAGACCAATGAAGAGCATGCCGAACACTTGCAATTGGCCTTAGAAAAGCTTAAGGAGAACCACTTTATGCCAAGTACGAGAATGCGAATTTTGGCTTCATGAAATCGCTCTCGGACACATTGTATCCATTGGAGGAATTGCGGTTGACCCATCCAAAGTAGAAGTCGTAATGGAATGGAAGCGACCCACCTCGAGAATCGAAGTGCGTAGTTTTCTGGTTTGGCGGATACTACCGACGTTTCATAGAAGGGTTCTCTAAGCTATCCAAGCCAATGACCCACCTGCTTAAAAAGGAAAAGAAGTACGAATGGATGAAGCTTGTGAAAGGAGTTTCCAAGAATGAAGAAGAAGTTAACTCGCCTCAAAGATTGATCTGCGGATATACATCAAGACTTGAAGTCTATTGTGATGCATCGCGCCAAGGTCTTGGTTGCGTGCTCATGCAAGGAGGAAAAGTTGTAGCCTATGCTTCAAGACAACTCCGTCCTCACGAAGACAACTATCCAACTCATGATTTGGAGTTAGCGCAGAGTGCATGCCACGAAAATCAGCAGCATTACTTGATTGGGAATCATTGTGATATCTACACGCACCATAAGAGTCTCAAGTATATTTTCACCCAATCAGATCTCAACCTTCGACAAAGGAGATGGTTAGAGTTAATAAAGGATTATAACTTGAATGTCCATTATCATCCTGGAAAGGCTAATGTGGTTGCCGATGCATTAAGCCGTAAATCCTATTGCAATAATGTCATGATTCAAGAGCATCAGCCTGAGCTCTACAAGGAATTTGAAGCCCTCAACCTTGAGTTAGTAGAGCAAGGCACACTAGCCACAATAGAAACGTATCCAACTCTAGAAGAGCAAATCAAGGCCGCTCAAGAAGGATATCCTGGAGTCCAGAGATTCAAGCATCTTATGGCAAAAGGAAAAGCCCCTAAGATGTTAGAAGATCAGCAAGGAATCCTATGGTATGGGAAACGACTCTTTGTTCCCCACCAGAAGGAACTCAAGGATTTGATTCTAAAGGAAGCTCACAGCTCAGCTTACACCCTGCACCCAGGCAGCACCAAGATGTATCAAGACATGAAGATACTGTATTGGTGGCCACGAATGAAAAGAGATATCGCCGAATATGTAGCTTGTTGTGATGTATGTCAACGAATCAAGGCTGAACATCAAAGACCAGCTGGATTACTACAACCCCTACAAATCCCTCAGTGGAAGTGGGAAGAAATCGGAATGGATTTCATCACCGGTTTGCCTCGAACCAAGTCCGGATGTGACTCGGTATGGGTTATAGTTGACAGATTGACTAAAGTCGCCCACTTTATCCCTGTGAAGACAACCTACAAAGGAGACAAGTTAGCCGATGGCTCGTATTGTGTGTTTGCATGGAGTACCCAAGAGGATAGTCTCCGATCGAGGATCTCAATTTACCTCGCATTTCTGGGCTAGTTTGCATGACGCCCTTGGAACCCACCTGGATTTCAGTACAGCGTATCACCCTCAAACCGATGGTCAGACGGAAAGAACAAATCAGATTCTAGAAGACATGCTTCGAGCTTGTGCTTTGGAATTTACCGTAGATTGGGAGAAATGTCTACCGTATGCCGAGTTTGCATACAACAATAGTTATCAGTCAAGTCTGAGAATGTCCCCGTTTGAAGCACTCTATGGGAGAAAGTGCAGAACCCCTTTGCATTGGTCAGAATCTGGGGAAGGATATGTCTTCGGACCAGATACTCTCAAGCAAGCTGAAGAGAAAGTTCGACTGATCAGAGATCGCCTTCAAGCTGCTCAATCAAGACAAAAGAGTTATGCCGACAACCGTCGAAGAGAATTAACCTTTGAAGTTGGAGATGCTGTGTATCTCAAGGTATCGCCACTTCGTGGAACCCGAAGATTCAAGGTTAAAGGCAAGCTCGCCCCAAGATACATAGGCCCGTTTCCAATCACCGCCAAGCGAGGAGAAGTAGCCTATCAACTGGAGTTGCCCGACAATTTGTCAGACATCCACAACGTGTTTCACGTCTCTCAGCTCAAGAAATGTCTCAGAGTACCGGAAGAACAGACTCTGGTCGAAGCCATTGCCCTTCAGCAAGATCTGACTTACCCGGAGCATCCAATCAAGATTCTTGATGTCGTGGAGAAGCAAACCAGACGCCAAATCATCCGCCTTTGCAAAGTTCAATGGAGCAATCACTCAGCAAAAGAAGCCACCTGGGAGCGCGAAGACCAGCTGATGTTGGACTTTCCGACCCTGTTCTCAGAGCAGCCTGAATCTCGGGGTCGAGATTCCGTTTAAGGTGGGCAGGTTTGTAACACCCCCCCTCCCGTTCTTCCTCCCCTCTCTCTCCCCTTCGCCGCTTTGACCGGCGCGTCAACCCCACGTGCGGCGCGTCACCTCCCCCACCGACCCGTCCTCGCCGGGCCCCTCTACGCCAGCGCCCGTCCTCGCCGCTGCCACGCCGTCGCCTCCCTCACCCACTCCACTCGCGAGTACGCGTCCACTCAACCGTCGCCGCCGCCGTCGCTCGCCGCCCCGCCGCACGCCGCTTCGCCCCGCCCCGGCTTCCGGCACCGCTTCGCCGGTGCCGCGATTCCGGACCCCTTGTCCTCTCCCCTCCTCGCCGGCTACAAAGCCCCCACCATCTTGCCTCTCCCACCTCACCTCCCTTCTTCCCCAAGCACTACCCAAAGCAAGAAGAGAGTAAAAGAGAGGAAGAAGAAGAGGAGCCGAGCCTTACGCCTCCGCCGCCGCGCCCTAGCCGCACCTCCGTCGCCCGTCGCCGTCTTCATCATCGCCGTTGTGCCGGTGGGCTCCTCGCGCGCCGCCGCCTTCTTCGCCTCTCGTCGCCGCCGCCCGCCCATCTCTCTCTCCCCGCGCGGCGCCTCCTCTGTCTCGCCCGCCCCGCTCGCTTTTAGGGCGACGCGCTGCCGTCGGCGCGCTTGCCAGTGGGCGCGCGCCACGCTCAGCTGCGTTTTGGCCTGTGCCTTGGGCGGCCGTTTTCATCATGGGCCATTTGCGTTTTCTTTTTATTTGATTTTCGTTTTCCTTTTGTATTTTAATCCTAAAGAGATACTTCAAGTATACATAACTCCCATTTCAACTCCAAAAATTGTAAAGTAAATTTCTAAAAATTTGTTAAATCAAGACCTTGCTAATGGCATAGGTTTTGTTCATTTTGGAGTTTAATTGGGTATTTTTGTGTATTTATTAGTCCTTTTGCCTGTTGTGTCTTTTTCCGGTACTTCGCCTGCGTAGAGTTCGGAGACACCGGAGACCTCCACGTTGATCAAGAACAAGACTACTCGGACCCTCTTCCCTACACTCAAGGCGAGTCAATACTTTGATCATACTGAGCCTACATTTTATTCAAATTATATTCTTTTAAAATAGCAAATTGCATGCTTTAATTCCTTAATCAATGTATGTTAATAATTAAGGTAGATAAATACCCAGTTGTGGAATAATTAATTAATATGCCATCCTTGATAATTTGAATCCCTTAATTCCGTTGTCACCCTAGTAACTATATGGTAATACTAGCTATAGGTTGTACTTAAGCGACATGCTAGACTTGCTTAAGTATCGGGACATTAAAATGTCCTAATCATCATCATTTCAAACATAAAATGATTTGGGCAGTCATTGCGGGTAAATGACTGAGATGGTTGAATTGTTGTATTTTACATCTCAAAAACCCTAAACTGCTAATACCCCGTCTGGGCGGATGGTAAGATGGTGGGTGCGGATGTAGCACGAGAATGGCGGGAATGTGGTTGAGCCGTCCAGACAACCCTAAGGACTTAATCTTGTCACGACCTCCTGTGTATAACAAGTACAACCACAAGTGCGCAACAAAGCGCGACTTGGCTTAGTACATTTATCAAATCACAAAGTCACCTCATTTGGAGGGACAAAGGGCAAAAGCTCGGGTATGTCGGGTGAATGGGACACCGAGTCAAGGGTGAAGTTCACGATCGCCACGAGGTGTAGCCACGCTACGCCAGTCGCTGAGGTGGACATCCCGCGCAACATATGGGCGTAACCCCATATGGGTGAGATGATGGAAAGGACGAGATATTTAGAAAAGTTATTGTGACAACCTCTCGACTACACGACTACGGAATCGTGTAGGGCAACGAGTTAATTGTCTCTTGTGGGTAAAGTGTACAATCTCTGCAGAGTTATAAACTGTTTAAACAGCCGTGCCTACGGTCAAAGGCGGACATGGGAACTTAACTTGAGATAGTTCTATTTCAAAAATCCTTTGTGGGTTGTATGAAAATTGTGGCGGGCTCACCTAGCCCTGAGAACGTTTTTCCTGGGTCTCCTCACCCAGTGTTGTTTAGTGGTGGACGTAACCACGATCAAAATAAGCATGAAGGTGGAGGGAACCTCTGCTGTTATAAATATTACACAATTATTCTCTTTAACCAAATGCAATTTGTTAAAATGCTAAGTGATAGGAATTTGTAGTTATGATAGTTGAAAACATTGCTTTAGCAAATAAAATAACCCGAGCCTTCCTTGTTTAAGCCTTGCATGTATATTATTGCATTGTGTGTTGGCTCGCGAGCACGGAAGTTGTGCTCATTCTCGCTCTCTCCCAAAACCCTTCAGACAACGCAGATGAAGGAGACTATGCCTACTACGAGGAACCAGAAGTCCATGGGCATGGAGTCGATGAAGAATAGTCTAGGTTCTATAGTCTAGGTCTCGTCCCAGTCTAGTGGACTCATTGGTACTTGCGTACATCCGATATTATCCAGGCCCTTGGCTAATATCAGTTGTACACAGGTTGCCCCAGTCGCTTGCCTGTGAAGAGATGAACTCTCACCCTTTTGCTTCCGCTATATCTACCGTCGCTCTTTTGTAATGTATTAAATTTGGCCTGTTCGGCCCGTATTGTAAAACCTGACCCGACGCGGTCTATGTGACCTCCTTTGTGTTAATTAATGTATGGTTTGGTTCTACGCCATGTATGAAATGGTTCAAGAATGTATGCATGCGTGCTATCTCTCGATCGAGGAATAGCATGTGTTTTCACAGAGAATTCTGGATTAGGAAATCCGGATCCGACAAATTTGAGTTCCAAAATTGCAAAAAGGTTTGAAACACAAACCCGAGCAAAGAAGCTAGGAGAGGTTTTGAAATTAGTTGATAATTTGATATATGAGCGAAGAACGAAACCAATTAAGTATTTACTAATCGCCGTCCGAAAACGGGATGTTACAGTGTGTTGACCGTGTTTGATTCGATGAGTCCGATCAGATTCGTCCAGGAAAGTTTGTTTATGACGGCAATTCTTTCTTAAACACAACTACGGAAGTCATCAGTGGTCAATACCGCCGTCACATGCATGATTATACGATGCAGCTCAGGAGTCTTAATAAAGTACCTCTTCAGTCAAAAATTAGTGACTGGGAATCTTTTGAGTATTTACAACGGCTACATGAAAACTATATCTGTAGGGTTTTTTTTCGCAAAAAATACTTTCAAAATGCTATTTCAGAAAAGGAGACGTGCAAAGGGGAGAGCCTAGCTAAGCTTTCCATGTGCTCCCATGGAATCTCCAGATACATGCACAGCTAGCTGTGTCATGGAGCCATTTGGCATGGCACAAATATCTACTTCTGAAGATCTTACAAACCATTCATTCTTGAGATGCAAATATTCATTTATTCCTTTTATTTTACTACTTTGCATGACAAACAACCATCAATTAGTCCAAATGAGTAAATTTTCTTCGCACAGATCAATGAAACGGCACTTCTACACCAAAGAGAAAAAAAAGGCGAATGAATGAAGAGCTTCCAATTGTTACTTTTCAGAAAGCGTCAAGACTCAAGCCTGCTCCCAGATGATCAGGAGCAAGAAGTCACGCCGAGGTGATTCAACTCCTGCTATATGTCATTTCGAGTTCACTGGCTCACACTCCTCAAGAAATGGGTAATCCGTGAAGCCAACAACAGGATCATCGGTATAGAACGTCGATCGATCATACTTGTTAAGCGGCGCATTCAACTGGAATCTCCTCGGCAGGTCAGGATTAGCCAAGAACAAGCGACCGTACACGACCATGTCGGCGTATCCATCAGCCACAGCTTTGTTCCCCTCCTCGTTGTCATACCCTCCGCCAACCATGAACGTCCCCTTGAAGGCCTCCTTCATCCCGTGCAGCCTATGTGGGATTTGCATCTTGCCATCCGCCATGACCATCTCAGGCTCCACCGCGCTGCAGTACAGGATGCCGTGCTTGCTCAGCTCTTGAGCCATGTAGACACCCAGTGCGTCTGGGTCCGAGTCATGGCAGCCATGGTAGTTGGCATAAGGGGAGAGGCGGACCCCGACGTGGTCAGACCCAACCTCGGCCACCACAGCTTCAACTACCTCGAGCGCAAAGCGACAGGGGTTCTGTAGACTGCCTCCGTACTTGTCAGTGCGATCATTGACACTATCTTTCATGAATTGCTCAAGAAGGAAGCCATGTGCGCCGTGAATTTCAACCCCATCGAATCCTGCATGTGACACATACAGGTTAACCATGTCAGGTCCTTGTATATGCTTCAGAGGGTACTGTAAGGTCATTAAACGTCTAGTATTTGTAAACGAGCAAATCAAGAAATTATATCAAGAAAGGAACTTGAATTACTTCATTCTAAGGAAGTAAACTCGTCCATGATGATAACTGCGAGTATATGAATAGATAGTTTTTTTTTTTTGTTATTTGCTTCATTTCCTCTTTTGGTCAAATGGAGTGAACTTATCAACTTACCAGCATCCATAGCATTTCTTGCAGCCATTCTGAAATGATTGATAATATAAGGGATCTCTTCTGCAGTTAAGCATCTTGGGATGGGGAAGTTCACGTCGTTATCTTCATTCTTTTCTACTGGCTTATCTGTGCTTGAGATGGGCTCTTCCTCTGGCAAGTGGAAACACAAAATATTGTCATCCGTCAGAGTTGTCATTGCTTCAAAAAATCGTACTAAAAAAATCCAGAAATAATGAGGGACTACTGGAGTACAGACAATATTGAAATAATAGAATTTTCAGTTCAGTGTTACAGCAGAATGAAGGTAGGTGAGGCTCCTGTGGTTGCACCAAACCTGAAAAGAAGATTCCTTACTGCGGAAGATATAAACAATGCTTTCTAAGATATGCTAATGGAACCATCATATACATAAATGGAATTTAATTGTATATGTTGCAGGTGGCAGATAGTGTCGAGTGTGGTAAGAACATAACATTTCTCCAAACACCATCTGTTCATAACGGTGGTTACCACTAAGATAAAGAAACGGAAGGGATAATGTAAGAAAAGTTTACCCATGTCAGATGTTCTTCCAGCATGCCAAATCTGGCAGAAGAATATCCCACCCTTCGCATGCACCGCATCCACAATTGGCTTCCAGGCCTCTACTTGTTCCTTGGTCCATATCCCTGGGGTGTGCGGGATCACGCTCATCCCTTGAGCATCAGATGACACACCTGTGGCTTCAGCAATAAGAAGGCCCCCCTTTGTAGCTCTTTGCGAGTAGTACAATATGGCATGCGGTTGCGGGAGATTACCGTATGATCTAGATCTCGTTAACGGTGCCAACACAATTCTGCATGGAGAAAGTGAACAGAGAAGATGAAAAGTAAATAAATGATCATGGCATGATAGGTAGTTCTGCGGTATGCTATTTACAGTGACCAAATGCAATACAGGTAGTCAGAAGCTTAACTATCGATCTGGGCCTTGTTAGAATTTTCTTAAATCCTAAAGGAATATACGTGGAAGATGAAGTTGTTCATCTGTTTGATTTTGATAGGTTCAACTGCTCACATAAAAACAAGTTCTCTTCATACCTAACATTTAGTCCTGAACAATATTGTGAGCATACCAAACATTGAAAATATGAATTGAATCACGTTAAGATTTCCATGTTACCATTTAATTTTTTTTGTCCTTTTTTTCAAGTAAATATCTTGCTTGTTCTAAAATCATCACACTTCTAAAAACTATTTACCATGAAAACCAAACAGCATTGAACCAATCTACAAGGAACATGAAGCAGAAATGAAGAAATAATTATGATTCAATACAGATATCTTAGTTCATACAAGATATGCATGTACGAGGCATGAATATTTCTTCCAGTGCAATTGAAAATGCAGAAGAGGCAAACTTTGAATGATCACAATAACAGATGTGATGAATTTGCAGATTAACTAACACAATTGATGCACAAAAAGTTCCAAGAACAGAAGAAAGCAAAGAAGTATAACAAACTGGTAAATGAAGCCATCCATATTTATCGAAACTCGGGCCGAAAAGGTTGTTCCTAGTCTCCTACTGACCTGTGTGAGAAGCTGAATCTTCCCATTTCATAAGGATTCAGAAGAGGTATAGGTTCCATCTATGCTCTCCCTCTCTTGCTCCTCTGCTACTACTCTCTTATAGGATGGCTCTTACTTCCAGGATGGTACTTACATTACATATAACAAGAAAGTTTCAGAAGCAAAGTAACAAGAATTGACCGGTTTTACTTGCCACTCATTACATAATTGTCAGGATTCCTCATTTGAGTGCCTTCAAGGTACAGACAAATGCCACACCACACATCCTCATCGCTATAAAAATTGACAGGATGCTGATGCGGATGGTGACATATAAACAAATTTCCGGGAAGAAGAAGGTTGAGGAGCCTTAGATGGCTTTTAAATATTTTATGGAATATATAAAGTGAGCAAATGTTCCTTCTCAAATAAAGTCAAATGTTCCTTCTCAAATAAAGTCAATAAAAATTAATGTCGAAACACCAAAAATGCAACACGCCAGCAATTTATGTCTAATGTCAACTATCATCTCTGACACTGATCTCATGACCATCTCAACAATATCAACATGTTGACAGCCTGTAAGACACTAAGACTCCATAGAAGAATATATTCTCCACTGGTATCCAAGATAAATTTCTTATAAGCTGATAATCACCTGGATAGTCCTAGCCTAAAACATTTGTTTGAATGGACAAATAAGAAATGCTAGCAGTGAAAGCAGTGGCAGATATCGATTTCAAAAAAAAAAAAAAAAAAAAGAAGGGAAAATTGGCTATAGGGCATTGTAAATTTGCGTCCTTTGACAATGGACATCCAAAAAACATGGCTTCTCCAAAAGAGCCTAACATTTTGTGGTATTTTGCTGTAGGACACTGACCCCATTAAAATATTATTTTTTGACTGAAGAGGAGAGAAAAAGACAGTGAAAAGTTTGTTTTACCCTTTATCTTCTTTCTTCGTGCCTATTCCTTCACTTGCTTTCTTCCCCAATCTCCTCCCATTCCCATGGTTCTCTCCCTCTCCCTCGTAAACTCCCTCTGGAGCTTTGCTCCTCCCCCATTCCTCCGACTGGCCCAGCTCCTAGCGCCGCCACTGCCGCTCGCCTGGCTCGCCGCCAGCGCCGCCTCCGGCACCTCTCTCTCCTCCCCCAGGGTCTCCCCACGGTGCCGCCCTCTCCTCCGGGCTCCTACGCCGCACCCACCGTCACCTGCGCCGCCTCCGGCTCCTCCCCCCGGCGTCGCTTCCTCCCCTGGCACTGTCGTCGATGCCACCGGGTTAGGCCCCGCTCATGCGCCTTTGCCCAGCCCGGTGTTGCCCCTCCTCTCAGCCCCAGCCGGAGCTCCCATTTCCGCCCAGTGCACCGCCATCACCATGCCGCCCCTCCGGTGAGCTTTTCCCCCTGGCCAACCGCGTCAACCCGCATCTTCCTTGGCCCTCAACCTCTTCCCCCTCTCCATTCGTTCGTATGCGCACCGAGAAGCACCGCCGTCGTGGCCTTCTCTTCTCCACCACCGGTCGCCGATGCCCCGCCACCACGGCCGCTCTCAAGCCGCCCCGACCACACCGCTGGCTTCCCCATCCTCAGGCATAGCCCATGTGCCCACCATCTCCCTCCTCGCGCCACCCTACCGCCGGTGCCGCATGTGCCCGTGGCGCCACCGCCACGCCCCAACCCCGGCCGCCACCGTCACCATGTGCCCCAAGAACCAAGGAAACTTTCCCCCTAGCCGAAATGTCTTTAGTCCACCGACACCGCCGTATTTGGCCTTTATTGAGTTGCATACACCAACCAATTCACCAAAAAGCTTAAGCTGATGAGGAAAGACGGACAATTCACTTACACTTCAACACTCCCCCTCACATGTAGGCTCTCTGGGGCATAAGACGTGGAATAAAAGTGGACTGCAATTATTATTATTTAATTGCATCAACCGAGTCTTGAACCCAAGACCTCTTGGCTCTGATACCATATTGAGTTACATACACCAACCAATTCAGCCAAAAGCTTAAGCTGATGAGGAAAGACGGACAATTCACTTATACTTCAACAGTCTTCCCCTTCGCCTCCAGCTGGCACTTCCCCCACCGCCGTTCATCGCCCTTCGACCACCCCCGGCCTCCCTCTTGTCCCATTGAGCTCCCCATCCCATGTTCTAGCCCATGCTCCCTCCCTTTTCCTCTCTGCACCGCCCCACCGCCGGCTTGCCATGCGCTCATGGCGCCACCCCCGCCACTAGCTCCGCTGCCGCTGCATCGGGTCTCCTCCTCCGCCGCCGTCACCTCCCCTAGGGCCGCCACCCTCTAGGCGACCCATTCCAGCCCTTGCCCGGCACCGCCAAGCTTCCCTTCGCCGGCGGCGAGCCCTAGGCCGCAAGCCACCGTGGCCTCTGCTTGTCTGAGCTTCAGACCAAGCGCTGTGCAAGCACCATTAATTAACAAAATCTTAGTCTTAAGGATTAATGATGGCTTAACTGCTGGTTTAATATTGCCTTGACCCAATGCCATGTGGGACCCGAGGTGAAGTAATGCAATGAATTAATTCCTGTTTTCTTTGTGTATCAATGACAAGTGGGCCCGAGTGCTAAATGCACAGTCCAAGTCCCTATGGACCCATGAACCAGCACCTGTGGGCTTAGTCCACGTGTTGTAGCCGTGAGCCAAGTCCCTATGTATTGAGGGTATTGAGGATATTTTACAAAGTTTCTCTCTCCAAATCACTTGAATATATTATTTTAATGAGACCAGTGTCCTACAGCAAATAACCACAAAATGTTAGTGTCTTTTGGCCGCACCATATTTTTCGGATGTCCAATAGCCAAATATGCAAAATTTGAGTGCCCTGTAGCTAATTTCCCAAAAAAAAAACGCAGTGGCAGATCCAGAACAGAAACCCTATGGGTCAACTCCATTAAAATCTTTGAAATTTTATGCACTTTTTATGTAAATATCAACAAAATTAAGGGCCCACGTGCAAACCCCACAGATTGTACCTGGCTCCACCACTGAGTGAAAGGGTGTGCTTTATTAGCTTTCAATAAAAACTGAGAAAATGCTGTTTTCTGAAAAATGATATGTTTTATTTCAAGCATGTATGCTAGAAGCTCTTATCTATTTTGCTATGTGCCATTCTCCCAGGCCCCAGCTCATGGACTTCACTGGCTCGCAATCCTCAAGAAATGGGTAATCTGTGTAGCCCGACAACAGGATCATCGGTATAGAACGTCGATCGGTCGTACTTGTTCAGAGGTGCACTCAATTGGAATCTATTTGGCAGATCAGGATTAGCCAAGAACAAGCGACCGTACACAACCAAGTCGCGTGTCCATCAGACACAGCTTTGTTCTCTTCCTCCCTGCCATACCCACCGCCAACCATGAATGCTCCATCGAAAGCCTTCCTCATTCCATGCAGCCTGTGTAGAATTTGCATCTTGCCATTCACCATGACCATCTCAGGTTCCACCACATTGCAGTACAGGATTCCACGCTTATTCAGCTCTTGAGACATGTAGAAACCCAGTGCTTCTGGGTCCGAGTCACGGCAGTCAAGGTAATTCGAATATGGTGAGAGGCCAACTTCGTCTACCACAGCTTTAACAACCTAGAGGGCAAAGCGACAGCGGTTCTGTAGGCTCCCCCGTACTCGTCAGTGCGGTCGTTGACGCTGTCTTTCATGAATTGCTCAAGGAGAAAGCCATTTGAGCAAATGAGACCGGCATGACAGCTAGTTCTGTAGTGTGCAATACAGAACTAGCTCGATTTTTCATATGGGACTTCTTAGCTTTTTATCTTAATCTTTAAGGATCAGTAGGTGATAGGACAATGGTGTTTGTCTGTTTAGTTTTGACTGGTGAACTGCTCACAGAAAACAAGTTCTTTTTGTACCTAACATTTAGTCCCCACGAGTACTGCCTATATTATAAGCATGCCAAAACATTGAAATTATGAGTTGAATCACAATAAGATTTCCATGTTACCATTTATTGATTTGTCCTTTTTCTCAAGCAAATCCTGCTGGTTCTAGAATCATCGCACTTCCGAAAAATATTTAGCATGAAAACTAAACAGTGCTGATCTCAATCTGCAGGAAAATGCAGCACAAAGGAAGAAACAACTATGATTCAGTACAGATCTGGTTCATACAAGATAAGCATGTATGAAGCATGATTACCATTACACGTCATGTATTTCTTTGCATTCCAGTGCAACTGAAAAGTTGGTTGAGGTATGTAGTTCTTTCAATATAATTAATAATCAGAAAATACAAACTTCAAATCATCACAAAACACAGATGTGATGAATTTGCAGGCCAACAGCACACAATTAATGCATGAAAACATCCGAGAACAGAAGAAAGCAACGAAATATAACAAATAGGAAACGTAGCCATCCATATTTAACGAAACACTAAGGCCAAAATGGTTGCTCCTACTGACCTGTGAGAGATTGAATCTTCCTGTTTCATAAGGAGTCAGAAGAGGTATAAGTTCCATCTTTGCTCTCACTTTCTTAATCCTCTATAACCCCTCTCTGAAAGGAACCTGAGAGTAGCTTGCAAATTGCAATATAGTGCCCAGTATCTTATTACCCTCCAGGATGGTACTTATATAAAACAAGAAAATTCTGGAAGTAAACTACCAAAAATTGACTGGCTTTAATTGTCACTCATTACATAGCTGTCACCATTTCTCTTTTTGAGTGCCAAGGGACAAATGCCACAGTGGTCATTGTACCTGTAAAGGGATGCTGGTGACTTAGGTTGCCCGGATACCCACACATGGATACGGACACGAGATATGTCGATACCGTGATACATCATTTTTCTAAAAACACCAATACGACGATATATGTATATATATAATTGAGAAAATACAGAAATTAATGAATTGCCATCATCTAGGGTTCAGCCTACTAGTGCAAAGACGTAAGTTGTGGTGCGTAAATACTAGATCCTCAGCACGTCTAGGGTTTAGCCTACAACAATGCAATTGTAATCGAATTCCATGCAGTTGGTAAAAATTAAAAAATTAAGAAAAGAAGGTAAGTATATAATCTATTTCTCATTAAACTATGGATCAAACCATAGGTAATCCAGTTTCTTTGAGCGCGAGAAGATGATGTTGGTTGCCCAAATAATTTTAATGCCAATTGCTTTGTTGTTTGCTCTGAGTCTAGATGGTCTCTATCCTCAACTGAGTCAAAGGAATTAAATCCACTTCCAAACAAAGGGAAATCATCTCATTGTTGTTTGTTGATGGCGCGGTCAAATATCAAGATGGTACTGCAGCGAGTGTACTGTAGCACAACGCGTGTTGTAGCGCATTACTGGAGCATTGCCAGTACTAGGCAGGATTTGTTATTTAGGAATCTAGCTATTAGGTATTTGGTATTATCTATAAGTTAGACAAGTTATTATTAGATTGGATTGTTAGAGATAAGTTTCCTTATATATTATTTCTTAATTAGGGGTCAAGTCGGGTCGTCCCTATAAAAGGGATAGCATGTATCCATTATCAATCAAGCAAGACATAAACAAAGTTAGTTCCTAATCGGTTAGCTAAAGATCATAACCTCATTGTTCGTCGGGAAGAGTCCCGGTCGAGCTTGGAGGGCGATCCCTCGTCTTCCTGGTTAATCAGGCCTCAGAGCCTTCCTACCTCGACAGGGAAGAGCCGTGTTGGCGGTTAGATGAAGGCAAGCGCCCTACCTTCGGTCCTCGGACCCATACCCCAACAACGACCACAATATTTGGTATCAGTGCCACTCACCATGGCTTCTGGTGCCGCACTATCTCTCTTGGAGAAGTTGAAGGCTAACAGTGAAGAGCGAAAGGTCTTACTCAACAACAAGACTGTCGTCCATTGGAGCTTCGTTGATCCTCATCCACATGACACGGCGTCGTCATCGTACCCTCTCATCAATATGGGATCACCAAGGACTTCAACTGTGGCCACTGCCGCAGCTCGAGGACGAGCTGCCTCGCCGCGAGAAGTATAATGTTACGGTCAAATATCAAGATGACTGTAGCGAGTGTACTGTAACCCGTGCACACTGTAGCGACGCGAGTACTGTAGCATCACGAGCGCTGTAGTGCATTACTGTAGCGCCACAGGTACCAAGCAGAATTTATTATTTATGAATCTATCTATTAGGTACTTTGTATTATCTATTAGTTAGGCAAGTTATTATTAGGTTGGATTGTTAGAGATAAGTTTTTTTTATAGATTATTTCTTAGGAGTTAAGTCGGGTTATCCCTATAAAAGGGATAGCATGTATGCATTATTAATTAAGTAAGAAATAATCAAAATTAATCTCTAACTGGTTGGCTAAAGATCATAGCCTCCTTGTTCGTTGGGAAGAGTTCAGGCTGAGCTTGGAGGGCGATTGTAACGTCCCAAAATTTAGCTTTTCAAAAATCTTTTGAGTAGTTTAAGTCCTTGGAAAATTTCACCAATTTTTCTTTGAATTAATAAAGCTTAATTGGGAATTTCCTACATTCAAAATATTTAATTTGATTAATCTAAACGTCAATTAAATAAAAACCGATGTTATTTGGCTTCCTTGTATTCTAAGGAATTTTATGGGATTTTTCCGAGTTTGTTTGCTATTTATTTGGTCTCCTTGATTTTTGGCCTTTTATTTAAGGGGCAATTTGCTCAATAACATCCCACAAAAACCAGAAGTTGAAAAATAACATCGATGTGTTATTTTTCAATTTCTACCTCAACGTGGTGTTACTAAACAAATTAATCCTTTATTTAATTCTGAAAATCCTTCATTTTTCTCTCTCCTCACCACACGGCTGGTACAGTACCTATGTGGTTACTGTTCATCTATCTTCTCCAACCGAACAGCAGAGAGTTCATCTCCAGTACGCGTACAAACCGAACCTTCCAAATTTTCTATCTCCCTCCTCGGTGCATATAAAAAGAAATCGATCGCGTCATATTGAAGCTCTTGATCTCCTCTTCCAATCCCCTGATTTGGTTTCCTCCGAATTATCCTCGTTTCATCGCAATCTGCAAAAAATCGAGCTCCACCCGAAGACCTTCTCCATCGAGTTATGCCTCCATCCGAGTCCCCTGGCCGAACCGTCTGCGGCGTTGAGTTCACGTCGCCGCGTTCTACGTCATGCTTCCATCCTCTTCACCCGAAGACCACCGAATCATCGTCGGCCATGTCGAGCCATGACACTGAAACGCATACATCGCGCCACGCTTCCTCAGTGAGTTTTTCTAAAATCCGATCGTATCATCTTGTAGGCCTCATCGAGACCTATTTTTTCCATATTTTAGTTGTAGGTTTTATCAACCGTGCACTGAGAATCGATCGTTCTCTCACCTTTAGGCCGATCTCCCTTCTCCGGCCAATTACTCCGCAACCATTGGTCCCCTGCTTTCAACTCCACCCCACCGTTGAGTTCGCGTCACCGCGTTCTACGCCGTGTTCCCCTCCCTTTTCACAGAGCATCGCCGGAAGTGTTATGCGCTCGTGAGGCTACCGCAGACTGTTGTTCTTTGCCTCGCCGCCGGCGCATGCTTCCGTTCATCGATGTCTGGACCGCTCATCACCTCTGCCTCGTCGTTGCCTTTCTGTTTTGCCCCTTCGCCACCGGTGGTTCACCTCCAATCGTCGTCGGCTCTATGCGCCATAACTGGCCGATGCCTCTGTTCACTATTCCTATCTGATGTCCAGAACATAGCTTTCTTCTTTGTGATGTTCTCTGGTTCGTTCCCTTCTCTGTTGTATGGTTCTTTTGTCATCCAACCAAGCCAACAATTCAAGTGCATGCATCTCTCTATGGATCCTTCTCTTAATTCTTTCTCTATTGTTTTTGCTTGCCGCCATGCGCCATAATTGGCTGTGAAGCCCCTATGCTTTGTTTCTTTTCTGGAACCGGCCGGTTGGTTTTCCTTCTGATGGTTCCTTTCACTGATGGGTGGGCCAAGTCTTTCTATTCTGTGCCTCCTTGGATTCGTTTCCTTTCCCTGGTGTATGGACCCCATGTGTCATGCAAAAAAAATATATTTCTTCTCACTTACATGTTGACCCCCACATGTCATCCACTCAATTTAAAACCCATTTCTCTCGTACATGCGGGCCCCGCATGTTAGTCAAACTTTGGTCAACCCAGTTCATGAGCTTGGTCCACCGTGGACTAGCATCTCTTTGTGAACCTGGTCCATAGACCAGTGGCCCACATGTCAACTATAATTCTATTCTCTGGTATTATTTTAATTCTAGAAATTCGTTAAATATTAGTAGGTCCCACATGTCATACACTCACCTATTTTCCAATATTTTTGGAATAGAACAACAACAACAACAACAAAACCTTTGGTCCCAAACAAGTTGGGGTAGGCTAGGAATGAAACCTCCTCAAGGTCAAGGAGACAAGAGCCTTGCAAATAAAATAAAACAAAATAATAATGATACAAAAAATTCTACAAGGATAAAACCCTAAGTCGTACATCCTGCCATCTGGGCCGAGAGCCTAAAACACAACCCCTAAACCTTCTTATAATTCTGGCAGGTGGATCGCTAACTTCCATGCACTCCTATCCAAAGCTAATTCTTTAACTACATTCCAATCCCCCAAATCTCTTTTAACTGCTTCCTCCCACGTTAGTCTTGGTCGACCTCTGTCTCTTCTTACGTTTTCAATACGTCTTAAAATTCCATTACGTACCGGTGCCTCAGAAGGCCTCCGTAGGAGTTGTCTTTCTCATTTTTTTCCTTTTTCACCATTTCATGCAAATTTCAATCTTCCAAGAGTTCGTTCTTCTCCGTCCTAACTCTGATTGAACACATTAAAGTTTCTAAATTCATCTAAATTCAATATCTACCTTTCATTACCATTCAATTTCAATTTAGAGTTTATTTGATTTATCTTTTTAAATTTTGTTTGTGATAAAGATCCAACTAGCAAGCTAGCGGGATCTCGTTGTTTAACCCGATCTTTCACGGTACACCTTGATAGTAGCCTCTTAGCCCTTGCGCAACATAAGAACAACAAAGGCTCCTTGATAAACCTTCTCCCACGCACACCGTAGCATGTGAACAAAGGGTAGAAGAACAAAAGTTCCAACGAGTAAAAATCCAACACCTCAATTGGATTCAACACACACCAAAGAGTAATTCCTCTCAAAAATCTCAAAACCACATCAAACGTGCCACTAAAACCATGGTGATTTTCCGATATCTATTCCTTAACTCATAACTTGTCCTCTTACAATGTACGGCCATGGGAGGTTTATATACCCCACCATGCAAGCACAAAACTAAAACTAACTCCAACTCCTAAACGCACACAACGCAAACTACTAATAGACTTGCTAAATATAACAGCACGCATAGGTGCTAGGACTCTCTAATTTAGACACTAGGATTTCTAATTTAATGATCGAATCAAACTCTCTGGACTTTCCCAATCGGAACAAGAATCCTTCATCTGCTCTTTGTATGGCCGGTGGCCCCCATCCAAGAGCACGCAACAAAAGGAAAGCAAATGGTGACAGAACCAAACTTATTTGACGTAAGCTTTCCTTGGCATTGCACAAAACAGTATGAACAGGTCCGTTATCACGACCAGGTGGGCCACGACCACGGCTAGGTGGCTCACGACCACAACCAGGTAGCTCACGACCACCACCAGGTAGTCTACGACCACTCCCAGGTGATCCACAACCACGTCCATGTGGTCTACGACCACGTCCAGCGAGCACTATTGTCGCTGAGTACTATTGTCGCCGAGTACTGTTCCTGACAAGTACTGTTCCCGCGGAGTGCTCCTTTTGCCGAGAACTGGTCGTAGGCTCTGATGAATTGGTCGTGCACCTCGTAAAACTGGTCGTAGGTGGACCCCCACCCCATATCACGTAGAGAAAGGAAACTGTCGGGTCGAAGTTGTGGACGCGTTGCCTCCAACTTGACTTTCCTTGTAGAGTTCAACTTCCTTGGCGCACGTAGCTAACAATGCTCTTTCTATGAAACATCCCCACAAGCGATTGTGTAAACACGCGCATGCACATGTGTTCCTCTAGCACATATGAAGTAACAGGAACATGTGTAATATTAGCATACGGTATTTGCGCTGCATCATCCCCTCCCTCTTCAAGTGAAACCGTCCTCGGTTTCGAGTTCATCTCCAAGTCTTCGTCTGCAGCTTGTACAGGGACAGAAAAATTTCCTGCAGACTTGGCCAAAAACAAATCAGCAGATTCGGCCACATGGACAGATTGAATGGAAGCCGAATAAACTTCTGCAGCGAACTTGATAAAGATCCAACTAGCAAGTCTTCAAAGCCTTTTTCTCCTCAACAGCAAACTTGATTTCAGATTTGATTGCACTGTACGCCATTGGTTTTACCACATGACGTTTTCCTTTATGCTTGAAAGTGTAAGTGTTGATTCTCCCGGTATGTGTGACATCATGATCATACGGCCACGGTCTTCCCAACAGCAAACCACACACCTCTAATGGCAAAACGTCGCACTCTACATGATCAACATAATCGCCAACTGAAAACAGCACATGTACCTTGTGTGTTATTTTCAGCTTTCCGGCTTTGTTCAACTAACCCGCATAATGAGGTTCAGAATGCCTCCATGTGGATAGCCCCAATGCGTACACCAAATCTTTGCTAATTATGTTGGTGAAACTTCCACCGTCGATGATCAGCTTGCACGCCATGCCTTTGACTTCGCATTAAGTTTGGAACAAGCTCCAACGCTGCCCTGTTGCCACCTTATCGACACCGTAGCCTTGCAGCTTCTTGGCTTGGATGTTTAGCCCACTAGACGACACATCGTCCTCCTTCGTATGGTCAGGGGTAGAAAAATTTGCGGTACCCTCGCCCAGTAGCTTCACCTCTTCTTTGGTTGTGGCCGAACCACCATTAGTAGCGGCATCCATTTTCTTCTTCTCAATTGCAGCTTGTGCACGATCTCTTCCTTGATGATTAGTCAAATACTGCTCGGAAGTGTATGACTCGACGTAATGACGTCGTCCTCACTGAATAAAGGTATACAACCTTTCCAAAGAACTAGCGTAAGGATCAGAACAATCCTTTTGCTACTTCCTCCGATCGGTCCATAGCTTTCTAAGAAGCAACGAGCATACGTGCATATGGGTAGGAAGCACGCCACACACAACCAAATCAGTAGGACCACACAACGTGAATCGTACCTCGACGCGATGTTTGATCACTAGATATTGATCTTGCCATTGAATCTTGTATGGTTCTGGATGCGACATCTTTTGGAGCTTCAACTGGTCGACGAAGTTTTGACTTGCCAAATTCATGGCAGCCAATTTATCTGCCATCACAGCGCTTATCGTAGTGCCCACTTGACATCGTGCGTAGAATTGAGATGACCAAATCTGTTGCAATGGATATCTCTCACAAGAGTTCAGATCAAACCCTAGAGAATAATCCGTCTTCATGTCTTCCACTTTCATCCCTTTGGCAGAAAAAAATCTCAGCACGTACCGTGATAAATCTGTGCTCTGATACCACCTGATGTGGATCCAACTAGCAAGCTAGCGGGATCTCGTTGTTTGGCCCGATCTTTCACGGTACACCTTGATAGTAGCCTCCTAGCCCTTACACAGCATAAGAACAACAAGGCCTCCTGGATAAACCTTCTCCCACGCACACCGCAGCATGTGAACAAAGGGTAGAAGAACCGAAGTTCCAGCGAGTAAAAATCCAACACCACAATTGGATTCAACACACCAAAGAGTAATTCCTCTCGGAAATCTCAAGACCACGTCAAATGTGCCACCAAAATTATGGTGATTTTCTGGTATCTATTTCTTAACTCATAACTTTTCCACCTCCTCTACAATGGGCTATACCCTAGCCTTATATTGGCACCTAAGGGTGCGGTCAAACACACACACGCACGGCCTGAGGCCGAAACAAACTAAGAAACGTGATCTACCTAGACTCTATCCCTAAGAAACTGAATAAACATCCAAAACAAACTCTTACTTTCCTCATAAACTGATTGAATTGGTATGGAACCAATCTGTGTGTATCTTATCTGCAAAATCGTATGATCTTCTGTTCCTGGCCCATCTCTGGCTTCCGATCTTTTCATCTTCTTCACTTGCTATATTGGTTTTGGACCACCTGGTCGAAGACCTGGACGCAGACCTGGTCGTGATTGTAACCCTTCTGGTGTGGTAGCCGGCCTCCTGAAAATGGTCGTAGACCATTTGGATGTGGTCGTAGACCACCTGGTGGTGGTCGTAGGCTGTTCCCACCAAGTACTGTAGTCGACGAGTATTGTTCCTTTCGAGTGCTCCTCTCACGAGCATCGTTCGGCCGAGCATCTTGTTCGACGAATGCTCCGACGACGCAGTCTCGTTCCGCTGAGTACTCCTTCCGCCGAGAACTGGTCGTAGACCCTGTGAAAGTGATCGTGAACCTTGCAGAAGTGGTCGTAGATCCTCTAGAACTGATCGTAGACTTTGTGGATGTGGTTGTGGATCCTCAGGAACTGGTTGTAGAACTTCAAGAACTGATCGTGGACCTTGCTCTCATCTGGTTTTGCTTGCACCTGGCTCACTTTTGACCAAATCAATAACAATGCTGTTTGGTGTCGTATTAGTTTGTTTTGCGCGTTCTTTCTCGTTAGACGTCGAAGTCCCGGAATTGTCCGAAAGAGCTGAAGGTCAAGGAAGTAGAAGATCGAGGATAAAATTAGACTATCATTGCTATAGCAAAGCAAGTTGTACCTTTGATTATATTGAACCCAGTTTCTAAAATTACTTTGATTTAAATTATTGTATTTACTTTAATTAATTATTTAAATGCTTTGGGATTAGTTAATTATCCAAATTGTTTATATTCACCTTGTCTATTGTTATGTCATGATCTTTTATCACCCTAGATTGGTTAATTATTTAGTTGGTATTAGCATAGCACCAACGTGGGTTGGTTAGATACGAGTAGTCTGCTTAGCCATACAATGAGTCATTAATTGTTATCTGAGTTGCAAATATAAATTTGACTAAGTAATTATGAAATTTTGTGTAAAACTGTGTGATGTGTGTCATTACTCGTTGATGGCATGTGTTGCACTTAACCAATAGGGTGGAAAAAGATTTAGACTGAGACCAGGGTGGGAACTATGTGATATGGTGGAGCTCCGTGCTTGGGATATATGAATGGTGGTTACTTAGTTAGAAATTGGTAGTCTCGCCTTGATCAATTAAGGACTGAACTTTGTGCGCCATTGAACTGAGCCACAACTGTACGACCACATGTTTGGTATGAGGCGAGCCTAACTTAGTAAGTTACGAACTCTCGATATTGACTACTCAGGTTGTAGGTTAAGCTCTGTGTCCAAGGTGTTGGTGTGGACTATTCTGAAAGTCACATCGTGGGACGGTTCACCGCTTCCCTGTCCAACGGTGTGCGTCGGACCAGCGAGTAGGTTGGGGTCGGCAGTAAAACACACCAGGAGTGTCAATTATTGATATGATGTTTCAGAAAGGTTTTGTTGTGATCATCTCTGATCCAGTTGATTGAATCTTGTGGGTAAAGGGTACAACCTCTGCAGAGTGTTAAACAATCTATTTGAATAGCCGTGTCCGCAGTCATAGACATACTCGGGGATTTCACACGAGGGGTAAGTTTTCATAAAAACAATTGGGGAAGGGACAGCTGTGTGATTTAACTTATGCAGTTGTGTGAAAGAAATTGTTTAGGCTTTGTGTCCTTTGTGAAAATACTTGTTAAACTATTATTGTTTATTTGTTTTGAATTACGCTTTCAATCTATTATTTGTATTCAATTGCAAATATAGCTTTATTGCAAAATAACCATAGAAGCCATTTCTTTTGGAATAAGCCATCATGTATAATTGCATTATGTGGTGCAACTTGTTGAGTACTTTTTATGTACTCACTCTTGCTATACGCAAATGTTGTTCAATTGAGAAGGCTACATCAGATCATCGTCGGTCAACAAAGTCTACTTCAAGAATCGTGGAGAACTAGGTCGCGCTACTCTAGCCGATTGCCTATGGGCATATGGATGTGCTTCACTGAAGTTATTCTGTTATGTTCAACTGTAGCTTACTTGAGTTATTCGCCTTCTGAAGGATTAATTGTAAGCTTTGATCTTAAGGAATTTACTCTGATAATTATTGTTATTTGTCTATTTATTAGTCATCTTTGCATATGGAATGATATTTCATCAATGTTGTCATTGTATGCACTAACGTGATTTCGAACTAGTGCAGTATACACAGAGAGTCCAGAATTGTATTTCTAAGTCCCGACAGCGATCCATCGTCTTCCTGGCTAATCAGGTCTCAGAGCCTCGCTACCTCGACAGAGAAGAGTCCTGTTGGCGGTTAGATGAGGGCAAGCGTCCTACCTTCGGTCCTCGGACCCGTACCCCAACAATGACCACAACAGTTGGATAGATATCAAAGAAATATCCAAGAAATATCGCGAATTATTTTCTTTTTTTGAAAAACAGAAAAATCACCAATACTTACAGGATACGCATCCGGCCGTATTTGTATCTGATATAGTATCCGATACTGATACGCCGATTTTGAGAAGTATCCGTGTAATGTGGTGAGGATGGTGGGTGGTGGCACATCAACAACTTTCAAGAAAAAAGAAGGCTCGGGATCCTTAGATGCCTTCTAAATATTTGATGGAATATATAAAGTCAAGCAGATGCCTTTCTCAAAGAAAGTTAAGGAAATATAACCATAACACCAAAAAAGCAACAATGTATACCTAAATGCCAATTCTCATCCCAGATCTTGATCTCACAACCATCTCAATAATGTCAACATGTTAATAGCTGGTAGGGCTCCATAGATGAAGGTAGTCTCCATCATTGTTCAGCAGAAATTTCATTTAAGCTGACAATTATCTGGATAGTCTTATTCTAAAACATTTTTTTGAACATATAAGAAATGCTAGAAGCAAAAAGGTCTGCTTTTATTTCAAACAAAAATTCTTATAGTGTAACCAGAGCAAGACAGTATATATCAGCTATAGGGCTTCCGATGTCACTGAAAAATGACAAAACATAAGTAACATAGCCACAGTGTAGCTTCTAAACTGCAATGTACTAGCTACGGACTAAAGTTCATCAATGGTAACCTTTTTGAACAGTAAAACATGTGAAGTACGCATGAAGCGAAGACAATTTTTAAATTTCATTTCAAAAATTTGAAGTCACTGGATTGCAGTAAAAGAACATTTGAATTCAGGTCCTTGTTCTCTGTCCCAAGTTATAATTCATTGTCTTTCTCAACCATTTCCTTTTTATAGGCCTGCAACTGTTCTTTAAATTTCTTGCTCTCTTCAAAGTTTGCCTTTCTCTTCAAAGCTTTCTGAATTTCACAAAGAGAGTAATGTTGCATTTAGGGAAGTGAAAAAAAACCAGCAGTATCAATTTTGACATAGAAACAAATAAATAAATTCTAGTATCAACTATAACATAGGACAAAAAGGTGCTTACCTCCTGCCGGAAGCACTGATCTAGCTTAATCTTAAGATCTGTGCATTCGCCAAAAAACTTTTTGATGGGATGATCCACATGGCACTTTTGGAATGCTTCAATAATCTGGGCAACAAATGGACATTAAATTGTATTAAAAATGGTGCAAAATACACACTTCAAATGCCAAAGCTTCAGAAAGACCCAGAGGTCAGTACAGAGATACCTCAGCACACATAGGATGCCTGTGTAAGGTTAGAGGAGGATGCATTTCCAGAGATCTATGAATACGAACCTGCATGATCGTTGACCATGTTAGGAAAGAACTGATCCTCTTATTAGATTCCACATACAAATGACACAATCCAAAACCAGAAATTGCACCTAACATCTATAAATACCCACGTACACATCAATACAGTTCCATTGCGCAACTAACGATGGCATCGGGTTCGTCTTCGTGAAAAAGCACAGTGAAACAACATATTGGCAAACTTATATTAGGTTCTGCTAATAGTGGGCCTACTCTTTCAGTAAAATCACAGTTGATTCTGTTGGTTCAAACTTGACCTATGCATCGTACAGACTTGCAGTTGCTTATACAATTCCCAGGGGAATGTGTTCGCAATATCTACCGAACCTATCATGCCCACATAGGTACAGATCGGAAGGATCGCATGCACTCAGCAAATTTTACACGACACTCGAGATTATCAGAATCTCATCTAGTTTCCAACAAGCCTTACAGAAAACTTGATTCTGTTTGGATTTGACGACCAGTTGCAATCCAAGCTTGAAATTAGCAGGAAAAAGTCCAATCTGCTGCAGAAGTGTTCTAATCAGAGGAACCTTAGATTGCTAACCAACGATTCCACCGCGAAACTAATAGAGATCTATCAGTGAGGCATGGAACAGCTCTCACAATGCTTCCCTCTCGGCAATCCAAAAGGAAAGGGGAAAAAGAAGAAAAACCTAGATGAGGAGGGATTAGATAGAGAAACCTCAGTACAGAGTTACTCCGGGGAACGCCTCGTTCGCGTCGGCCGTCCGGGAAGCGACGAAGGCGGCGGCGGCCGGTGAGCTGGCGGTGACGGACGGCGGCGGCAGGCAACGGAGAGGGGATGCTTTTGCGGACAGGTTTGCAACGAAGACCAGAATAGAAAGCTAATATTAATTGAGTCCCTGTGGGTCCTGCCCGTATCGTCATTGGGCTGATTAGGCAGGCCGGAAAGCCTGGCCCATGAACTGAAGCCCGTGAATTCAAAACCTTCCTTTCCCATTCGTCCACTCCGTTAATCGCTCGGGGCACCGCCATTGCCTTAATCCGCATCGACCTCGGCCTAACCCCGCGCTTAGCCTGCTCGCGGCCTATAACCCCCTACCCATCCCTCCCGTCTCCGCCGCCTCACCACTCACTCACCAATTCCTCACCACCTCTCGAGTTCCTCTTGATCGGCAGCGCGGGAGCGATAGGCGATCCGATGGAGACGGCGATGTTGCTCTCCTCGGCGAGCTCCGCCTACTGCACCTCGCCCCGCCATCCTTTATCATGCTATTTGGCGTCCGTGTCCGGTGACGGAGTCAGAATTTCGACGATGGAAGTGCAAACTTTTTTTGTTGTTAAATACACATGCACACCATATACATGCGAGTACGTCTTCTTAGCATACATCTAGAAAAACAGAGGCTGGTAATAAATCTACGACCTTATAAACTTTCTATTGAAAGCAGGTGCGTGTGCATGAAGGTGCAAACTTAAATGACACATTCCAATATAAAAGTTTAAATGACATAGTAAAGTATCAAATAGAACAAATTACATATTTCTAGTGCAGTCGACATCACAAAATATAACTTGTGTTGGTAGGCTGCTAACTATTGATTACCGACATCATAAATTTATTGTATGGCTTATGTATTATAGTAGCTATATATATATATATATATATATATATATATATATATATATATTGTATAGTAGGTTTACATGTAGAAATTTGGAAGGTACAACTGTACCCATGTACTTAAATGGCTCCACTAGGAGGCCGCGAGTGCCCTCCAAGTCCCTGGATTAGTCGCCGCGCGCTGCATCCCCCGACTGCACACCCTCGACTCTGCGCCAGCGTGCGCGTCTGCGCCTCTCCGGACTACTTGCCCCTGATGCCGCCGCAGCGTGGCCGGAATACATGCCGAGCATGCCTCCGCGCCGCCCTGGCGTCTTCATTGCCCCGGCGCCATCACCCTTACGGCCTTACCGGAGGAGCAGCAGCGTTAGGATGTGCGCCTCGATCAGCCACGACCAGCATCAGCACCTACCTGCCGGGACACTAGTAGACATTGTTGGATATTGTCCCATGAGTTGAGGTTGAGGCACATTTCCCTTAGAAATTCCAAATGGTTTAGTATTATGTTGCCTAGTCAAGTGATGTGAATGTAATTTATAATGTGGAGTCTTTGCCACTCTATAAAATATATGACAAATGGAATGGTATGGTATGAGGAGGACTTTGGCTAAACACACACGCGTGTGTACGCGCGCGCGTATTCGAGTATTTTCGTGTGACTTGTGACTTTTATTTTGCTGGCATATTAAATTCATCTTTTATTTTGTTGAATCATGCAATTATCTATCTCTTAATTCTGTTTGAATGTGATTTCAAACACTTCAATTAATTCGGTTTAATTCGCGTTAATGCGTAAGTTACTGGAGAGTAATTGATGTGTGTCCTTAAAAGGACCCGGAGACGTCCAGATTCATAACAAAGAATTTCTCCATTCATCTCCCACGTCTTCCTCCTACTTTGGTGAGCTGTGTTGGAGTGTTGAGTCATCGAACTTCACTGGCCTTTCTTCTCGGCATGCACCACAAAGGAAGGAGAGTAGGATCTTTGGACCATTGCTGCAGAGAACACCTGCACGAGGCGATAATAATATTTTTAGGCAACGCATCTGCACGACCGCTCGCTTCGTTGCTTCATCTGCATTCTGCACTGCATCCAGTGGCGGATCTAGGATTTGACCACACCTTAAGCTAAATTATGATAAACTAACATTTTAAAACTAACGCTAATTTCTACCCACACTATGACACAACAAAAAATAAGGCACAAATGCTTCATTTACATGAAACTTTAGCAAAAATACTTCAACATAAAATATAATAAGAAAAATATGGCAAAACATAAATAATATAGCATCTTAGATATACAAATTGAGTACCTAAATAGCATTCTTGAAGAGTTTTGCTTATTAACAGTATGCACATAATGCACTTATTAACATCCTATTTGAAAAACCACGAGACAAAGAGCCAATTCAAGGTCTACAAGCAGCAAGGCATTACAACATCCTGTTTGGCTTACTGATTGAAAGTCTATGTACTATGCTCATTGACCCATGACACTGATCCTTAACTGAACCAATTCAAGGTCTGCAAGCACTACAAGCAGTTAAGTCTATGTACTATGCTCATTGACCCATGACACTGAGTCACTGATCCTTAGCTGAACCAAATTGAATGGTTCAATTACCACATATGGTACCTTAACACATCAATGTATCAGCATTCGGGGAACAAATTTGGACTTGTAACTGTGTTTTATGTAATTTGAACATACGATGAAAACTAAAAACTACATTTCAAAGAAAACACAACATGTCAACATTCAAGAGGTGTGCAAGTTGTATGTAATTTCACCAACAGTCAATGTATTCTTGAGACAAGACCACTATGTACATGAAATCTTATGCAACTTAAGTACTAGTTTAGTGATTGTTTGGCATCTGAGTTAGATTGACTTCAACTCTTCAAGTCTTTGCAATTTGCAGGAAAGATGACTTCAAGCCAAGACATGATACCTCAAGAGAAGAAGTAGAGAATGCACAGTCAGCACAAAGGAGGAGGGCACTGGGCACTGGGCACGGCGTGGTGCCAACCGCCGGGTGTGGAGGGAGGGCACGGCCACGAAGCCGGGCGTGGACGGAGACCACAGGCGCGGTGATGGGTCCTTGGGTGGGGACAGTGCCAAAGCTGTGGTTTTGTGTGTTATTAACACACAAGCACACAAGCACTTCAACTAGCCTAATCCCCCATATCCAGAATAGGCAAGATTAAAAGGAGAGCCACGCCTCCATGATTATCCCATCCCAGCCTAATCCCCCATATCCAAAACAGGCAAGGTTAATCGGAGAGCCACTCCATGATTATCCCAATTCCCATCCCTAATTCACAATCACCCATTTCATACTCCAAGACACCAAATAGGCAATTTACAATTGATCATCTCATCGCTAACACGAGGTCACGAGCTAATATAGAACTTAACGGGGAGCTAAACTCTCTTAAGAGTCAGGGGTCACATAGGGCTAGCTTATTGGATAAGAAACTCGAGGAGTCAGGCACTCAATTAGAGCATACAAAAGCAGCAGAAACCGTAGCGCACCTGAATCGCCGACGACGAGGACGCGCACCTGGCCGGAAGGAGGCCGGGGGGGGGCCAACGCACTGGGACGGCGCCGCGGCGCGGTCGTTGCGCCGGCGGGATGGAGGCCATGGGGTGAGGGCGCGGCGCTGGCCGTCGGGTGGGGACGGAGGCCGTGGGCGCGGCGTGCCGGCGTCAGGTGGGAACGGAGGGCGAGGAGAGGACGCGACGCCGGGCGTCGAGGAAGGGAGCGGCGCCGGATGTGGAGGGAGTGGAAGCGGCCGGCGGCCTGTAGGCGAGGTAGCGACTCATGAGGTGTGTGTGGGAATCGGGAGAATGGGGATCGAGAGGGCGAATGGGGAGAGGGCCAGAAGATGCGCTTGGTTGGCTGAATCCTCCGAGGATTATCAAGAATCTTCTAGTAATTTTATGAGATTACTTGTTTGGCAAAACATTCAGGAATTTGAATCAAGAATCTAATATTACCTTGGAAAATAGATTACCATCAATTCCAATAATCTCTTTCTTGTAGAAAAGGGTGTCTATCTTATATTACCAAGAGAAAGTAATATTTGTTATTATGTTTTTTCATCATGTGCTTTTGATTCATCACAGTCCAATTTTGAACTTTTAGAATTCAAAATCCAAATTATGATTTATTTCAACATTCGAATATCTGAATTATGGAATTTAAAAATCATTTTCAAAATATGAATTTCGAAACCAAAATATCAAAATTTTGAATCTTAAATTTTGGAATCTTAAATTCAGATAATTTAAATTTGAAAATTCAAAATTTCAAGGTTGGGTTTCTAAAATCTTTTTTTCTTTCTTTCAAATTTTGAATTCTAGATTTCAGATATTCAAATTTTGAGAATTAAATATTATAAATTCAAATTTTGAAAGTTTCATTTTTGAGTTTCAGAATTTCAAATACTGAGAATTTAAACTCCAAAACCCAAATTTTAAAATTTCAAATTTCAAAATCCAAGATTTGAACTTTTGAATCATAAAAAATGAAAAATGTAAAATTCAAAATTTATAACTGTTAACCTCTATGGTTTGAAATTATGATAAAGACTAATATGTAGTTTCCTTCAAATCAACTAAACATTGGAATCTTAGATTACTGATAATGTGTTTACTAGTAATCAGATTGAGGGGAATATTAGATTACAAGGGAATATAAGATTACACGTACCAAACGCACCCAGAGGAGAATGGGGAGTGTGTAGGCGCAGTGGGGATTGGGGAAGGGAATCGAGTGGGGTGCCGCCTGCCGCTTGGGCCGTGGGCGGAATAGTGACTGACTGGGCCTCAGGTAGATATTATCAACAAATTTGTTGGGCTTATATAAAAAGATTCCACTAAATTTTTTGCTGAGGCTCGGGCTATACCCTACCCGAGGCTTAGATCCACTCCTGACTACATCGAGCCTGCGCTACTTCCTATTCTTCATCAAGCTCAACAATAAGTCATTCGTATGACCGATAGACTCTATTATATTATGTTCTTGAGTATATTTTGAAGTACAATATGCTGTCTACTGTTAGTATTGATTTATGTATCTCTAATTATTTATAATATTTGCCTCATAATAAAATCTAGAGTTAAAATATTGCACATATTTCCAACTGTAATAGGATTCATCGATTGGATACCTTGAGTCGATCTTGACTCGTTCATGTATCATGTATGTACGCATTGGCTAATCAATTTAGCACCCTGTATATCCGTTGGAAATCTTGTATTATGTCGCATGCAAAGACTTAATTTTGCTGAAGATATGATATTCTTGTTTTCTTGCCTATCTCTTCTTAATTTGCGCTTGCCTATGTGTTCTTGAACTGTGATTGGTCTTATCTTATAGTCAATGATGAAAAAGTTTACCAACGATCTAATCGTATACCCAACGACTCTCCCTCTAAAAATGATGGCATGAACATTCAGTATCACGTATAAATAGACATGGCTGCACACTGACACGACGACAATATTTGATGTTTTCCTTGGATAACCCTGATAACTCACAAGTCTGGGAACACCCAGGTTAATTAGGAAGGATCCAGTGACTTCTTAAGTTAAATTTGTGTTGTCATAGACAGAGCTGAGATGAGCCACAATTTGCTCATGTTCACCTCCAGACTCCTACGAGTTCAGCAACCTAAGCACCATTTGGAACACAGTCCGATTTCTGCCTCCCCTTCTCGTTAACGATGCACAACATGCAAATACTTACATCAGTATTTTGGTGAGTTCGTAGCAAGGTTGTCAGAATCGTGATCCTAGGTTAGATCGTTTTTTTGTTTGTCGGGATCGGATTGTAGAATCACGTTTTACTGGATTTTTAAAAGCATGTATATTTTGTATAAAAAAATGAATTATATTTTCAAACATGCAAGTCTATTATAGAATTTTGAATATTTTGATTTAATTTTGTAAATTTGGGTACAGTTCTTCATGTTACATTCAATTAAGATTGTTTTTAACCTTATTTGATTATTTTTAAAATAAACTAATAATTTGAAACTCTGATATGTTAATAGAGATATCGTTTACCTTAGAACAACACTTCAACAACACAAACAAATCAAAATAAATTATTACAACTTAAATTAGCAACAGGTGTTATCCAATTTTATATGCTGGTATAGTTTGTTACCAAGATCATGATCCTATTTGGTTCTGAGCACGATCCTGACGATCCTACCTTCGGGATCATGATTTAATGAAACTCAGATTCACATACCGATCCGTATCATTTCGGCTCCGTATGATCGTATGATCACACAATCAGTATCGTGATCCTAGCAACCTTAGTTTGTACTAGAGTGGAGTGGGACTAGGAGTATAAAATGATTAGGAACGGAAAAGTCTAGTATCATTTAATTAGAGTTAGATGGGAGTAGACATGGGGAATAGAGACATGAGAAAAGATCTCATTTAGTGATGGAATTAAGGGAGGGTAAAACAGGAACAAAAGAGGCAAAAGTGTCTATAAATCGTAGAATGACTTATATTTAGGGAAAAGTGGAGAATGCTAAAATGAGCTATATTTAGAATCGGAGGGAGTACCTTAGATTGATGACATTAAATGATGAGTAAATAAAATATTACAATGTACGTCATAATTATGTTTGATAAAATCAGAGTAACATTGTATGCCTGATACATCTATTAAACCAATTTAGATAAATGCCAATAACAAAGTTTCAAATTTGAAAACTACATTGCATGTCTGACTAATATGTTGGCTTGAGACCCACATGTTAGCTTCATAGTAGATGGAATTTTTCAAAGGAACAATCAGATATTTGTCGTTCCATAGATTGGGGTTCCATGACATACCACAATACATAATGTGATCGTTTTAATGCCACTCCAAAGACATGCAAATATGTTATTTGCCACTTTCACCTTCTTTTTTTTTACTGATTTCTATGTTTTGAGTAGGTATGTTCATGGGCAACCATGCCTGGTAAGAATTTTTTTAGACCAGCCAGGTCTAGGCTCAGGCCCTGATTTTTTGCCCGAAGCCTGGAAAAAGCATGACAAAATAATAATATAACATGTTATTTGGAGAAATAATTTACAAATATTATTTTATTTAGAAAATGACAAAATATTTTCCTTGTAAAAATGCGACTTTTGGATTTTCGAGCTTCAGGCATGGCCTTTCAAGGTCGGGCTTTTTTAGACTCGGTCTAAAGCCCATCTTGGCCCGAGTTTTGAATATGCCTAGTTTTGATCCCTCTTAAATGATATTTATGCCCCTCCCCTATTTTTCTTCTCCTTCTTTCTGCTCTTTCCTTCCCACACTAGCCATGGCAATCAAAGGTGGCAGCGGGCATGAAGCCAGCGGAAATCTCCCCAGTGTCCAACAACTTGAGTAGCACAACCTACCGAGGGACACCATGATTAACTTGAGGATGACACCGGTTGTGCCACTGTCAATGGGAATCCGATGTAGATCGGGAAAACTCCGGTCGCCATTTCGACCATCGTAAAGACCGTGGACATTGTGGGCGATTGCATTACAAGAACGACATTAGCAACACTGCAGTTCTAGAGTGGCCCAATAACTATGGGGGGAGGTGGGTGGATATAGTTGCATAGGAGGAGGAGACGATGGTAGCGAGCAAGGAGAATGGGGAGACCACCATGGGGCAGGTGCGTTGGGAAATTGAGGTGACAACGATGAGAAGGGAGAGGGGAAGCCACCATGGGGCTCATGGGTTTGGAAATCGAGGTGATACCAACAACACCGGTAGTGGAGTGTGGTAGGCGAGGATTTGAGGTAGGCTAAGTGAGGTGTGGCCATGACCGGTGAGGAGGGAAAAATAGGAAGAGGAATAAGAAGGCGAAGAAGAAGAGGAGGAGGAGATGGGCAAAAGGTCAATGTATATGGGGGGGCAAAAGTGGAATATTAATAAAAATGGAGAAAGTGGCACATAACATATATGCATGTCTTTGGAGTGACATTATAGCGATTACATTATGTATGGTGACATCATTGAACACCAATCTTTGGAGTGGCAAATATCTGATTGTCCCTTTTTTGAACCATGAAATTTTGTGTTGGCATTTATCCAATTTTCCATAGGTAATAAGATATTTGGGGTTTGGATCTAATCCAATGGTTAGTTTAGTCTATAAATTTTAATCTATGTATCATTTGAGACACATCGAAGTAGGACGCCCATATGAGAAAGCACTAAGCGTGATGTGTTAGTGTAGCCACCCCAATTGTGTGCAATGTGGCTATTTCGTTTGTACGAGCGATAGTGGTAAATAAAGACTTAGTTATGTTCATAATTTTATAGTTATAAATAAAGGTGTTTTAAGATGCCAAAAAGTATTTCTTCCTTGTCACAAAAAATTCTTAGAATTTGAGTAAGTTAGGATTTACTAGATCAAACATTTGTGGGACAAATGAGAACGGATAAACTTTTGTTCCAAAACACATTTTCTTCTTTTTGTCTGTTATGTTTTTGCTCTTATCAAAATTCTTCTTCATTCTATACTGTGTTCTGATCAACTATTTATCCATTTGAATGTGTTAGATTTAGGGATGATATGTGAAAATATTTTCTTCCTTTTTGATTTATTGCAAATTTACTTAGTTGTACTGCACATTAGGTACAACTTTCACCTTCGCTTCGCCATTGATATAGTTTTTAGCTTTACTATGACACTTCTTAGCTATACTATATGTTTAGCTATACTATATGTTTATTTTGGTGTATGACATGATTTGCTATTACATGTATTCTTATTTGTTGATTATGGTATATTCATATGTTCTAAGGACTAGATATAGCTGCAATATTTATCAAATAAATATTTTATTATTTATAGCAGCTTCGGTTTGAGGCAATCGATGGGGTGAATGGGAACACGGTGGATGGAGGTTTTGGTTTGGTGGTGGACTAGGAATCTAGGTATCTAAGTGTCTTTCCCTAATAAATAACTCAATTGGGCTTTTCTAGTTGTGTGAGTGATATATTTGCAATTATCTAGCCATCAATGTTTGGCAATTTAGTATAACATGCTAAGGGAACATCATGTTTGCGAGAAAAATAATTTGTAGAGTGAGAACCATCTGATTTATGGCTTTCAACCTGAAAATAAATTCATGAGGTATATTAGACAGGTCATGAAAGCGTATGGGAATTTGGAAGAGATATGTTTACAAGATGAAGAGAGTGTAAGGAAGACCAAGATAGTGAGTCACAATTAATCAAATCAATTAAAGGAGACTGTCCCATATAAAAATTGTCCAATTCTATTGAAATTCTATAAGGGCTTGTTTGGGAGCTGGGGAGGAATTTCCCGGTGGAAGAACACCCCGAAGGGGATTTTATGGGGCAAATGGATTCCCCTCCACCCACGGGGAAATAATACCCTCCAGAGGAAATAATCCCGGCCATTGTTTGGCAAGGAGAGGGGTAGAAATCCTGCCCATTCAAAAAATATTAAGAAAAAATAGAAAAAAATCTGGAAAATGTTAGAACTATACATGGATAATTAGAAATTTTGAAAACAAATAAAAATTTTAAAAAAAATTATAATTACGTAACAAGAAAAATAAAAATTCATTGAAAAGGGCATGTTGCATTCTGGGGAAGTTCAAAAGTAGAAAGCTTTTCTTCATTTTGTTACAGTGAAGTTAATGGACTCAGAAGGTGTGAACCTTTTCCCCATGTTTTTCTGCCCTTTCAATTTGAGTGGTCCTATACAAGTGTTGTATGGTTCGTGTAAATCGTAGTGTCATTTGGACAGATTTTGGTGTCTTCTTTGTAAACTGATTTGATAATCCTATAGGGCACTGCATGATCTCATAGTATGATTTGTGTGCAGCTGATTGATAACTTCCTAAAGCATGTCAGATTGACAAATACCCTCCTCACTTTGGTTTTGAGCTTTATGATGTTCTACACAGCCTGAGGTTAGCTCTGCATGCCTGTGTTGTGTTTGATAGAATGCGCCAGCCATCTGAGTCCATTGCCTACGTTGTATCTCGGTAGAAAATTTGAACGAATTTGTATACTGTGTGGCACTATATTGTTCTTTAAGAAGGTCGTGGAACAACTAGATACAAGCAAGCTATAGGGGTATGCTCTGTAGGAAGCCTGGAACATGGATGTTCATGGCTCTCTTATTGGAGTACAAGGTTGTTTGTGTATGAACAACATTTTATTGTGAAAATGTAACACTGTGCTCCTAGATTTTTTCGATGATCGTACATGCTAATTTGTACCTCACTTTTCAATTACAGTCACCTACAACACTGCTGATGATGTTCTTTTTTTTTTCCTTTTTTTGTTGAACAGGAGAGAAGAGAAAAGGAAGTTGTTGGATTATTGGACTTGTAACATGGAGAATATGGTCGACTAGATGCTTAAGTTCGACTTTTGGATGAGTTGGACTCATGTAAAGTTGACTTATAGAGACGCAAATAATTAGGAAGTTGACAGTGGCTGTTTACTGAAGGACTTGAACTCTCACTTTAGAGGAATGCTGGGATAAGTTTTTCTTTTTTCGAGAAACGAATGCTAGGAGAAATATGGGTTCACATTGTTGAACTCTTTCTTTGCATCAAAGCCATGTCCACCTCTTTCTTTCTTAGTGCCAAATCAAGCAATGACCTATTGGTTTTGTGTTGCTATGACCATAGATGTAATGTGACATGCAAAGCTTGTAACAAAATGAAGATAGCATTGATAATTAGTACAAAAATCCTCATAAGGCACTGCCTTACCAAACAAGAACAACAATAAGAAACAACTAATCAAGTCTTCTTACTTATGGAGAAATGGAAAGTAAAAAACAACTTACTTATGGAGCGATCTCGCTCTTAATCCAAAGCAATCGAACACTTGGGTTTTTGGTGTTGATAAAAATTTCTCTATTCAACTCACACTTAAAGAGTCGTAGTGCCTTTGCCTTTTCTATATCTGTTAGGTCTTCAATTGATTCTAGTGCAGCAACACACTTCCCAATAGAAAAATCATCACTTTGACTATGTCTTGTTGTTTCATTTAGTTCTTGGGCAAATTTTTTGGTTTGCTCCTTCTTGAACTCCAAGTAGTTCTCAAGAACCCCAGCAATTTGACTTTGCTTTCTCTTTTTTTCATTATCATCTCCTTTCTGTCCAGATGAAGTAGAAGGAGCACGTTCCACTTCTTCTACTTCCGTATGAGCACTAGATGTTGCTTGTCCTTCCAGATTTGTAGAAAAAGGGTTTAAGCCAACATCATGGGCATCATTGTCATTTGATATAACTTGATCAGTTGAAGGATCTACTTGTTCAATTGATACAAAATTTAAATCTCCAGTTGCTGTACTTCCTATTTCCATATAAGCAATGAAATAAATATGAAGTTCATGATATGAGACCATATATAATTAATGGAATCAGGAAATCATGAAATGAACATTGAAGCATGAACTGAAACAATATAGTTGAACTTCACCTTCATACAATGCTGCTAGGTAGTTAAAGAGAGGGAATGGCTTGTTGCCGAACTTCTTCACCTTTGAATGATCCTATTGAATGCAAGAAAAGAATATAGTTAGTAACAAAACACATCACAAATAATACTATTAGTTAAATAGAGTAAAGAGTCTTACACGAATAATTTTATCCCAAATACTTGGTTCAGCAACAATCATGCACAAAGAATCATCCCAACCTGTACCACTTTGTTTCCGTGCATCTCGTATTGCCTTGTAATTCCCTTTCAGTTCCTTTTCTTTTTCTTGAATTTGTTGCTTTGTGAAATGGGCAGTTGGAAACTTTTCATTGAATTTACTTACTATGCTTCTCCAACCATCAGTTACCCACCCATTTTGTCCTCTGAACTTTGGGTTGTTATGATCATGTAGTATATCGGAAAGAGCTTTCTCATATGAGAAGTTCCATGAGGCTCTTGATCCTTCTTTAGCCATAGCTACACTAACCACAACATATTGAAATAAAAAAATGGTACAAGAGTGTAACAATATATTTAAGTGTCAAGTCACATAAATGAAGTGTATTACTTATTACACATCATATAATTTAAGTGTCAAGGGCACAAAATAGTAATACTGCTTTGTGAAATGCCATGTCCATCTAATGATTATAGTCAGCCCACATTTGCGTTGCAATTTGATCTCTAAGAGAACTTCCAGCATTTGACTCGATATCATTTTGGTAATTATTGTCACCCTCTGGTACATCAACAAAATCATCTGGTTGAATATAGGTAGGTTGGTGATCCAACCACCCCTCCTGACCATTTTGACCTCTAATGATGTTGTGAAATGCAACGGCTACAGCTGGAATCTTAATCTGAGATTCAATGGGATGAAATGTACCAACTTTCAGGATTGGAAATCTTTTCTTTAGAACACCAATAGCCCTTTCAATATGGTTGCGAAGGAGAGCATGGCGATGATTGAAAAGTTCTTTGTAGTCTGCATAATCATATCTTCGAGATGAGCGACGCCTCCTAAATTCACCAATATGGTATCGAACTCCTCGATATGGGGCAAGAAATGAAGGTGTGTTTGCGTATCCACCATCCACAAGATAGAACTTACCCCCAGGAACCCGAAAACCCTTGCTAATAGCAGATCGAAGGACTCTCTGATCATCGATGTCGATCCTTCCCATCCACATGAAATAAATGTGAAGTTTAGATCAAAGTCACAAGCTAGCATCACATTTTGGGATAAGGTTCCTTTTCTATTCCTATAAGGAGCCGCTTTCTCTTCAGCAATAGTGATGGGGATATGTGTACCATCAATAGCACCAATGCGATTCATGCATAAACATAGTAAATTAAATAGAGGAAAATCTTGGAAAAAGTTAGGCGTCTAGTGTGTATGGCTCACCTGAAAATAAGGCCAAAATCGTGGATCCGATATAATTTTCATGTGAGTTTGGTTTGAACTTGGGAGCTTGACAAACCTATGAGTTAGAGCTGGAATTATATCGAAGATTTCCTTTATTTTCCTATGAACTGTTTCACCACTGTGTTGAAATGCTTTCTGAAGCTTTTGGTTGCTAGCATTGTGAGAAATCATGTACATAAACATCCCTAGCTGCTCCTCAACGGTAACACCCCTTGTGTCATGCATTAAACCCTCCCTTCTAAGGAAATCTGATGTAGCCCTGAATATCTCTGGCTCCATCCGGAACTCAACCCTACACCAACTCTCATGGCCTTCTAAGATCTCCTTAACTTTTTTAGCACCGGTAAGAGCTGATGTGTGGATTGGTCTTTTTTCATCATAAAGGCATGAAAGCAAAGTAGGAACCAAGACAAGAAACAACTCATCGTCCTCCTCTTCTTCCTCAAGCATAAATTTCCTAATGAGCTCCTTTCTAGTGTCCATTTGCTAATACATGCAGATTAGTAGTAAATAAGCATATTAGTAGTAAGAAATGGTAAGATAGTAAGGACTCACACTAATATTTTGTCATCCCCACATATTTGAGATACTACTACTACTACTACTACTACTATTATTATTATTATTATTATTATTATATATAACTGCACTCACACTAATACTATTAGTTCAACATATTTCCTGCTAGCTTCAGTCATCAGAAGGGATCTTAGAACTAGCAATCCAAAAGTACCAATAGTTACAAGCTTACAAAATTGTAAATGGAGCAATCTACGAATGGAGCAAGAGGCAGAAAAAAAATGCACACAGGATTCAAATTCCTGTCCACGTTAAGAAGCTCCCAAGCTCATTAAGCTTCATGAACTACAAAATCATCACGAATTCCTCAAACAAAGCCCTAACTCTGAGCACTACTACCTACCACCCCAGAATAATTATAAATGAGAAGCACAAGAATCTTAGCCATGGCTACTTGAAAACAACTAATGAGCTCCTTTCTAGTGTCCATTTGCTAATGAGCTCCTTAACATGTTATAGCAAGCAAATAGGTCACACAATCACGCAATGGCTACATCACAATCTAACTGCTATATCATAAACTCTGATGTGGCACTACACAACAATTTAAACCAGGAACAAACTGTGAATTCCATGCAACCCCAGATTCTTTATTCCTAATCTGCCACATGTTTACCGAGGCTAAGAGCTTTTAGGACTCAAAATAGATATCCTCTTCCCATCCTCCAGTACGTACAACTCAATGAATCAAGGTTCCATCAGACATAAACACTAGCCTAAACCATTCCACATGCTTTTAACACTATATCAACCTTACCACATTGACACACAATAATGAATTTCACAGTTCGCATAATTTCTAACAGAACTAGAATCTAGTATAATGCAAGCATGGTTGCGACGAATACTTTATCACAGATAACAGAACAAGCATCATGGACTAATTACACGAATCAGACAAATCATAATAGCAGCAAAAGATTGCATTGATAATTAGTACAAAAATCCTCATAAGGCACTGCCTTACCGAGCAAGAACCACAATAAGAAACAACTAATCAAGTCTTCTTAACACAAATTGCCAGGACAAGAAACAACTACTTCAGATTTATTGTAGATCTCAAAACCAAGAGGCGGAGAAGGGATAGTGGGTCAGGACCGAACCCTAGCGGGAGGAAGTGGGATCTTTACCGGTGAGACGCCTTTGCCGGAGAGGAAGGAGGAAGCGCTTGGCAACGGAGGGAGGGAGACGCCGATGCGGATGGAGGCGACGATGCGGAGGGAGGGCGGTGCCGATGCGGAGGGAGGGCGGCACCGATGCGGATGGAGGCGACGATGCGGAGCGAGGGCGGCGCCGATGCGGAGGGAGGGCGGCGCCGATGCGGATGGCGGCGCCGATGCGGAGGGAGGCGATGATGCGAAGGGAGGGATGTGTTCGCGATGCGGGGAGGAGAATAAATCCACTGGACTCGACGCGATGTTTTTTTCCCCGGGGAAACGATGGGGATGGAGCCAGGGAATTCGCAGTGCGGAGCGATCCAAACGCCGAGATTGCTAGCGCGGGGGAATCCTCCCGCGGGGCTTTTGGCCCACGGGATTAGGCCGGGGTCCCGGCCGGGATTGCTTCTCCCAAACATGCCCTTAGTTTCTAATTAATACCATTATCATATTGGTCGAGTTGAGCTACACGTGTTACTCTCTGAATGGAGCTGTTAGCTACTAATAAATTAGGCATATCTCTGTTGTTTTTTAAAAGTTGATATGCATGGTACAAAGCATATTCAGAGGCCATTTTTGACTGTCCTATGCCGTTCTCTGACAGCTCAGGCCATGGGCGGCGCCAGGGGGGTGCCTGTGGTGCACAGGCACCCCCAAAAAATCATGTAATTTTTTTAAAATTAGGTATACTTAAAAAAAATGTGTAATTTTTTTTAAACTAGGTATACCTTAAAAAAAAGTGCACTTTTTTAGACTAGGTATACGTATGAGCAATTGACACTTGGATTGAAATATCAGGTAAAAGACGTCGCTTCAATGTTAGTTAGTTTGATAAGTACAATTGGATTGAATATAGTGTCGAGAAGGATGTTGTATTTTTCTTTGTCTGTTATTTGTTCAACGAGAAAATTGTGGGAGGCGATAGTTTTATTAAAGGAGGATTTAGAAATTGGAATAGGTATGACTCCGTTAACAAGCATGTGGGTACTATAAGAAGTGTGCATAATTGAGCTCAAGAGAAATACAACTTCTTTATTAAACCTACAACATCAATTGCTCAAGCTCTTAGAAAGCAAATTGAAAAGGACAAACAACTTTACATTTCTATGTTGACATATTCAATTAGATGCTTGATGTTTATTTTACGTCAAGGACTAGCATGTCGTGGATATGTAAAAATGCAAATTCTAGTGATAAGGGGAATTTTTTTGAACTTTTGGAATGGCTTGCAAACAACAATGAGGAGGTTGCTAAGGTTGTCTTATGCAATGTCTCTAAAAATTGTAAGATGATTGCCTATGAGATACAAACGGACATAATTAATTGTTGTGCCACTCGTTGGGGTTCTTATTATAGAAACAAGAATCTCTGTGAGCTTTCTACTAAGCTTGTTGAATATGTCAACCTACCGGTGGCAACGACGAGTGTTGAAAGAGTATTTTCGGCGATGAATCTTGTGAAGAACGAGTTGGGAAATAGTATGGGCGATCAAGTATTGAATGATTGTTTAGTCACCTTTATAGAGCGAGATATCTTCTCGAAAGTTAGTGATGTTGATATAATCAAGTGTTTCCAAGGAATGAGATCGTGTCGTATGGTATTGTGATTTCCATTAGCTATTTATGACTCTTTTATTCATATAAGATTTTATTTAAACTATTGTATTGCATTATTAACTAACTTCAAACTCTTTTGTGTAACTGTGTTGGACTTATGAAATTACATATGTGTCGTACAAGATTTTTTTTTATCCTTGAAGTGTGCACCCCCATTACTAAATTCCTGGCTCCGCCACTGGCTCAGGCGTTTAGGGAGAGACGGTCAATACACAAGACTACTAAGTAAAATGTATCTGAACAAGCCATTTCTTTCATTTGCCTTCTTGATATCTTCTGATCAAACATGGTTATTCAGTAAAAAAATTGGTTTCACAGATATGTGCTGTTGCCATTCCTTCTGAGGAATGCATGCTCGTAGATGTTCCTTGTAAACCCCCAGGGCCAACATCTATGACAGATCGTACAGCGTACCTGAAGCTAGCATGCATGCATTGAGATGCGGCAAATCGGCAAGTTTAAAATAATTGAGGCTGGAGGCACAAGCTTTCATGGCAAGCACATATGTTTCACCACACACTAGTACACCAGATTACCAGGAGCAGCAAGCAAGTGACACAGGAAGCAAGCTGAGGGCAGCAGAAGCTAGGCTCCTAGGTAGTAAGAATCAGAGCCTGCCTGCCCACACGGTCGGTTAATTGCTGAAACTCCAGATTACTCCTGCCTCTACGTAAACGCGCTCCTAATCATTTGCTCCGCGCAAGCTTCTCACTCAAAGCGTCTCATTCTCCGCGCGAATTGTGGAAGCCTCTCTGTTAGTTTTCTTCTGCACCACACAAGATAGAGCGACACCCCCCCTCGCCCGCACGAACCCCTCATCGGGAACCTCGCCGCGGGGGGCGTCACGGTGACGGTGGAGGAGTGGATCTCATCTCACTCAAGGTTCAAGGCACCATTGCATAGTCCACTATGGATGACTCCTCACCAGCGGCGGACTCAGGATTTATTTTTAGGTATGGCGACATCGCAAGAGCGAACCAGAGCGTATTACCCAAAAGCAAAATAACACATATGCAATACAAATTATATTACAATCGCACCAATACGAGCATATGACACTAAATGGTATCAACAAGTGAAGATAAACATAGGACATCGAGAAATACCTCAGTAATGAAGCTTAATTAAGAACTTGCCACCAAGTTATCGAATATAATAATTTGAACAAAGATAATATATAGAAGAAGCAACCTGTCAAAAATAAATCGATTAGTAGTGTCACGATTAGTTGATCATAAATTATAAAAGATGCAGAAAAAAAAAGCCAAAAGACATACTGCTAAAGCACTAATTACGATTAGGAGAACGAGACAATTTCATTCTCCGAGATTTCATGCCTTAAAAGTTAAAACCATTTCTTAATTATATCCGGAGGTATTCTTATGTAATGGATAATTGGATCCTTTTCATAGATGTGCCTGCATTCCACACTGCACAGGACAAAAACATCATGAGTTCAGCACAGGAATTGAACATTTGCTCATATATTCACCCTGGTTTCTATATACTATGTCCAAGGAGAAGTCCACTTAATAAAGAAAAATAAACCCAAATCAACAATTAGGATTTGGAATTTAATCATGTCAAATGTAGAAGACCTTATAGACATAGGGGAACGTTTAGTTTTTTTTTATCATGTCTCGAAGTCAGATTAGCTGAAAGGGATGTACAGCTCGCACCAGACCTTCTGAGTTCTGGCCCCTTGAAAGGCAGAAACTATTATACTATGAACGCGATGTTGATTGTTCAATTCACAACTGCAAATTAGTGCTACTGACAGGAATTATTAACAGAAAGAACATGCCTTCCTTATAACATGCATACCATATGCAAGGGGAAAAAAGATCCTGATGATTTCAACTAGGGATCGAAAGGATATAAAGGCGAAATAAAATAGGAGAAACATAATCCTAAGGGATGTTGTAACATGTGACTTATGCCTAAAAACTTCACCCAATTTCTACCAGGTGAAAATCAATCACAGTATCACACAATACTCACAGTTCAATCAACCTGGAGTCTAGACGAGTAGACGACTGGACTCTGGCACTCTGCAGTCTGCCAGAGGCCGGAGTGAGCGAACCGCCGTGCCCCCGCGCGCCCTGGCACCTTGCGGCCTTGCCGGCTTGCCGGGCTGCCGCGCAGTGTGCGCCACACGCAGTCGCCCCTTGCCGGTTTGCCCCTGGGCGCTTGGCCTTGGCCCTTGCCGCTTGCTACCGCCATCGCGGCATCGCGCACTCGCCGCCGGCCGCCACGCCTCGTGCCTCGCCGCCGCCGCCGCGCGCTCCTCGCGGCCTCACCTCTGCCGCCGCCACCGCGTGCGCCACGCCCCGGCTCACGCTAGGTTAGCGCCGCCTTAGCCGGGTGCTGGGAGGACTGGAGGAAGGAGCTCCATGCCTCCATCGCCCTCTGCCCTTGATGGCTTGATGTGCTGGGCTGGGCTGCTTTCCTTGTGTTGTTGGGCGAGGCCTCCTGAGGGGGGAGGGGTCCGCGCCAGAGGGAGCTCGGGCGGCTGCCCGAGCTGGCCCGAAGGGTGGGTCCGCCCCTGTCCCCACAAGTCTTGGCTCGTATGGAACGCCCCTTAACTCATGCTCAGACTAATCACGCCATTTACTGGTTATTATTTGGTTTCTATATGTGACTAGTTTGTATTGATTTCAATTCAACTGGCAAAATGAGGTCTAGTATATATTTGTGAATTATGATATTTTTTTTCTGAGAAGTATGTAAAGCTTGACTAAACTGATCAACTGAAGACTAGAGGCTATATGCACCGGAAAAGATACAAAGTTAGAAACACTCCAGAGTGTTTCATGCTGAAGTTTCACTGATGCTTGAGTGCTTGACTGCATATATGTGCATTTGCCATGTACTACTGCTACCGCATATTGCAGTGCTGCAGAGTTGGTTTGGTTCGTTGGTGAAGTACTAGAGTTCTTAGTTTAGTGAAATTGAGGATGGATGTCAACTAATCCTTCAATTCCAATTAATCTCAGTTAAGGTTTTGGGGAAACTGTGCCTGCATGTGTACTGGCGCTTGATCCCTAGAGGGACTGGTTGGTTTGGGTGCTACTGTGCTAGGTACGAAGTGTTTGGGCCACGTAATTTAGTTTACTTGTAGTGACCCTGCCTCCTGTGCTAACTCCAAACAAAACTTGCATGAATTGCATGCAGTGCAAAACAACAGTACAAATCCCCTTATTACTTTTCTAGATTCACTTTATTATATTTACGTAGCTACCTTGCTGCAATGCATGCATGCCAATTGCCACATAGTCAGCTACGTGATCAAGGATAATTAGACCAGAGTCCAAATCATTTATGATTCTTATTGGATCTTGCCCTACCTACTTCTTTCCTACTCCTCAAATCCTGTGCATGAGCATGTTCATGAAAAGGATCCCATCATCCCTAGACCATATCTCTAGACCTAAAAATCTCAACTTTTAATTTACACATTGAATTTGCTAGATATCAGTCGCCTGAATTAGTTTTTTTTAATAAAAAAACAAGTCACATTTTCTCAACATTGGAAGTGCATTGCAGTTCGTGCTCCATCCGACGGCGGCGACGGTTTGGGGTTCGGAGTTAAGTGAAGCCACGACCATAGAATCATGGCGCATGGTGCTGCGGTGGCACGCACTGTATCTGAAATAACCCAAAAATCCGAATTTCAAAAAGTTTTTGAAGCTTTTGTTTGAATTCGAATTTCTTTCCCAATTTGGCAATCTTCCTCTATTTTCCGCTTTCCATTTCGGGCCAACCCGTTTTCTTCTTCTGAAAACGCCTTCTCTCCTGGCCGCCTCCTTCTCCCTCCCTCCCGACGCCGTCGCCAGCACCCGCCCGAGCCGCCTCGCGCCGCAAACGCTGACCACCGCGCCACCTCCCATCCCGTGCCACGTACCGCCTCCAGCACCTTCTACCGTCTTCGCCACCGCCACCACACCCCGCCACCTTGCCCTTGCCCGGCGCAATCCCCTCTCCGCCAACCACGTCGCCGCCGCCTCCCTGTTCCCGCCACCTTCCTAGCATAACCACCCCTCCCCAACCCGAAAGAAGCCACCCATGAAAAGCCTCCGACCTCACCTTCACTTCTGCCACCTCCCAATCACCCTTCTCCTCCGGCACCGGCCGAATTTTGAGTTTTCGCCGCCGCCTCCCCTTTCTTCCCCGACGAGCCCGCGAGGTAAAACCGCCGCCTCCCTTCCTTTTCTCCCCTTCCCAGCCGGCTTAAGCTTCTCCTCACCGCCGCCAACTTTTCCCCCAACCTCCCCGCCCTCCTCCCTCACCGGAGCTCGCCGGCGCCGTGCTCCTCCTCCGCCTCACTCATGGCTCACGCCGCCACACCGCCTCGGACCACCCCGAGCACCCACACCACTACCTCCAGACTCCTACTACCTCACTGATGCTCCCTCGCCCCTCCATTTGGTCGGAGCGTGGCCGGAGCGCCGTTGCGCCGCTCCTCTGCCCCGGCCGTGCGCCACCTCCGCCGCCGCCCCACCTCCACACCTTCGCTGTCCTCCCAAAACCCCAAAATGGAATCCCCTTGGCTCGGTGATGCTCCCCGCACCACCCGGGCTCGCCGCCGACCACCGCCGTCGCCATACACGCCGCCGCCGTCGACTTGGGCAGAGCCGAGCGCGCTAGCCTTCGGCCGCGCAGCTCCAGGCCGCCCAAGCGCTGGGCCTTAAAAGGCCTGGCCGTTTTGGGCCGAAGCCCATTTGAACGTTGGACTTAGCCCAACCCTGTTCACAACCCGTGAACAGTGAAACCAATTATTGTTCACTCATTCGGCCCAAGCACTGTTCACAATCCGAAAATACACTGTTCATCCCGAAAATTCGAAACACTGTTCCAAATCCGAAAAATGCACAGTAAATTCTTTTACCGCCCATCGATCCAAAACGTTGAAACCCCTTAATGTTCGGGATTATTTGTCGTTCATTAACCAAAACAAGAAATCCTAGTATTGTCCATCGACTCATTTTCGCATATGAATAGTAAAATAATACTGCTCATCGTCCACCCTTTTCGCCCAAAACCCTAATCCAACATATTACACTCTTTTCGACCGCTCGAACCCGAAAACCCATTCACTGCTTATGCTTTTAAATCACTCAAACATCGCCATTGCACAAGAGCTATCTACTGTTCGTACAAAGAAAACCAAAAACACAATTTATAACCCGAAAATAGGGTTCCATATTCCTTTCCAACTGAAACAGTAAATCTAGTTACTGATCAGATCCAATATTTGTAAATGAATAGTAAAAATACTACTATTCATTACCCGACCCTGTGTTCGCCTGAAACCCTAATTAGACATTTTATACTCTTTTCGACCGTTTCGAGCCCATGAATCCAAATCTCAACTCCGTTCAGTCCCAACAAGTGCCAAATAAATCTCCAGCATCCCACACACCACCTTTCTTTATGATTCTTTACCCATTTACAATATTTTTGTTGTACTTGGATCCAAATCTCAGCTCCGTTCAATCCAATCAAATACCAGATAAAACTTCTACCATCTCACACAACCCACCTTTCTTTGTGTTTCTTTTCTGGTCTTATTTACTTGCATGTTGTTCCCAGCTCATTCCTTGTCGAGCCGGATTTTATTTGAATTATTTTATTGTTTTGTTTCGCGCTAGGTCACGACTTTGACGCACTGCACTCTAAGACGCCGGACAAAACCAAGATCCGTAAGACTTGGTGCAAGAAGGCAAGTCGCATTCTTTGATCATTTTGAACCTCATAGTTCATCTATGTATTATTACTTTTATTATCAGATTTGTGCCAATTACTTTAAATATTAAAATAATACTTTTGAATGCCATGACAATTAGTTAAATCCTAAATACCCCACAAACAAACCCACCCAACTTTTGTAGGCCATATTCACCTTGACAAGTTTAGTCCACATAAAATATTATCTATACAAGGTAGCTTTGTCACCAAAACTGTGTTCATCAATCAAAAGAGAGCATTGACTTTTCTCTAATGGTTTTGGTGGTGAGTTGAGGGTTGGATCCAGGAAGTTGGACCACCCAATAAACTCGGGTTAAAAGTGTGTCATCAGTGAGATCTGGAGGTGGACAGCCACGAGTTGGTGTTGGATCATCGCCTCACTAGATGACAAGTAAGGACAAGAATCTTGTGCCAAAGTAACAGACATAGAATCCGCTCAACCACAAGCGTGGTCATTACTCCCTAGCTTAGTACACTGCTCTTCCGATTGAATATCTGCAAGTATCATCTGTTGCTTGTATGATAGGACAGAGGAACTTGGTGTGGGACGGGAGTGGTCGGAAGTGGACACTCGCTGGTTTCCGCCTCGGTATGGGCCCATCAGCGTCGGAGTACGAATTCCACTTTTGGTCGGTGGCCTCCCGAGCTGTATGAATTAAGACCTACCGTGTAGGGACTAGAAATGTTGAGCAGTGAAAAGGCTTTGTTATCTCATTTCACATGACGCTAACGTGTTGCGTGTCTATGTTCGACAAGATGAGCATGAGATATCTTGTGGGTAAAGTTGGGCAACTCTGCAGAGTGAATAATTAAAGGTATTCGAATACGCCGTGCTTCCGGTTAATGAAGCTGTGTTAATGGGTGATTCCAGTACAATGGCATAAGTAGAGTTTTTGAGATGTTAAGTTGTTATTTGAGTTTGATAAGAAACCCCTAATGTTATTACTTATTATTGTTTTACTGTTTTATAAATTGTTTTAAATGCAAAGTGCATCCACATATGCCAGGTATGGTAAACCCTAACCATCCATTGAACTCCTTGCATGTAATTATTTAGCATTTCCATGCGGCTTGTTGAGTACGGTGGTAGTACTCATTCTTGCAATTTGCAAAACATCTACAGAAGAAACTTGGGAAAGTGCAGAGGACCCTTGTGAGCAAGATTTTGGTGGACCCCCAGAAGGCATCGACTACTATTATTAGGTCTCGACTGCGCTCAAGCGTACCTGTGGTTTGAAGTTCTTTTGTCTTGTATTATATTTAACTTTGGGCTTGGATGCCCGTGTCAGGTCAAAACAGGTTGTTAAACCTTAGCTTTGTATAATAAAAGTCTGGTTTTTGTTGCAATCGGAAGCTTGCTTGAGATACTATTTGCTTCGCAACTGTACATCCTGGGCGGTTGCGAAGGATTAGCAGTCCTGAAAATCGGGGCTGTTACAAAGTGGTATCAGAGCATAGCTTGACCGTAAGTTGAGACCTTAAGTTGGTTTTAGGACCTAGGAAGTGAAGACCTTCAAAAATCCTAGTTTGAAAAATTATAAAAGAATTTATGAAAATAAAAATATAAGTATTATTGCTGTCTTTTCCCTTCTATTGCTATCTTATCTAAACTTAGATTTGAAAAACCCCGATTTGTTTTTATAAATGATTTCCCTCCTTCTCGCTTAATTTCAACTTTTCGTTAGAAGTTGCAGTAGTGTTTAGAGTACGCTAGAGTAGTGTTAAATAGAGTGAACCCTAAACAGACAATCTTTGGTTGTAAAACAAGTTGTATTATGTACTCTAAGTAGTACGTATACAGCTCGTATAAATAATTGAGCTATATTATTTGTTGATAATTTGTTTCTCTATCAGTATCTGTATATCATCCTTGTCAAAATTCAATTCTTTCTTTTCGTCTTAACCTTACCTTAATCTTTCTCCACTTAACTTAATTCTGGATCTTACTCACCTATCTGTATTTGGTCAAAATCGCATGAAATACATTCCCAAGATGTCCAAACAAAGAAGAACAATGAGGTCAATCGCAGGACGACAACCAAATTTGGCAGAAGTAATGGCCATGATGGAAGGAACAGATACCAAACTGAACAAAATCAAATCAGAATGATGGAGCAACACACTAGACTCTTGAAACAGATAGCTACCAGATCACCAGTACCATCAGAACCTCATCCCGGAACAATAAATGGAGAAGCTACGACAAGATCAAGATGGGCAGACTTTCAGAAGACAAGACCACCAACCTTTACAATTGCACCAGAACCACTAGCAGCAGATGATTGGATAAGAGATATGGAAAGAAAATTAGATACCATCCAATGCACATATCAAGAGAAGACTCTTTTCGCCTCCCATCAACTACAGGGACAAGCTGCAGCATGGTGGATGAATTACCAAACACTCCACTTTGGAAGGGATATACCATGGCAAGAATTCCAGGATGCATTCCATACGGCACACGTCCCCACTGGCGTGTTTGCCTCCAAACGTCGAGAGTTTCTCGCTCTCAAGCAAAGAGGAAGTACTGTAACAGAATATCTACATCAATTCAACTACTTAGCCCGATATGCCCCAAATGATGTTCACACTGAAGAGAAAAAGATGAAAAAATTTTCTGAAGGATTACAGAAGTCACTGAAATATCATATTTTAGCCCTGAATTTCAAGGACCTATCAGCTATGGTGAATAAACTGCTAATATCAGAAGAAGTCAGAATAGAATTACAAGACATAAGAAAAAGAAGAACAATGCAAATGACACCCCAGCCAAGTGCACCCAGAAAAAGAATGATGACAGCATCGCCAGTACAATCTCAGCAGATACCAATTATCAATCCAATTCCAAGACCCCAATACAATATGGATCAGTCAGCCACCATTCAGTGTTACACTTGTGGAGAAAATCACTACCAAAAAGATTGTCCACGAAGACCCTTAAACTGCTACCATTGTGGACAACTAGGCCATTTCAAAGGTCAGTGTCCTTTGAAGAGTATGCCATCAGAGGAAGCCAAGGCTAAAGTAAAAAGTCAATGTCCACACAAATCAGTAACATGTTTCCATTGTGGACAACCAAACCATTACAAGTCTCAATGCCCAATGAAGCATATGCCACAAGAAGCAGCCAAAGCCCCGAGAAAAAGTCAATTACAGATCAAGAGAACACGACCAATACAAATCAACAAAGTAGGTTTGCTACGATCCAAAGAACAGTTAAGAAGACTAAAACAAATTTCAGGAGAAGGAAAACCAACAACAGGACCAAGTCAGGGCAAAATCAATTATGTCACTACCAATGAAGCTGCAGAAGCTACAAATGTCGTTGACAGTATGTTTTTCATATAAGATCAGTATTGGTTTTTGTCCGAAAGTTGCCTTCCGAGAATCTCACAATAGAAAGAACAACATGGAAAAAGGAATCGAAAATGCAGCGTAATTTTCCAATCTGTCCCCTGGCTTTGAGTGAATCTCGGGGTCGAGATTCTTTTTAAGGGGGGTAGATTGAAATAACCCAAAAATCCGAATTTCAAAAAGTTTTTGAAGCTTTTGTTTGAATTCGAATTTCTTTCCCAATTTGGCAATCTTCCTCTATTTTCCGCTTTCCATTTCGGGCCAACCCGTTTTCTTCTTCTGAAAACGCCTTCTCTCCCGGCCGCCTCCTTCTCCCTCCCTCCCGACGCCGTCGCCAGCACCCGCCCGAGCCGCCTCGCACCGCAAACGCTGATCACCGCGCCACCTCCCATCCCGTGCCACGTACCGCCTCCAGCACCTTCTACCGCCTTCGCCGCCGCCACCTCACCCCGCCACCTTGCCCCTGCCCGGCGCAATCCCCTCTCCGCCAACCACGTCGCCGCCGCCTCCCTGTTCCCGCCGCCTTCCTAGCATAACCACCCCTCCCCAACCCGAAAGAAGCCACCCACGAAAAGCCTCCGACCTCACCTTCACTTCTGCCACCTCCCCATCACCCTTCTCCTCCGGCGCCAGCCGAATTTTGAGTTTTTGCCGCCGCCTCCCCTTTCTTCCCTGACGAGCCCGCGAGGTAAAACCGCCGCCTCCCTTCCTTTTCTCCCCTTCCCAACCGGCTTAAGCTTCTCCTCACCGCCGCCAACTTTTCCCCCAACCTCCCCGCCCTCCTGTAATACCCTAAAACTTATTCGACAGGAATTAGTCGGGAGAGATTAATTTAATCGGGAGAATGGATCATTTAGAAAATCACCAAATCAGGATTTGTGAGGGGGTTTTCCGCGTTTGGTTGGCAACTCGGGCCCTGAACCTTGGCCCATGTGGCTGGCCGGCCATAGGGGGGGAGGCACCACCCCCTCCCTCAAACCCTAGCCTCACCCCTCCCCTCCCCTCCACTCCCCACCTCCCCCCATTGTGGCCGCCACCTCCTCCCTACCTCCCCTCCTCCAACCGGCGCCCCAACCACCTCCTACCTACCTCCCCTCCACCCCTATTGCTGCTGGCCAAAGGGAAGAGGAAGCCCCATTGCAGCCGGCCAAGGAGGAAGAAGAAGGGGAAAAGAAGAGAAGGGAGAAGAAAAGGGAGAAGAGAAGGAAGAGAGGAGGAGGAGGATCTTCTTCGGGGCCTGTTCGTCGTCGTCCAGCACGTCATCAAGGGTAACGACGGGTTTCTTGTGATGTGTGATAGTCATTAGAGGCGATTGCTATTAGATCGATTGGATCGGATTAATTCTGTTCAATGTTCAATTCTGTCCAGAATGTTGCGCGGCCAGTTTCATGTGTTTAGAGGCCGAATTAGGAGGTTTGATCTCCTAGAGATATGTATATTATGTTCTTAGCTTTCAGTGGCCACCAAGATCACCCAAATCCGATTAACGGTCAGGAAGTTATGAATTTTTTAGTATCGCTGCTCTGTTAATCTGTCAGTTTTGAACAGTCTGTAGAAAATGGGATGAATCTGCTAGTTAAGGTCGAAATCAGAGGACCTCAATATAACGAAAAATGTGGGTAATTTCTATACCTTTTCATAGAGTTAAAGAACACAAGATTTGGACGTTCGTAGCAAAAGTTATGGAGGTTTTAGTGTACTGTCCAGAGAACCCGACGTGAATTTTGATGTTCTGTAGTTTGGCTTGGTAGAGGTAGTATTTGGCAGAATCAAAAGGGCTCCCCAACTAAGTTTATTTGGGAAATTTAGTTGCCTTTCCAGAAAGTCTGAGAACATCTTAATTGGACCCCTGAGCAGAAAGTTATGTATTTTATAAGTTGACTGTCCGTAGTGAACACCAAATTCATCGCTAGAAATTGGAAGATTGGAAACACTTGGGAGTTTAACAAGTTAATTTGTGTTGTTATTTATGATTTTGGTCCAGTATGTTGGTCTTAGATTGGAGTTATCTTTATGTTCAGGTGGGAGCGTGACCCCAGGGGTAGCGCCCTCTTCGCGTCCACCGTTCTCGCACGGTTGAGGCAAGTATTCGGGTTATAGCATAACTATGTTTTTATGCCGAGAGTGTTTGTGTTTTACTCGTAATAGCCATGCATGAATGTTAATGTGATGAGTTTCCATTTATCTTGATGAATGCTAGTTATGGTTAAAGTGGATGTTATTGTGATGAGTTCCAATTTATCTTGGTGAATGCAAGTACTCTGATTGAGAGAATAATGATGAATGTTTGACATAGGGTTCTAGTACTTTGATGTGTAATAACAATGCATGCTTTATAGTGTGATATGTATGTTTAAGGATGGTGAACACTTGAGTTATGATTAATTGTTATTCATGAAGGATTGTTCATGTTTGCTAGTATTATGAATATATGTGCTATTCATGGATACTAGAATGCTAAGAATGTCATTGATGAGGAATGCTTGAAGTATGAATAAGTTTATTCATGCATGTCGTTGTTGTGAATCCATATGTATGATGTTTTAAAGTTTTGTTCATGTGCATCATGCAATCATATTGGAGGATTGGTCACGTGGTGACTATGCATGATCGAGGTCCCCGTCATGTAGATGACGGGCTTGAGGTCCCCACATTCGTGGAATGTGGGCAATGGGTAAATAGGTCCCCATCATTAAGATGATGGGCAAAGATCCCTATACAAGTGGTGTATAGGCTCTTGGTCCCTGTGCCAGAGGGCACAGGCAAGGGTATCCATCGACGGATGTATACCCCGCATTACCGGTAAAATGCGAAAAAGAGATAAAGTTCAAAAGGTGCATTGCATGGTCGCATTACATAAGCATGAAGGATATGTTTAGTGTAATGTTTACTTTGGTATATTGATGCTATGACTGTGAGTTTAGCTTTAGCCTTGCTGATACTTGCTGAGTCTTTGGGCTCACTCTTGTTTTGATATGTTTTAGGTACAACTGGCAAGATCAGCATGCATGGGAGGGAGTAGATGTTTGGATGCACGCACTACCACTCAACCTTAAGAATTACTTATGGATGGTTTTTGAGATTCAGATTAATTGTAATAATGAGAATAGCAAATTTTGGTTATGTTTAATAGATTATCTTGCATGCTTGAATGAACTTGAATATGGAGTTTATTGCTAATTGCCATGATTATTTGTTAGAACCTCGGTATAGTTGACTATACAAAGGAGGTTATGCCAAAAATTGGTATCAAGTTTTAGTTTAATTTTAATTTCAGTAGCATTCCAGGCTCGTTGTGAGTTGGGGTGTTACAGTTGGTATCAGAGCGGGCTTTAGGTCCGTGGTTAATAGGAAGATATTAAATTGACACACTGTGCACAGTTGGTGGGGTTGGGAATTACATTGCTTCCGCATTATTTGTTGTTATGTTACATTTGTTGAGCAATTGTGAATTGCCTCTGTGCTATATTTCTTGTTGTTAATCTATGTTAGGATATTCTATATCTATAAATATATTCTATGATTGCCATGAGATGATCATGTATAATCATACTTGATTATATTGTTTATGCGAGTCGTTAATGGTTGTTAAGAAGTGGAGGCCGTGGTTGTGACCTTGGACCTTGTCAGGTTATACCACCGTTCGTAGTAGACGAATAGACTAGTTACCCCGAATACCATAGTTGCAGGAGTTGAGCGTGAGCTGCTTTAGAAAGTTGTTTTCTTTTTGATCTTTGATCTTGGCAAATTCTTGTTCTGTGGTGGATGATGAATCTCTCTTGGGTTCGTGGTTCATGGTAGTTGTTGTGTTTCTTGGTCTCTAACGGTTCTCTGAAATAATTATTGTTTTCCGACTGTTGAGTCGCTTTTGCTACTTGTGATCCTCGTCAATTGGCAATATTGATAATTTCATGGTTGTTCCTTCTTTCTCATTGGAAAAGAATGACTCATTTATTCGTTTGATAGTTGGATATTGAGAGTTTTATGTTGCAAGTTTGTTAGCATGAGAAAGCTTTGGCTCCATGTGTTCCTTTTGGATTATTCCGAGCATTGAAATTTAAGGCAACTCTTTTCTATTGGAAATTGTTAAAAATCTTTTTCTGATGCCTTGTTATGGTTAAGTTAGAGTTTGTATTCAAATAACTTGTTTTGGTATGGTGCATAATTAATATTAATTAGTAACTTTGGAAGTGAAATTGATTAAGTTCATGTGGTCATCTACTAGTTCTTAATGAACGGTATATATGAGTAGTAATTGAGGGATATCAAGAAGTATGGAACCTTGATGAACTAGTCTGGTCATTAAAACTGTTTAGGTTGCTAAACTTGTTGGGTTCCTTGGTTCCAATAGATTAATTTAATTGTGTGGAATGGGAAACTAGAGGAAATGCCAGATTTACATAATCCTTAGTATGATTAATTATCGGAATTGTGTTTAATCGGTTGAAGGGATTGAATACGGGTGGAGCTAGAATTTATGGGAGAAGTTCTATATAGTTCCTCTATACAGAATGACTCAATGAAATTGGTTGTAGTGTTGTTGAGACTTTTGATCAATAGAAGATTTCGATTTTTGAAGTTTTAGTGTATGTTTGCAGAAATCCAAATATGAGGAGGAACATTTGAATATGTGCTTGTAATTATCCATGTGAGTGGGAAAGAAAAGTAGGTAACAACTGGATTTCATAGTGAAGCCAGTTGATAACAACAATGGTTGTAGTATAACTGTTGTGTGTTGAAATTGATGTTGAGCATCGCTAAAAGTTGAACGGATATGATATAATAGGTGGCTTATGCCCACATGGTTGTGAAATAAACGGATGATATTGTTTCTTTGATGAAAGGGGTTTTGGTAGGAGCTTTTCAATTGTATAGTAGACCCCTTCTAAACTTAAGAGGTTGAGGTGGTGATGTTGTATAGTTTTGGGTATACTCTCATTTTAAAGATGGGATGAACTTGTAGTATGGAACAATTTGGTGAAACTTTGGGGGCTTTCTAATGGAATAGTTGATGATAAACATTCGTGTTCAGAGTATGTTAATCTTGATGTTAGTAAGATTATCTGCAAGAGATTGTGACTTGTGTGAGTGGTGATTGAGTTGCTTTGAAAAAAAGTGACATGTTGAAGGGTTTTATTGGTTCTTAAGTGGTTCCTATGATTTGGTCTTAAGAGTTTATCTTGTTTTAGCTGGCAAAGTGATGTAGTAATCACAGAAAATAACCTTCCTTGTTAAAGGAAGGAGTGAAGTATAAGAAATTGAGATTCAAGTCACGTTTCGCATCTTGCAGTTTATTTGAGAGTGCTTAAATCTTATGCAGTTGTTCTTTATGAGTTATCAATTTTCAAAGGGCATTACCTTTTTCTCATTTGTGGTTTGGTATTCGCTTTCAGTAGGGCTTGAGCCCTCGACTGTTGACTTTCCCTTATATTTTTTTCGAGTACGTTGCCTAAGTGACAATTTTCCTTGGTCTTGTGTTCACTGCGGGTGGCACATGTTTTCCTAGTTGGTGAAAAAAAATTGTTTTCATTCGCTCTTTCTTTTGAGAAATAATCGACCTATTCATTTCACCTGAGTCTTTTGAGGTGTTTAATAATTGTAGTTGTGAAACTTTAAGTTGTAAGTTATTCGATGAACATTAGAGGATGAAATAATTTCGTAATATAGTCCTTTGAGAGAAGTCTATCTCAACGGAAGATTGCCTTATGAGGTTAAACTGATTGCATTGTTACAGCTAGTAGAACCTATAGTGATTGTGATCCAAGATCTTTTGTTCACTTCGGGTGGAACATTAGAATTACTGAAAGTATGGAAATCTTGATCAATTTTATAGAATATCGCAATTTGGTAGTATTGCGAGGTTGTGCATGGTTATACTTGATGATGTGGTTTAATGAGAGTGGGATTACAAGTAATCGAATCGCATGTCCATTAATGGGGTAATAGAAAATGTTGAGTAATGTCAAGAGTGATTTGGCTTTAAATGAGTAACCTTTTGAGAGTTATAATCTTTGTAAAGGTAAACTGGTCAAGAAAAATATTTTCATGATGATGTTAATGAGTGAGTATGTGGGAATTGTGGAATTTTAGGGATTTAATTTGAGGATTTCCCTATCTTTTATATGAGAATTTCGTTGCAAGAGTCTTGGAGGTTAAATTTGGGATTTACATTGTTATGCTAGGACTTTGATCGCCCAAATAATAATGATAGATTTCGAATAGTAGGATGATCATTGATAGAAATCTATTGGTGAAATACATGAGAATATGTGATGAGAATTTCGAGATGTTCATTCTTAAGGACTGAGGTAACGTGATTACGTGTGAAGATCCATTTTGGGATGCGTCAGAAGTTATCTATCAGAGTAATTCTGTCGGTAGAGGAGTTGACTAGAGTATTGTTTCTGTGGGGTCGATAGAGGCTCTCTACAGAGGTGTGGTTGATGTATTTCCGTTTGTGCTTAGCATTAAGAATGCCAAGTTAAGAGAGATGGGTTAGTGTGTTATGCGATGAATCGGGATTCCAAAAGGTTGAAAGAAATTTTATTTCTAAAGGAGAAATTGAGAAAAGATTATTTCCTCGGGTACTGAAACGCTCTCTTGATTCTTGTATGAGCTATGAGTTTATGACGGATGTCTTTCGCAAATTGGGCTTGACTTTGTGTTGGTATATGTGGTACTTATCAGTTCAGAAAGAATAAAAGAAATGATGGATTTGGTTATTCGAGTGTTTTCTCTTTTGGCGGACGAGGTGTTTATTTGCAAATTTTCTAATTTGAAGGTGGAAAGATTTTCGTGACAAATCCTTGTTTCTGGATTAGACTTCTTTTAGTACCGAGTTGGTAACGTTTGGTTGCGATGAGAGTCCTTCATATTCAGTTGGGCTATGTCGGTAAAAGAGTGTGTTTTAAAGTGAGTTCTGTTGTGTGTTTCTCGTTAAAGGAGGTGATCTTTGTTTGAGTGAAAAAGATCGATTGAGAGGTGGAATAAGAGTTCAGTGTTCTCTGCGCTTGCTGCGTGGTTTGGTACCACTGGGGAGGGTTGCCCCAAGGTACATGGGTTGTTTTCGCTAGTTGGTGTATCGCCAGGACTGTCTCGAGTCCGTGCGCGGAGTACGTAATATCTTGTCTGTTCTGGTGTGAGTGGGTACCTGGGAGATCCAGAGTTTGTGGTTTTGTTAACGCCGTCGACCACCGAGCAATATCTCACCTTCGAGTATCGTCCGATACTTGTACTGGAGAGGTCAGAGAGAGTGTTGAGGTATAGACATGAGTATACGTTATGGTGTTATGTTCACGCCGGTCTGAGCGAGAAGAGGCTTGGGAGGTAATCTCACATGATCGAACTTTAACCAAAGTTGTTCACGTCGGGTACATCTTGTTGGTTATTGGTTTTCAGTTGTGGTTGTTGTTGTTTTGCAAGTAGATGACGGGTAGAATTCGGGGTAGAATTCTGTTTAAGGGGGGTAGAATGTAATACCCTAAAACTTATTCGACAGGAATTAGTCGGGAGAGATTAATTTAATCGGGAGAATGGTTCTTTTAGAAAATCACCAAATCAGGATTTGTGAGGGGGTTTTCCGCGTTTGGTTGGCAACTCGGGCCCTGGGCCTTGGCCCATGTGGCTGGCCGGCCATAGGGGGGGAGGCACCACCCCCTCCCTCAAACCCTAGCCTCACCCCTCCCCTCCCCTCCACTTCCCACCTCCCCCCATTGTGGCCGCCACCTCCTCCCTACCTCCCCTCCTCCAACCGGTGCCCCAACCACCTCCTCCCTACCTCCCCTCCACCCCTATTGCTGTTGGCCATAGGGAAGAGGAAGCCCCATTGCAGCCGGCCAAGGAGGAAGAAGAAGGGGAAAAGAAGAGAAGGGAGAAGAAAAGGGAGAAGAGAAGGAAGAGAGGAGGAGGAGGATCTTCTTCGGGGCCTGTTCGTCGTCGTCCAGCACGTCGTCAAGGGTAACGACGGGTTTCTTGTGATGTGTGATAGTCATTAGAGGCGATTGCTATTAGATCGATTGGATCGGATTAATTCTGTTCAATGTTCAATTCTGTCCAGAATGTTGCGCGGCCAGTTTCATGTGTTATAGGCCGAATTAGGAGGTTTGATCTCCTAGAGATATGTAGATTATGTTCTTAGCTTTCAGTGGCCACCAAGATCACCCAAATCCGATTAACGGTCAGGAAGTTATGAATTTTTTAGTATCGCTGCTCTGTTAATCTGTCAGTTTTGAACAGTCTGTAGAAAATGGGATGAATCTGCTAGTTAAGGTCGAAATCAGAGGACCTCAATATAACGAAAAATGTGGGTAATTTCTATACCTTTTCATAGAGTTAAAGAACACAAGATTTGGACGTTCGTAGCAAAAGTTATGGAGGTTTTAGTGTACTGTCCAGAGAACCCGACGTGAATTTTGATGTTCTGTAGTTTGGCTTGGTAGAGGTAGTATTTGGCAGAATCAAAAGGGCTCCCCAACTAAGTTTATTTGGTAAATTTAGTTACCTTTCCAGAAAGTCTGAGAACATCTTAATTGGACCCCTGAGCAGAAAGTTATGTATTTTATAAGTTGACTGTCCGTAGTGAACACCAAATTCATCGCTAGAAATTGGAAGATTGGAAACACTTGGGAGTTTAACAAGTTAATTTGTGTTGTTATTTATGATTTTGGTCCAGTATGTTGGTCTTAGATTGGAGTTATCTTTATGTTCAGGTGGGAGCGTGACCCTAGGGGTAGCGCCCTCTTCGCGTCCACCGTTCTCGCACGGTTGAGGCAAGTATTCGGGTTATAACATAACTATGTTTTTATGCCGAGAGTGTTTGTGTTTTACTCGTAATAGCCATGCATGAATGTTAATGTGATGAGTTTCCATTTATCTTGATGAATGCTAGTTATGGTTAAAGTGGATGTTATTGTGATGAGTTCCAATTTATCTTGGTGAATGCAAGTACTCTGATTGAGAGAATAATGATGAATGTTTGACATAGGGTGCTAGTACTTTGATGCGTAATAACAATGCATGCTTTATAGTGTGATATGTATGTTTAAGGATGGTGAACACTTGAGTTATGATTAATTGTTATTCATGAAGGATTGTTCATGTTTGCTAGTATTATGAATATATGTGCTATTCATGGATACTAGAATGCTAAGAATGTCATTGATGAGGAATGCTTGAAGTATGAATAAGTTTATTCATGCATGTCGTTGTTGTGAATCCATATGTATGATGTTTTAAAGTTTTGTCCATGTGCATCATGCAATCATATTGGAGGATTGGTCACGTGGTGACTATGCATGATCGAGGTCCCCGTCATGTAGATGACGGGCTTGAGGTCCCCACATTCGTGAAATGTGGGCAATGAGTAAAGAGGTCTCCATCATTAAGATGATGGGCAAAGGTCCCTATACAAGTGGTGTATAGGCTCTTGGTCCCCGTGCGGAGGGCATGTGCAAGGGTATCCATCGACGGATGTATACCCGCATTACCGTAAAATGCGAAAAGAGATAAAGTTCAAAAGGTGCATTGCATGGTCGCATTACATAAGCATGAAGGATATGTTTAGTGTAATGTTTACTTTGGTATGTTGATGCTATGACTGTGAGTTTAGCTTTAGCCTTGCTGATACTTGCTGAGTCTTTGGGCTCACTCTTGTTTTGATATATTTTAGGTACAACTGGCAAGATCGGCATGCATGGGAGTGAGTAGATGTTTGGATGCACACACTACCACTCAACCTTAAGAATTACTTATGGATGGTTTTTGAGATTCAGATTAATTGTAATAATGAGAATAGCAAATTTTGGTTATGTTTAATAGATTATCTTGCATGCTTGAATGAACTTGAATATGGAGTTTATTGCTAATTGCCATGATTATTTGTTAGAACCTCGGTATAGTTGACTATACAAAAGAGGTTATGCCAAAAATTGGTACCAAGTTTTAGTTTAATTTTAATTCCAGTAGCATTCCAGGCTCGTTGTGAGTTGGGGTGTTACACCTCCTCCCTCACCGGAGCTCGCCGGCGCCGTGCTCCTCCTCCGCCTCACTCATGGCTCACGCCGCCACACCGCCTCGGACCACCCCGAGCACCCACACCACTACCTCCAGACTCCTACTACCTCACTGATGCTCCCTCGCCCCTCCATTTGGTCGGAGCGTGGCCGGAGCGCCGTCGCGCCGCTCCTCTGCCCCGGTCGTGCGCCACCTCCGCCGCCGCCCCACCTCCACACCTCCGCTGTCCTCCCAAAACCCCAAAATGCAATCCCCTTGGCTCGGTGATGCTCCCCGCACCACCCGGGCTCGCCGCCGACCACCGCCGTCGCCATACACGCCGCCGCCGTCGACTCGGGCAGAGCCGAGCGCGCTGGCCGTCGGCCGCGCAGCTCCAGGCCGCCCAAGCGCTGGGCCTTAAAAGGCCTGGCCGTTTTGGGCCGAAGCCCATTTGAACGTTGGGCTTAGCCCAACCCTGTTACAACCCGTGAACAGTGAAACCAATTACTGTTCACTCATTCGGCCCAAGCACTGTTCACAATCCGAAAATACACTGTTCATCCCGAAAATTCGAAACACTGTTCCAAATCCGAAAAATGCACAGTAAATTCTTTTATTGTCCAGTCTGATCCAAAAACAGTGAAACCCCTTAATGTTCAGATTATTTGCTGTTCATTAACCAAAACAGTAAATCCTAGTATTGTCCACTGAGTCATTTTCAGACATGAATAGTAAAATAATACTGTTCATCGTCCGACCCTTTTTCGCCCAAAACCCTAATCCAACATATTACACTCTTTTCGACCGCCTCAAACCAGAAAACCCATTCACTGTTTATGCTTTTAAATCAGCTCAAACACTGACCATTGCACAGTAGCTATCTACTGTTCGTACAAAGAAAACCAAAAACACAATTTATAACCCGAAAATAGGGTTCCATATTCCTTTCCAACTGAAACAGTAAATCTAGTTACTGATCAGATCCAATATTTGTAAATGAATAGTAAAAATACTACTATTCATTACCCGACCCTGTGTTCGCCTGAAACCCTAATTAGACATTTTATACTCTTTTCGACCGTTTCGAGCCCATGAATCCAAATCTCAACTCCGTTCAGTCCCAACAAGTGCCAAATAAATCTCCAGCATCCCACACACCACCTTTCTTTTATGATTCTTTACCCATTTACAATATTTTTGTTGTACTTGGATCCAAATCTCAGCTCCGTTCAATCCAATCATATTGATGATGATATTTCATTGTATCCATGATTTAATAAATGTTCCTTGAATATTGCCTTTGTGTTGATTAACAAGTATGTGACTTGTTTGTGAAACTCTTTACTTGTATGGTTATTCTAAAGTTGTCCCTAGTCGGAGTTCATGTGAGGACACACGTGAATGATGGATTAGCACATGTATCGGTTGATGACCATGTTTCACAGGTCATAGACATGGAGATGTCAAACCAATAATGTGGACACATGTTTAGAACATGGGGTTGGACTGACCCAACATGAGACATAGTAATTATTCTTATGGTTCTCTCTACACAATGTGTACGCCTTGTCCTTAGACTCGAGATTGTCGTATGTACTTGAGATGTGAATCGACCTACTTAGGGGCTATCAAACGCTACTCGTAATTGGGTAGTTATAAAGGTAGCTTTGGTTTGTCATGAAGCATGTCATGCAGGTATGGTCGGTCGAGATGGGATTTGCCCTCTCTACCAGAGAGATATCTCTGGCCCTCGAGTGATCGGATCCAAATGCATGGCCATGCTACTTAAGGTTAAGAGTTAACCTAGTAAGGGATTCCGGATCACAGGATCGAAAGAGTGGTCACTTGGAGCTCGATTGAATATCGTGAGGCAAAGGGATTGGCATGTACATAACGTTGTGATGGTTCGTCCGATATGATCTTTACGTATGTTTAGGAGTTGGCACGCCTTGCTAGAGGCCTCTACCAACTATTGACCAAGTATGTGTACTCGCGTCATGTCTAAACATATGTGAACCATAGGTCACACACTTATGGGTGAAGCCTAATTCGGATTGGATCTAAATTAGATCGGGCATTGAGTCCTAATGGGCCTCTATTCGTAGAAGCCCATTATAAGGACGCCTATAAAAGGAGGGCAGGGCGCGCTGGTTGAGGGTTGAGTTTTTCGTGACATCCTCAAACCCGCCGCCACCCTCCCACGCCCTAGTCGCCGCGCGATCTAGTAGTCCGGCGCGCGCCGCTTCTCCCGCACGTGTGGATACCTTTGAGGCGCCGCATTCGTGGCGTTGGGACGAACCGCAAGAAAGGAGCGTGACGTGGGACGCCGCGACGAGGACGAGGAAGTAGTACGACTACTCGCCCGACGCATCGCATCAATCGAGTACGACTACACTGCCCCGACGTGCTGCATCAACTTCCGCACCTGCGCGTCTAGTGGTAAGACCGTGATCTATAACTGCAGTGATCTTGGTTTACGGGTAGAATTTTTTAATTTGCGCTAGTGTAGCCTACCTGTTTCCCAACAATATTCACCTTGACAAGTTTAGTCCACATAAAATATTATCTATACAAGGTAGTTTTGTCACCAAAACTGTGTTCATCAATCAAAAGAGAGCATTGGCTTTTCGCCAATGGTTTTGGTGGTGAGTTGAGGGTTGGATCCAGGAAGTTGGACAACCCAATAAACTCGGGTTAAAAGTGTGTCATCAGTGAGATCTGGAGGTGGACAGCCACGAGTTGGTGTTGGATCATCGCCTCACTAGATGACAAGTAAGGATAAGAACCTTGTGCTAAAGTAACAGACATAGAATCCACTCAACCACAAGCGTGATCATTACTCCCTAGCTTAGTACACTGCTCTTCCGATTGAATATCTGCAAGTATCATCCGTTGCTTGTATGATAGGACAGAGGAACTTGGTGTGGGACAGGAGTGGCCGGAAGTGGACACTCGCTGGTTTCCGCCTCGGTATGGGCCCATCAGCGTCGGAGTACGAATTCCACTTTTGGCCGGTGGTCTCCCGAGCTGTATGAATTAAGACCTACCGTGTAGGGACTAGAAAGGTTGAGCAGTGAAAAGACTTTGTTATCTCAGCTCAGTCGCACGCTAACGTGTTGCGTGTCTATGTTCTGACAGTATGAGCATGAGATATCTTGTGGGTAAAGTTGGGCAACTCTGCAGAGTGAATAATTAAAGGTATTCGAATACGCCGTGCTTCCGGTTAATGAAGCTGTGTTAATGGGTGATTCCAGTACAATGGCATAAGTAGAGTTTTTGAGATGTTAAGTTGTTATTTGAGTTTGATAAGAAACCCCTGATGTTATTACTTATTATTGTTTTACTGTTTTATAAATTATTTTAAATGCAAAGTGCATCCACATATGCCAGGTATGGTAAACTCTAACCATCCATTGAACTCCTTGCATGTAATTATTTAGCATTTCCATGCGGCTTGTTGAGTACGGTGGTAGTACTCATTCTTGCAATTTGCAAAACATCTACAGAAGAAACTTGGGAAAGTGCAGAGGACCCTTGTGAGCAAGATTTTGGTGGACCCCCAGAAGGCATCGACTACTATTATTATGTCTCGACTGCGCTCAAGCGTACCTATAGTTTGAAGTTCTTTTGTCTTGTATTATATTTAACCTTGGGCTTGGATGCCCGTGTCAGGTCAAAACAGGTTGTTAAACCTTAGCTTTGTATAATAAAAGTCTGGTTTTTGTTGCAATCGGAAGCTTGCTTGAGATACTATTTGCTTCGCAACTGTACATCCTGGGCGGTTGCGAAGAGTTTAGCAGTCCCGAAAATCGGGGCTGTTACAGTATCCACAGTATCCAAGGAGGGCAGTTCGTCGACGGGCAGAGTTAGGGTTTTGAACGATGGGAGGTGGTCGGATGCGATGGAAGAGAGCGGTGGCGCCAAAAGCCGTGATGGGAGGGGGCACACAGGTGGGGCTGGCTGGCGAGGAGGCTTTTGGTTATGGTTTGGTAGGGAGTAGAGACAGGAAGCGTGAGGTGGTATATGTGGAGAGAAGAGGGGAGGGTGAGGTGAGGTTCACTGAAATTTGATTCAAGGATAAACATATGTGACTGATATTTTGCAACAAAAATCAGGAAACTTATGCATACACAACCTCTGCTCCTCCCGCACCTCTACTCCTCCTCCCATGCCATCTCCGGCCGCCATCTCCAGCATTCTCCCCCGCCACAGCCATCGTCGTCTTCGGCAACAGGATGCGGCAAAAGAAGGGAGACATGCAATGGAGCGCGTGTTCATCGGAGGGGGCATGCGGCAGCGGGGTGTTCAGCGACGACTGTGATATAGCATTTTCCGTGTAATCTTGGAGCAAATCAGAAGTTGAGAAATTTGACTGATTTCCAAAAAATAAAATAAAAATCATGCCACTGTGATATAGTATTTCCGTATATACACTAAGATTTTATAAGTGGATAGCAGCTCCTCCAAAGCTAGCACTTGCTTTGAGAGCAATCAAGCGATCCGTAAACAAAGGGTGCTGCGAGCCTCCGGATCGTTAACGGCGTAGAATAATGCAGCTGACTGTCTAGCTCCGCACAGGCCTGGGTCGATCATGGCCTTGCCTTGCGTCCTACGCGACCAACTTTTATCCCCGTCCACCGCCGTGGCGGCCGGCGTCAACTCTCCCCACCCCCTACAGCTAGCTGCTTGTTGATGCCCCTGCCCCTGCCCCTGCCCGCCCATGGATATATACGCGCTACAGGCCTCCCCCGCATCAAAGAAAGCTCTAGTTCGCATTGCGCGTTTGTCGAGTTCGAATGGCGGCCTTCTCGTCCAGCAACGGCGTCCCGCCGGGGTTCCGGTTCCACCCGACCGACGAGGAGCTGCTGCTCTACTACCTCAAGAAGAAGGTCGGCTTCGAGAAGTTCGACCTCGAGGTCATCCGGGAGGTCGACCTCAACAAGATCGAGCCATGGGAGCTGCAAGGTAAGCTAAGCCAGCTTTGGAATCATAATTGATAGTTTGATACTAGCTAGTACATATCCATGGTAATATATCTAGCTAGTTGATCGATCACGCCATTGTTGTCGATGCATGCTCGCATGCAGAGAGCTGCAGGATCGGGTCGGCGCCGCAGAACGATTGGTACTTCTTCAGCCACAAGGACCGCAAGTACCCGACGGGTTCGAGGACGAACCGCGCGACGATGGCCGGCTTCTGGAAGGCGACGGGCCGCGACAAGTGCATCCGCACCAGCTACCGCAAGATCGGCATGCGCAAGACGCTCGTCTTCTACCGCGGCCGCGCTCCTCATGGCCAGAAGACCGACTGGATCATGCACGAGTACCGCCTCGAGGACGCCGACGACGCCCAGGGCAGCAGCGTAAGCCCTCTCCTCTCTCTAGATACCCAGCGTTGATCCGTGCATGCATTCAACGCGTTAGGGTTTCACTGAGTGTTGTGTTCATGCATGGCAGGAGGATGGATGGGTGGTGTGCCGCGTGTTCAAGAAGAAGTGCTTCTTCAAAATCGTCGGCGGCGGCGTCGGGGAGGGGAGCACGAGCCAGGGCTCGGATGCCGGCGGCCACCTGGCCGTGTCCTCGCCGCTGGGCGGCCACGACCAGCCCAGGGCCGCCTTGGCGTCGCACTACATGCACCCGCACCAGTACCACCACCACGCCTCCTCCTTCTACTACTCCCAGATGCAGCCCCCGGCGGCGGCGGCGGCGCACGCCGCGTACTCGCACCACGTGCAGGTCCAGGACCTCCTCACCAACCACCGGCCGGCCGCCGACTCGGCCGGCGCCGGCTACGACTTCTCCGGCCTGCCGGTCGAGCACCCTGGCCTGGACGTCGGCAGCAGCGACGGTGTCGCCGCTGATGGGCTGGGTGAAGGAAGAGATCAGACGAATGGTGCAGCCGATCAGCAGTGGCAGGCGATGGACGGGTTCAGCAACGGCGGGAGCGCGGCGGTGCAGCAGATGAGCGCCATGAGCTCCGGCCAACGAGGTGGCGAGATGGACTTGTGGGGTTATGGGAGGTAAATTTGGTTACAAAGATCTCACATGCATGATCGATGAGCTCCTATCAATGAGGTTTCTTGGTGGGGAATTAATATATGATTTGATTTTATTAGTTTTTGTGTGTATATGTTGTGTTATTAATTTGTTGTTGTTTGATGTAATAAGAACCAAGGATATATATATATATATATATATATATATATATATATATATATATATATATATATATATATATATATATATATATATATGTGTGTGTGTGTGTGTGTGTGTGTGATTAAATTGTTTTTTTAAAGGCTAAACCCAGCTTTTATAGAAAGCCATAATTAGTGATTAAATTGTTACCTGTGTCGAAGGACAAAAACACAAGAATTTAAGTTTTGTTGTTTTACATGTGTCATGTATGGAGTATACAAATGTAGAGCGTGTGTGGACTGGAAGTACTGCTCGGCAGTGTTAAACTCAATGATGAGAATTAAGTTCATCGTTGCAATTCAACTTTTATGCAATATTTATCTCTTCTGTTTGATTCTTGCATGGTAAATCTTGAGTAGAGAGATTGGAATCTCTAGTTGAATGTTGTGCAATGTGCATATCACGGAATTATATAGCCTATATGCATGTTACTATTTATAATTTCTCTCCTCTCAAGGACATAAGAATTCTTAGGGATTGTATCATTACCTTTTTCTTTAGAATGATCAAATAACTTGAAAACTAATTAACTTGTCAGTTCAAACCATTCAATGTCAAATCAAATAGCATAGTTTCACTTTGTGTTTTTAATTAGTTAGGGAGTGGCTAACTCCAATTACAGTTGATTGATAAATATTTAGAGCATGTTTGGAATGCATGAATTTCATAGAAATCAATTCAATTTCTATGTTCTAAATGAAGCCTTAGAAGTTACGAACAATTGCATGAAAATTTTATACAATAATTAGACTTCAAAATGCAAGTTGTTTCTTTGAATCAATTTAGCACGAAACTGAAACCCGAAAATATCTTCGTCGGGAAACAAGTTACAATCTATAATACTATCAAAGCAAAAAAAAAAAAAAAGGCACCATATTCTCCCTTAAGGGTTAGAAATTACTACATTAATCGGAGAAAAATAGAAAGATCTACACCGTCGATTTTGGTGGGTCTGGATTATAATTGTGCAGGTTAAACATGTATACATACGAGTTGTTACAATTGTTTATGGAATACAATTGTATTTCCATCATAACATTAGAGTTGTATAACAATTACAACTCTATGTTTAGATATAAACATATACATTGTGATGACCAGTATATAACATTGCCCTTTACTAGGCTTGTTCTTCTTGGATGGAAGTATTGTAAGTCAAATAACAATCATTTGGTCTCTGATGTTCAATCTTCACCAACTTATAAGTGACATCGCGCAACAAACTGAAAGGGACGAAGTATCCTTATAGTGAGAAGGGTCTGGCAGTCAACTATGTTCTGCTACTCCAACATAATAGTCAAACCCCCATGTGTGCTTTCTTCAACCGTGTCTATCCCCTTTCTGTGAAGAAGATCAACACATCCTCCTTGAGGTATCCCATCGTGTTTTAGATAAGCAATGTCCCCATAAACCTTCGGCAAACCTCGGGAATGATGCGAGAGCAGCTGTTGATGAAAGCAATGTGTAGTGTTGTAGATCCTTGTCATTGGGAGTGTGGGTTAAGGATGGTGAGATACTTTTGATTGTTGGTGGGAGGTGTCACCCATGAAAGCAGCTCATCATGCGCTAGAAGTTGATGAAGTCTTGCAATTGCATGCCTAGCTTTGTTTACCTTTTGGTGTTTTGTTGGTTAGACAAGAGACGTGTGTGTATTCTTGTTTGTTAATGCAAGTTCTATTAGCATGCTTCCATAATACTAATACCAAAAGTTGGTCCACATACGACAACCAAAATGTGGATAACTAGTGAAACATAAATCAATTACATATTCTACATGCATACTCCACACGATACATATCAATGGATCTTGCCATGCTGCCCTTTCGGTAGCAAAACCAAGATGTTGGCGGTAAATACGTAGTGGAACTGGATCAACTCAAAGTCTAAACAAGCATATCCATGCATGCATCTTGCCATATTGCCCTTCGGGTAGCAAAAACAAGTTGTTTGGGGGGGGGGGGTGGTTACGTAGGTAGTGGCTCTAGATCAACTCAAAACCTAAATAAGTGCAACAAAATCACAATGATCAATTCTGAGCACAATTTTTAAGCATGTGAACACCACCATGGGCAATGGTTAGATGGCCTAAGACCCTGACTATGTCCAACTAAGCCTATAATATTCAAGATGGTTTACACTTCTCAATATCACATTTGCAATTGAAGACATTTTTTCCACTCTTCATAATAGACTAAATAAACAAGAAAACACCGATACAACCACTACATAACTCGAACTGTAGAAAGTAGCAACATGCATATACATTGATATGATCAATCAATGAATTTGTTCCCTTTAAAGAATATTTGCTTCCTTTTCAAGTGTCCTAAAGTGGATTCGCGTTGAACAAGATCAAAGTTGTTTAATAATTAATCGTGCACAAAGTCAACCATGTGAACTGCGAATAATAGAGCGGCATGTAGTCTCTCCATGCATGCCCCCCCCCAAAATAATCCTATAGGATCTGGTCCACAATTCCATCAGTGTAGATCTATTCCACCGCATGACACGTGTCTTTTTACGAATCTCAAAGCATGATATGCTAGTCTTCAGTATTTAATTTGTGAAAATTCACATCAGTGATTTATTGAGCTGTGCGTTTTGAGATTCGTGAAAAGACACGTGTTACGCGGTGAAATAGATCTACATTGATGGAATTGTGGACCAAGTCCTATAGAATTATTCCCTCCCCCGGCGCTCTTATCTGTGTGCGTGTTACGTGCGACGGTGTGAGCACACGTGTGCGTGAGCATGCTCTGCGTGTGTGGCAAGCACTTGACATTACGTCCACGCTGTAAAGAGACATGAACAAAAAAATCTTTCCAAAGTAAACGATCGAGTTGTGCACTAAATCCCTTCACGGAGATGAAAATTTTACATCAGAGAATTTTCTGCAGCCTTGGACAGATCAACCTGACAAGGTCCGGGGACTGACCCAGATGGGTCACCTCGCCAAAGTACGATACATCCGCGAACCCACTATGTGCGAGATCCGAGGACCAATCCCGGATGGGGTCCAAGGGGCAACCTCACCAATGTGTGAACCCACTCCGAACGAGGTCTGGGGACCAATCTCGGATGGGGTTCGAGGACCAACCTCGCTGGGGTGCGACACATCAGCGGACCCACTCTGGACGGGATCCGGGGGCCAAAATCACTGAGGTGCGACACATCAGCGGACCAACTCCGAACGGGGTCCGAGGGCCAAAATCACCGAGGTGCGACACATCGGCAGACCCACTCCGGACGAGGTCAGGGGACCAATCCCAGACGAGGCCCAGGGGTCAACTCCCGTCGAGGTGCGACGCATCGGCGGACCCACTTGAAGGTGACGAGATCTGCTTGACGAAACGGACAAAAGTACCTTTGTGATGAACCAGGTACTAAGGGCTACGATGTAACTTCGCATGCCTACTCCTCCCACACTATAAATAGGCTCTATGTAAATGAGAGGAGGGAGGCCATTTTGTAACAACCACTACACATATGCAATAGATGAGGATGGATTGTGGTGTTTGATTCTCATGGAGGTCTCTTTTGCACCTACGGCGGTCGTCGTATCCGACCAAAGGTACCTACAAGTTCACTGCCTGATCTCATATCGACGACAGTCTCTCCTTTTTTGCGAATCACCCGGTACAACACATAGACACGCACACACACGCACACCACCGCACGCACGCACTCACACACACAACGCCTACAGAAGACTGAATGAGCGGAACTTGAAGAAAAAAATGATGAAATCATCACTAGCGCCTCGCCTGCGAGGAGCATGTCGCTCCCACTTAACGAAAATCCTCTTAAATGAGACACGCAGGGCCAAATCTGGGGTTTGAACCCTGGTGGGCTAGGAGTACAACCACCTCCACTAGCCACCAATCAAAGTTTAACTACAGGGAACTAGAGTCGTAACTAGCGTGCTTGTATGGATTTCATCTGATCCATGACCGGTTTGATCAACGCCTTACTGAATTCTCATGACGCTGCAATGAGTTGTCCGGTGAGAAAGGACTGCACGGACAGCCACAGGATCCTCCCTCTCCTTTCCACGTATGACATCAGCCCCTCTTTGATACCCTTGGCCAGTCTGCACTCTGCAGTCATCATCCGCGACGATTAACCCCCTCAACTCCTCAAGCACCATTTGGCCGGGCATCGAGCCAGCACGACCGCGTCCACCAGTCTGCAAGAACCAGAACCACCCTACGCAAGAGAAAATTTAAGGAACATTCTACTGTAGTATATGGTGGTATAGTATATGATAGTAATATAAATCAAATTTGATCATTGATTTATTAAAGACATAATAAATTTTTCTTTATGTTTATAATTTTTTCGTGAGGGTATTATGAATTTTTCCAACTAGGATTCAAAATATTACTCTGGTGCTATATGATCTCCCCCCTCCCCCCTATATGAACAATTACAATTATACCCTCTTTGTATTTTACTACTTACACTACCGGATGTAGTATAACTAAATCATAACTAATCTGGACCATTGAATAAAAAAGAATGAATGATTTATATTAAATTAAGTGTACCGTAAAACAGCTCCCAAGAAAAACCCCATCGCATGCATGGCGACGCCCTCCGACAGTCACCGTGCCCTCCTGGAACGTCTCGAGGGCTACGTGCCACGGTACCCAGTAGCAGAGCTGCCTCAGGCTCAGTGAGGCGACGCCGCACCAGGTCGACGATCCCCTCAGTGAACCCCTGCATTGCCTGCAGCCTGCAGGTCCACCTGCCGGGTGAGCCCAGGGTCCTGCTGTTTGTGCACTCTGAAATCCGACAAGATGGGTAAAAATGAGTAATTACTGTTTGCCATCCAACAAAACAGTGGGTAGTATTAACGAATCTGTTATGTTTTCTGAATTTGCAATGTCAGTTTTTTCTTACAACCTTGCCTGTTATTCGGTTTGCATATGCCGAAAACACCTAAAATGACGGCCAAGCAAAATAGTATGTCTTCTCTGAACTCAACTGTATGATACTACAATTGTCATGTCATGAATTTCTCTCTTGTCCATTCTACATGCATAATTAAACATCACAGTAACATGACAACCAAAGAGCAACAATAGCTTGGAAACATAGTGGTATAAGACAGCATGCCTGTAAAGCATGGCCATCTCCCATAACTGGTAACTGATTAGAGTTCGGAACAATGTTGAGAAGCAAAAGCAATCAGACTCAAACATACACGGTAAGAGGCTGCGAGTTTCCTCAGCTCCTCGCCAACGTTCAGTTTGTCAAGAGGGCGCCATCCATTGACTTGTATGCTGATACCCGCCCCTGTTGCCCTCCAGCTCTCAGCCCTCTCAAGAACAAGGCTGCTTTTACCTTTCCTTTTAGCATTTTATATTTTGCTAAGCACAAGCTACAAACCTGAAGGACAACACTAGTCCTTAGCTCCTTGTACACGCTCAATGTCTGATAATCATACCTGTGAAGTCCACCGCCGACAATCATAACACCGTGGAGTTCCTCCTCTCTTGTTGCCATCTCTTCCCTTCAGATCACCACCTTATCAGCTTCAAGCCTACAAGGCAATTAAGGAAAAGTTCTTTAAGAGTAGGTAGACAGTACATCTTCCATGAGCTGCGAGCGATGGAGAAATTGTTTTCTTCCCTGATCATGACAATTACTCACAACCTTTGTGCTGATAGGTTTTTCTGCTTCCAGTAAAGATCAACATTCAGATCCCCAATTGGCATATGTTGCCGTTTATTAAAGTTCCTCTTTGAGTGAACAAAAATGTAACATGGATATAGTTACTGGTGCAGAATGGATGGCAATCCGTAGCAAAGCTCACAGTTGAGAATTGTATTTCAGTCTACACATCGGGATAATTAGTTAAAATATTTACAAATTGAGTAGCAATCCTGATGAGAAATGGCTGTCATGCACTCATGCCATAGGATATGCAACTTAGATATTAACCTTGACAAACCATTTAAAATTGGCTAAGCTATCAATGTTGGTAGCCCCAAAAAAAAGAGAGCGCCCACAGAGTGGGAAAGAAAAGAAGAATGGAAGTTGAAATTTCGTCGTCTTCTCTATTCCATGCTGAACTTTCCAGTACTGATGCTTTCATTGATGTAACATGCAGCCATGGACCATTCAAGAAAACCACGTCCCTGAGACATAGAGCTTCTTCAAGCATTATAGAGCAATGTTTGGGAGGGAATCTTTCATCCAGTATTCCTTTGCTTTGTAATAAAATTGGAAGATTTGCCCAAAAAAACAAAAAGATCCATCCCGAGCATTTGGTTATGCTGACTGCTGAATATCAATTGTGTGGAAGGAGAGCATGCTACACTCGAATACCTGAAACTGAAAACATAGCACCAAAATAAGCTTGATATTCAAATGAAAATGCATCTTTCCTATATGAAGGTGTAATATGCAGTTTAGTTACCTGAAGCAGGCATTGGGGGAATCAAGCTCCTAGGAGGCATCGGAGGTCTCATGCGAACTGGTTTGCTTTCTTTTGCCTCGACAACCACGACATCAGAGGTGAGAAATGACTTGGCAACCACAGCTGCATGCTCTATGCAACATCTCACAACCTGGTAAACATTAGTGGGGGTGAAAAAATCGCTGCATTAGTATGCCATTGAACATTGTTGGCTTAGTTCTAAGTGGCATAAAGATGACTTGTGTTCTGCTACAACCTTTGATGGATCCAATATTCCAGCAGCCATTAAGTCCTCATAGCAGTTCTTGGCAGCATTGTAGCCATAACTTGTATTGTCATTCAACAACACCTTTGAACAGCAATAGTCAAACGCATGTTATCCAGAGAAATTTTTATAAGACTTCACAATTAATTAAAAAATATATGTAACATGTAATGTAACTGAGAGCTCTACTAACCTTTTCGATGACAAAGCTGCCATTCATCCCCGCATTGTTTGCTATAAGTGCGGTAGGGTAACTCAAAGCCTGTTTGAAGATGTCGGCACCAATCTAAACATGGATAAAAGAAAAATTAGAATTGAAGCCAGAAAAAAATTCAATGCATTTTTTCAATTTGGTAATTGGTCATTCAAATTTCAAACTGTATATGTTTTACAGGAACCAGCTATGGATCAATAAACCCTCACCCGGACTCTTACAAAACTAGAGTTACACAAGTACGCAAATGCAAGGATTGCAGTGCCATAACAAGTAGATTCATCAAGTTACCAAGATCTATTTGACCATATTACCCTTTTACTCATAACAGCAAGGTGTGAGGTACCTTCTGCTCTATATTATCCAATGACTCCTTGAGCCTGTCGATCTTCTTAGATAATCTTAATAGGCTACATCCACCACCAACTACAACACCTTCCTCAATAGCTGCCTGAAATATCCAAAGTTGCTGTTAGGAAATAGAGCTTGTAGTTTACAAAACCATGCATTATATCAATCTTGATTGGACAGAAGTACCCTGGTTGCATTAAGAGAGTCCTCAATTCTCAGCTTCTTATCTTTCATCTCAATGACTGTTTGAGCACCAACCTGCAATTTAGCTTTGCGCCAAAATTTCAAAATCTGGCATTTTAATTGTACAAATGCTAGCAGCACAATGTTTTTTGTTTAGTGAACTAAAGATATGTGTGTGTAACATCTCAAGTTTTAGGCTTGTGTTTCAAATGTAAGAAAATGTGTAGAAATTAAAAACTTTTCTTACATCTTGTATTTCCTGTATGATCTGAAAAATCCTTACAAAGGAATTATAGAAATACAAAGTCACAAGTCATTTTGACCTAAACCTTGTTCATCAAAAACTTTCTTGTTAAACCTTGTGATCATTCTCTGGAAATATTTTCCTAAGTTCTAGGGATGGTGTGTGACCCCTCTGAAAAATTTCACAATTTTTAGAAATTGTTTGAATATATTTGGAGGGCAGTCAAACCCTAGCTCAGCACCTTGCAGAATTTTTGGAAAAAAATGCACTGCATAAAAACCTCTGAAAATTTTATATAAGGTCAATATCTAAGTCAGCAAGATCCTGTAAAAATTTCATAAATTTTGGAGTTAGTTTGCTACCCCAAACAATCCTTCAAAACCTCAGCTGCAAATTAAAACCTCAATCTAAATCACTATTGGGCTCGAGTCAGACCTGAGCCCAACTGCTTGACTTGGTCGAGCCAAGTCGCTTAGCCGCGCTCGGGCGCGAGTGTTTCGGCCGTTGGATTTCAATCCAACGCCCACGACCTCCTGTGACCGTTTGGACCACCCGACTTTGGGATTATATCTCGGCCGTCCATTTCCGATCCAACGATCATGATCTCTTCTCCATTTTTCTGTTCTTCTTCCTCTCGCCGCGCGCTGCTGCGAGCCATGCCAAACCAGAGCAAACGTGTTTTGTCATTTCGAACTTGTCCTCGTCAACGTCTCTCTGCTGGGCATTAAATGCGTGCCAGTGCTTTCGGCCGAAGTCGTGTCCCTCACTTGCCCCCATCATTTCTGCTGGTCCATGGCAGCGCCATGAACCGAGCTCACCTTTGGCCCTCCGTGTTTGCCAAACCCTAGTGCTCCAGCTTTATAAAGCTCCCCAAACCCCTCTGGAGTTCCTTTACAACACCTCTCAGTTTCCCATTTCTTGTTGAGCGCAAACCACCGAGACTGTTGTTCCGCCATTTTTGGGACCTTGGAGGTCTTCGTCGCCATCGGAGCTCCAGTGGTTCTTTTGCCCATTAATTCACTCCCTTTTGGACCTCTTGTCGTCGCAAGACTTTTCCCTAACTCGATTTGGGTTGTATTCTCAGGAACAACCTAATTTGGAGTTTTGGGATCTTCGCGGCCGTAAAGAGCTCCTTCGTCCCCATCTCCGGTAAGGGCCTTCTCAGCTCAAGTGGTTGCTCCTAGACCTTCTCTGGGCCATCGCATAGCTGCTTAGATCATTTCGCTACCTTTTTCTAGTGCAGAGCTCCTGGTCCTCGTTGTCGTCTCCAACTCCGGCGTCGGTCTCCGCCGCCAGGTCTCCTCCGACTTCCCTCGGACCTCCTCTGTGCCCTGGTAAGTTCGCAATAGCCCCCTAGAGCTCAAGCACCCGTTAGATTAGGTCGTAGTGAGGCTTTTTGTTGTTTTCGGTTTTTACCGTAGGTGCTCCTCCGCCCCTCTCGGCCACGGCGTTTAGGCCACTCCGCTGCCGAGTACCTCAATAGGTTCGCAATAGTATTGCACACATTTTGGTTCATTTGGTTCGCGCCGTCGTGGCCGTGGTCGCCGGCGACAAGCCGGCGAGCAAATCGCGAAGTTCTGTACTGTGTCGGAAAATCGACAAGTCCCTGGACCTCTAGGGTTAGTCTCAGCCGTTGATGACCACCTCAGATTAGCTCTTAGCCGTAGGATCCTTCTTTGTAAAAACCTTAGTGCCAGGACCTCCCCTCTTGAATAGATCCTAGCCGTTTAGGACCTCCCTGGTTCCATCTTAGCCGTTAGGATCATCTCCGCGCGAAAAGACCACCCCGTGGTTGTTTTTGCAAAAACCACCCTCGGGACCTCCCTTGGGGTCCTCTTTGCAAAAGACCACCCCTTGGTATTTTGCAAAGAAAACCTCAGGACCTCCTCCTCGCGGAGATAAGCCTTTAGGACCACCCCGGGTAGATCTTGACCGTTCAGGACCTCCCAGTGGAGATCTGAGCCGTCAAGACCTCCCTCTGTTAAGTCTTTATCTTTGCGGGCCTCCCCAGTCTAGATCTTGACCGTTAAGACCTCCCCCGATGAGATCTTAGCTGTTCGAGACCTCCCTCCATTGGATCCTATCGCCTAGGACCTCCTCCGAGTAAATCTAGGCCGATCAGGACCTCCTTTGGTAGATCTTGGCCGTCCCAGACCTCCTCTGTTAGATCCTTAACTTTAGGATCTCCCCATCAGCTCTGGACCGTTAGATCTTGATCTAACGGGCCAGACCTCCTCAACGTTTAGAACGTCTAAGTGTTCCGATCCTTGTGGGCCGATCATCTTTAGATCTGCGGTCCACGTTGGTTGAGACGATCGGGCCACCGAGGACCTCCCCACGGTGAACCGTTGGATCTAATCCAACGGTGGGGTGGTGTTGGGCGCTGCGCGTTCCGTTCGGCTCCCGCGTTTGGGCTGTTGGATTCAAGATCAACGGCCTAGGTTTTTCCTTGTTGGTTTGATTACCAGTAAATCCCAAAACCTTTTATTTGCAAACTGAAAATTATTTTAAACTTGGAAATATCATAACTAATTCATTTCAATTCCTTTTTAGATGATTTCAACTGTGTTAAATTCATGTTTTAACTAAAGTTTAATCTAAAAATACATTTAGTCACTGTTCTGTGCTAGAAAATCTTGTGAACAATATTAGCTTGTTTTCAGCCATTATGTGATATTCCAAAAATTCATTTAAAACTTGTAAAATGCATAACTTTTTCTGTATAACTCCAAACTGGGCAAACTCAAGTTTGTAAAATCCCTCTGTTAGCATACTTTAATATGGAATAGGTTTTGTTCATGCATGTATCTCTGAAAAATAATATGTTCTAATTTCACCACTTAAAAAAATCATAAGTAATTCATTTTAACTCCAAATTGAGTAAACTCAGTTTTGCTGTTCTTAGAATGCCATGTTCTACGTACCATAAAAATTTCAAGTTCTAGATCTTTCTGAAAATTTGTGCCATAAACAGTAACCGAAATTAATTTAATTAGATTTTCCAGGCTGAGCAAACTTGTTTAGGCTATAACTTTTTTATGTTTAGTCCAAGAGAAGTGATTCTTGTTGCTAAATTCATTTAAAATAATGTTCTTCCTGCTGTATAAGTTTCATGGGATTTGGATGACTTTGGCTTTTGAGTTTCTTTCGATGTTCTTTGTTCTTATTGGTTTTATCGCGTTTTTGCGTTAGGTTCCGAAGAAATCGTTGATCTTGAATCTGATCCTCTGCAACAAGAGCACCTCCAGCAAGGCAAGCAGATGTAGCATCATTTGATCATGTTGTTCCTATTATTTTCAAAGTCTAATATGTTGTTTGCAAATTCTACGTATGCATTGCTATCTTGTTTTAAACTATTGTCGATTAGTTGACCTATTAGATGCACAATCTGTAATCTGTAGATAAGTGTTTATCCTCTACTACTGAGCCTAGGAGTATCTTGCTGTGATTTAGGGTTCGTTGGATGGGCCCTTGTCACTTAGTAGTTACGAGTTAATGTTGCTTAGTCATGCTTAGTTACCGGTAGAAATGGACGGTTATCGACTTGTCGATAACCTTGATCACATAAACTTATTATGACTTTATGATTCAGCCTTCGTGCTATGTTTAATGGTGAAAACTAAAAATAAAAACAAAATGATTTGGACTTGAGCACAATGGTATGTTGGTGTGCTTTTAGGTGTGATTGGATTGGTGGCCGAATTACTTGCGCCACCGTACTGAGCATTTTGCGTGCTAACCACACTAGAGGGAAATGAGACCTCTCTTGACTTGGTACTTTGGTGTGTGTTAGCTCCGAGTCGCAGGAGGGATGGTGTTGGGAGCATTGTAGTAGTCCGAAAGCCTTCGCCTGGGATGGGATTGTTGGCTTTCGGCTTTGCAATGTAAGCGTATGGGTTCTATCCATACGAGCGGCTCGTAGTTGATACACAATATTGGAAACGTCTCGTATGACTTAGCCGTACCGGTATACCTTCGGAAGTGTGCTTGTTGTGGCAAAAGGCGGTCTGAAGTGTTGGTACATTGGTACACCCCTGCAGGGTTAAAACTATTCGAATAGCCTCGTCCTAAGTTATGGACATGCTCGGATACGCCCCATGAGAATTAGACTACAACCTTTTAATTAAAACTTGATGGGTGGTACGAATCGGGGATTCGTGTTATATTGTGGTGACTATTGGGTTAGTCACCTCTAGGTTGTTACTCATGTTATTTATGGTTACCTCGCTGTTATTTCAATGATTAAAAACAGATTTGACAAATTGCCTTCAAACTATTACATTATTGCAAATGAAAATTGTTTTATGCGTCCAATTAACCATATAATCATCTTCTTTGTTACAGCTTTCATGTAGCTATGTATAGGCTTGTTACTCGTAAATCTTGCGAGTACATTTTTGTATTCACCTGCATTGCTTGTTGTGTGCAGAGGAGGAAGTGGACCCCAAGGGCCTACTCATGAGTTGTGTCTGCAAAGCGACTAGCTTGGCGACCCAGTCGGTTGCCTTGTGGGTTATGGCTAACCGGTCGACTTTTGTTTATAGCCATCTTATGGCGCTTTTGCTTCCGCGGTCACTTTGCTACTTTGTTGTCATTTGGTCGGTCGGCTCCTTTTGTAATAACTCTATATATTGTATGTCTTTTGTTAGACTTGGTATTATGTGATGTGTGGGACTGATGCATGCTTTTGTAAAGATGTATGTGTGCTGTAATTCTGGGAAACACATGTCCATCGAGGCACGGTGTATTTTGTTTGTGATGCTAGAGCCAATGGAAGACTAAGTATTACAAGCTAAATAAACCGGGATCTCACAGTGTGGCACCTGAATGATTGCAATTCCGCCACATAATCTTGCTATCCTCTCACCCAATATCCTCTTCTGGTACCTCTCCTTTGAGTTCTGAAAGTTCAAAATAAAGAATAACAGGACCGAGTATGATCATAGGTGCACACTAGCTTTAATGTAGAAGCTTTAACTATATTTTTTGAACATACATGAAATGTAAGTTAACAAAGGCCACATGAGAATGTTATTTGCCAAACGTTTGGAGTAATTATACCTCGACTTGACCTTTTATCTGAGCAACCCTTTTCTCAACTGCATGACGGGTGTTTCCATCAGTAACAATTAGCGTTGAATCTTTCCTGATTACCACCTTAGAAGCTGAACCTAGTACCTCTTTCCCTGCCTTTTCTAGTGTATATCCCATTTCATCCCTCACAACTGTACCTGAAAACCAAGAATATACTGATGATGGAATTGCATTTAGTGTTTTAGGTGTTCTTGCAATCCTCAGTTAGTCGTATACCTCCTGTCAAGATGGCAATATCATCTAAGCATTGAGTTTTTTGTTCTCCAAAGGAAGGGGCCTTAATCGCAGCCACTTTAATCGTGCCTGATAGCTTGTTTCTGATCAAAGGAGCCATTGCTTCTTCTTCCACATCCTCGGCAACTATTAACAATGGATAATTTTCTTTGACAGCACTATCCAATATCTTTATAATCTCGCTTGCATCAGTGATTTTCTTGTCAACCAACAATATCTATAAAAAAAACATAATGTAATTCTGCTCCACAAAATGGTATAAAATCATGGTTAAATTAGCGCTTACCTTGCAGTTAATGAACTCCACGGACCTATTTTCACGATCAGTTACAAAATAAGGCGAGAGGTAACCACGTTCAAATTGCATTCCTTCGACAATCTCTAGACCGTTTTCAGTGCCTCTTCCATTTTCAATTCTCACCATGCCTTTCCTACCTACTCTTTTAAAAGCATCAGAAATCATATCTCCAACAGCGCAATCATTTCCTGCACTAACTGCAGCCACATGTGCAATTTCATGGTCTTCAATCTAGAAGATAACATATTAAACAATGCTAAGATATTACACAAACATAAATCTGTCAAACAAAATACAGAAACATCCATAGATAAACTGGCCAAGCATACCTCCCGTGACATCAATCTGAGTTCAGACACCAAAGCAGCAGCAGTCTTCTCGATGCCACGTGCAATCTGGACCGGATTAATTCCAGCAGCAAGAACCTATTTTTTGGGAATAATAATAAGATGCAGGTTCAGGTTTCAGGATTTTTGTATCAACATATTCATCACACCAGCGAACTTTTCTTGTTAGCTTTTCAAATCTCGCATTATAGAAAACTAGAACGAGGAAACTAGAAATTTCGTTTATCAACATATTCATCACACCAGCATATATACCTTCATTCCTTCAGCGATCAGGCCTTGAGCAAGGATTATAGAAGTGGTACAACCATCGCCAGCAATATCGTTCGTCCTGGCACCGGCCTGCCTGACCAATTTAACTCCAAGATTTTCCAGTGGGTCCTCCAATTCGATCTTGTACAATCCAAACAGGTAGAGAAATTCAGTTACTGAAAGTTTTGATCACTGCAAAACAATGCAAAATATCCAATATTGCAGGAACAAAGACAATTACAGGAAAGAGCATCAGCAGTAATCAATGAAAGAACACCATAGGCCTCCCCATTCGACATTCAGACATCCGGTGCCTCCGTATTGGTTAAGGAAATAGACCGGCATGAGGTGGATGGCATTTACCTCCTTAAGGACCGTCTCCCCGTCGTTGACGATCTTCGGAGGGCCATACTTGTTGCCCAGCACCACATTCCTCCCCTTGGGCCCCAGGGTCACCCCCACCAACCGCGCCACCAAGTCCACACCAGCCTGCAATTGAACCCAATGCCCGGCCATTGCAAGAAATTCAGTAGCCCACTCCAGTATGGTGACTAACATCAGAGGCCAAATCAACTGTGGAGTGCGACGCGCTTTGTGTTACCTGGAGCTTCTTGGTGGCAGAGAGGTCGCGGTTGAAGTGCAGGTCCTTGTACACCGGCATCGACGGCGGCTTCTTGGGGGAGAAGGGGAGGGTGGGAGGAGGCTTGATGGAGAGGGGAGGTGGAACCATTCTTGACATGCTTCCCCAAGCAGTGGTGAGGAGAACACGAAGTGGCGGAGAGAGTGAAGAGGATAAGGCGGCGGTTGCTGCTGGAAGGAAGATAGTGAGACAGATATGCAGTTGTATCGCGCCAAAAAGCGTCCCTGAAAAATATCTTCCGCGTCCCGGCTTCCATTTCCCGGAGCGACGGCGAGAACGTCGAGACAGCTGCTGCGGTGGTGGAGCCGGGCCACGAAGTGAGGCCGACTGCTGGGAATGCACAAGGCCTTCTTGAGCCCGCGTAGGGAGAGACGGTGGGGAGGCCCATGTACAGAGCGGAAAGTCGGAAATCCGGCCTACGCGAAGCACGGGACAGCCGACAAGCTGGTGTGAATCAGGCGGAAGGATCGGCTCTCGATTTCTCTTGATTGTAACAAGAATAGAATTATTTTTTATTATGCTCACTTTATTCTTGGATTGCTATTGAATATTTAAACTTATTTATTATTCGATATGTTGTTGCAAGGACTGTCCAACTGAGGTGAAGGCGAGACCCAAGTACGCAAGTACCAGGCGCAGGGGTGGCATGCACCTTTAGGCTCTACGGCTAATTAGGTACGGGCTTAGTGGGTGCCATGTTGCCCGCATAAGAGTTTTATGGACTACCATATTGACCCGCATAAAAGCTTACGATCAAGTGGGCAAAATGTGACTAGTCTGTGATACATTCCACTTTCATCAATGTGGAGTATGGAAAGATGAATACGCTGCAATAGATGATTGTATTGAAACTCGAGATAGTTTATATAGAGTATAATATTTGGAGGGCAAGAAATCTCTCCTAAAGATAAGCCAGGTATCCTAGAGATAAGGCAGGTATTACGGGATTACAAATCCTATCAAATATAGAGATGTGTCAATATACTCTAACATCCCCTCTAATCGTAGCGGTAGCGTTGCAGACAGTAGGAGCGCTGCGGACGGTCAGACTGGAGAGGAAGCCGAAGGTGGGGAACCATCGGAATGAAATCCCCCGCAATCGTAGCGGGAGCGTCGGGGACTGCTGTGGCATCGCGGACGCGGTGACTGTAGAGGAAACCGACGAATTTGCTCAAGATAATGATAGCCCTTTGTTGCCGAGGTAGCCGAGAGCGAGGTGACCATGGTCGTAGTCGTGGAGGAGGGAGCCATGTCAAGATAGTTGGTGTTGAGGTCGTTGCTGTGATCAGGGTAGTGGAGTTGATGCAGAGGAGGACATGACCGAGGTCGGTGAAGAGGTCGCCGACGTCGTCCGGCCGTGGTCGAAGATGAAGGAGAGGGGGTGGCCGGATTCGGCGAGGAGGAGGCCGGATCTGGGCGAGGCACCGCCGAATCCGGCACAAAGGAGGCTGGATTCGGTAGCAGCGGCACCAGAGAAGGCCGGGGCAAGCTAGAGGCAGCGGCGTCGTCGGCCAGGGAGCCCGGATCTGGGGCCGTGGAGACGAGCGATGTAGAGAGCCGGCTCTAGATCTGAGCGGAGAGAAGCCCGTCAGCTCAACCGACGACGAGGAGGCCGTATCCGGGTGAGACACCGCCGGATCCGGCACGGAGGAGTTCGGATCCGGGAGCGACGGCACCGGAGAAGGACCTGAGCAGCATTGACGAAAATGGTAGCGTCAACGATGGCAATGGTGACCACAGGCAGTGACACTGTAGCCCAAAGGGGCGATGCAGCGGCATTCCGTGCATGTCGATGGCAATGACCACAAGTGCGGGCTCCCAGTGGTGCAATGGCTCGTACTCGTGGACGACGGTCCGGCGATAATGATCTAGCGTGATGACAACGGTAGACGGGACACTCGGAAGGCCGGAGAGGTCGAAGTCGAGACGGTAAAGCCTAGAGCCGAGGAACATCAACAGGTCGGCAGGACGACGCAAACCGATCTATACTCGAAAAAATAAAGAAAACACAATCTGAAGATGACCTAAGAAAACTCTAATTGTTAGTCGATCGGATAATCGGCGACACGACTTAAACTACGGGTTGTGCAGCCCCTTGAGAGAGATCATGGAGATGAGATCATCTCCTAGGGGAGGCACGGCGGAAGCTATGGAGGCGGCGGCTCAGGAGCGGTACCGCTCTGATACCATGTAGAAAGATGAATACACTGCAATAAATGATTGTATTGAGACTCGAGGACGGTTTATATAGAGTATAAGGGTTGGAGGGTAAGAAGTATCTCCTAAAGATAAGACATATATCCTAGAGATAAGGTAGGTATCATAGGATTACAAATCCTATCTAATATAGAGATATACCAATATACTCTAACACGGAGAAATAGGAGATGGGTCGGACTGCCCTGAACACAGTCACACGGGAAGACATATATAGGCGCGCGCTGCGCGGGTGAAATTAGGGATCGGACGCCACTAGGTAAAAAAGGCCTGGACCTTTCAGAAAAAAGGAGCTTTTCTCTTATCTCTCTTATCCGTCCATCAGTGGACAAGTCATTTGGGTTTAAATATTAAGAAATCATAATGAAAAGTCTACATAAATAATCACACAAACTGTACGATTAAAGTATGAAATTAGTTAAAGTATCATCCGATTTTGTTATCGTGTCTGTACCGGATATGACACATGTGTTGATTGACGCCAGATGTGGCGTCAAGTGGCGCAACCGACTCTGACTCGGTTTCCTTCTCCATTTGGAACTCTTATTCCCTAGCTTATATATGTATCTCTGTAGTCGTACGGTTAGATACATCGAAGTTCTCCGTGCCTGTAATTTCTCTTCACATAGTGAATTTCGCTTTCGTGCGTCCGTAATTTTTCCACAATAGTTTTTCACATAAAATCCATGTCCTCATTCTTTTGTTCATACTATTTTGCCATGTATTTTTATAACAAGTGATATCGAATCTTCGGATTCGAAGCCCTAACTGCCCCTGGCCTGGCCGGAGCAATCTTCAGCTCCCGTGAGTGGCCATCGTGCGGCACCTACGCGGCACTTGCATGGCAAGTGAAGATATTAAGGGTGCGTTTGGTTGGTGGGATGAGGTTGAATGGGATGAGATGGTACAGGTAGGATGGAATCGTCCTGAATGAGATAATTCAAGTATGGTGTTTGATTGGTGGGATAGGATGATACATGATTTTGTTTGGTTGGTGGGATAGGATGATTCTGGATGGTTCAAGATAGTGTTTGGTTAGTGGGATAGGATGATACATGAATAATATTTTTTGTATTAAAATATGTCAAGAGTGGTCTTGTTTTGTTGATTAAATGACAAGAAACACAACGGTTCAATCGGATCGTAAATTGGATACTCCGATTAGAAAATATAGTCATTTGAAGCTTGTAAATCAAACTATTTTTTCCGTGCGCGCCTTGGAATTCGAGTGAACGGCGTGGTTCAAGATTTTTCCCCGAACGGGATGATACAACATAAACATGGAATATTCTCATTTCTTGAACCATCTCATCCCGAATGGTTTGGTTCCATTCAACCAACCAAACACCTGAACGAGCTCATTTCTCGTACCGAATAGTTCAGGATCAAATGATTCAACAAACCAAACGCACCCCTAAGTCACGACCAATACGTGGCAAAAAGGTGGCGACAAGAAAAAAACGTCGAAATTCATCTTACCGAGGCATCGTCAAGTTGACAGTGGCATCACGCTAAATTGTCGCTCCTCTCAGCAGAAGACACCATTGTCGCTTCTTTCGTCGGCGTGCTCCGCCGAGACATCGTCTACTCTTTCCGCCAACCTATATCGAGCAAAGCTGCTTCGTCAAGGAATCGACTCGGATTTGAAGCTCCAAGACTCGACGGAAATTAATTCTAAGTAGAAGCTATATGAAGTTGAAGAAATCTGCACGTCATAAGGAGCCGTTGTCCGTGTCAAAAACTAAGCCGTCTAGATGCACAACAGCATCAAAAGAAGCAGTCGCCGAGTGTCCGGCCTCGTGCTCCGTTTTTTCGCTCCGTGCACACGTGAGGAAAGCCACCTTTTGCGAAGTTTTGCTAGGCGCACTAAGGATAGGCTACCAGGATGCTTCTAAAGTTTTTTCCTTTTGCGTACCCAGAAGTGTAATAGGAAAATTCCAAGCCTATTTTGCTAAGTGCACGTAGGGAATCGTACCAGGAGAATTCAGAAGCCTTGGCGATTTTGACTACGACTTGACTGGATGCCGACCCGTGCCATAATGAGCGTTGTTTTTTTTTTTGCGAAACACCCAGTACAACATATAGACACCCACACACGTACACCACTACACGCACGCACTCACACACACACGACGTCTACGAAAGACTGGACGAGCAAAGCTTGACGAAGAAATGACGAAGTCATCACTGGCGCTTTGCTTGCGATGGACACATCGCCTCCCACTAAAAGAAAATCATCTTAAATGAGACACACAGAGCCAAACCTGGGGTTTGAACCCTAGTGAGTTGGAGGTACAACCACCACCACTAGCCACCCAAGGTTCTCAATGAGCGTTGATATGCCCTCTACCCTGGCGACTGTTCCAGCACCGATTCTACCAGCACTATCATTGGTGTTTTCTTCAACGATACGTCATCTTATATGGGTTATTGCGGCAAGATCCACACACGTGGAGTCCAAAATGGAGGTTTGTAGGTATCCATATTTTGAGGTACTAAAAACAAGAAAAATCTTTCATTTAAGGAAGTTATGCAGTTTATGCATGTTTGGATTCAGTTGAAGGGACAACTGATTTGGTGTTTCGTTCACCGTTTGATGACACTCTAATGGCAGCTAGCACAATACTATTCAGAGCTTTGCTGTTTGATAGTGAAGGTTTTTCTCTAATTTTAGTTTGAGATGAAGAATTAAGTGCAAGAAGAGGTTGGTTTTTTTGCATGGATACTACAACGTTTGTTCACATGTCATAGCTTGATATGAGGGGTATATTGTAGTTTCTACTCCATTGATAGTATATTGAGTTTCTTTCATCTAGATAGTTTTACAGGAGCAGTTTTGACCATATCATGGATTTCATTTACATTTTAAGTCGGCGGTTTGATGTACGTGATGGCTACATGTGCAAGTTATTCTTTTAGCAAGCTTTGTTTGCCGAGTTTTATGTTCCAGGTGGAGCAAGTCAAATATCCATGAGATGAGTTTATCACTATCTATCCAGTGCCAAAGGGGGTGTTTTGGCTTATGTCGTTTGATGATTAAACATTTGTTTCAGGATGTCAGTTGTATAGTATCGATGATTTAGTATCGATCTTATGAATAAATACTGGGAGCTCTCCTGGAGCGAAACTACACAGAAATAGACACGGGAATTTTATACAGGTTCAGGTATTCTTCTGAGAGAATAATAATCATACTCATGTGTTTGTTGTATTGATTGTGTTTACAGTAAGAAAATTCACCAAAGGATAAGACTAGTGACTCCTATCTACTTGATTGCCTATCTCTCTCACCCCTGTCCACCGACTTTACTCCTTATATAGCGCATGAAGGGGTGACAGTTGTCTACGTCAAGAGACACCTTGTCGTTTGATGCAATGCGCTTAAGGGTAGTTATTGTTAGAGACACATCCCCCACGTCGCCTTGCGGTTATGTCAGATACAGATGTTTTAATACGTGCAGTTATATCAGGAATACCGGTAGATATTAACTATTGTGTATATTAAACACAGCGCACAAATGTTCTTAGTCGATTGAGCCCACATGTTTGTAGGCTTTATCGACCATAGGGTGGTTGTAGATGACTTGGTTGTAGTAACGTTTACGACCATGAGGTAATCGCAGCGAGACTTACGATTAATAGGTGATCATAGAAGAATTTACGACTATAGAGGATGATGGTAGTAGGACTTACAATTAATAGGTGATCGTAGAAGAACTTACGATCATATACGGTGATTGTAGTAGGACTTACAATCAATAGATGCTCGTAGAAGAACTTACAACTACTGGGTGTGTATGATCTCCCACATTGCTAATATTGAGGAGTACCTTTGAAGGTAATATAAAATACATTATTATCTATAAACGTTACAAATGAATAACTTAATTAATTGAGGATTATTAGATCCTCGTCACATAAACTCAGATTTTGCTAGGGTTATGAATTATTGAAGACCTGGTGATGAGGATTAAAACCTCTATGTATTATTTTTAATACATAATAGACCATACGTCTTCATGGTCGTAACCCCTGAGATGCACGACCTCACTGGTCGTAGAGATTCCAAAGGTTACATAATGGGTACCCTGGTCGGACGAAGTTCTAAGCCAAGCTCCCGACCAGGAGAACTGCTCGTAAAAGGTATGAACTGATACTTGGAACTGATTCCGAGTATATTCTTTACCGTATGATGAATGGAGCACGTGCATATTCCATACCATACGACGTTTCTTATCCAGAAGCACTGACGAATAACCACCATGCGGTTATATGTCTCATAGATATATAACCACCGAACGGTTGATTCTTTATCAACCGTCCCTTGACTCCGACTAGACGCAACGCTTCACATCAGACGTCTTCTCCGGAAGTGACTGTCACCTCTTCGAGGGCTATTTAAAGATGGAGCCTGGACGGATCAAGGAGAGAGGAAAGAAAAAGAAGATAGAGCCATCAGACTAAAGCACAAGCCTTAGATTCGTGTTATAGGTCTGATATTGTAAAGGAACAAGCAGTGTTCTCAGAGCATACCCTGTAAAACCCAGTTCATATTAATAAGAGAGCAGTCCCATTATTTTCCTAGATTTTCCACGTCACTTTCTCCTTTTTCTTTTCGTAAGATCGACGTCTTGATCGTCGACAGCTGGCGCCGTCCGTAGGGAACGCGGCGTGGAATCTTGGAAGAATTTCTCTGCTCATCAAATCTTTGTCCATTCTCCGTTTGTGATCGCTGATGCGGTTATGGCGGGAAGTTGGGATGAAGAAAACTGGTTCGACCTGGCGGACTACGCCAACCTCGACATGGACGCATGTATGCGCGCCATTATTTCTCTAGATTTTCCACGTCACTTTCTCCTTTTCTTTTCGTAAGATCGACGTCTTGATCGTCGACACCTGGATTTATTCATCTATTTTGTTGATAGCCCTGTGTTTAGATTTGCTGGTAATTTGCTCGAATTGGCATCATGAGAGGCGTTTGGAGAAGATTGTTCCAATCTACTCAAACGATTTGGTTTTATAAGAAGCGTTTGAATAAGATTGTTGCAGTCTTACTCGTTGATATTAGTCATATGGACTTTCGAGTCACAAGGTCTATTGATGAAGACTTATTTGGAGGAGATTTTGATAGATTGGCTATATGAGTGAATTCATCTTAAGGTAGAGATCGTTAAAGTATGATCCGATTACTTCGTCGTTTCTGTGTCGGACACAGCGCATGCATCGACTAGCGCCGGACGTGACATCGAGTGGTGCAACCAATTCTGGCTCGATTTCCTTCTCTGTTAAGGACTTCTACCCTTGTAGTCGAATCGTTAGATACATTGAAGTTCTCCATACTTGTAATTTCTCTCCACATAATGAATTCCGCCTTCATGCGTTGTGGTTTTTCCACATAAAATCAAACACATGTATGTACATCCGGCTGGTTAGGCATATATGTTGAAAGAAAAAATGCCCTAAGTTTGATTCCTGCCGGTGATCACTTTTTTTATCTTTTTAAAATAAGTATAAGTCATATATTTTATCCATTGAATCAATATTTAATCATATGACATATCAATCTCTATCTAAATCTAATAGTCATAACAATTGACTTAAACTTAAAAAAAAATTCAGACGACTTAAAAATAACAAATCTGTTAAAATAAAATGAAGTTTGGAATTGGGCCAAATGTTCATGAAACAATAAATCACAAAAATATTCACGAGATCCTAGTGAGTAGTGAGTCGGACCATACAGAAGACAAGTTAGCACACACAGGACGAAGGGAGAGAAATGCTGCAAAATGCGACGGATAAGATTTTTTTTTTGCTACAAGACACGAACACACCATTGCGATTTACATATGGTTAGAGCTACTCGTTCTTGATTATTTGGAACATGAGCTCAATGTAAAAGGCAGCTGAAACAGCAAATCTGCACGTACTACAGTAGCACATCAACATTTCCCACCTTCATGGCGCAGAAGACTGTAGTCTTCCTCCCGGCCTTGGGCGCCGGCCACTTCACCCCGTCGCTCGAGGCGGCGAAGCGCCTGCTCCGCCACCTGAACATCCCTGGGGGCACCGACGAGTTCTTGGTCACCGTGCTCCTCTTGCAGGCGCGCGCTCCCGACATCGCGGCCGCCATCGAGGAGCGCGTCGCGGAGTCCTGCGTTGCCGACACCGGCCACGGCGTCACCGTCCTCCGCATCCCGCATGCCACCGCTGCGGTCGGCGAGGCCGAGTGCCTCGAGGACCTCGTGTCGCGCCACTTCGAGCTCGCCGCGCCCCACGTGCGCCGTGCCATCGAGGGGTCACCCGTGCCGGTCGCGGCCGTCGTCGTCGACTTCCTCGCCACCGCAGCGCTCGACGTGGCCGCGCAGCTCGGCGTGCCGGCCTAAGTGCTCTTCACCTCCACAGCCGCGCTGCTGGCTCTCATGCTCCATCTCCCGACGCTTCACGATCAGTCCGACGACTCGGACCACATGGTTGTGCCGGGGATGTCGTCGCCGGTGCCGCGCGCATCCTTCCCCGCCGCCGTGGCCTCCAAGAAGAGCCGAGGCTACGAATGGTACGTGTACCACGGAAGGCGCTTCTTGCAAGCCAAAGGTATCATCCTGAACACCGCCACGGACGTCGAGCCGGCCGTTCTTGCCGCCATGGCAGACCGTACCATCCCGCTGGTGTTCCCCATCGGTCCGTTAATAGGGCCGGCGGTGGTGCCATCACTGAAAGCGCGTGCATGCATCGAGTGGCTCGACGCGCAACCGTCGGCGTCGGTGGTGTAATGGTGTTCCTCTGCTTCGGCAGCCTCGGCTGCTTCGACGCGGCGCAGACGCACGAGATCGCCGCCGGGCTGGAGTGCAGTGTTGGATTAATCTTGTTGCATTAGTTTCATACGTCAAGTTGTTAATGTGTCGTGCATGTTTACTAGTTTAATCTAGCAGTCCCATTGCATAAGTTTGTGTACACAGTTTAAGTCATTTTGAGTCGTTGCATGCACGTAGGTGCAGTTAGCTAGAAATGTGCTTTGTTCACATTGAGGCTGTTAGTGCATGTGCGAGTTTGTTTAGCCACGATACACTATTTGTGGGATGGCACGAGTCATGTGGATCGTGGCGTAGAGTCCGGCCGGTTCAGCTGGCCCCGTTTGCATGTAATCAGTATCAGTACGAGAAAAGTCGCCAAAAGACTTCCTGTGTTCATACGTATGCGTGTGTCTCCAGGAGAAAGAAAGAGCGTGCGCTCTCAGAGTGTTCTTGTGTTCGTCCAAGTGCTCGCGTGTGTTGATCCGGTCTTGTGCCAACATGCAGCGGCAGCAGATTCCTGTGGGCTCTGCATGTCCTGCCGGTCTCGGGGAGGGTCCACCCGTCCGACGCTGACCTCGACAAGGCGCTCCCGGAGGGGTTCTTGGAGAGGACGGCCGGGCGTGGCCTCGTGTGTCCGTCGTGGGCGCCGCAGCGGGCGGTGCTGCCGCACCCCGCGGTCGGCGGCTTCGTCACGCACTGCGGCGCCGCATCGTGCCTCGAGAGCCTGTGGGCCGGCGTGCCTGTGGTCGCCTGGCCCCTGTACTCCGAGCAGCCCTTCCACGCGCACTGCATGGCGGGCGAGATCGGCGTCGCGGTGGCGGTGCTCGGGCCTACTGGTGGGCGCGTGGAGGCCGCGGAGGTGGAACGCGCGGTGAGACGCCTTATGGACGAGGGCTCGGACGACCGGCGGCGCGCGAGGGCGCGTGCTGCCGAGATGAAAACGGCGTGCCGGAGAGCTGTCGGTGACGGCGGGTCGTCAGACGCCGCCTCGGCGATAGTATTAGGCGTGGAGGCGATCGTTAATGGTCCGTGCATTATTCGGTGCCACTAGTCTGTAATCCTACTCCTGCCGTATCTTGTCGACACTCGACACCCATGCAATGCAATTCAGAGTTTTCTCGAGGGAATTGATACCGTGCATCGGACGTTTGCCACGTTCACTCCACTGTGCACAGTTCTCCTCCCCTGTTTATTTTCTATTTTTTCTACCAAATAAATTTTGCCTTTCTCTCTCATATGTCTACAAAAGCCTTTCTATTTTTTCTACCAATGCCTTCTCTCTCATATGTCTACAAAAGCCTTATCCAGCGCCTTGTTTCAGCACAGTGCCACCCCACGTCCCCACCCACTGATTGCCCACTGCAAAATCATCAATCACAAAGTAGATTGAGAGAGAGGAGAGACCAGTCCAAGAACTCAAAGTCATTGGCAGCCGCCCCCTCCACCGTCTCTCTCAAGCCCGGGGCCTCCTGCTCGGCGAGTTTCGCTAAGATCCCTCGTCAAGCGCTGATCGTGGCGGCCTTGATGGTCGGGCTCCGTGGCAGGGCGAGGGAGGGTAGGAAGGACGCCGTCGTCCAGGCGTCGTTGTTCTCGCCGAAGCCACCGACGACAAAGGACACGAGGCCAGCCAAGGTGTAGGAGTTGTACGTCTACGAGATCAACGAGCGCGACCACAAGAACCCCGCCTACCTCTGCTCAGCGCCAAGCAGACCGAGAATGTTGCGCCAGGCGTGGGTCCCTCAACGTGCTCATTGGCCGACATCATCTCTGGGCTCCACACTAGCTTCATCTGGGTACATTTTGTTGTAGGCGTTAACTAAATTTGTTGCAACAATTGACTCGAAATGTTGCATGGAGTGTTTTTTATTGTCACGATGTTGTTGCATCAAATGTTACGACAAGAGATATTTTTGTTGTAATGGTGTTGTTTAATTTGTTGCACAAAAGTAGATATTTTATTTCAACCCCTTCACAATTTAATTGTTGCAGCAGCTTTTCTCCATTACTGTACAAGTGGTTTGGTTTGTTGCAATACATCTTCCTAAAATTTTATAGGAAAATGATTTTATTGTAACTATTGTCGCCGATTGTTATACATATGAAATCAAAATGTTTCATAACTAAGTTTTAAATGTTGCAATAATTATTTTCGGATGTTTCCACTATTATTTTTCAAATGTTGCAATGTTGTAATATCAAAATTTGTTTGTTTTGGGATATTTGAACTAGTTTTTAAAAGCATTGTCATGTTCTATACCGATGGTTTCATGTATTTTTGGTGAGAATTTGATATTTTCCCCATTTTTTTGTTGGCATTGTATTATCATTGCGCATTTTGTTGCACATATGAATTATTTTCGTTGCAAACGTTGTGTTCGGATGTTGCGTCGAAGCTTCCTATCATACGTCCGAACGCTAATTATGTTCTTTTCTCGAACAATCCAGTCGGAGGCTTAAAAGTTGCATAATTGGACCAGATAGTAGTAGCTCAAATGCTCAGAACTTCAAATTTTCGCCTGGCTGTGTACTTTCTTGAGGTGCCAGACCAGGATGGCATGGGCGCACGACTATTTTTTCCTTAACGATTCGGAGGACCCCCTTCATGGCCTCCCGCACGAACGCACCTAAACCACTGCGGGCACAAAACTCATGTGGCTAGCCAGCAGCACGCAAACGCCATCCAAAACGAATCACAGTCCATGCCCACGAAGCCGCACAGCCACATCACAAACGCCCATCGTCTCTGACTTAGTCGCCCTCGGCCTCGGCCACCCATAGCGACTCGTGACTTGTGCCGCTCTTTTGCCCATTCAACCAACACGAACGCCACTTGCCCGCCTCGCCTAGCCGCAACCCGCCGGTTGCTGGAACCTTGCCCGCTGCCTCTCCGCTCTCAACCGCCGAAAAAACTATCGACGGGATGGAGTCACGAATCGTCGTAAGGGTATGTACAGTACACCATCAGCTGTCTATAAGAGATATCATCTAGGATTTTAACAAGGGGAAAGAAAGAGGATGAAGAGAGAGAAAAAGGTAGTCTATCTACAATGTGATACAAACAACTGCTGTCTATACTATCCCTCCATGTCTTATGTAAATAGCACTAAAAACACCCTCTACAATGGGTTGTACTTTGCGTAGATAGACTCGGTTCTTGTACTTTGTGAACATTAGCTTTCTATAAAAACTAGGATGTTTCCTTTCTAAAAAAAAATGGGTTGTCTATATAGAACCTCACAATTGTATGAAACATGAAAATTTATTGATCAACACTAAATTATATCTTTGTGGTCTATTTGTTGTTTTAATGCCACAACTTAAACACACTTGTATGAACAATATTATGGACATACTGCATAAGAATAATATTATTATATAAGAAAGAAATTAGTTCTCACGCATTAATTGGGCAAAGAGCGAATTGCATATACGACCGCTATTTTTTTAGAAGCAAGTTCGACCCCTACAATGTATGTATTTTACTTTAGTACAGATACATGTTATAAAAGATATATTATGAGTGAAATATATATAATATGATAAATACAATCACACAAAATTGAATTTGTATGAACAAGTACATATCAAAATTGTCTACTAATAGAAGAAAAATATTACATAATAAATTATTGAAACTAGGTATAATGATTTTACTTATTCCCAAAGTTGTGCCAAATATGCTGAACTAAATCACTCTTAAGTTGTGTATGTGTTGGCCGAGCACGAATAGACGAATTCCTTCGTAGCACGTCCGCGAAGCAAATATTAGGGCCATTATTGACTTCCGGCGGTAGAACGAAAGATGTCCCTGGAGTCTCGTTTAAGTCCAAAGGAACGGTAACCATTTCTCGTTCGTCTTCAATAATCATATTAACCAATCTAATTTCAACAGGCATCCACTGAGCAAACAATCAAGAGTTCAAGACTGTTATAGCTTAGTCAATCCTTATAACCAACTCAAAATCTGATAACGAGTTTCATATTGCAATGAGAATAGAATCTGAAGCCGTTCGAAGTTTCAGTACATAAGCTAAAAGAAGACAGCAATAAACTTTCTTGAAGACATAGTCTAGGCTGTTGTATACTTTCCTTTATTCACGTTGTACTCAGTCCACGTTGTAACAAGCATCCCTGATGCTTGACAACTAGTGCCTGTATTGTCGGACGACATTGTTGTTTGTCATGTTTAATATAAGGAAACAACCCTAGCCACAACGAGTGTGCGGATTACTCCAAACTACTCTAAACTCTGATAATCTTTACAGGAGGCCAATTGTAACTTCTACTACCCATATGCAATACATTGGTACGGACCCTCTTGTGTGATTCTTGTTGAGGTCCCCTTCACACTCCTGACGATCGACACTTTGGGCATTAGACTAAGGCTAAACATGATCTAGATGACATTAACCCTAGTTCAACGAAGAACACCTAGTCTAATCTTGAGAGCGGAAGCGGATTTATATACTCGAACTTGGAGATGACATTACGGGTGGTAGATCTGTCGATGTAGAGTCGTCGGTGGTTGCAAAGGGGGCGTGGGCGTCAACGGCGGTGTCGTGGTGACGGCAGAGGTCTTCGGTCTTCACCCACCAGAGCGCACAAGATAGATCGGGCTTGTCTTGGGATGTCGTAGCCTAGAACCACTTGAGGTCCGGTGCTTGCTGAGTCCCTTAAAGGTTGTTGTAGCGCTCGGTGAACGGGACCAAAACCAAATGAGTTGGTTGCGCCCCCGATCAGGGCGCGAGTGGGGCGTGGCCCCCTGAAATTTCAGGGTTTCGTTAGCCGAGATCAACCCAACATTCTCCCCTTTGATCATAAGGCTAACATCATAAGCCCATTCTCAATAAAAACAACATACCAAGGTAATACGTCGCATGACCAATGAAGTGCCATATAACCCCAGTACCTATAGTGTACTATCTCATCTTGAAATGAATATTCATTATGCTTAATGGGAGTTGGTTTGTTTTAAGGTACTTTTATCCAGAATCAGAGGCTTTCCAATAAACCCATGCCGGCAACATGGTCATGAAAGATATTGGGTGGTAAGCCTTTAGTAAGTGGATCCGTATGCATTAACTTAGTATTAATATGTTTGATACTAATGGTTTGATCCTGGATTCTATCTTTCATAACATGGTACTTAATATCAATGTGTTTGGCAGCACCACTGGACTTGTTGTTACTCGCATAAAAGACTGTGGGTTCATTATCGCAGTATAAGGTGAGTGGTTTAGAGATGCTATCTACCACTCTAAGTCCTGGAATAAAGTTCTTAAGCTATACAACCTGCCCGGTAGCCTCATAACATGCCACAAACTCAGCTTGCATCATTGAAAATGCCGTAAGGGTTTGTTTGGAGCTTTTCCACGAGATAGCTCCCCCAGCGAGTGTGAAGATATAACCTGGCGTTGATTTCTTAGTATCAACACATCCCGTAAAATCTAAATCTGAATAACCAATAACTTCAAGGTTATCAGAATTCTTATATGTGAGCATGAAATGCTTAGTAGCTTGCATATAGTGCAAGGCTTTCTTATCAGGCTTCCAGTGGTTCGGTCCTAGATTTGACTGATATTTGCCAAGCATCCCGGTTACAAAAGCTAAATCAGGGTGCGTGCTTACTTGAGCATACATAATGAGAGCTGAAGCATAAGGAATCGACTTCATCTGATCAGTTTCATATTGGTTCCTTGGACATTAAAATGTCCCAAACTTATTACCCTTAACAATAGGAGCAGGCGAGCTAGAGCACTTATGCATATTATATCTCTTAGTACTCTGTCAATATATGCCTTCTGAGATAAACCTAATACTCTTTTGGACCTATCTCGGTGAATCCCAATGCCAAGAACGTAAGAGGCATCACCAAGATCCTTCATATCAAAATTAGATGAAAGAAATCTCTTGGTTTCAAACAACATATTCTTATCACTGCTAGCCAATAAGATGTTATCCACATAAAGCACTAAGATGGTGAATTTACTATCCTTGAACTTAACATATATGCAGTTACCAACTGCATTTTTCTTAAATCCAAAATTCCTTATGACCTTATCGAATTTGAGGTACCACTGCCTTGACGCTTGCTTTAAGTCATAAATTAATTTCTTAACTCGACATCCCATATGCTCCTTGCCTTCCACGACAAAACCTTCCGATTGAGCCATGTAAACGTTTTCTTACAAGTCGCCATTAAGGAATACCGTCTTAACATCCATCTGATGTAGCTCTAAATCATAATGAACTACTAGTGCCATAACAATTCTGAATGAATGTTCAGTTGAGATAGGAGAAAAAGTGTCATTATAGTCAATCCCCTCTCTTTGCGAGAAGCCTTTTGCTACAAGTCTTGCTTTGAACCTTTCGATATTTTCCTTAGAGTCATGCTTAGTTTTGTAGACCCATTTACAGCCTACTGTTTTGACCCCGTCAGGAATTTCTACTAAGTCACATACATCATTAGTGCTCATAGACTTTAGTTCATCCTTCATGGTATCAAGCCACTTAGGAGAATGTTCACTCATCATGGTCTTCTTATAAGAGGTGGGATCATCTACCTTCCCTATATCATTAATATCTTCATTCATATAAACAACATAATCATTTAGGATGACAGATCTTCTCTCCCGCTGTGATCTTCTAATAGGTTCATCAACTATTGCAGGAGACTGTTGAGGCTCATCATTAGGTATGACATTAGGAATTTCAGAGACTTCAACAGTGGGTGTAACAACAGTATTATGTACTGGAGGTGCAACCACCTGAGGCACAGGAATAAAGGTCTCTGGGATAAGCGGTAAAGGCACATAAACCCGCTTCTCCTCAAGATCTATTTTTCTGGGCTCCAGGTCTTCGTCATTCTCTAAGAACATAGCGCGCCTTGTTTCTATAAACTTAGTTATCCTATCAGGATAGTAAAAATGATACCCTTTGGATCTCTTAGGGTACCCAATAAAATAGCAACTTACTGTCTTAGGATCTAATTTCCTAATATGTGGATTAAATATATTAGCTTCAGCACGACAACCCCCACACTCGTAAATATTTCAAACTCGGTTTCCTCCCAGTCCATAATTCATAAGATGTCTTAGGCACTGATTTACTGGGAACCCGATTAAGAATATGTGCGGATGTCTTTAGTGCTTCCATCCACAAACCAGTTGGTAAACTAGAATAGCTAAGCATGCTTTGTACCATATCTGTAAGTGTACGGTTGCGTCTCCCAGCTGCCCCATTCTGCTAAGGTTCACCTGGTGTAAATACTGGACAACAATGTCATTTTCCTGAAGGAACTTAGCAAAAGGGCTAGGAATTTGCCCATAAGAGGCATGTCTTCCATAATATTTTCCCCAACGGTCCGATCTTACCACTTTAATTCTTAGGTTGTGCTGATTTTCAATTTTAGCCTTAAATATCTTGAATTTGTCAAGTGACTCAGATCGGTCTTTAATGGGAAAGATATAACCATAATGGGAGAAATCATCAGTGAATGTGATGAAGAAATCAAAATCATCCACTGATGTCACAGGAAAAGGACCACAAATATCAGTATGAATTAATTCTAAGAGTCTTGTGCTGCGAGTGTGTCAGGACCCGGGAGTAACACCCCAGATCCTCTATGCATAACTGAACTAGTCCTATGATCAGTGGCTAGCTCACACAGTAAACAAAGGTGATAACACAACCATAAACCCAAAACTTTATTAATAAACAACAGCGTTGATTACAAGATAGCCTTACAAGGCAACATTAAATTAACACAGCGGAAGACAAAGAAGAAGTAGTAGAGTCCAGCAATCTGCCACAGGCAATCGACTAGGGTAGCGGCCTAGTCGTCGAGATCCACACCGGTAGCAAAGACCTTCTCCTCTGAAATTTATTTGCATAAAGCAAGTATGAGCACAACTTCCATGCTCGCAAGTTACACCTGTCAAGTAACAGAATGACATGCATATATGGATGTAACAAAGGATAGCTTAATGGTTGATTTGCATAAAGCAGCATTTTCTTTAAATACTTGTACTAAGTTCCAAAGCAGTTATTCTCTAACTAAAATCATTTTATAAATTCTCAGTTTTATAGTCAGATAACATTCACACAAGAATGGTGAAGGATACCCTCTTATCACATGGCTTCCTGCCCAATTCCCATCTGGATAAACCAGTTTTGAAGAAGTCTTTTTTCAAACAAAAACCAAAGTCTAACTTTGAGCAGTTCTGCTAGCATGTCCATGGCCGTGGACATGGCTATTCGAATAGTTTTACACTCTGCAGAGGTTGTACAGCTTTACCCACAAGATACGACTTCTCTAGTTTGTTTGGCATCCGTCGATACCACCGCTCACTACCTTAGGTAAGCAGTCTAGAGCATGTGTCAAGGCCTTTACAATGCGTCATTCCACCGTAGTTACCCCTCGCTAAGGTTTCGCCACCCCCTTTGGAATAAAGACCTCCGAGTTCGGGCCCCCTCTTGTGCTAGGTGGGACTAACATAAATCGTAACATGACTACCCAATGCATCTGTAGGGAACGACCACGGTGGAACATTACAGATTAATTAGCCAGATCCTACTCCCCACACTGAGGACATGTGGTGGTACGGTATGGCTTAGCATCATACACTTGAAGACCGGTCCTTAACTGACTTGGACAACTTTCCAACAAAACCCATGGGCCTCAACCATACCCGATTGAGCCCGTGCATGAACATGCACCCACCAAACTTCCATTATGCCCAACTCCAAACCCATTTTCATTTTATTTTCCAAGTAAAGGCATTTTATAAACTTTCTATGGCAAAACAATACCATAGACCCAATTTAAAACAAATTTGAAAGATTTTGCTAAAAACTTCACAAATACAAGATTTGATCTAAGCATTGGCTAAGCATATGATTAATTTTAGTATCATTTTGTCTAATAGTGACAAGGTATTCACGTCCAATATTCAAATTGTCCATACAAGGAAAATTGGAATAGCTAGACATTTAAAACAGAGAATTAAAATAATTGTATAAACATATGCACGTAGTAATAATTTAAAACAGAATATAAATAATTTGAAATAAGGAAATCAATATGATCAAGGGTATAACTTGCCTTGCTTGATTACTCGTTGCTCTCAAACGATGTCGAAATCCGGTCGCCCGAAGTCGTCGAAATCTATACGCGAAAACGAGCTAAATTCAAATAACACTCAAATAAAATCCAAATAAAATCCAAAATAAATACTGGGAGGAAGGTATCAACTTTATATTAATTTAGGAAGTTGAATCGACGGAATTAGAGTTCGTATGAGGGAGAACGAAATTGTAGAAAATAAATTCTAAAAAAAAGATGATGCGCATGCATGACACTGTAGTTTGCATGCAACGTGAACAAACACTGCATGGAGAAATGGCGATGCCGGGCGAGAGAAAAGGACAGGCGGTCGGTGAACCACAAAAATGGAATCCCGGGAGCAAGATGGAACCAATGGTGATGGTCGCGTTGCCGGCGAAGGTCCGGTGCGGCGGCGACGCGCAAAATAGTGTCAGATGAATAGTAGCACAGGTGAGCCAGAGTGTTTTGGAGAAAAGAAATGGAGCACCGCGTAGAACGTTGCGAGGCGAAGCTAACGGTGTGGACGATGTCGTCGGAGGATCAAAAACGGCACCGGAAATGACGATAGAAGGTGGTTCGGTCGCTGGCGCAAAATTTTTGCTTGAGGCGAGATAGAGGGGCCAATTCCAGGGATATAAAGAGGAAGCCGAGGGGCACGCCGCGACACGGTCGGCTTGGGAAATGAGTGACCGAGGGGAGAGAATGGATGAGAGATTATTAATGGATCAAAATAAATGACAGAAAATAAATAAAATCTAAAAATTACAAAATAAATACTGTAAATAGTGGATGAATTTATATGAATTTAGGAGGAAGAATCAATGGATTCGGAGCTTGTATGAGAAAGAACGGATTTTTGAAAGAAATTAAATGGACATCTACAAAGTAGCATGCAAGATTATCTAGTAGCTAGTATTGTTCATCATCTTCTTCTACGAACAACAAGCATGAAGAAAATGGCGGCGCCAGTGAAGGAAAGGGAAAGGTGGTCAGCGAATGGCATAAATGGATTGCTCACCTTGCGACGAGGCCGTAGGAAGTGGCGGCATGGCGGACGGTGGCCGGTGGCGGCGACCATGGAGGCCCACGGTGGTGCACGGGGGCGGCGGCGCTCCGGCGAGGTTCCCGCGAAGAGGGAGGCTGCACCGCGTAGACCACGACGTCGCGATGCCGGAGAAGGTGACGGTGGTGGAGGAGCTCCACTGACGGGGGCGCTAGAGGCGGCGGATGACAATCGGGCGGTGAGAGGAAAAACTTCACTGCGTCGTGGAGGAAGGGAGGGATGAGCTGAGTTTTCAGGGGATGGATGAGGGAGAGGAGAGGCACCCAGGGCTCTCTTATATAGGGGTGGAGGTGGACCGTGGAGGGAGAACAGGAAGGCGAGGTTAACGGCGGACAACTTGCGTGATTTGCGAAATAAGATGATTATAGAAAGGTTTAATGGCCTGAAATGGGGAAGGTGATGACTGGGGTTTTGAATGCCTGAATTTGTGCGAAGAAACAAGGAGAAAATCTCGGGTTTTCAAAAGCTTAGAAGGCCTCTAATGGCGTCGAGCTGCTTGTGTGCTCTCTGGATATGCAACCAGGAAAAAAACATTTGGAGAAGAAGGAACAAGGAAGGAATGAATATAAGAATAGAAGGAAGATTACTATTGATTGAAACAAATGTGGCATGTTGGCAGTGGTTGCATTAGAGTCTTGAGGTTAAGTGAGCAAGTCACGGGTCAGCCCATGGATGGGTGACCGAATGGGAATTTGATTATATTTTTTTTCTTTCGAAATTACAGAAAACTCAGTAAATCAAACATTTTTAGAACATAGCAAATTGACTCCAAAAGTTCTAAAACAATTCACAAAAATACCATAAATTATTGTGAACTTAATAAAAATAATTCCAACCTAAAGTTGGCCTTTATTTTTTAATAGTAATTATTTTTATTTTAAAATAAATAGTAAAAAGCTTTTAAAATTCCAAAAATTACTTGAAATTTTATTTTCACTTTAAATCCAATAAAAACTCATAAAACTCAATAAATTTTATTTTTGACTTTTAAAATCATAGAAATTCAAGAAAACCAAGAAAACACTATTGAAACTTAGAAAATCCAATAAAAGAATAACTTTATTAATTTTTATTTTGGTAACATAACTTTGGGATGTTACAGAGTGATTCTCTTCTTTATTTGCTATACATATTTTCCTTTAATGCAATCAATACAGTGGTATGAGTCAGAGAAATCTAATAGTTGGAGAATCTCTTCCTTAATGAGACGCTCTATTCTCCCCTTCGAAATATGACCTAAACGACAGTGCCACAGTTTTGAAGAAGTCTCATCATTCTTTTTTACACTTAGCATCACACACATTCAAGGATACATGAGATTTATTAAGAGAAAACATATAGAGCTTGTTTTGTCTAAAAGCAAGACTACTATCATTTGAATTAAACATAATAATGCATTTATTATTACCAAAATTATAATTAAAACCATCATCGTCCAATAAAGAAATCGAAATCAAATTCCTCCTGATGGAAGGAACATAGACTACATTATTAAGACGAAGTATGAAGCCGCTATCTAAAACTAATAAAATATATCCAATTGATTCTACTTCGACTTCTTTTCTATCCGCGACTCTAAGACTTCGCTCCTCCTTTCTTAGTGTTCTCGCGGTAAGGAATCCCTGTAAAGAGTTGGTAACGTGCACAGTTGCACCTGAGTCAATCCACCAAGAATTAAGGGAGAAATCAGTATAAAGAGTTTCATTAATAAACGTTATTGCATCATTACCCTTTTTTGCGAGCCACTTCAGAAAACCGACACAATCCTTCTGGAAATGCCCTAGCTGCTTGCAGAAGTGACATTCACCCCCATTAAGTGCTCCAGCGAGAGCAACATGGGGCTTAGGTGCATTGTGCACCTTAGGTCCTGACTTATATGAATTAGGGGAGAATTACAGTTTTTTTTGGATTTGAAGTCCCCTTGGAACTTCCTTTTGTTAGAGCCGCCAACTTGAAACGCAAGATATTTCTTTTCCATCATTATTCTTTCTTCCTCCTAGACACACATGGCGATTAAATCGCTCATGCTTTATTTTTCCTTTTTAGTATTGTAATTTATCTTAAATATTGTGTACTCAGAAGGAAGAGAAGTCATAATAAAGTGGACTAGGAAACCATCAGATATCTCCATGTCTATGCCCTTGAGCTTTCCAGCCATATCGGTCATCATCATGATATGCTCCCTTATGCTGCTGGACCTGTCATACTTAACAGATAAGAGTCTCTGGATTAAAGTACTAGCATAAACTTTAGTAGAGCCTATGAATTTCTCCTCAACTGAAGCCAAATACTCCTTAGTATTTTCGAAATCAGGGATTGCTCCCCTGATCCGAACTAAGATAGAGGTCTTCATGATCATTAGTGATAGGCGGTTGGACCGCTCTCATTTTTCAGCATTAGCATCGTAAGTTTCTTTTTTATCATAATTATCCTCACCTTTGGTGGGGGGAACAAGAGCGGCCACCTTTAACACATAGTCAAGGTCCAAAACTCCAAGGACAACATGAATTCTTTCTTTCCAAGTGGGAAATTGCTTCCCGTAAGCTGCTCAATATTGTCAATTGTGGCGGCAACATTCGAAGCATTTATTGCTGAATATCAAAATACAGGGCAAAATTAGAAATAACATAAGGATGTATTGCATGCAATTAACCCTACGTTGGTCTGATTAACAACATGCAAAACTACAGTTCTAATCCATATCACCGTTGGGCAGAAAATGAAAAAGAACTTAACAATTAATATGGCGACACACGACTACAAACAACGTTGGTCAGAATGTAATCATGTGCGTACATAATATCAAAATAAAACATAAAATCTCTAATCAAAATATCTCGTTGGTTCAATGTTAATCAGAGACAAAACATAATAATGTGGTAATAATACATTGCCATTGTGCAACAAAACATTAATTAAAACAATGCATAAAAAATAGACTTAAGCATAAAACAAAATGCACCAGAAAAAGAAAAAACCTACTGTTTCAGGCCCCTTAAAACGAATTCGGCCCAACTTCACGTGCGCGGCCCACTACCGGCTGGAGCCCAAAACTCGCAGTCGGCCCAAACGCACAGATGACCCAGTCGACCGAAAACGACGTGCGCCGTTGGATCTAATGGACGGCCGAAAATGGATCCCGAGAGGAATAAAAATCCCGAAACCTAACCCTAGATCCATTGTTCCCCTTTTCCTCCCAGAAAAAATCGAGCGACCGATGCGGATGCGGCATCGGCGACAACGTGCGCGCGGGGAGCAGCAGCGGCTCCATCGGCGACGGCGCAGGGGACAGCGCGAAGCGGCGGCTTAAGGCGGCGACAACATGATGCGGCGCCCCTGCAGCCCTGCTCGCCGGCGCACGCGTGCGATCGAGCCGACGAGTGGAGCTACGGTGGTGCCCGTGACCGAAAGGACTCCGGTGGTCTCCAAAAACGTAAGTTTTTCTCCGCACTTTAGGGTTTTGATTTGGGTTTGCTCAGGATTTCGTTAGGATTTCACAAAATTTCCCAATTCCCCTCCTTCTAAAGTGCTAAACCGAGCCATTAGTCATTAGATCCAGGCACTAGACATTAGATCCGGGTACTAGACAAGTTCGGTTGGAACTAATAGGGTTCAACACGATACTAGGGATGCTCTGATACCAAATGTGGGCATTAGACTAAGGCTAAACATGATCTAGATGACATTAACCCTAGCTCAGTGAAGAACACCTAGTCTAATCTTTAGAGCTGAAGCGGATTTACATACCCGAACTTGGAGATGCCATTACGGGTGGTAGATATGTCGATGTAGCGTCGTCGGTGGTTGCAGAGGGGGTGTGGGCGTCGACGGCGGTGTCGCGGTGACGGCGAAGGCCTTCGGTCTTCACCCACAAGTGCACACGAGATAGATCGGGCTTGTTTTGGGATGTCGTAGCTTAGAACCACTTGAGGTCCGGTGCTTGCTGAGTCCCCTAAAGGTTGTTGTAGTGCTCGGTGAACGGGAGCAAAACCAAATGAGTTGGTTGAGGGACAGGAGGGGACCCTCGTCGTGTTGTGAGAGATCCGTGTGCTTCTCCACTAGGTGCCGACAGCCTAAGATACAGATGGGTCTTCGCGAGTGGATGGCATTGATGCTTGATACGTTTGACGGTTCAGGTATGCCGGTCCAAGCGACGGACTTGCTACGTTACATGGAGAGATAGTTTGGAGCCCCAGAGTTAACCTGAGCTCCGGAGTTAACCTCATAGCAGAAGGCTCGCTTCGTGGCCTTTTAGCTGAAGGGTCAGACGTCTAGTGGAAAGGGGTTCTTTCAACTAGGACCACTACTCAAGATCCATTCACTTGAGAGTGTTGGTGATATACCCTAGAGGCAATCATAGATATGATTGTATCGCATCTATGTTTATAAGTTATAGAATAAATATTATTATATTTCTTGGATGAATTATCATTTATAAAGATTAACAAATATGTGACTTGTTGGTGAAGCTCTTTAACTTATATGATGACATTCTAAATGTTTCCCTAGTCGGATGTCACTGGTTGGAACACTAGTGACTTATCGACCAGCACATAACTAGAGTTTAACCAGATATCGTGAGGCAAAGGGAGAATACACAAACATGTTGTTCAATCTGACTAGATACGAACTGGTCGTATAGAGATACGGACTGTTCGTAAACTGGTCGGACATGATCACTAACTGGTCGTAAGGAGTTACGAACCGGTTGTAACTAAACATGAACTTATCGTATGGAGATATGAGCTGATCATAAGTGACAAGGATCTTATCGCAGTTCATATTGCATAAGATTTGTCCGATTCAATATTTATGTATGTTTGGGAATCGTTATGTCCTGCTAGAAACTGCAAACGACTAGTGGTCGGAAAAGAGTTTTTGAGTCACAACCGATTACGCATGAACCTACAGAGTCGCACCCTTAACGTGTTCGAACAAACGAGTTCGGATATGATCTGTTATGGACTCTTTATAAGGGGATGCATGGGGTTGTTGGGTTATAAGAGAGTTGCTCCACCGAAACCCTAGCCGCCATCTTCCCAAAGGTCCTACCGTACGCATTGGTGCTAGCACATCGGCATACAACATTCCACCCTTGGACGTGTGAATACCGTAGAGACGCTACTGTGGTTGTTGCTGCACTGATCAAGGACGATCCACAACCTACGCAAAGAACGTCATAGGTTGCTAGAGGAGATGATTGGTGCCTAGGACGGTGGACGATCGACTACAACCACTTCATCGACACGCTTAACATTGGATCGAGCTACTCAAACTCTTCTTCCGCTGCACTGCCGTCTAGTGGTAACGATCTATGATCACTTATTCACATGGTTTCTTGGTTTATGTGGTAGAATTTTAAAATTGCTAGCTATTGTAGCCTACCCGTATATCCCTTTAGGGAGGTCTTCGTTGACCAATTCAATGTGAAGTTCTACCAGAGTCATTCATGGAGAGGATGGAGGTTGCCCTGTCCACCTTCGTGCAGAGGAAGATGTTCGTGGTTGAGTATGAGGCGAAGTTCTACAACCTGGTCCGCTTCGTATCATCTGTGGCAAATGATGATCTCACGAAGGCCAAGAGGTTCCGTCGGGGCCTCAACCCTGATATAGAAAAGTTAGACATTGAACCGATCACATCCTAAATTATCGTCTTAAAGGTCTCTTTAGATCGAAGGAATTTTGGAGGAATCTAATTCCGTTGGAATTTGATCCTATCCTACCATTTGGAACACACGAATGAGCCCATAAAATTACATTGGACTATTGTAGCTTTCTTACAATTCCATATGAATTTCATGGGAGAAAAACATCCACTCTAACCTCTTTTTTCACTCATTCGCATAGGATGTAGGCTGTTTTCCTATGTCCTATCCAAATGGACACTCCTACGATTTTTTGGTGTTTTCTAATCCTGTGTTTTGCACTTGCATTCCTATTAAATTCCTATGTTTTTCCTATATATTTCTATGCTTTTTTCATTCTTGTGTTCCAAAGAGGCCCTAAGTGGCCGCAGAAGATGGCATCAAAATGCCAACTTCAGATCAAGCGTCCCCGTTCCCGTCGGTTTGCTGGTTAGAAGTCATTCAGGATACCATAGACGTAAACCAGCAATGAAATTACTAATATCACCATGGGCAAACCCTTTGTGTTAAGTTGGGATGGACAATGTTGGGTCACTGGATCTTATCCTTCTGCGCTGGATCTGCCTGACAGGTCGCCCCTGGTTTAGTGATCCAACATTTTTGGGACCTCTCGCGGTTGTCACTGACTACAAAATCCAAACCTGCGCGCGCACAAGTACATGTGACTAGACTGAACGACAGGCACAGGTGCGTGTACTTGTCCATCCATCTGAAGCCGCCAAATTAACCACGAGGAAGAGCTAATTACAAGAAACCACCTGGCTAGGAGTGAAAATGAATTGAATACAAATCGAATAATCGTGAAATCATATTCATATTTGTATTTTTTAAAACGAATACAAATTCGAATATGTTTAAATACGAATCAACTGTCATAACAAATACGAATTCAAATCGAATATGTACTCAATTCGGTTGGATCCGGATATCCTTGTAACTTATGTAATGTGAAAATATTAATGATGCTTTATCGTTGTATAGTCATACTTAATCATTCTAATATATTTATTTCACCTTAAATAACATTAATTCAAATTGAATCTGTAAAACTTGTCCAATTAATTAGGTATACTGTAATAAAAAAAATTATATTGCTTCATCGAATCCGAATACGAATAGTTCGGATAAAATAACAATTCGGATGAAAAAAATTGCATACCATATTTGTATCTATATGTGTTTTTTTTTTGTGAATTCGAATACGAATAAAAGATAAATTGTTAAACAGATGGAAAAATCTACACTATATTCTTATCCTATCGAATACAATAATCAAATAATACAGATAGCATCCATTTTTCATTCCTAGCCCCAACCGATCGACCAGTAAACCACCATGGCCAGAAGGGCTAGGGCGTACGTTTCCAAGAGTCAGACGGCAATGGAAGAACGCCAGCGACGCCTCATCGCCGTGATCCCCTCCCTCCTCCTTCACCGTCGTCATGAGCCGCCCACTCCGCGCTCGCCTCGTGCCGCGTGGCGCCGCGGCGAACTGAAAGCTACTATTCGCGTGCGTGCATCTGCCTGTGCGCCGCCGGTGCGTAATGCAGATTGAGGCTGTACGTGACGTGACGAAGCACGGACATGTGTGCCATCTACCCACGGCTCCAGAGGCGCGGGCCTGTAGGTTCTTGGATTTCTTCCAGGAATGTATACACGGGCTAGGCGTTGGATCAGCCTGGCCAATCTCTTAAAGCCCACGTTATTAGGCCGGTAGCCTGTGCCCGCTGTTAGGCCCACTGAAGTTTGCTTGTTTGGTTGCCGTTGTGCACTCCGAGTCCGTTGCGTTCTGCACATGCACCGCCAGAACCCGAATGGCCGAGCCCGAGACAACAGCAGCGACAACAATAAAGTCTTTAATCCTAAACAAGTTAGGGTAGATTAAGAATGAAACCTTCTCAAAGTCAAAGAGACGAGAGTCTTGCAAATAATAAAATATAATAATAATAATACCTACAAGGCTAAAACCTGCTGTACATTCGTCATCCGAGTAGAGCCTAAAATATAGCCCCTAAACTTTCTTATGGTTCCGATACGTGGATCGCTAACTTCCATGCGCTCCTATCCAAAACTAATTCTTTAGCTACATTCCAATCCCTCAAATCTCTTTTAACTACTTCCTTCCACGTTAGTCTTGGTCGACCTCTACCTCTTCTTACATTTTCAGTACGTCTTAAAATTCTACTACGTATCGGTGCCTCAGAAGGCCTCCGTTGGAGATGTCCAAACCATCTCAAGCGATATTAGACAAGCTTCTCTTCAATTGGTGCTACCCCAACCCTATTACGTATATCCTCATTGCGGATTCGATCTCACCTTATGTGACCATATATCCACCGCAGCATCCTCATCTCCACTACACTCATCTTCTGTATATATTGTTTTTTAGTCGCCCAACATTCTGCTTCATATAGCATCGTAGGTCTGATCGTCGTCCTATAGAATTTACCCTTTAACTTTTAAGGAACTTTTTTGTTCAAGACGGACACGAAAAGTCGTCAAATTCTATTTGGACTAGTTACCGCCGGTGTACGTACGTACGTTGCATAAAAGGCGACTTCGTACGTGCGGATGCGGTGTGGTGGATAGGAGCAGCCGAAGGAACACCGATTTAGGATGGCTACAGCCTCGCTGACGAATTATTTGCCGCGCTCACTTGCGGTGGTGCTAAAGCACCACGCCCCGCCTTCCCCGGTGTGCGTCGTGCGGCGGGAGGACACAGGAGGCGCCGACGCATGCTCCCTGCACCTACGCTGCTCCCAGACGACGTCCTATGGGTCCCACCAGACTGGGGGCGAGGCCGGAGCAGAGGCGAACCCATAACTAAATTTTAGGTATAGCGGAGTCACAAGTGTGGACCAAGGAGGATTACTCAAAATAAAAAAATCCATGAAAAAAATAATATTGCAATCGCAGTAATAAGAGTATATGACATTAAATTGAATCAACAACTACAATCCGTTTATAAACATGTGAAGATGTAGGTAGTACATAGAAAAATACCTTACAAATGAAGCTAATAGTTTGAACAAAAGATAAGACATAAAAGAAACAACTGTCAAAGAGAGAATAATTAGTAGGAAGAAGTCCATTCTACCATTTCAAGTATCGATGTGCGGACAAGTAACCCCCTAAACTAAAAAAACGGACTTTTGACACCTCAAAGTTGTAAAACCGGCCAACTTACTCCCTAAGGCTGTTTTGTGCGGTTGTATTGCGCACGTGGCGTCCGTTCAGCCTAGTTTCGCCAGGTTAAACGCTGACTTGGCTCCTTGTATTCATCACCACATCAACAACCAGGATTGCCCTAGCGTGCATCCTGTATCATCCGTCCGTTGATCTTGTGTCCCTGGAACAACAAAAAAAGGAGAGAAAAATCCACGCATCTCCAGACCCTTTTGCTTGCGTCGCTCGACTCGCCCTCTTCTTCCTCCTCCTGCTCCTCCCCAAACCGCGCGACACAAGCAAACCATTTGCAAAACTGAACTCTCCACTCCCTGACACCGCCGCGCACGCCACCATGCTCATCACCGTCTCTTGATTCCGAGCCCCTGACCACCCCCCAAATTCGTCATGACGGTGTCAGAGTGGGAGGTCGTTCTCCTCGCCGCGTGGCCACGATCCACCTCCTCCTAGCGTAGTTTCAGCCCCTACACGTGGTGCTCCTTAGCCTCCGCTGCCGCGCCGACCCCGACCTCTCCGCGGACATGCTCCGCGCAGTCGTTGCCTCGAGCTGCCGCGTCCCTGGCATGCTCTGGTTCGTGCCCTCCGCCTGCCCCTCCCCCTCCCACCTCACTTGGCTTGTCGTGCTCAAGCTGGTCACCCCCCTTGCACCTCCAACCTTGAGGTGCTCCGCCTCAAGGTCGGGTTCCTCATCCTCCTCAAGAGAGAGAGAGAGAAATAGGCACGCGCGAGGTAGATGAGGAGGAGAATGACAAGATGCACAAGGAGGCAGAGCCGACTCGTGTGCGGCGAGGAGGGGAAGAGGAGGAGGCGAATTTTGAGCAGGTGAGTGAAGGCATCGGTCGCGACAGAAGAGGATGGGGGTAGAAAGTGGCGTCGGGGAGAGAGACCGAGGAAGAAAAAGGGGTAGAAGCTGACATGTGGGCCTCATATAATATATTTGCGGAGTTATCACCACGTCGCAGCCGAGTCAGTGGCCGACCCGGCGAAACTGAGCCGAATGGACACCACGTGAGAAAAACCACCACACGAAACAATCTCGGGGGTAAGTTATCCGGTTTTGCAACTTCGGGGTGTCAAAGGTTCGATTTTTTAATACAATGGGTTACTTGTCCGCACATCGATACTTGAGGGGGTAGAATGGACTTCTTCCTAATTAGCATTAAGTAGTGTTATGATTAGTTGATAATAAATCATGAAAGTTGTAGAAGAAATATAAGCCAAAATTCATACCACTAAAGCACTAATTGCATCTAGGAAAACAAGGCATTTTCATTCTAAGAAATTTCATGCCTCGAAACCGTTTCTTGATTCACTAGCTCAGGAGCATTGCATTTTTTCATTCACTACCTCAGGAGGGCTCAAATTATCTCATAAACCATTTCTAGAATCAATGTTTGTCTGCAAGCAAATTTACACAAAATTATTACACATCATGTCATCCAACTAATCTAGGCAAATATTCAAGTTGTTATGCTCAGTTCTAAAATCTCTTGTATAGCCACTTCTCTCATAGATTAATTTTCATTTTTTTTTGCAGTAAAGCTATTTTCGTGAATGTGTTAAATTCAATACCTATAACATTGGCACGCATTACATAAGTACCACTCAGATTCTCAAAAGCCATACAACACAGAAATTTATTAGCAGATGGAAAGTATGTTGCAGAGTGGGTATGTTCACATGATCTAGACAATTACAATCAATTATCTCCTAGTAGTTGTTTCAACTTCCAAGCAAAATCCACAATATTGAACACTTGAACTCACCCTAGGAGTGGACGAGTGGGTGTTGGCCACCGCGCCACGCGCCCTCGCCCACCGCTGCATATGCCTCACCTCGCGCCGCGCGCCTACCGCCGCGTGCTTCGCATCGTGGTTAGGGGAGCTTTGGAGCTAGGGACTTGGGGAGGATTGAGGCCGTGAGCGGTGAGTTGGGGCGTTGGGTCGTGAAATCAGGACTGTGAAGCCTTGAGGACTAATGCTAGCGGGCCAACCAACCAATCTAGGCCCAATGTGCGCAGCCTATGACGACTGACGAGGTCAATCGGCAAGTTACCAGCCTCCTTTCCTTGCGTAGCTATCTCAACAAACGTCGGTGGCAGGTGCTTGCTGGGAGAGAGGGGGGTCCGGCCGGGGGGAGCTCGGGCAGCCGCCCGAGCTTGCCTGAAGGGAGGGTCCGACTGCCCCTGGGCCGGAGGTTGAGTCCGAGGAGGAGGCCCACAAGAGCTCGCTCAATGGCGTTGACCCCGCCGTCCTCCGCAGCCACGTCACCTGTCCCGCCGCCGTTCGCGAGTTCTTTGTTCACGCTTGTGTTAACGCTACTGTGCTTGCTACGCTCGACCATTGTGGGTGGTGGTATGAACCATTGTGAGGACCCCAATTTATTTGGTTTGTAATGCTTAACCAACCACCTGGCCCAAGCATCACAAATCAAATAATCGACCCTCGAGATATGTATACTTCTGAGCGGTATACACACCTCGGTACAAAATTAGACATCAACTCCATTCCACACATAGAGTCCAAACACCACACTACCAAGCGGAGATAAACAAATAGAAGAGGTTATTACGCATACAGCCGACCGGCCCAAAAGATACACAAATAACAAGAACGATGAAGCAAAAGTGCCATAAGATGGCTATAAACAAAGCCAATCGGTGTGCCTTCAACCCACAAGGCATCGGCCGGACCGCCAAGACTAGTCGTCACCCACGGCGACAAAGACTCACGAAGTGAGGACCACGAGGCTCACCTTCTTCCTCTGCAACAAAACATTAAGCAAAGCACCGAGTACAAAGATTGTCTTTGTACACAAGGCGACGTGTGAACTAGCAGGACTGTTCATATGCTACATGCGAGCTTGTCGGTGGAGGCCATATGTTTCATTTGCATAAAGCCAATTTTCATTTGCAATAAGGTATCTGATTTTAAAGGCAAGTTTGCAATTCATTTTTAAGATTGAAATAACATAAGGATAATAATAACAAAAGCGAAAGATAAACAACCTAGAAGTGACTATCCCAATAGTCACCACAACAATAGCACGAATCCCATTCGTACCACCCATCAAGTTTTAATTTAAATGTTGTAGTCTAACTCTCGATAAGCTTACCCAGCGTGTCCATCACCTAGGGACGAGGCTATTCAAATAGTTTTTAACCTGCGGGGTGTACCATGTACCCACACTTCGATCGCCTTTAAGCCAAAGCACACTTAGAAGGTATCTTTGCACGACTAAGTCCTACGAGACTTTTCCAATATTGTGTATTAACTACGAGCGCTCGTATGGATAGAAACCCATACGCTTACATGGTAAAGCCGAAAAGACAACTACCCACTCGGGATAAAGCTTTTGGACAACTACCATGCTCCCACCTCCATCCCTCCTGCGACCTCCTGCGACCGAGCCAATACACGCCAAAGTACTAGGTCAAGAGAGGTCCCATACCCTCTAGTGTGGTTAGCACGAAATGCCGGATAACAAAAACTCACAAGATGTTCGGTCCTTAATTGACCGGGCACCTTTCGATCACACCCAATAGATCACACCAATCTTACCATTGTGCAGCGTCTAAATCATTTTTGTTTTCATTTTTAGTTTTGCAATTAAACATAGCAAATCTTTGAAACATAAAGTTGTAGTAAATTTTGTGTGATCAAGGTTACCGACTAAAATCGATAACCGCCGATTCTCCGATAGCTAAGCATGTCTAAGCAAGTTGACCGGATCTACTAAGTGACAAGAGATCATCCAGCGATCTCTAATCACAACAAATAACCTAGGCTCGGGTAGTAGAGATCAATATTTTGTCTACAGGATATGCAAACACTGATTTAACTAATCAATTTAACACAAATTAAGCAATGCATACATACAATTTGAAACAAAATATTAATCTTTAAAATACGGGATTAAACATGATCAAATCGCTTGCTCGGTTCTTTGTTGCTCGATATGGTGCGGAGGATCGTCCTCGGGGTTGCCGCAAATATCGAAGCCTAACGATCGAACATAACGACAAATAAGAGCGAATAACAACAAAACTCAAACATACAACAATCACCAAAACAAGCCAAAACTCATACAGCAACCTAAGCAAGATATAACAAAATTTTAGAAGCAGAGAACAAATTATTTTAAGTTATTAATAATTTTCTATGAATTTTCTAAGCTAAAAACACAACATGTCACTAGTTAATTACTTAACAAATTTTCATGAACGAAGCAGTGTGTAAAACCTATCCTAATAGTTAGTATACTGAAAATGAAATTTTACAGAATTGGGTTCATTTAATTTGGACAATTATTGGAAGAGATATGCATTTTCTAATTTAGAAGATACATAAGACATCATTTTATTAACTAACAAATTTTTGCTACAGAGACATGGGTGAAGTTAATTTTATCAAGTAGCACACTTAAAATGAAAATTAAAAAGACTGGTTTCATGCAATTTGGATAAAAATTGAATTAGTTATGCATTTTCTAAGTTTAAATGAATTAACGATTACCTTGAAAACATATTACGAAATACTAAAGCACTAAATCCTTTTCTACCGCGATCGATGGCCCTGACCAGCGGCGGGCGAGCGAAAATGTTGACAGAGCTGATGCGCATAAGGTGGCGTCGAAGGCGTATTCAAAGAATACGTCTTGACTTAACGAACGTAATCCTAACACATATGCCCGGCAAAAATACGCTTCATGAAAAGAAAGCGCATTAACAAAACTACACAATCCCTAAGCGACATTCGGGCCCACATAACGAGACTCGAGAATTAAAACGATTAGATTTGAATCCTAAAACAGCTTATCACGAGAGGGCCCACAAGTCGCTGACCCTCTGAAACGAAGTTTAGCGATAACTAAGCTTGCGCGGCTCGTCGCGCGCGCGACGGGACGGCGCGCGCGCGCGCGGTGATCTAGCAAACCGGTGAGTTTCAAGGCAGTGAGTGGTACCTTAAGGTTCGCAAAGACCTCACGAACCCGGTGCGGTGACGCGAGCCCAATGGTCGCGGAGATGGGCTCACGACGGCGGGAGGGCGAAGAAGCTACGGCTCGCAGGCGGCGCTACGACTACGGCGCTTTCGAGAAGTTGCGCCGCAGGATCGCCTCGACTCCGGAGCAATAAGCACAAGACAAAGTCGAAGAAGAAGGTCCGCGGCGGGTGCCGCAGCGGCGAACACCGTGCGCGAGGAAGAAACACCGCACGACTTCCACGATGCACGAAAGGCGAAACGAGCCCACCGTTAGACTCGAGAGGAGGATTGCGATCACGAGGACCAAGTGGCGAGGTTAGAGACTCACCAGAGAACTAGCAGCTCGCGGGACCGCCATAGCCGGAGGCGGAGGCGGCGATCGCCTGGTGATCCACTGGGCGCCAAGGACCCGGTTGGGCAAAATGGAGCGGCGTCGGCGTGGATCACAGTGCGATCGCGGGCTCGGCGGCGCTAACACGGCGGCGTTGCTCTCGGGTTCTTCTCGGCGGAAAGGAAATTTGGGCGGAGAAACACGAGAATGGACGCGAAGGGTAGTGGATGGGCTCGATGGGTAGATGAGATCCGGCGATGCTTCACGCCGACACGAGGACAAAAGGTGGCGGCGACGAGGACGTGGCAAGCATGCGCGCCGGCCGTGAGCTCCGGTGAGGTGCGGAGAAGACGAGGTTGATCTTGGCAGGTGGGACCCACATGTCGGCGACGAGCAAAGCGGTGCGAACCGGAGGTTTGATTTGATCGAGATCGCACCGACCGTTGGATCCGAAATGGGCCGGGTGGGATTGGTGTATGCATTCGGACAGTCGGTTGCGCCGCGCGACGTGGATCGTTCGATTTGCATCGGACGGTCGCGATCAATTGGACTGCGCGGTGCGATTAGTTGACGCGACCGAACCAAGTGTGCGAGTCGGACTCGAGCCCGAGTTGAGTTCGGGCGAGGAACGATTTTTAGAATTTGATTTAAAAGACGAGAGAAGGTTTTGGGAATTTTTAGAGGTAGCTCTAAGCTCCAAAAATTTCGAAATTTTTATGGTAGCTACTAGAGACAGAGAACAACATTGCATAAATTTTCCAGAACTTTCTATGCACTGCATTGTTCTAGAGAAAATTCACAAGCTGCTGAACAGGGAGTTTGACCAGATTTCAAACAGAGTTGACTTGGCCATTTGAAATAGCAAACAAAATCTAAAAATTGTGAAATATTTCAGGAGGTAGATAGGATGATCAAGATGCTAGGAAAAATAGTTTCAGAGGATGATCACAAGTTTGAAGGCTAGAATCTGATAACAACAATTTCCAATCACAAGAATTAAATTCTACAAATTGGAAATTGCTAGGGAAAATTGTAGAAACTTTCAAATGATTTGAAGAGACAACAAAAGTTTTTATTTCTCCTCAAAATTTTACATTTGAGATACAAACCCTAAGTTAGGGCTGTTACACCCGCGCTCCGTTCTACCGCCGCCGAGATCGTCAACCAGGTGAGCGCGGCAGATGATGATCTCGACGACAAGCAGAAGCACGGGCACGCCTTCGACATCTCTCTATCCGTCCAAGAGGGCATCATGTACGTCAAGCCAGAGGCACTACTGCTGGCGTGCGAGGCCGCAGTCACGGCGATGCCTTTCCAGCTCAACTGGGCCCCGGACATGCACTGCGTTGTCTACTTGGAAGGCTTGTTGGCCCTAGGCGACGGCGCGGCCGGTGACCCCGCGTTCACCCTACTGTCCTGCGGCCACACGTTCCACCGAGGGTGCATGGCCTCGTGGTTAGGGAAATTTATCTCGTTTTTGAAAAAAAAATCGTTGGGGCCGAAATCACCGTAATTTCGGAATTTCGGTGAAAAATTTCGGTGGGTTTTCAAATTGGACGAAATCTTGACTTGAAATTTGGACGAATTTTGACTGAAATCAAATTTAGGATGTAATTTGTCTAAATTCAAATATTTCCAAATTTTTTTGAATGAATTAGAAATATTTTGGAGGGGGCGAATCACCGAAATTTCGGTGAAATTTCACCGAAATTGTTTTCCCTAGTTCGAGAAGGGGCACCGAAATTTCACCGAAATTGTTTTCCCTAGTTCGAGAAGGGGAGCACCTGCCCGCTGTGCCGACTTGACATGATCGGCTGCCTCACTGACATGGAGAAGCAATTTGGAATTAGATAGCCAAAAGCAACAGGGGACATATTAAAAACGTAGGGAAAAGATAAGAGAGTACTGTTGTGTTGTGCAATAATTCGTTTGGCACTTCCCTAAACCGACCCACTAGGCATATACGGCTCGTTAGCATAATTTAGTCCCATGTTATTTAGATAGGTCTCATGGTAGAGCTTCTCACTATAAATATAGGGCTAGGCTCTTTGCACATCCACATACTACCTAATTAGTAAAGAGAGAGACGGTCAAGTCTACGTTTTTTTGTCTACTTTATAAGGGCATCTTCAATAGTGCATTTATTATCGTCTCTTAGCTATACCACGTCAACGAAATCCTACGTAGAAGAGAGAGGGGGAGAAGAGAGAGAACAAGTCGTCTCTTCCTGAAGAGACGATCGTGCACGCGAAACAAGACATAATACATTAATTTACTCTAGTTGACATGTAGACCTGTTTTAAAGAAAAATTATAAAATATAAGTGTTGGAGAGTGTACTAGAGACTGCCTATTGGAGATGTTGTCTCTAAAGATGATGTAACATATATTAGAGACAAGGTTGTCTCTAACTATTGAAGATGCCCTAAGTGTTTGATCATCGGCATCGCAACCCCAATGTACAATGCGTACTTTCATTCATTTATTGGCTTTAGAGAGTCCCGAGCTAGCGACGCTTAGTCTCGGAAGCCAGATGCGGTTGTCCTAATCGACTTAATGGATTTGCTATTTCTAAGTTGACTAAAATTTTCTTAAGTTTAAATCAACTATTGTGGCCTTTGGATTAGTGCATAGATTGATGTGCTATATAATTGGATTTTGATCCAATGAATAAAAAATATAACTTTTACTTTTAAAAAAATTCCAGTTACCGTACGATAAGACAATCGCTCGACACTACCAGAATCAGGATTTTTCCCGAGTGCCAAAAACACTCGGGAAACTGGTATAAACACTCGGGAAATATATTCCCCGAGTGTCACACTCGAGAAACAACACTCGGGATAGATTAGTCGGGACAAAAACAGTTTCCCGAGTGTGACTTAATTAGATGAAATGTGAGTATGTGACACGATTGAATTGATTATGAAATGACCTGCACAAGATCAACTGTTTTTGGTTTAATTTGACTGACCATTGTTTGACAGAGAATAAGAGACACGGATCATCAATCGTGTGCCATGAGCGGATGAGCTAGCCCTAGCTTTAACAGCGAAGTGTTCATTACCAGTATTGCCCGTGTTCGTGAAAGCGTTCGTGAGCTAGCTGTTTTTGGCTTGAGGATGTTTGTCAATATCACCGAAGATATATAGAGATATAGAACTAGTTTCCTGGATGCTTGGTCATGTACATGTCATTTGTGATTTCTCAGTTTAACTTCTTGTTGCCCTTTCAAGCATCTCCAATGCTCCACCGCGTCAACTGTCAAGCGCTTGGAGCATGCCACGTTGGATGAGGATTGGCTTCACAAAGTAGTCGCTTCGATAAAAGTAGTGGAGGTACCCAATACTCTTTTTAAGAGGCAATGCACTAGACTAGAAAAAGGTATTAGGTCATGTATAATGAGCTTACATCAGTTGTCTATAGTCTCTGTGACGTAGAATTTAAACTGATATGGATAGAAGAGAATAAAGATAGATAAATATGTTATCTACAATTCTATAACCAACTGTATCACCAGAACCAAAGAGACTATCTAACCACATTTCTTATGTCTATGAAAGTATTAAAAGATTGTGTGATCTATAAAGATAAGTAAAAATGACAACTCATTATATGAGCTGACTTTAGTGTTGTCTACAGGTGACATAGAGAGTTGCTATAGATAACAGCTGTCTGTACCATTGCACATAAGCTAAGGTGTACTCTCTTTCTGTAGTCCGTCTTTTTTAAAAAGGAAAAAAATTAGGAAATGATCATATTGTATAGATAATTTAAAGTAATAATAATGTGAGGTTTGTAGCAATAGTCCATCTTATTGAGATGTTATGTTTTTTTTTTTTTTTATGTAAGGCAGGAGTTCTGCCTAGAGGCTATGCATCCGGAGATGACCCCACAATCTTGAGGTTGCTCACCCTTGCTATATATGTATGCAAATCTGTTGAATATTGTATTTTCTGAGCTGTGTATAGTTACTCTTACGGTCTTACCTGAAACAACTGCAACATGTAAATTTGTAATTGTGCGAAATTTAGACCCTCAATCTACAAAAATAGAAAAAAAATAAGAAAAGATTTAAGAAAACTAGGGTGGCTAGCTACAAGGCTTGTAACTTCTATGAAACTTTCAAAAGCTAAAATATTATATATATTACTTTGCAGCGGCAGATGCTAAAGGTTTCTACGAGACATTGGAGAATTGACGATCAAACAAATCCAGCATCAATCTAGAGCAGGGCTCACACTCACTTTTTATATTTACAAAAAACATAACCAATCAAATTTGACAGCATGTTCGTTAAATGGTGCAGTATTACATTACACCCAAACGCAGGAAATGCAATCACATTTTACCAAGCAACGTTTCAGCTGAGATGGAGATGGGAGTCCGATTGAGACAGTACAAGCATTATCTACACAACACCAGTGACAACTGACAGGAGAGATTCGTTTGGTGCCTGGAGAACAAAACATTTTTCATCAGTGAATAAAAACAGGAAACAGAAATGAAGCAAAGTTTTCACGGTTAACATAAAAACTTATGTTTTTTTACCCGTATAAATATTCGCCGGCCTGAAGTTGAAATGAACCTGCAGTTAAAATGCATAGGAGAATTAACCCCGGCTTTCTTGACAGCAGGTAACCCTACTGCCGGCCGGCGGGGCCTGAACGCCTGATGGAACAATTTTTTTTGAAGAGGAACAGTGATGGGACATTTTTTTAAGAGGAACAGTAAGGGAGCCCATGCTGTATATATATTAATAAAAATTAAAAAAAAAGTTTTATATACAAGGTAAAAGGAAAACAAAAAGTTACAACCCGCGTGGGCAAAGAACCTCAAATAATTGTTTGCAGCCAATAAAAAAAGATTGTCTATGATCTTCTTTGACTCGGTGTACAAGTAAAACAAGTTCACTCTTAAAATGATTTTTCCAACTCACGCTTGATGGAACATTGCAACTGTGGGGATGAACAGTGTAGGGCCAAGAAGTGAAGACGGTCCAATCGACTTTTGCCCGACGTCTACGTTCAAATCCTGGATTCTACACTTTAGTGGAAAACGTACGCTAGCTAGCTTATGTCCAGCTGCTCCGACATCGTCTTGTGACATTGCCGTTTCTCTGGTTAGAGATGCATGCAGCTGCCATGCATTGTAGTAGCACAGAGAGCGCCTACTGTAAACGGTGACAGGACTAAACCAGTGGTACTCCAGTAGCGCTAGCTGCTGCCATCTAAAACGCCTAAGGATACATGCATACAGATGCAGCAAACAGGACACAGCTACATGCGTGGGTGTCCACGCTATATATGTAATCCGAAAACGCGGTAATAACAGGCTTGCTACGAGATCGAGTACAAGTTCTTACTGACCAATCGATAAAAGACGAATCAAACTAGCTATGCCACGACATCTTTCATAAGTTTTGTTGCGTATGGCTTATATATAACAAGGTGAAAGAAATAGATTGTGTCATGGGCCGGATTATTGTTCACACACGTGCACAGTGGCCCAGCCCCATGAACTACTTCTCTCCTTTCGCAACAGCTCGTCCTCGAGCTGTGGCAACGGCCATGTCCAGAAAGTGAGAGCATTTGGAGCGTTCTATTCATTAGCAAAGTATTACCTTAAGTGTATTGTACCCGGGGGAAACAATTTCGGCGAAATTTTAGTGATTTCGCACCCCCTTCGAAAATTTTCTAATTGGTTCAAAAAAAATTCAGAAATATTTGAATTTGGGCAAATTACATCCTAAATTTGATTTTGGACAAAATTCGTTCAAATTTCAAGTCCAGATTTCATCCAGTTTGAAAACCCACCGAAATTTTGAACTGAAATTTTGGTTATTTCGGCCCCCAACGAAGTATTTTTCAAAAACGAAATTGTTTTCCCTGATTGTACCGTCTAGTTTTGTCTTTTGTCTATTTATGTATGAATTTGAACTGCACTGGATAGTCTAGTATATGTTTGATACGATTTTGCCATATTATCTTTCTTCAATGAGTACCCCGAAGTCATGTGTAAGCCACCGGATGTATGTATTCCTCCCCGGCCTCTACATGCTTATGTACGTTCGCAGGCTGCAGCTGAATGCATAAGGATCGATCGACCAGCCCATGTTCGTCTCCATATTTAGTCCGTCGATTCCGAGCAGGTGAAGTGTCCTGTTCATCCCAACAGCTCCTGCACTTTGATTCGTTCAGGCAACTCACTGGAATACTGGACCACCCTCTTGTGAAACCTTACCTTCGTCATAGTACCCTCTCTACTGCCCACCTTGTACCACCAGGGCTCTGAACTGTCCTCTCCAGTTTCCACCTTATTGCTCTGTCTACGGACTTGCGGTCAATAGATTTAATTCTAGCACAAGTGCATCATAGCTATGGAAGTTCCCTTAATATACCAAATGCAACTAGCTAGGCTGTTTAAGAATTGAAGTTGATCCCAGGTGATTCAGATTTCAGCTGGTAGGAAGAAGATAAGGAGAGATAACAACAACAGGAGATAGGGACCATACACGCAAGTCTATACACGATTCAGGGCTTGGTATAGCTGTAGATAGATTTCCTGTGCATTCCTAAAAGGACATCGGCCATGTCTGGCCTATGAAAGCCTATCCGAGTTGGCCTGGTCCCTCCCCCATCGGCCCCGTGCTGCGCTGCGAGCGCAGCACAGTGCCATGCACATACACATCCAACAGCTCAGAGGTGAAAGCTAGCGCAGAGACGGCACGAGGCGTAGAGTAGATAGGTAGGGTGACCAGGAAAGAAGGCGCGGATTAACCATCCTGGGCATGCGCGCATGCAGGCAGCGACGTCTCAGACGCTGCTAGTTGCCTTCGTGTGATGTTACGGGAACATGCTTATGATTTTTTTTGTGATGAGATATTTGACAATAGTGTTAAAGGTTTGTTGAAATAGATCTGGAGTTTTCAGTAAGTATCAGGAAAATCGGTAGTACCGGCGTTGAAGCTGCGGTACTACCGTAGGTTGATTCGACCGCAAAGTTGTTGGCGGTAGTACCGCATGTCGGTGTGACCGCTTGAGACCGGTATGGAATTTTCAGAGGAGTTGTTTTTGGGAGATTTTGGGATTCTCCGAGGAGCGGTACGACCGCAGTGTTTTGAGCGGTATGACCGCGTTGCGGTAATACCGGTGGATATGTGGCGGTAGTACCACTTGTGGAATGAACTGAGCTGAATGTTGTTTCTCTTGGAGATTTGTTTTGGGTTAGGTAAAGTTCATAGTTTTCATTGCATATGTGTTGCATGATGCATGTTTTGACTAACGTGGGTCAAGTTGTGAAGAACTTGTTCCCGGTATCGATTTCTTTGTCTATTGTTGTGCAGGGAGCTTGGTGGTCAACGACGGTCAACGGCGAGGATGATCGAGACTAGGCCTGAGAGATGAGGTTCAGAATGATTGAGGATGCCAGGTGAAGTCATTGGAGTCAAGCATGGTGCAAGATAGACAAAGGTGACCGAACGGGCAGTACGGTACGACTAGTTGGATCAAGCGGCGCGGGGGTCGGTACAAGTGCTATGGTGGTTTCGGTGGGAGCCGGATGGGAGAGACTTGCCGACATGATGATAGCCGTTGGATCAACCTATACGTGGCGGAGCATACGACTGCTTCGCGAAGATTAGACTCGGTCTTTGAAGAAGGGCCGAGAAGGGGTATGTTGGTAATATTACCAAATACCGCATTGGTTACCTTTTGCCAACCCGCGGCGCAAGACGGTGCGTGAAGAAGAGGATTAGGTCAAGAGGAGATGAAGACGATGCTTTAAAATGCGTGCGTATATGACCCGTTTGTGTGTGGGCCTTAACGGGAGCCCATTAGGGTTAATACTTCTAGAAGGTCTAAGCCTCCACTATAAATAGAGGAGGGATGTGGCTGCACCCCTTCAACCCTTTCATTACTTGTAAACCCTAGTTTTGCTTTTGTACTTAGGGAGTTGATATTTGAAGGTTAGGGTTCTAGAGAGTTGGATTTGATTTCGTGCTCATGTATTGAGTCTTTGTCCTCCATTGATGGAGTGGCTGTAAACCAATACCATATCAAATCAATCCAAAGAAAGTTCTCTCAAAGATGAGTTCATTTGCTTTCTTTCTCTCTATTTGGTGATTTGAGGTCTTTCTTTGATCCGCGAGTTTTTGATTGGTTTCTTCTCTTGATCTAGCTTGCTCTAGGATCATCTTGATCATCAATCACCCACGAGCAAGTCACTAGATCATATTTCATTTTTGACTCGGTTTTGGAACACTCTTTGTTCAAACTGAAAAAGATAGAAACTTTGGCAATGATCTTCACAATCGTCGCATGGAATAGGTTTCTGACATCCTTAGGAATGTGTGTTCCAAGTTTCGTGGAATTTGGACTTACGGATCAAAAGTTACGACAATTTTTGTTTTCGTTTTCAGGCTGTTTACTATTTATTTGTCTGATTTTACTGTTTACCGTGATACAAATGCTACTGTTTATCCGGTTGTACCGATTTCTGGTACGATTGGTACTGTTCATCCTGTAGGGCTGTTATTGTTCGTCAGTTTGATTTTTGTTTTTTTGATCGTTTCTTTTAGGGGTTTGAAGGGGATTCAGTATAAGTTTTCCACTACGCTTTTATATATTGATTTTCATAGTTCTCATAGCTATTGGAGTCAATATCATCTTTTGAATTTGATCAAAGTGAAAAATAGATAGTGCTCCTGTTTATCCCCTCTAATCGCCTTTTCGATCCAACGCTTCGAACACTTCGATTTCCGAGCTAGTTTTACTGCAAATGTGTTGTGTTGTGGAGTCAGTGTGAACTGTTTGGTTCCGACAGGGGAGCCCCACAGCCACGCCGGCCGGCCATAATATCATGGCACTCCAGGCCTGGGTGATATGCCACATTTTATCAGGAATTCAGGATCATTGTATTTCTGGGTTCTTGGGCTCTTGAACGTGAGGTATAGCTAGCCTAGCCGGCCGGACCATGGACATGGGGATGGACAGGGAGGAGGGGCTCAACCTGAGCCTGTCGCTGCAGCCGTCGCCGTTGTCGCCGCCGAGGTTCCAGGCTGTGTTCTCCTGCTGCTACTGCCCCAGGAAGTTCCGGAGCTCGCAGGCGCTTGGCGGCCACCAGAACGCGCACAAGCTGCAGCGCAACCTGGCCAGGCGGGGCCGGGAGGCCGCTGCGTCGTCGTCGTTCGCGGCGGCGGAGGGGGGGCAAGGTAAGGCCGGCGGTGAAAGCCCTCCGCCCTCCGCGGAGCCCGACGCCGCCGACGAGCGTGGAGGGGGGAAGCATCGTCATCATCTGCAGGGATCAGGTGGTGCAGCCTCGTCGTCCGGTGCAAGGGGCAACGGAGAGCTTGTGGATGAGATGATTGACCTGTCCCTGAAGCTATGATGGATGCAAGATCGAGCTAGCTAGCTAGAGCAGTTCGTCTTCCATTTGCTTAATTTCTTCGCGTCATTTCTTGTGTTTCTTGTGTTACCACTTATCAGCTTAATTATGGGACTTCTGATTTGGGTGATTGTAGTGTTCAAGGATCATTCATGCATGGATTGTTAGGTACACTGAACAGAAGCTTTTTATGGAACTGCTTGTAGTAGTACTGGTCGTCTGTAAATATTCTGTCCTAGAATTGCTTTGAACTTAGCTTAATTTCCAGTTGCATTTAATAACTAGCCGCTTGCTTGTTGCTTCAAGGACTAAGCTTGTCTGTCTCTCGTACTAGTGTAGTTCATGCCATATCTCCTTTCAAATCCTGTCCTGTTTAGATACAAACCAATGGATTAGTGCTGTCTTCCCTGATTATTACCTGAAAATTAACCAGTGTACCGCCGTCTTAGATGACATACATTGGTGTTTCAGATGCATTTTTGGGATTTACATCCTTGCATGATTTTCTTTTAGAGGCAATACATTTTTTTGAAGTGTGAGGCAATGCATTTGGCTGGTGCATTCAATTGATTTGTTCTTCTTGGACATATAAGCTAGTACAATCACAGGTCATGGCCATTATTTATGCATTGTACCTGGGTACATATGAAGTGCAACCTTAGTATGCAAAAAAAAAAAAACGCAGTACATCTCTTTAACTAAGAGTAACCCCCAAAGGAGGAGCTGAGCAGTTCGCTTGCTTTGCTGTCGTGCGAGCAGCCCGCCGGCGTTCGAGGATCGGCGCGCGCGTCTTATCGCAGGGGAGAGCGGAGTGTAGCTCAGTTGATAACCTAAATAAGCAGTGGTTTTAGGAATAGTACACGCACACGTGGGTATATCCAATGGTCAAAGCGTGTGCTCACGCTACGTGAGGTATAAGCCTTCGCTCTAGATTAGACGTATGTTAGGGAAGTGAGCGTAGCTCACTTGGTTTGTGGCAGCAGGGGCTGCCTAACCCACCAGAGTTCGAGTTCGGGACTCGACACTGGTGCCCGATCGGTTCTGAAGGAGAAATCCCGGAACAAAAAGAAAAAAAGAAAAAAAACTTCTTAAGAGAAAAAAATAGCTAGTTCCTCCTAGGCATTTCTCAAAAAAAGATTAGACGTATGTTAAGGATACACCCACATGTGTGAGGGGTGCGTGTTTTGTGTGTATGTGTGTGAGTGTGTCCGGTGTGTACTCTAAAAAAGAGTAACCCCCAAAGATTGTCGTGGCCGTATGCTTGGTCGAATAATCGGAGTAATGCTGAGGGAGTGGGAGGGAAACTGAGCTAACAAGGCCACTGTGAAAGAACAGCACCAGCTGAGACTAGAGTCCATGGCCAAAGGGCTGAGCTATGTTAGTCGATATCCATATAATTTTATTTCCTTTTGATTCTCTTGATATTGGACGAGTGATGAAAAGGGTAAAGATATTCAATACATACATATATTGGAGATTCCGAGCTGACAACTTATGATGCTCTCAAATGGATCTCTAACTAGCTACTTATAGAGTTCTGAATTTTAGAAGCAAGAAGTTTGTAAAGGGTAGAGAAAAACCATTTGAACTAGCATACTCTAGCAACTATTAAATGTTTGATGGATTTTCCAGCCACTAGAAGTTCTGTTAGTCACCAGTCACCAGGATGTATTTTTGGTGGTGGGAACTTTGAAATCCCAAGTGTTTGACCTAGGTTCAAATCTTAAGACTCATTTTGCGATTGCGGTGTTGTGCTTCCTTTTTAACCTGGTGTGAAAAAGTTGTTACAAAAGTCTATTACTCAGTTTGTTAAATTATATTAATGTTAGATCAACTCTGTTATCCAATAATTATCCTTTCACATTTCATTTGGAATGCAAGAATATATCCGCTTGCAACTTGATTAAGAAATAAGCAGCTAGCCAACAGCTCAAATATGTAAAAGCGGTTCACCAAACAAGATTATCACAATACTATTTCAAGAAAAATGAAGTTTAACTTGTTCAACCACATAAAGTTTTTTAAATAATCATGATACAAAAACTATGGATAGCATTCATTCATGAAATTAAACTGGCGTATCTCTTCTATATGTATATGTATCTAATTTCATCTAAGTAAGTTCTATCCATATGCAACATGGATTCTCCTTCCAAAGGAAATTAGCTATTCTAAAGATCACCAAGAACCCTCCAGAAGCCAACAAGCCCACTTGTCTTTTTTGGGCAATGGTACAACCACCATACCCAGATGCCTTCTCTTACACTACACTCCTGTATGTCTTATGACCACCTTAATCCACTAGCAATATTTCATCCCGAATCGAACAAAGCGCCTTAATACAAATAATGATGAAAGGTTGTCTGTGTGAAAAGTTTTGAAAAGTCTAGACCAATAATGATTTCTATTAACCCTTCCAATCATTCAAAAAGTTATATACCAGTTAGCGTGACAGCGCTCACAGGCTCGCAGTCGCAGCATAGAATTAGCACCCATAGAAGATCCACGCAACCTTGGCTAAGCACACAGTATATCAAGCGCTCCTTCACCAACTATCCTAGCACACGTAGCGTCCACTTGGCGGCCCACTGGTCAGCGAAGTGACTCATCTGGCCAGCGACACGACCGGCTAGTGGGCCATCCAATCGTAAACCCACTTGTCAGAGGCAATCGCCGGAAAACACGGCAGTGCACAATAATCGAGATTTTTTTTATTTTTTTAAAATATTTTTAAAATATTTTAAAGATAATATCTCTTTTACTTTATTTCTAATTGTAACCCCTTTTGGCCACGTTGCGCCGTGAGTAGACCTGCTATGATAGCCCTCTGAGTCAACACATATCTGTTTTTAAGCTAAATCTTGTCATGCTAAGAGAAGTGGCGTGACAGTACTCGTTTGCTATGCCGAGATCCGTGGCCTGACAACGTAATTTTGCTACATCACCGGTTGTGTCGTGGCCAAAAGGATCACAATTGAAAATAGAGTTAGAGAGAACTTATCTTAAAAAAATAGATTAAATAATAATAAAAATTCTGCACAATCCCATTCCCCACGGAAGGAAATAATGATCAGGATTATATATCCCCACCCCCGTCTCCACCTCCCCCGCTGACATCCGGTTCCACTTTACCCTGCCCCACCTGTCACACAGTTCTCACGACACACGGGGTCGCCTCAGGGGATCCCGCCGCTCCCATGGGCCACGCCTGTCAGCGTGAGGGCGCGGTTGTTGACGCCTCGTACGCGAACCAAAACCAGTAAACAAAATGGCGGCCTTTGCCAAAGGCGGGCACGCACACGGCACCCCCTCTCTGTCGCTCGCGCTCGTGCTCGCCCAAGTCGTCGCCCAGTCGCTGCTGATCTGCTCCTGCTCGACGCGAGCAGAGCAGCCCAAGCACGCGTCTTCCCCGCTCGCGCTCTGCGATTTCCCCCACAGATTCTGCGCCAGCTGCTGCGATTCGGTACGGCGCCTCCTTGGCTGTGGTAATTCGAGTGCTGGATTTTACGGGTTTTGGGAGGATTTTTTGATTCGGGGTTTGCGGTGGTGGGTGCAGATCTGACTGACGGCGGCCGGTGTGAGGCGTACGCGGCGATGCAGAGGCAGGGGCGCCACCTGGAGCGGTCGGGCTCGAAGCGGGCGCTCGACCCCGGCGGCAGCGGCGGCGGCGGCGGCGGCGACGACGAGCGTGCGCCCAAGCGCCCGCGCGTCCCGGCCCTCGCGAGGTGAGTGTGCAGGAGTGGGTTGTTTGTTTGAGGGTTTGGGGGTACCGCTTAGGGTTTAGGTTGGTGAGTTAGTTTGGGGAGAGTGTTCCGTAGCTTCGCAGTAGCTTAAATTCGTAGGAAACTTTGATCCCTAACTTAGGTTACGACCGAATAAGATATGTAAATTGTAATTTAGTGTGGAGCGGTAGCTATGCTCAGTTTTTGTCATGCGGCTTTGCTTTTAGACTGACGACTAAACTGTGTAAATATGGACGAGTGTGTATTTGTTCTCAGGAAAAAGTAACTGAATTGCTAAATCTGTGTATATCCTTTTAGAGAGCTCGATTTGGGCAGTTAGGCAGTAGAAGTTCAGTTGGTCAGTTTCACTTGAATGTATTAGTTAATCAAGAATTAATGGGATTTTCCTTCCAAAGAATTAAGAATGGGATTCAAAACAGTTTGTGTGAGAAGGGAGGACAAGTCTTGGATTAGTCATTTCAGCTTAAAGAACTGCTTAAAAGGGTGTGTATGAGCTCAAAAGCATAGTGTCATCCACAATACCACGTAGAATTAGTGCCTTGGTTGGGACTGTTTATGGGTGATATCCATCTCCTTTCAAACATCTATACTTTTCTGTGTACAATAGAAAAATGGTTTTTTTTTTACTGGACTCAAGTTTTTTCTCTCTCTGTGGTTGACATTCACTGGAAGTGGACTTAAATCAACATTGTGTTCCTTTTTAAGTAATCTAGCTATGATAGCCTTCGCTTTCCAAATGCCCACAACCACAAGGTGTTGTCTACCGTGATCTTAATTTCTGAATGTTGAATGAAGCTCTTAATAGGCATTTGTCTGTTTGGTTTGCAAATTTATGTTTCATTGAATATCCATTTTCTATGACAATACAAAACTATGTGAAATATGCTTAATTCAGCTAGAATTTTATCTTGGTAATTTATTGTACAACAGTGGTCTGCAAATCTAAGTCTCTGATTGATTGTTTCAGACTTTCAGTTGGGTTAGGACTTAGGTGTGCTCCCTTTGTTTCTTTGTTTCGTTGACCTTGAGGATTTGTTTGTACCATGCTTTAATAATTTTTCCTGATGGTTTACCTTATCAAGTTGTCTTGTTTGCAGTGTGATTGTAGAAGCCCTCAAGATGGATAGTTTGCAGAAGCTTTGTTCATCACTGGAACCAATTCTCCGAAGAGTTGTGAGTTCATTTTAAACTTGCATTATCTTTTATTGAACTTGTTGATATACCCATCTTGCTGCTTTCCTGATCAGTTGCCTCACATTATTTGCTGTGTAGGTCAGTGAAGAAGTAGAGCGCGCTTTAGCCAAAATTGGTCCTGCAGCTCCTGCTAGAATTCAAGGAAGGTACAAGATCATGCCACTTGTTCTTTCTTGTTGCACTTGTTGATGCATCTTATGCAGGGATATAGATATACGTTTCTATAGTTTTTTTATCTGCCACATTAAGTCAAATTTCATATACCAAATAAAAACAGGACCTCTCCCAAAAGAATTGAAGGCCCTGATGGTAGAATTCTCCAGCTTCAGTTTAGGACTAAGCTGTCACTCCCACTCTTTACTGGAGGAAAAGTGGAAGGTGAGCAGGGAGCAGCAATACATGTTGTGTTGCTGGATGCAAACACTGGACATGTTGTTACTTCAGGACCTCAGTCATTTGCAAAACTGGATGTTCTTGTGCTTGAGGGTGATTTTAATAAAGAGGAAGACGAGGATTGGACTGAAGAGGAATTTGAGAACCACATTGTCAAAGAACGTGAAGGGAAGAGGCCTCTTTTAACCGGTGACCTCCAGGTGACGCTTAAAGAAGGTGTAGGGACCATAGGGGAGCTTATCTTCACTGACAATTCCAGCTGGATAAGAAGCAGGAAATTTAGACTTGGGTTGAGAGTCTCTTCAGGATTTTGTGAAGGAATTCGTATCAAGGAGGCAAAGACAGAGGATTTCACTGTTAAAGATCACAGAGGAGAATGTATGTTTTTGTGTTCTCTACTGATCTAGTATCATTTTTAAATAATATAAAATGTAGTTCTTAAAAATGATTATATTCCCTATTTTTTTGCAGTGTACAAGAAACACTACCCTCCTGCACTAAAGGATGATGTTTGGAGATTGGAAAAGATTGGAAAGGATGGTGCGTTCCACAAGAAGCTAAACTCAAATGGAATATATACAGTTGAACACTTTCTTCGACATCTTGTTAGAGACCAACAGAAGTTAAGAAGTGTAAGTCATATTATTTCTATTTGTGACTTTTGAGTTATGAATGTCGTTGATTCATAACCAAATATCAGTTTCTTCCATTGGATCTTTGCAGATTCTTGGAAGTAATATGTCAAATAAGATGTGGGAAAGCCTTGTTGAACACGCGAAGACATGCGTTTTGAGTGGCAAGCACTATATATACTACTCGAGTGATGCAAGAAGTGCTGGTGCAATATTCAATAACATATATGAGTTTACTGGTTTGATTGCTGATGATCAGTACATTTCAGCTGAAAATCTCACTGAAAACCAGAGGGTTAGTATCTTCTAAATGCCATGGTAACGCTGATCGATGGAAGTTAAATATCTTATCACCACTGGATAATCTATAGATTGAGATACTTGATGTTAGAATCTCATTTGTCTGATTTCTTGAACGTTTTTGCTGATCACAATGTAGTATTTAATGTATGCATGCATCTTTCCCATTCTGAAAGTTTTGCCCTTTTCCTGACCCGCAAATGTACATTGACCATTTTCACACTTGCCTGGAGTAGTCTGTAATACTTATTTGGCCTAGGCAGAGCGTTCACGGTATCTGAGCAGTTTGATTTCAGTTTGACTGTTGCCTATATTAGCTGCTTTGAGGTGCTTATTGTTAGATGTGTATTATTACCTATGTATTTTCCCTGTTATATAAGGGGTTATCTGTATATATATCATACCTGTACTTGTTTATATATATTGGCCCATTAGCCTCACGATGAATACAAGCGCTATTCATAACACTTATTACCAATATGCTATGACAGAAGTGTTTGAATGGTCATAGTGTAGTACACCACTTCCTTGGGTATGTCCACAACAGTCCGATAGAGATTTGCACAATTTCTTGAAATTTAATTACTCAAGTGGTTGACTCGTAGATGCTCAACTTAGCCAATAGCTTAGTCTGAACAGACAATGGTAATGGCTAAATTATCAGAATTCTAGTTTGAGGAATTTTTTTTAAAGATATATCTTCCGTTCTCAATGAGTTGTTATGTGGTGTGCCACGCAATAGATAAAACAAAACATAGCACATTTTACTTGCCAACCTTTTTTAAGTGATCTTATGATATCACTTTTTTTCGTGCTACCTTGATATTTCAGTTTTGTTAGCCCTGTCTACCACCTAAATCAATGCCCTTATAAGATGTAAAATACTAAATTATTGACACTACACTTGCAATTTGATCCTCGTATGGTCATAGCTGAAATACAGAACTTTTGTTGCAAAAGCCACCATCTCACTTTACTTGGTCACAGGTGTTTGTGGATACATTGGTGAAGCAAGCATATGATGATTGGATCAACGTTGTAGAATATGATGGCAAATCACTGTTGAAATTCAAGCAGAAAAAGAAATCTGTCACAACAAGAAGTGAGGCTGCAAAAGCTTCAACAAGCTACCCTGCTTCGTATGGTTCAGCAGCGCACTCACAGAAACAATTGACAGGGGAACCTGCAAATGTTGAGCAATCTTCCATGAGTACTATGAGTGAAGGTATCTGGATTTGAGCTCTTGTAATTTAACATACGTTTTCTGAATGTTTTTGTGCACCCTTTGTTTTGGGCATGCTTCTTGAGCAGTGATTTTTTTTTAAAAAAAATGAACGTCCCCTTTCTTGTGACCTGACTGCATGGTTCCAGTTTCTATCTGCCTATCATCTTTACAGGACTACTCATTTTGTTCTTTGTGCCTGTTTCTCTCCACGATGGCAATTTTTTTTAATGTTGTTTTGTATCTGTTGGGTATTATATTTAACTTAGAAGCTCTTTTGCTCTGCTCAGCAGGAGCTAGAATCGCATCCAATGGGAACCAGGCAGCCAGATATGCAGCCAATCCTCAGGACATCTCACCAAGTATTGCCATGCAATACGACTTGAGTTCATCGACCCCTGAAGGCCAGTTCAATGGTTCCTCCATCCAAACTCAGGCATCAAGAAGCTCCAACATGCTAGCACTGGGACTTCCACAGCAGCAGCAAAACTTTGAATTCTCAGCACTTGGTCAGCCCATGCAGTCTTCGGCTCTCAATCCTTTTGATGACTGGTCCCGGTTGCAGGAAAACCGTGGAGATGTTGATGACTACCTGATGGAGGAGATCAGGATGAGGAGCCACGAGATACTAGAGAATGAAGAAGAGATGCAACAAATGCTGCGCATTCTGAGCATGGGCGGGGCATCAGCCAACCTGAATAATGTAGATGGCTTTCCTTCCTACATGCCGTCTCCCGCACCAGTCTTCAACTTTGAGGATGATCGCACTCGCTCATCTGGTAAGGCTGTTGTTGGGTGGCTTAAGATTAAGGCTGCTATGCGATGGGGCATCTTTGTCAGGAAGAAAGCGGCTGAGAGGAGAGCTCAGCTTGTTGAGCTGGAGGACTAGCAGATACTGGACTGTTGGCAAGACACTTATTTTTTGTCTGGTTTTGTACAATAGCTACGTTGATATTTGTTTATGACAAAATGGGCAGCGAGGATAGTCTAGATCCCGAGCTCCTAAGTATGAATGAACTCACTTTGGTTGTATAGCTGTTTGATGTCCATTATCTAAGTTTTGCTAGTGTCATGTCTAGTTAATCCTGTTAGACCCCTTGACCTGAACTGTGCAAATTTATTTGTTGGAGACTTAAAACAGGAATTAAAAGAAGGCGTTTGGTCATCCATGTGTTCGCGGGGGGTAGCAATTTGCACTCGTAGTCGAGGCTTTGCCACCCTGGGAATGGGTATGTACCTGCCTAATTTGTCTCACTACAGCTGGGATTTCTTAGATCATCACGAACATTTGTTTCTTTTGACATATAATAGGAATATCTTAGAACGTCACGATTAACTATCTCACTAGTCTTTAAAACCCGTACGAGAGACTATTTATTAAAAAAAACAGAATCTGACTGAGGTTATCTTTGGTTAAAATGACACATTTTTTAAACGGAATAGCAAATCTAACATCCCCGCGAACGAAATGATAGCAGCATGTGGCCTACCATAGTCTTAGTCAGCGGCAAGTACGTACGTAGCCATCCTGCCGCACTGGCATGTGTACCCGTCGCAATCTGAGATTGCGGCACGTGGTTTGTGGAAAAACTAGTTTTATTATTTTATTTTTTAAAAGGCTAAATGAGAAGGAAAAAAAACAAGGTCACCGAGCTAACTTCTCTTTCTATAATTTTGAAAAGGTCACCAGAGAAATCTGAAACTAATATATGTTGACAATTAATTATTTTTTGTTTCACAGCTGGCTAGCTAGATCAAGCATACCCCTATCTTCCTTCTTCCCATTCGAGTTGGGCAAAAACCTTTTTTTAGCCGATTTTATCTGCCACGCATGTGAAGATATGATGTCTAGTTGTCCAACCAGCCATCAAATGGTCATAAGCGGGTTTTCAAAACTGAAACCGGGCCAAAACCTATATTAAATTCAGCTCGAGATTAGTATATCTCTTTCATCTAGTATCTTGATTAGTATCTCTCCTTCATCCCTCTAGTCTCTTGATCCACCTTTATCATCTTACACTCCTCTTTGATCCCCCCCTTCTCTCCCTCTAAGATTTAGGTTCTTATTTATTGGGGATGGGAATAGGAGAGAAATAGCCCTCAATAGCTAAATAGGGAGTGGGATAGGACGGCATTCTCCATGGGGAGTAGCTTCGTTACAATCCCTATCCGCAAGCCATCAAACATCACAATCGAGGCTCGTTTGCTTACCTCATCCCCCTACACATTGTGCTCTTCCTCGCTCCTTTGGCGAACTCCACCACCCCACCACAACTTCACAAGTAGGGCTAGAAAAATAGCTCGAGGCTCGTGAGTCTGCTCGAGCTTGGCTCGGCTCGGCTCGGGCTCGGGCTCGGTTCGTGAATTTTCGAGACGAACCGAGCCCAACTTTTGGCTTGCAAAACTTTCGAGCCGAGCTCGAACCAGCTCGCGAGCCGCTCAAGCCCGACGGCCTTATCTCGTTATTTCCTTCGCTCTGCTCTACTTCCTCCCGAACGCCCCCAAATCCCAAATGGGCCATGGTCTCCTCGTCATCTCCAATTCTCCACTCGAGTCTTCCTCCATCCACCCGCCGCCTCCCCCTCCCCCACCCCCATCTCCACCCGCCGGCGGGGCCTCCCCCATCTCCACCCGCCACCGCCGTCTCCCCCATCTCCACCCGCCAACCGCTGCCTCCATCCACCTCCTCCAACCGCCGCCTCCCCCTCCCCCTCTCCCATCTCCACATGTCGGTGGCGCCTCCCCCATCTCCACCCGCAGCCCAGCTCGCCTCGTCCTCCTCACCGGCCACCTGGTCCATCCGCCGCCTCCTCTTCCTCACCCGCCACCGCCACCTGCTCCATCCGCTGCCCCGTCCTCCCCCTGGTCGTGTTCTCTTCTCCCTCTATGCTCGTACCTCCCCCTGGCAGCCCGGCTCGTGCTCCACCCGGCCCCGTGCTCTCCATGGACGTGGACGTGGGCCATGAAGCTTCGGTTGCCGTCGCCGAGGAGGTCGACAAGGTCGAGCCGCTCTACTCCAAGCTCATCGAGCCTGCTGTTCTTGCGAAGTTGCGATTTCATTTGTTAGGAACTGATGCTTGTTTTGGATCATTGGATGTGCTTATTTTGGATGAACTGATGCTTGTTGGATGTGCTGGAGGTGGATGATCTAATAGAAATTTTTGTAATGCTTGTTGGATGTACTGGACCTGGATGAACTGATATAAATTTTTGTAATACTTGTTGGATGTACTGGATCAGGATGAACTGATGCATCAGCTCCTTCCTTGGCTCGCGAGCCTGTTCGAGCCAGCTCGAGCCAACTGTGCAAACGAGCCTATCCGAGCCGAGCCGGCTCGGATCGGCTCGTTTCCATCCCTATTCACAAGTTCAGGATGAAAGCTCAAATTTCGAGTTTAAAATTATCATTTTTTTCAGTTGAAAGTTCATTTTTCCCTCTGAAAGTTTCGATTCCCTATTTAAAATTCTCAAAAAGGGAAGGGGGAATCATAGAAGCAGAAAATCACTAGTGGGGGCTTATACCCCACCGGAGTTTTGGAATTGTATATCAATATATTTTATTTTACAAAAAAAATCTTGTATTTTATTCAATTTATAAAGACACACACCCTACTCGGTTTTTCGGTTGAGTTCTGCCCGAGTGAGACGGTAAGTGTGGGAGGGGGTTGGCACATAGCCCCGAGATCCCATTATGTAGCCGCCAACATCCACTAATTTAATTTGTACTCGATCCGCCAGTAACTAGAGTCGGATTTAAGTCTCGGACCGACCGGGTGAACTATAATTCAAAGTCTGAAAATCTTACCAGTGTTGCTTCCGTTAGTAGTGACCAAAATAAATCAAAAGCCTATGATTTTTTTAAATTCATAAAACATTCGAATTTGATCCAAAAACAGTTGATCTAGCATGAGGTTTAAGCCCTGACAGACTCAGCTCCTAAATACCCCTGTCTATTTAATTTGCGCTAAAAAGAACCGAGTTAGGCAATTGAGACCGACTCACCACATCCGCAATACATCAGCCCTCGCTAGTGGGAATCAAACTTCTAGAACAAATCGCATTACCACGACACTACATCCCGTGATTCCCCAGCTTGCTGCTCCCTAGCTAAGCTAACTCACATTACCACGACACTACAGGTCTATTTGGTTTCGTACCCTAATGAATTTTACTAAATTTTGGTACGATTAAAATCGTGGCATGATCAACATATTTTATAGAAAACCAAACAATGACCAGAACTAGCGCAAACCAAAATTTGTCTAGCCCATACTTAACCCACATGATATAGTGAGAAGAATGTTACTAAGATTTTGGTCACTAATTTTATCACTCATGTTTTGTCTTAAAAATCTTGCCAAATCTTATCACATCTACTAGCCGTACCAAACTTTAGTCACCGATCAAATGAGGACCGAAAAGACTTAACATTACTAGCATTTGGCTTGACAGGTCGGGTGCAGAGCCGAACAGAGCCTACATCCCGTGATTCCCCGGCTTGCTGCTCCCTAACTAAGCTCTCTGACAGGCCCATATAGATAAAACTAAAGAGTAGTACAGCCGACGTCTCTAGATTTCTGGTACGATATAGCAATGCCGCGCAGCAAAGCACAAATAATAGTAAGCTCGATCTGCACGCACTCGATCGATCGTACGTGTGTTGTCTGACCGAGGCGCGCGGCAGGGGGGGTGGGGGCAGGTGCATAGAAAATGCCCAAGAATAACACGTACGAGGGCAGCGAGGATGGCCAGGGGAGACGAACCCTCCCCCCGCCTGGATCCCGTTCCTTTCCATCCCTTCGGAAAAGAAAAGCCCCTTGTGCTTATAATACTCCCCCACCATCGCGCTAGATGCAGTGCATCCATCCAATCTCTCCCCCTAGGCTAGCTGCCCCTGCCCCCCTCCCTCTCTCTCTGTGTGCGTCTCTTTCTTTCTTGAGCTTCTCGTCGGCTGTCCGTCGGTATATCGATCTCGCAGTTCATGCAGGAGCGGCTGTCAAAGTCCTGATCAGTGCTAGCTAGCTGATGCCAAGCTATATGATGGTGGGCATGAAAAGATGCGGCTAGCTGCCATCGATCTCACCAGGTATGCTTTAATTTGTACGTACGATCGATCGCCATCGATGCATGTGTTTGCAGGTGACCGTATATACCTTGCTTAAATACGTGCGCAAAGGCGATTTCGCCGATATAGTGCAAATTCGTTCTATATTTACCAGAATAACTATTTTCTATGAAATTTGTAAAAATAACGTTCTGCCCTACCGCCATGGTACGGCAGGTCATCCGGAAGGGACATCTGTGCGGCATCTGACCCTTGCCGCACGGTCACCGTGTAGTGGGTGTACTGTTGATAGCAAGCCTACAATACGGATACTGTACTGCAGCTGTACTGTAGCAAGGTCTACCGTATGGTAAGTACTATAGCATTTTCCCTTTTTTAAAATATTTAAATATATTTTTGTAAGAATTTTTAATATACTTAATGAGCTTCAAAAATTCTAATTTTTTTTTGTAGAGCATCCTAACACAGTGGACTTATGTAATTTTTTTGAAAAAATTATCCGTTCTAAATTGTTTTTAAACATTCCTACAAACAGTATATTTGCTATATTGAAAAATTCCTATAAAAATATACTTAAATAATTTTTTTTTATAAAAAAAGAAGAAAAAAAATGCTATAGTACCTACCGCACAGTAGTTGCGGCAGAGGCTAGGTGTCGCCTTAGGACGTCCTGCCGCACGGTGGCCGTGTGGTAGGGCGTCATTTTTGCAAATTTCACGCGAAGGCGGTTATTCTTTCGAATACAGGGCGAATTTGCGCTATTCCAGCCAAAAAAATTCGCAAAGGCTATTTAATTAGTTGGATGGGTAGATTGTTCTTAGAATTAGTATTAATTTAAAAGATAATTAAAATAATATAAAAATATAAAAATAGGTCGCTATCGTCATTTGAAATGACGAAATTATTTTATCGGCATTCTAATTGGTGACAGTATCCCTGTTACCAATTGGAACAGTACCGAGAGGGTTCTGTCATCAATTGAACTGGCAACTGCACAAATTCGCCACTCCAAATGGCGACAGAAACCTATCACCATTTGAATAGCGAAATGACCATATATTTAAATATTTTTAATTTATGTGTAGAAAATAATTCAGCCTAAAGATTTAGTGTATTTTATGAAGTTTTTTTTTGTAACACCTTGAAGTGTTCGCGTAATTCAGAATCCGAAATTGATGAAGATAACGAAATGTGAAGTAAAAAATGCGAGATCGACAGCGCAATAAAATAAACATCCCCCTTCAGAGCGAAATAAAAAAATTGGGTTTAAGGTTGCCATATACGCTGTTGTCTCAATTGTATTGTTCATGGAACCGACTCCTTCGGGAAAAGACTATGTAATATTTAATAGTTGAAATATTTGGGAGAGATTTAAGTTTGAAAGACTTCATAATTTAATTGTGAATTACATAGCGCACTGGGTTTGGTTACGTACATTAGAAACGCCAACATGCACAAATCAACAAATCGAAATACACCTACGATGTATGTGCGCCTTTTTAAAATTGAAAAAAAGATTGATTGGAACGAAATCGATTACTCCTAGCGGCCCATTAGTCCATTCCCTTTGTCTTTGGACTGCCAACAGCGACAACCAGTCTTTCATGTTCTGCGACACGGGCTGAACTTAAATGATGTTAGCAAAGCACAACGTAGAACCAAATTAATAATCAGGACTGCGCCCGAGTGACGGGGAGCGGAGGATGGTCACCGGTCTCACTAGTAGGAGCCATCCCCTTGTCCGCCGCGCGCTTGGCCCGATCGTATTCAGCTTCCTGTTCGGGGGCCCTCTACCACCACCCTGCTTTCTTGGGCTCCTCTAGTGCCTTTTCAATAGGGTTGTGTACGTAAGGTTTCGAGCGTTCGAATGTCTCAGCTCGCATCGTATAATTCAGCATGTACATCTGCTCGATGAACCCTCGTAAATGTCTGGGTTGTCGATCCATTGGAAGAAGCTACATCGTATTTTCGGCTGCCATTATGCGCAGATGTAGTTAGGGATATGTAGATTGAAATGTAAGATGTGAAAAATATATGTGTGTGCAAGATTCACTTACAAGAATGTTCACGCGCATGTAGTACGCCTGGGCGACGGTCGTCGGGTGTGTGGATTGGATGATCTTAGCCGATTCTTCGCACACATATTGCGGACGTGGGAACTCCGGTGGTAGCAATGCATAATTCATATAACAATCCGGATAGGCTTTAGCCCTCTCGGCAAGTCACTTGCGCTTCCGCAGCATCTTCGCGTAGAAGTTCACCGACGAGTCTGACATCTCTTTCCTCTCTATTGTGTGAACCAAGTTTTGGTGAAGTGTTAGGTGCGGTGATGTAGTGTTCTCCTCCAGCTCTCTTCTCCTTCAGTTTTCTTCTCTCCTTTTATAAGGGGTCTTTTCGGCCTGAAAAGGTGACGTGGTGGAGTGTGATCTTTTCAGTCTGAAAATGTAGTGTCGCAGTATGTTGTCATATTGGTCTGCAAAAGTGGCAGTGTCATGGTACATTCTTTTGGTCTAAAAAGGTGGCGTGTCAGAGTGTGGTCTTTTCAGTTTGAAAAGGTAGCTTTACAGTGTGTTGTCATCTTGGTCTGCAAAAGTATCAGTGTGTGGCATGACAGGGTGCAATCTTTTTGGTCTGAAAAGGTGTCATGTCAGAGTGCGGTCTTTCAGTCTGAAAAGATAGCGTCGCAGTGTGTTGTCATCTCGGTCTGCAAAAGTGGTAGTGTGTGGTGTGAACCACTGCGGTCTTTAAGTTCTGAAAAGGTGGCGTGTCAGAGTGCAGTCTTTTTGTTTGAAACGGCGGCGTCGCAGTGTGCGATCATCTCGCTCTACAAAAGTGGGGTGTAAAGGCTAGAAATCGGGTGGTGTGGGGTGTAGCGATGCTGACTCTCTCATATGGTTACCTGTACACACAAGAATAAATAGTATCGAAACACGTGGCTAACATAACGTAAGTTGCACAGAAATTAATATTTACATGACATGACTGATATTTACAATAACAAATATCTACTCGTGGGCCTTCTTGGAGCGTACCCCACATGTTTATCTCAAATATAAGTATGTCATTAACATACAAACATAAAATCACTCCTTGACCCCCACCATAACGATAATACACACATATCTACCTTATTTACAGCAAAACCAGCAGATGTTAATTTTTTATCAAACTTCTCGTGCCAGTGTTGAGGTGCTTGCTTTAAGCCATATAAGGATTTGATTAATTTGCACGCCTTATTTTTCTGTCCAGAAATCACAAAACCATCCGATTGCTCCATATAGATTTCTTCCTCCAACTCTCCATTAAAGAAAGTTATTTTTACATCTATTTGATGGATGTGTAGACCATAAGAAGCAACTAATGCAATGAGCACTCTAATAATAGTTAATCTGGCAACATGAGAGTAAATATTAAAATAATCCTCACCTTCTTTCTAGGTATAACTCTTAGCCACAAGTTTTGTTTTGTACTTATCAATAGTACCGTCGGGACTCTTTTTTTTAAAAAAAAAGATCCACTTGCATCCAACATATTTACACTTGATAGGACGATCAGTTATCTCCCAAATCCCGTTAGCCATGATGAAATCCGTCTCGCTATGGACTGCCTCTTTCCAATACTCGGCATCAGGTAATGCATAAGCCCCTGAAAGATTGTTTGGCACATCATCCATGAGGTAAACAATAAAGTTTTTGTCAAAATTTTCTCAACCCTTTGTCGCTTGCTCCTTCGAGGAGCCTCTTCGACTAAATTGTTATCTTCCTCAGGATTATCACAAACAGATGGTATTTTAGTATTTTACTCATTTGTTTAGAGATGGTGGTTGGTTCAAAATTACTATTATTCATAGTTTGATTATCCTCAGTTCGAGACGTACTGCCTGTAGTTCTCATAGGATAAATATCTATAAAAATGAAACATCTCTGGACTCCATTATTGTGTTGACAATAATCTCAGGAGTTTCTAATTTTACTACTAAAAATCTATAGGTCGTGCTCTTATGAGCATATCCCAGTAAGACACAATTAACTGTTTTAAGTCCAAGCTTTCTCTTTTTCTGCAATGGTATATTGACTTTTGCCAAACACCCCTAAGTTCGTAAAAAATTAACATAGGGTTTTCTCCCCCTTCCATCCCTCATACGGAGTAATATCACAACTTTTAGTAATTACTCTGTTTAGAACAAAAGTTGCTGTCAAAATAGTTTCCCCCATAACTTAGGCATACCAGTACTCTCCAACATGGCATTCACCAAGTCTGTTAGTGTCCGATTTTTCCTCTCAGCCACCCTGTTTGATTGGGGTGAGTATGGTGGTGTAACTTCATGAACTATTCCATGTTCAAAACAGAATTAGGAGAATTCATGAGAGATATATTCTCTTTAATGATCAGACCTTAGTCTTTTAATTTTCTTTTTTAGTTGGTTCTCGACCTCGGCCTTATAAATTTTAAAGTAGTTTAAAGCTTCATCTTTTGTTTTCAGTAGATACACATAATAATATCGCGATGCATCATCAATAAGAGTTAGAAAATATCCTTTGCCTCTTTTTGTCAACAGTCCATTCATCTCACATAGATTGAAATGGATAAGATCTAATGATGCCAAATTCTTTTCCTCTGGTAACCCCATAAAGGATTTTCGAGGTTGTTTTGCCTGAACACAAGTTTAGCACTTTGATTCTTTGACAATTTCACATTTTGAAATTAAATCTAATCTGGACATTTGAACAATAATATCAAAACCAATATGACAAAAATGAGAAGCCATATATTAGCCTCACATTATTACGACCACATTGGCTTATGTCTTCGACCACACTGGTCTAAGGCTTCGACCATATTGGTCTATACCCTCGACCACACTGGTCTGTGCCTTCGACCACACTGGTCTAAGGCTTCTGATCTAAGACTTCGACCAACAGGAAGTGCTTGGTGCATCCTTTGCTCTTGCATTTTCTTCCACATCAAGGGCAGCAATGAGATCCTCAATAGATATCTCTTCCCTCTTGTACTTTAAGCGAGTGGCAAAATCCCGCCATGAAACAAGAAATTTGACAACAATGCTCGCAACCACAAACTTAGGAGGCAACACACAGCTCAGGTGCACAATTTCACCAACCAATAGCTGGAGATCATTAGCTTGTCCAACTATGGACTTCTCATTCATGCTAAATTCAAAAAATTGCTCACACATGTAGAGCTAGCGACCTGCCTCTGCCTTTGGATATTTGTGCTTTAGTACATCTCACAACTCTGTGGCGGACTTATAGTCCATATACACATCGTAGAGCTGATTTGCCAAAATGGTCAGAATACAGCCAAGAGCAGTGTTGTTCGCATTATCAAACTGCATATGCTAGTCAATCATAAATGGCAACTTTGGTCAGATCACCCACCATAACCCCAAAGACATGAGCCAAAACTTGACTCTTGTCTGCCATCTACGAAAGTTCTGACCAGAAAACCTCTCGGGTTTCATAGCATCAGAATCACCAGCCATTATTAAATCACAAAAATATCCATAATAAGGTTTCTGGATTGTTGAAAATGTAGACAACATTTTAATTCCAAATTTTAATATGAGGTAAAGATCATATAACTAGAGATGCATAAGATGATATCAACAACAGACAACTCATTGCACTTCTAAATATACTCAATAACATGATTATAATAGAATATACTGGTCATAAAACAACTTACAGTAGAGGTCGATGAAAAATAGGAAACAATATAGGCTTGATGCAGTGCAGATTGTAGACGTCGCAGTGCAACAAGCGGTTGCGCAGATGCGTTGTCCAGAAACTTTATTGCCGCCTTGTACAGGTGAACTCTGTGACAATGGTTTGGAGATACCGCTCACCCTCCTTTCCGTGCACGCCGAGGAGAAGAGACAACTTGGTTCAAACAGCACAACCCTCTAGCATAAGAGAACAGAGAGGAAGAAGAAGAAAATTAGAATGGAATGATCATACTTGGTCTGGACGTCTCCAGATCATTTTAAGGGTCGAGTCAATTACTCTATAGTAATTGCTCAATAAAGCACACATTAGAACACTGGTAACTGCTAATTTACAACCAATTAATGGTAATTAAGCAGTATTTACTAGATCCTAATTAAACACTGGTCTTTAGTTTTGACCACTGGTCTACAACTTTGACCACGTTATTTTGATCACTCTGGTTTGATCACTTTATTTTGATCACAGTGTTCCGACCACACTCTCTTGGAGTGATCCAAAGAAATCTCCAATAGAGGTCTAAGAGGATCTCCCGAAGAGGTTCAAGAGAAATCTCCTAAAGAGGTCCAAGAGGGTCTCTCGAAGAGATCCAATAGGATCACAGTGTTCCGATCACACTCTCTTGGAGTGATCCTAAGAAATCTCCAAGATAGATCCAAGAGTATCTCCCGAAGAGGTCTAAGGGTGGTCTAAAAAAACTCTCACCGGTCTTATAGACCACTTGTTTCGACCATAGTGTTCCGACCATACTGGTCTTATGGACCATTTGTTTAAGAGAGATAAATACACGGTCAGCAAAAAAGATTAAACTATATATGCTTTAGAATTTCAAAAATAAATAAATCTTTACAAATAAGAGTCCGATTCTAACATTGCGTTGTGTAATATAATCATTTCGTCCTGTTTGTTCTTAGCAAATTAGCGAGCTGGGTCCCTTTCCTGAAAGAACAAAGAATGTCAATTGCCTCCTTTATGATGTTTTCCTTCCCTTATTCTATATGGCTTCACCAACTTTTATTGGTAATGAAATGGAACCTATACGTAAAGCTTACGCATGGAGCTGATTCGATCTTTTTTTTTTTGGGCAAATCGCAGGCTAACTACATCTGACCTGAATCGGCAAGCATTCAGAGCTATGAAAGCTCAAACTCTAGGCTCTAGCTAGCAGCGAACTATATTCAACTATAAGAAGGCACACACAAAAGGGCAACGTATCAGTCGAATGCACCTCATGTTCTTGAGCCCAAGAAATGAGCCCCCGGAGGACATCCAAGAACTGATCAATAATAATCCCAAGTGCCAATCGTCTACCACAGCCAACGACATGGAGAGCGGCATAGGAGGAGGAGGAAACGGCAGTGGCGGAAGCACGTCGTCGTCGCCGGTTTCACCGTCCGATCAGAGAGCACACTGCAGGGAGGAGCCCGGTAGCAGCGGTAGCTTCTGCGGCAAGTACTTCTCCCTGGAGTCGTTCCTCCTGCTCGTGTGCGTCACCGCGTCGTTGGTGATCCTCCCGCTCGTCCTGCCGCCGCTGCCTCCGCCGCCGTCGATGCTGATGCTGGTGCCGGTGGCAATGCTTGTGGTGTTGCTGGTGCTCGCGTTCATGCCGACGTCGGGCGGCCGCAACGCGACGGGCCAGACCCACTTGTAGATAACTGTATTTTCTTGTTCTTTGTTTTGGATTTTGTGATAGAGAGGTCTTGGATGAATTAAGGTCCTCTTCTGCTACTCTTAATCTTATCCTGGCCTTGTTCGGATAAAATGAATCTTTTTAAAAGCACACACACAATAGCGCTAATTAATTTGCGTCTTTGTTAATTAGTTGGTATATTTACACACCAAAAAAAATGTAGGAGGAGATCTAGACATTCCTCTACATTTTTTGTTGAGAAAATCTTCTTAACATTATTTTACTATGCTAGCAGTTATACTTAATGGTGTCCAAATAGGCGGCCTGGCACAGACTCGGTCGGGCACGGCTAGGTAATTGTGTCGTACTATGCCGATCCATGGGCCGGAGTGTCGACCCAAGCATGGTACGTCGGCCGGTCGGGTTGGGCGACCCGGCTACTATTTAGCCCGATCGGACCTTAAAGCACGGACAAAGCAGCGAGCGAGGTTGCGCTCACGCGAGCCGCAAGGCCATTTCTTCCTCGCGCGAGGCCGTCGCCGCCGCCGCCAGCCTCCTCCTCCTCTCCTCTGCGTCAGCGTCCTCCTTCGTGCTGGCCTTGGCCTCCTTTCCTTCGCACCGATCGCCTCCACTGTGCCCAGCCTCCGCGCTCGGACGCTGCCCTGCCATGCCTGGTGCCCCGACCTCCTCCGCCAGCCTCCTCCTCTCCTCCACGCCGGCCTCCTCCTCCGCCAGCCTCCTCCTCTCCTCCACGCCGGCCTCCTCCTCCGCCGATCATTGCTGTCGTGTCGTGCTAGCCAACTGGGCTAGAGTACGGGCCTAAGCACAGCACGCCCGCTCGGGCCATACCGACCGACCCAGCTATAGTGTGGGTCGTGCCGTGCCTAAGCTAGGCTAACAGTGTCGTGCTTCGGGCAGGCCCGATTGGCATGACCCATCTGTGCTTCGGGCAGGCCCGATTGGCATGGCCCATCTGTCCCATCTTCTTCCTCCACCCTACTACTATTCTCTCTGTGCGCGCGCGCCATGACAACTAAGCCTGCAGACGATTCCTAGGCTCCCTACTCTCCACCAATCGCCGCCACCACTTGCCATTGCTGCAATTATGGTGCCTCATCGCCTCCCCTTTTGCAATCCAATTTCTCTCCTAGCCCAAATATCCTCACTGACACCTTCGTCCCCAATTGGATCATTCACACCCTATCAGTCGCAAAGCTAGGATGAAAATAGAGGGTAGCTCAAAGGATTAAGCTAAATTGATACAAATATAGTTTTATAGTCTTGTGCAATCAAAATTCATACATGAATAGAAAATAAACAAAACAAAAAAAATACAATGAAGATATCTCGCTAATGAAAAACGCATCCCTAAAACATATAAGTATGCTTCTAGTGAGTAGCGATCTGTTATTTGTATATCAAAATTAGCAAAACTAGTGATATAAATTGTAAAATTCATCACTACACAAAACACAAAACTAGATAGTCTAGATTACTATCTATTGTCTAATTGTCTATGCAGGACACTGATTAATTGATAAACATCAAGTCATCTACATTCATCAACAAGAGTATAAGAGTAACAAAAAAATACCCAATCGGTTGTGGGTGTCGACAGATGAGCAGATCCCCTTTCGGCCTCCCCAGCTTCCCCCACCTCAGTCCTCCTGGGCCTCGGCAGTCGGTTAGGCTCCTCGCCTCCCCAGCTCCCCTACCTCCTGGCCAGCTAGTCGCAGCCCACACTCCCTCAGCCGGCGCTTGGCCTACCGCCGCCTATGTGCAGTGGTCAAGCTTCCCCCCGCCGCCGCAGCCACCGTCGTAGATCTGCCCGCCTATCGTCGAGGCGTTGAGCTTCCCTACACTGCCTACAGCTAGCGCCCAGACCGCCATCGCTCGTGGTGGTTGAGCTTCCCCGCCGGTCGCCGTCGCTAAGGTTTCTCCTCTTTGCCTCTCACCTCTCGGGCTCAGCCATTGTAACATCCCAATTTTCAGAGCGTAAAAATCTTTTAATAGTTAGTAGGAAGAAAATTCACCATTTGGATTTTATTTGAATTTAATTTCAAAAGCTTAATATTGGACTTTACAATCAAAAATATTTACTGTGAATAATCCCAACAGGAACAATAGCCAAAACTATTTTATTTGGGTTCTTTGTGCTCAGATATATTTTCTAGATTTTTCTAGAATTTTTCTGAGTTCATTTGCTATTTTCTATTGCTTATTTGAATTTCTGTTTTTTCTAAATTAGAAAACCTATTAAAATCTCGAAAATCAATCGGGCCGAATTCTCTCCTCGGCCCACCCTATTCCTAACTCCACCACGCGCGCCCAGCTTCGCCGCGTGCGTGCGCTCGGCTGGCGAGTGGACCCACTGTCGACCTCTCTACCTCGCCACCTCCGTCGCTCGATCGTAGATGGACGGTTGGATGCGCCCGATCGTTCGGCATCGAACACTCATTGACGCCGCACCGCTCGATCGAGGATGGACGGTTGGATCCTGAGTTCGTTTAGCGGTCACGCCGCGACGCCGCCTGCTGCGTCCGAGCCTCCGCCATCGATCGTGGGCCTCGGGCGCATCGTTCATCGTCTTCCTCACGGACTCTAGAGTCCGTGTCCGAGCCGGGTGTGTGCCGCGTGCCGCTCGCGAACTCGCCGCTCCCGCACTATTTAATGCCGTGACGCGCCACGAGGATCGCCTCAACCCTAGTCGCCTTTTCCCAAAACCGGGAACCCTAGAGCGCGCTTTTCTTACGAATCGGAGCTTTTGCCTAGCGCCGCCGCCGGTTTTCGACGAATCGATCGCGACGTTGAGCTCGACCCTCTTCGAGTACCTCCGAAGTTCGCCACGCCAAGCCCCGCTGCATGCGCGCCCTATCATCGTCAGGGGAGCTCCGTAGCGTCGCCGCACCGTAGAAGTCCCATCTGCCGCGCCGCCAGCTTGCCGCCGCCGTGTTCCGGTCGCCGCCGATGACCATTGGGTCCCGCGTTTGGACCTTAAGCTTCGCCTGGACCTTGCGATCCTGTTGGGTGCGCTCAAAACCCCACCGGAGGTCCCCGCCGTCGTCTCGCCGTCAACCGAGCCGCCTCCGTCGCCCTCGTCGACGACGAAGCCCTTGCCGCCACCCTTCACCGCATCGGAACCGTTGGATGTGATCGCCTGGGCACCAGCATGCGACCGGTGACCTTGTTACGCCGCCGGCCACGCCGTTCGCCGCGGAGTTGAAGTCGTCTCGGCCGTAGATCCCTGCCGCCGTGGCACGCTAGCTCAGCCGCCACCTCATCCTCGTGCCTCCGTGTTTGCCCACGTGGCCTGACAAGTCAGCGCCACGTGGCGCCCAACCACCAGATCCGGAACCTCCGTAAACCTGGTCCACGGTGCACCATCTCACTGACAGGTGGGTCCCACCTGTCAGGCCTTTGCCACCCCGTCCGAACGTCTCGGTGGCGTCACGTTGCGCAATAATCCGATTTTTCTTTAGAGAAATAATTCGGAAATTCGGAAAAATCCAAATTAGGGTTTCTTTTAGATTTCCAATCTTCCAAAGCCCATAACTTTTGCATCCAAACTCCGATTGAGCCCATTCAAATTTCTAAATTTGTCTAAATTCAAGCTCTATTTATCTGAGATTTTTATTTAATTTTTAGAGTTAGTTTTGGCTCTGTTATTTATTTGTTTTGTTTGTTTTCCGAGGTAAGTCATACATTTGATCATCTTGAACCCAGTTTTCAAATTACCTTGTGTTAAATTATTGCATTCTACTTTAATTATTTATTTAAATGTTTTGGGCATAGTTATTATCCAAATTGTTATCACACCTTGACCTTGTATGTCATAATTCCTTGTCACCCTAGATTGGTTATGAGTTGGTAATATTATAGCACCATCGTGGGTTGGTTAGATGCGAGTACAATTGCTTAGCCATGCCACGGGTCATCATCATATGTGAGTTGCAAATATTAATTATGACTAAGTGACTATGGAACTTTGTGTAAAACTGTGTGCTATGTGTTATTACTTCGTGATGGCATGTTTTGCACTAAAACCAACTGGGTGGTAAAGGATTTAGGCTGAGGCAAGTGGTGGAGACTGTGTGACATAGTGGTCTATGTGATGTGAATGATGGTCTTTGTGACTTAGTTAGAACATAGAAGTCTTGCCTTGGTCAGTTAAGGACTTAACTTTGTGCGCCATTGAACCGAGCCTTCACTGCGACCACATGCAGTATGGGACGGGCCTAACTTAGTAAGTTATGGATTCTCGCATTGATATTCGGTGGATAGGTTAGGTGTGTGACAGGTGGAGGTGTGACTACTTGGTGGTTGCATCGCGGGACGATTTGTCTTCCCTGTCCAGCGGTGTGTGTTATACCAATTCTATGTGAGCTGGTATAGTGGTTTGTAAGCACACTGGGAATGTCAATGTTTGAGATGAAGTTTCCGAACTGTTTTGTTACGATTGGTGCTTGCTACACTAGTTGTATCTTGTGGGTAAAGTGTACAACCTCTGCAGAGTGTTAAACAATCTATTCGAATAGCGCGTCATGGTCATGGACATGCTCGGGATTTCACATGAGGGTAGTTTTCATAAAATGTGGGAATGGGAGTGTGTGACCTCAATCATATGGCTATGTGAAATAATTTGTTTAGTGTGTGTATTTGTGAAACAAATGTTAAAATTATTATTGTCTATTTGTTTTGAATTATGTTCTCAATCTATTAGTGTATTCAATTGCAAATGTTGCTTTTACGCAAAAGAACCACATAAGCCTTTTATTTGGAATAAGCTCGCATCTATACATTGCATTCGTGGTATGATTTTGCAGTGCGGTTGTGTACTCACGCTTGTTGTAAAACTTGCGCCCAAACCTCTGAAGAGGAGGAGTCTACGCCGCTTTCGAGGAGGAGTTCGCTAAAGGCGATCGTTCGTTAAGGTCCGATCCCGATCGGTTGCTGTGGTGAATTGGTGGGATCTACGTTGGAGTTTTCCGTTCGCCGCCTTTGCTTTATTTCTGTTAGCCTGCGTGGCTTAATAAGTGTAAACTCGACCATAAGGTCAAAACCCTTATTTGTTATTCAAACTAATCGTTTACTTTATTTATCGCTTGTGTGGATCGATATTTACTGTGTTAACCTCTGTGTGCACTAGCGTGATCTGGACTAGTGCAAGATACAGAGGGTTCCGAATCGTAATGCAGGTCCCGGCAGAGGTGGTATCGAGCCATACCGATCGTAGGTCTTGACCTTAGTTAGATTGGCCGTCTTTAGAGTGTCCAAACTATTTTCTAAAGGAAAAATTAACTTGCAAAGTTAATTGATTGCTTAACTCTCCTCATATCTCTCTCGCCTTAACTTTTGCTATGATCTTTTCTCTCCCGCCGCTTTAAAGTTGCTCTTACCTGTTCGTCTGTCTTTCTGGATGCCTCGCCTTGAGCTATGGTGAGCGACCGGAGGTTATCTTCGCCGAAGCTTTGGAAGTTGCTCCGTGTTCTTGGAGGTTTTGATCGTCCGTGACGCGTCGGCAACAAATCGGATTGTGAATGGACGTAACGTGGAGTGATTTGTCGCCTGACGATCTACGCCAGGAGGAACGACAAGGCAAGCCAACCTTCGCACGTCTCGGTGAGGAAGATCACTTGGCTGGAAGGTATCCAGGAGTTGTCGCGCTTGGCCATGCTGCGTATCTGCAACATCTACGCACGGGAGCTTCAGGACACCGTCTTCCGTTACCACCCGAGTCGCGGCCGTGGACTTGCCAAAGACGCTACCCATCCACAGAAAGAGAGAGCAACGCTACAGTCGTGCACCTCGCACAGTTTGTGGCCGCCCAGGAGGAAGCCTGGGAGAGAACCATCACGGAGTTGGATCATGTCTATGAAGCCCTGCAGAGAGCTGAAGAGAAGGTCACCACTCTGCAAGAGATTCTCTACGACCAAGTCCCCGAAGAAGAGGAAGACCCCGAGGAGGACTCTGAAGAAGATCCGGAGGAAGGCCCAGTTGAGCCCGAAGAAGATGCAGAGCGGAGGAGCAGCGGAGCGGTTGCACTGAGGAGCGCTGCTCCGCCGCACTAGTTCCAGGGCATCGGGATCGATTTGCTAAGATGTCGGCTCACTCCGAGTCCATACCGCCGAGTGTCGCGCTGGTTGTGGAGGCTTTCGAGTAGTTGGTCTTAGTTCGATTTTGAGTTTAGCGATTTGATTTAGTGAGTCGCCTTTAGGCGGTAGTTTTGTGTGCTTAGGTCGTTGTTTCTTTTTGTGTGCGAGTATGAGTGCAAAGGCCCTTAGGTATTTGTTGCGGCCATGCTAAGACCCTAAGTAATAAAGGTATTTCATTTGAGTTTCTTGATCTGTGTTTTGTTGGGTTTAACCTACCCCGCTTAGTTCTCAACTTATCTTGTGCTTGCTACCTTATCTAACCCATGGAGCTTCGCGGATGGTTCAAACACGTCGATCGTCGCTAGTGGTTCCGCACCTTCAAAGACCGAGAAGCAATGAGCAACCACCGCAGGAGCGATTCCGCCACAAGCAACCCCAATTGACTTGCGAACTTTGGAGCTTTCATGGCAAAGACCGAGGCTCGGCTAATGAACACTATGATGACTCGGATGCAAGCTATGCACAACGAACAACAACAACAAAGAATCAACGATTATGGAGCCCACCGCTCATGGTCACCATGGACCATCCAAACTTGCAGAATTTATGAGGACTCGTCCACCAACCTTTTCCGGACACGTCTCTCCAGTGGAGGCAGATGATTGGCTCAGAGTTATTGAAAGAAAGCTGCTGATCACTCAGTGCAGCGATCGTGAGAATGTTCTATATGCCACTCACCAGATGGAAGGCACCGCTGCTGAATGGTGGGAGAACTTCTGTGCCGCCCATGAAACGCCACAGGATATCACCTGGGAAGAATTTTCTGCCGCTTTTCGCCAGTACCATGTACCAGAAGGAATTATCGATCTGAAGAAGGATGAGTTCCGCGCTCTCAAGCAAGGAGCTATGTCAGTGTCTGACTACCTCAACAAGTTTTCTCAGCTAGCTCGCTATGCAGCGGAAGATGTAGCCACGGACAAGACTCGCCAGAGTCGCTTTTTGAAGGGACTAAACACTAGACTGCAAGTCAGTTTGATCGCCCATCCTTTTCCTGATTTCCAAGAGCTGGTCAACAAAGCCTTTATTTTGGAGGACAAACGCAAGGAACTGGAGGATAACCGTAAACGCCGGATGTCTCAGCAAGGGAACCATCAATCACAAGAGAGGGCAAGAACAAGTGCAAGACAGTTCAACGAGTTTCCACCCGCACTTCGTTGAGCACTGCACCAACTTCAACACCCGTTGCTCACCGCCGAACTTCCGCAACCCCGCACTGTCAACCCCAATCGAGAAGCAACCGCAGAGCGCGCAAAGGTTCATTACGCTGCGTCACCAGACATTTTGCCAACCGGTGTCCGCAAAGGGGAACAATCACTCCGATGCGCTTCAACCTTGGAGCTACGCCGCCCAAGACACCAGCGCGTGCATCAACCAAGGAGCTTCACAAGTTGCGGTCAGCGGGAGGAGCACCACGATCCGTGATCGAGGCCGTGTCAACCACGCCACTCTGGAAGGAGCCCAGAATCACCGGACGTCAGATTGGGTAAGTTTACGTTAACTCGAAGCACTGCATCGGCTTTGTTTGATTTCGAGCTTCGCATTCGCTTGTTTCGGAATGTTTGCAACCAAGAATAAATTAGAAGTTATGCAACTTAAGCATACTCTGTTAGTCCAGTCGCCTGGAGCAGAGCTAAGTACTAGAGTGGGATGTTTAGGAGCTAAGTTACTCATAGCTGGAGTTGAGTTTCTAGCCAACCTAATTGTTCTAGACACCCAAACCCTAGATGTCATTCTTGGCATGGATTGGTTATCCAAGCACAAAGTCGTGCTAGATTGTGGCGAAGAGCGTGAATGATCGAGGATGCCAAAGGAAACAAGGTAGAGTTTCTAGCCACCTCAGTTCGTGATGGGCATTTGCTAGTAAACATTTTGAAGACCCTTTCCTTATAAAAAGTACCAGTGGTCAGTGAATATCCAGATGTGTTTCCGGAAGAATTACCAGGAATGCCACCGGATCGTGACATTGAGTTTGTCATCGACCTAGTGCCAGGGACAGCACCAATTTCAAAGAGACCTTATCGGATGTCAGCCGATGAGTTGGTAGAGATGAAGAAGCAGATAGAAGAACTTCTTGAGAAAGGTTTCGTGAGACCTAGTTCGTCGCCATGGGGAGCGCCAGTGTTGTTTGTCAAGAATAAGGATGGAAGTATGAGGATGTGTATTGATTACCGTTCTCTCAACGAAGTTACCATCAAGAACAAGTACCCACTACCCCGGATTGATGATCTGTTTGATCAGATGAAAGGAGCCGGAGTGTTTTCAAAGATCGACCTGCGATCAGGTTACCACCAGCTAAAGATTTGTCCTAAGGATATACCGAAGACCGCTTTCTCAACACGGTATGGACATTATGAGTTCTTAGTCATGTCCTTTGGTATGACTAATGCCCCTGCATACTTCATGAACATGATGAATAAAGTATTCATGGAATATTTGGATAAGTTCGTAGTTGTGTTCATTGATGATATTCTGGTTTACTCCAAGTCGGAGGAAGAACACGCCGAGCATTTAAGGATAGTATTGGAAAAACTCCGAGAGCATCAGTTGTATGCCAAGTTCAGTAAGTTGATTTCCTTGGTCATGTGGTGACTAGGGGTGAAAACGGATCGGATAGTTTCCGACCGATCCGGACGAAAACGGATTCGGATTGTCTCAGATCGGATTTTTGTCGGATACTTCTCGGATCGGAAACAGATTCGGATTTTTTCTTAAACGGAACGAATACGGTAGCCATGCTATCCCGTGGATACGAAACGAATACGGATTATCCGGATAAGACGAAGGCCGGATATCCGATTTCAGCCCAAAAGAGGATTTTGGCCAAAAGAGAAATGAGATTTTAATTGATTTCTAAATTTGTAAAATGCAACAAATCAAATAGCCTTTTAGAAAAATAGCAAATAGAGTTCAAAATTCTAGAAAAATCACAAAATTCCTTGAATGATTTTGAACTTAATAAAATTAATTTCAACTTAAAATTGGTTTTTATTTTGCACATAAATTATTTTTAATTTCTAAAAAATAGTAAAACCTTTTTAAATTCTAGAAAAATCAAGAAATTAATTATTTTTTCACTTTAAATCAAATAAAATCCCAGAAAACTCAATAAATTTTAGTTTTTACATTAAAAACTAGGAAATTAAATAATTAACTTTATTTTATTATTTTTTTTTTAACCAAGAAAACTCTTTTAAATATCGGAAAATCTAATAAAATAATAACTTTATTAATTTTATTTTTGGTAATATACTTTGGGATGTTATAGTCATTTGTGTATAAACTAACTATCTACTTTGATCGATGTTAGTGTGAATTAAGTTTTATGGATGTGATGAACTAAGTATGAATACGTGATGATTTGTAACTTTGTGAGTTATGACTTATAACTTTATGAACTAAATATGGTAAACTAAGTGTTTTATTTGTGATGAACTAGTTAATACAACTTGTTAGTGCCAATGTTCGTGTAGTAGTGAAAATATGAACAATTCATGAATGTTTGCATCAAATAAAATAGTTATATATTTTGTTAATTTCGTATACAATTTAGGGGTTTTCATGTTCAAAAATATCCGCGATCGTATTCGTTTGATTCGTATTCGCCCGTGATTCAGATTCGATATTATTCGTATCCGTATTCGTATCCGAGGTATTCGTATTCGTTCCGAATCAGAAAAATATGAAAACAAATATGGCAGAGCCATTATCCGTCCGTATTCGATCCGTTTTCACCCCTAGTGGTGACAGCCGAGGGAGTAGCAGTTGACCCCTGTAAAGTTAAAGCAGTGCTACATTGGGAGTAGCCCAAGACCGTGACTCAGATTCGTAGTTTCTTGGGAATGGCAGGTTATTACCGCCGTTTCATCGAAGGATTCTCATCGATTGCTAAGCCCCTTACGCAATTGTTGAAGAAGGAGAAAAATTTCACTTGGACTCCAGCCTGTGAGGAAAGTTTTCAAGAGTTGAAGAAGCGTTTGACTTCAGCCCCAGTGTTGATTTTGCCAGATATTCGCAAGGATTTCGATATCTACTGTGATGCTTCGCGTCAAGGATTAGGATGCGTCCTGATGCAAGAAGGAAGAGCAGTCGCCTATGCGTCAAGGCAGTTGAGACCTCACGAGGAGAATTACCCTACTCATGATCTAGAATTAGCTGCCGTAGTGCATGCTTTAAAAATTTGGCGTCACTACCTCATCGGTAATCGCTGTGAAGTCTATACGGATCATAAGAGTCTAAAGTATATCTTCACCCAGTCAGATTTGAACATGAGACAGAGAAGATGGTTAGAATTGATCAAGGATTATAATCTTGGAATCCACTACCATCCGGGAAAAGCCAACGTAGTTGCAGATGCTCTAAGTCGTAAGAGTTACTGCAATGCTTTGGAAGTAAAGGAAAGTTGCCCAGAACTTTATGAAGAATTTCAAAAGCTAAGGCTAGAAGTTGTGTCCGAAGGAATTGTAGCCAATTTGGAGGTACAGTCTACCCTAGAAAAGCAGATTCGCGAAGCACAACCAAAGGATTCCGTGTTGTCAGAAATCAAGATCAAAATGGCAGAAGGGAAATTCAAGGATTTTACCAAGGATGATCAATACATACTCTGGATTAATGGTCGTATCTGTGTACCAGATATCGATGGTCTAAGACAGTTAATCTTGAAGGAAGCCCATGACTCAAAGTATTCGATACACCCTGGAAGTACCAAGATGTACCAAGATGTTAAGACTAAATTTTGGTGGCCAAATTTGAAACAAGAAGTCGCAGAGTTCGTTGCCTTGTGCGACACCTGTCAGAAAGTAAAGGCAGAACACGAGAGACCAGCAGTTTCTTTGCAACCGTGAAGATTCCGAATGGAAGTGGGAAGAGATCGAATGGATTTCATCACGGTTTACCCAAGACCCAATCGGGTTACGATTCGATCCAGGTAATAGTCGATCGTCTAACCAAGGTCGCCCATTTCTGCCGGTCAAAACCACGTACTCGGGAGATCGCCTTGCGAGAATTGTACATGGCGATTGCCGGTTGCACGGTGTGCCCAAGAAGATAGTGTCGATCGAGGATCTCGTTCACCTCTCGTTTTTGGCGAGTTTGCATGAAGCCTTGGGTACTCATCTAAATTTCGATCTGCGTATCACCCATGCACGGATGGGCGGTGAAAGAGTCAATCGATATTGGAGGATATCTTTGAGAGCTTGTGCTCTAGCAAATGCTACCGTTGGGATAAAAGTTTACCGTATGCGAATTTTCGTACAACAATAGTTATCAAGCGACCGCAAATGTCACCATTTGAAGCTTTGTATGGTCGTATTCTTGAACCCCGTTGAATCGGTCGAGACGGTGAACGATCGATTTCGGTCGGACATTATTCGAGAAGCGAGAAGAGCAAGTGGCCATGATCAGAGAAAGATTGAAGATAGCTCAGTCCAGGCAGAAGAGCTATGCTGATAATCGTCATCGTGACCTCAGTTTTGAACCCGAGGATTTCGTTTATCTTCGAGTGACCCCGCTCAGAGGTGTCAAAAGGTTTCATGCCAAAGGGAAGCTTGCCCCTAGGTATGTTGGTCCATTCAGGATTTTGGAATGCCGTGGAGAAGTTGCTTATCAGTTGGAGCTGCCGCGGTCGTTAGCAGGAGTGCATGATGTCTTTCATGTCTCGCAATTGAAGAAGTGTCTTCGTGTGCCAGAAGAGCAAGCCCCGTTGGAATCAATTGAGTTGAAAGAGGATCTTACCTACAAGGAGCAGCCAGTCAAGATTTTGGATGTCGCAGAGCGCCTCACCAGAAGCAAGACTGTTCGTTTTTGCAAGGTTCAATGGAGCAACCACTCAGAAGGAGAAGCAACGTGGGAACGTGAAGAAGAGCTGAAAGCCGAGTTTCCTAGCCTTTTCTCTAGCTAGCCTGAATCTCGGGGTCGAGATTCCTTTAAGGGGGGAGGTTTGTAACATCCCAATTTTCAGAGCGTAAAAATCTTTTAATAGTTAGTAGGAAGAAAATTCACCATTTGGATTTTATTTGGATTTAATTTCAAAAGCTTAATATTGGACTTTACAATCAAAAATATTTACTGTGAATAATCCTAATAGGAACAATAGCCAAAACTATTTTATTTGGGTTCTTTGTGCTCAGATATATTTTCTAGAATTTTCTAGAATTTTTCTGAGTTCATTTGCTATTTTCTATTGCTTATTTGAATTTCTGTTGTTTTTTCTAAATTAGAAAACCTATTAAAATCTCAGAAAATCAATCGGGCCGAATTCCTCTCCCTCGGCCCACCCCTATTCCTAACCCACGCGCGCGGCCATTCGCCGCGTGCGTGCCCGGCTCCGCTGGCAGGTGGACCCCACCTGTCAGCCTCTCTGCCTCGCTCACCCTCCGTCGTTCGATCGTAGATGGACGGTTGGATGCGCCCGATCGTTCCGGCAGTCCGAACACTCTCATTGACGCTGCACCGTTCGATCGAGGATGGACGGTTGGATCCTTGAGTTCGTTTAGCGGTCACGCCTTTTCGCACGCGCCGCGTCCGAGCCTCCGCCACTGACTGGTGGGCCCCTCGGGGCGCACTGTTCATCGTCTTCCTCACGGACTCTAGAGTCCGTGTCCGAGCCGGTTGTCTTGCGCCGTGCGCTCGCGAACTCGTCGCTCCCGGGCACTATTTAATGCCGTGACCGCGTCACGAGGATCGCCTCAACCCTAGCCGCCTTTTCCCCAAAACCAGGAACCCTAGAGCGCCACCTTTTCTTCTGAATCGGAGCTTTTTCCCTAGCGCCGCCGCGGTTTTTCGGCGAATTGATCGCCGACGTTGAGCTCCACCCTCTTGAGTACCTCTCCGAGTTCGCCACGTCAAGCCCCGTCAGCGCGCACCTATCATCGTCGGGGAGCTCGTAGCGCCGCCGCACCGTAGAAGTCCCATCTGCGCGCCGCCGACTTGCCGCCAGTGTTCCGTCGCCGCCGATGACCATTGGGTCCGCGTTTGGACCTTAAGCCGCTGGACCTTGCGATCTGTTGGGTGCGCTCAAAACCCCACCGAGGTCCCGCCGTCGTCTCGCGTCAAGCGAGCCGCCTCCGTCGCCCTCGTCGGCGACGAAGCCCTGCCGCCACCCTTCACCGCGCCGGGCCGTTGGATGTGATCGCACGGGCACCAAACATGCGGCCGGTGACCTTGTTACGCCGCCGGCCACCGCCGTTCGCCGCGGAGTTGAAGTCGTCTCGGCCGTAGATCCTCGCCGCCGTGCACGCCACCACCGCCACCTCATCCTCGTGCCTCGTGTTTGCCCACGTGGCACGACAAGTCGGCGCCACGTGGCGATCCAACCCACCAGATCCGGAACCTCCGTAAACCTGGTCCACGGTGCACCATCTCACTGACAGGTGGGTCCCACCTATCAGGCCTTTGCCACCCCGTCCGAACGTCTCAGCTGACGTCAGCGTTGCGCAATAATCCGATTTTTCTTTAGAGAAATAATTCGGAAATTCCAGAAAATCCAAATTAGGGTTTCTTTTAGATTTCCAATCTTCCAAAGCCCATAACTTTTGCATCCTAACTCCGATTGAGCCCATTCAAATTTCTAAATTTGTCTAAATTCAAGCTCTATTTATCTGAGATTTTTATTTAATTTTTGGAGTTAGTTTTGGCTCTGTTATTTATTTGTTTTGTTTGTTTTGTTTAGCTTTTGCAGTAGAGCGTCGATTCGTCGGAAATTTTGTGGAAGAAGGAGCACCCCAAGATCAAGACCAGTACATAGACCTTTTCCGAGGCAAGTCATACCTTTGATCATCTTGAACCCAGTTTTCAAATTACCTTGTGTTAAATTATTGCATTCTACTTTAATTATTTATTTAAATGTTTTGGGCATAGTTATTATCCAAATTGTTATCACACCTTGGCCTTGTATGTCATAATTCCTTGTCACCTTAGATTGGTTATGAGTTGGTAATATTATAGCACCAACGTGGGTTGGTTAGATGCGAGTACAATTGCTTAGCCATGCCACGGGTCATCATCATATGTGAGTTGCAAATATTAATTATGACTAAGTGACTATGAAACTTTGTGTAAAACTGTGTGCTATGTGTTATTACTTCGTGATGGCATGTGTTGCACTAAAACCAACTGGGTGGTAAAGGATTTAGACTGAGGCAAGTGGTGGAGACTGTGTGACATGGTGGTCTATGTGATGGGAATGATGGTCTTTGTGACTTAGTTAGAACATGGAAGTCTTGCCTTGGTCAGTTAAGGACTTAACTTTGTGCGCCATTGAACTGAGCCTTACTGTACGACCACATGCCTGGTATGGGACGGGCCTAACTTAGTAAGTTATGGATTCTCGGCATTGATATTCAGGTGGATAGGTTAGGCTATGTGACAGGGTGGAGGTGTGACTACTTGGTGGTTGCATCGCGGGACGATTTGTCTTCCCTGTCCAGCGGTGTGTGTTATACCAATTCTATGTGAGCTGGTATAGCGGTTTGTAAGCACACAGGGAATGTCAATGTTTGAGATGAAGTTTTCGAACTGTTTTGTTACGATTGGTGCTTGCTACACTAGTTGTATCTTGTGGGTAAAGTGTACAACATCTGCAGAGTGTTAAACAATCTATTCGAATAGCGCGTCATGGTCATGGACATGCTCGGGGATTTCACATGAGGGGTAGTTTTCATAAAATGTGGGAATGGGAGCTGTGTGACCTCAATCATATGGCTATGTGAAATAATCTGTTTAGCTGTGTGTATTTGTGGAAACAAATGTTAAAATTATTATTGTCTATTTGTTTTGAATTATGTTCTCAATCTATTAGTGTATTCAATTGCAAATGTTGCTTTTACGCAAAAGAACCACATAAGCCTTTTATTTGGAATAAGCCTGCATCTATACATTGCATTCTGTGGTATGATTTGCGAGTACGGTTGTGTACTCACGCTTGTTGTAAAACTTGCGCCCAAACCTACAGAAGAGGAGGAGTCTACGCCTGCTTTCGAGGAGGAGTTCGCTGAAGGCTGATCGTTCGTTAAGGTCTGGATCCCAGTCGGTTGCCTGTGGTGAATTGGTGGGATCTACGCTGGAGTTTTCCGTTCCGCTGCTGCTTTATTTCCTGTTAGCCCTGCGTGGCTTAATAAGTGTAAACTCGACCATAAGGTCAAAACCCTTATTTGTTATTCAAACTAATCGTTTACTTTATTTATCGCTTGTGTGGATCGATATTTACCTGTGTTAACCCTGTGTGCACTAGCGTGATCCTAGACTAGTGCAGCATACACAGAGGGTTCTAGAATCGTAATTCTGGGTCCCGACAGCCATGTGCGCATTCACTGGATCCTCTTTCTCGATTGCATCTGGTACTGGGGTGGGGTGATCAGGTCATGTGAGATTTTTGCCATTTTGAACCTTGTGGACTGCTTTTTGAGGCATGTGGTCTAAGCGTTGAAAAAAGCCCATATTCTAAGTTCTAGTCTATTCTTCCCACATAAGTCACCGTGTTTGTGGCGAGCTTGGCTGCTTATGGCTGATCGCCGTCGGGGGGGGGGTGCTTATGACACCAGCAGAGGGTAGGCTTGAGCCTAACGAAGCCCCTCGGTGGATTTGCCCCTGCACCCTATGTCACAAACCCTAAATCAACACATATCACCCATCAATTCTAGCCTCAAACAATTAATTAGAGTGAAATTAGAGAGGACGGCCTCCTGGTCCTTGGCGTTGATGGTGGGTGGCTAGCGGGGAGCAGCGAGGTGGCCACCTGCGCTGGCTTGTGCTTGGTGCACAGGTCGGTGATGGAGATAATAGGGGGTGGCTCACCAATGACTAGGACCATGGTTCGCTCGAGCCAGTAGGTAGAGAACGGCGCCCTAACTTTTGGTGCGGTAGAGAAAGATAGAAGGGAGAAAAGGAGTATGGTGTGGAGAGGAGAGCATAAATGAGAATGAGAATCGAATGGGGAGTGGATCAGGTGTTAGATTTTGGGAGAGACAGAGGAATAGGGGCAAAATTGGTGGTTCTATTGCAAGAGCCCAAGGGACAATATATAGTGTACAAGAGAAATTCTAGACTAGAAATCCTAGATTAGACTGCAAGTCTACAATTACATAACTATCTCCCTAACACTTACATGACTATTACACTAACATGACTCACTATTACCCTTAACACCCCTACTCAAACTCAATGCATATGCAATAGAATTGAGTTTGAAGAGGACAATACTAAAATAAAAGATAAATCTGAAGTATGAGCTTGAAGATGTCGTCGAAGCATGCAACTCTTAAACAAAAAAATATTCTTCGGCTCTTCACACACGAATGTCTTGATTTGGAGATGTTAAAACCGACAGGAATAGAGAGATATATCAAATCAAGCTGATGAAGAGAAAGATAGAGATAAAGACACGAACCAGATCTGCCCACCTAAAAAGTGAGGTGACGGTGTCGAATCTGGCACTCAACGAAGGCAAAAATGATGAACCAGATTCGTTCACCCAAGATGTGAGGTGACAGTGTCAAATTTGGCATCCGACGAAAATAAAGACGAAGAGACAGTTGATGATAACGACCAAAAAGGCCATTGATCAAGAGTCGCAATGATGTGAAGATGTGTAGCAAGATGGCTACGAGAGAGGACTAAGAGGGCAAAGTCACATCAACAACGATGATGGGGTGACCACACTCGATCCAATGGACGGACCGCGACAACCTGAAAAGGAAGAAGCAGTCGGCTGATTGACAAAAAATATGATGACCTGGCATGACTTCGATGAACTCAAAGAGAGATGCAACGGACCTAGATGGACTTGATAGAAATAAAAAAAATAGACTTAGCTAGCAGTAGATACTAGCAGTAGCAGTGTTTGCACATCTCCAAACAACAAGCAACGACTTGCGGCAGCTCACAGCGCACAGCCTACTTCCATGGCCCAAAAGAGTAACAAAGATCCACCCTAAAGAAACGACCAGCAACAAGGGCTGCTATCCGGTGATACAGAGAGGTGACGATGGCCAGTGATGAACAAGAGGATCGACTACTGTTTATGCTGTGCTGCTGCCTGCTCCCTTCTCTGCTGCCCGTCACCGCCAAGATCAATAGAGGTCGACGATGGCCAACGACGGTGGTGGAGAATGAAGATGATGAAGGAGCCTACGAACTGGCGCCGGTTCTAATGAAGATGAGCCAATGGAGATGACCACCAGAGGCTCAATCCGAGCCGGTGGTGATGAGGCAACAGGCAGTAGTCAGCGACGATGATGGAGCTCAATTTTGGCGAGGTTGAGGTCATCGCTGGAGTCCCGTCAGTGAAGAGGCTGCCGCCATTGGTGTGGTCACGGTGGTAAAGGCACACTCGACAGTGACAAGGAAAGGCCAATGATGAAGATGACTGATCCCATACGATTCGGCGGTTGTCGACAAGAAGGTGACAGAGATGACGTCCTTGTCGTGGTTGACAAGCGGCGGGTGGTGACACCGGTGGAAATTTCCTAGAGGTAGAGCTCGCCCCAACTCCGCCACCGAGTACGACGTCCCCTTCGGATACGTCGTAGAGGACCCACGAGCGGCGACAAAGCAACCAAAATAGAGGAGGCATCCTGGTGGTTGTGCAGAGGGTGCCAGATCGTCGTAGAGCAGAGCAGAGGAGGTCGCCGAAAGCGTGGAGGTGAGGTAGAGCTCCCGAAGCAGCCAGAGAGCTTGGTGGCGTTGGTGACATGCACGATGCGCGGCGACGCTGGCGCGTGCTCATCTAATTGCCGTGGATGTGGAGAGCCTGATGTCATTGGTAGTGACGCGAAGGTAGACGGAGTAGCTACAGGCGGCGTCGGGGAAGCGGGATTGTGCTCGAGCTCTGGTGTAGTAGGCATCTCTTGGCACGCCCCGCGAGCGAGCTCCACCATGGATGGCCCGGCGGCAGCGAAGGTGGCAAGCCCCATGGCCAATGGCGGCGGCGCGATGCAGAGCAGAGGCGGCGATGGGGTTGGGCGCTGACGCGTCCGCTACGGAGATGACGGGGAGGGCAGCGAGGAGAGCGGCGAGGACTGAGCTCGATGGCTCCCCAGAGCAAAAGGATCTATTGGAGGAGCTCGAGATCGTCTTCCCCGACGAAGAAGACGCTGGTGCAGACTAGATCCGGTGAGGATGAGGCCGAGTCAACGGTTGACGGCGACGACAAGGCCCAGATCTGACGGGATCCGAGGATGGCGACGATGGGGATTGACGGGCACGAGCTGATCCGACAAGGGGTGACCAAATCAAGCGGATCCGACCAGGATCTGGAGATGAAGGAGCTCTGGTGTCCCCCTTTTTCTCAAGAGGAATAGTGAAGTGGAGTAGAACCCTCCTCGATTTCGTCAGATGAGGTCGTCTTGAGTTGAAGCAGTTGGTGGAGCGAGACAGAGAGATGGGTTGGCTTCGATCGGAAGACTGCTTGCTGCTGCTTGAAGAAGATGAAGACTGAGACCGCTGGTGGTTGCTTGCTACTGCTGCTACTTACACAAAGAAACTACTGATATGCTAATGATAAAAGATATTGATTTCTACCCCCCTCCCCCCAAGAGTGGAGATTGCTCCTCCCGGGGGCGGAAGCGGTGGAAGAAGATGGAGGCTAGAGTTTGGATCTAAGCTCTGATACCATATTAGATTTCGGGAGAGAAGAAAGGAATATGGGCTAAATTGTTGGTTCTAACTTCTATTTCAAGAGTCCAAGGGACAATATATAGTGTACAAGAGAAACACTAAATTAGAAACCCTAGACTAAACTATAATTACATAACTAATTCTCTAACACTTACATGACTATTACACTACTACCCTTAACAAGGAGGAAGAGAAGAGAAAAGAGGTAAAGAGGAGGAGGAAGCTGAAATGTGGGCCATTTGTTCTAGAGAGAGGAGGGAAGGACCTAACACGTGGGGCATGTACAACAATGCCTCGGTGAGTGAAGGGCAAAAATAATCTCTGCGTAGCCTCATCGCGGTTTGATTTATAATTTGGTCAACAATGATACAGAAAGAAGGTAATATTTTCAAAAGCAGTGGCATATGAGGGAGTGTGTGTTTTGCGGTGACAGATGGGAGACCCGTGATCAAATACAAGACGGATGCACACACTGAACACACACTACGCTCACACCACCCGCCCACCCACACACGCGTGCGTACCCCTTGCACAAAGTAGAAATTTATTGGAGACACTCAATGCCTATAGGGAAAAATAATCCCTATTTTTGTATTGTTTGGTAGTTGGTACGGTTTTGGTTCTTATTGTGAAGCACTGTCAACTTATGAACTTATGAAATGTTCGAATGCAAGAATTTCATACGGATTCTGTCAAAATTATTTTATAAGACTATAATTTTTACAGAAATCCTACGAAACTTTTATGTTCCAAGTGGGGCTTAGTAGTTATTTCTATACCGGGAGTAGTAAGATCCGTTGCATATATATATATATATATATATATATATATATATATATATATATATATATATATATATATATATATATATATATATAATAGAGGTGCTTAATTTACTTGAGACGTACCTATACCTTGTCTGTCGGTTCCTCGAACTGATGTTCTTGCGTGGTTCCCAATCCCCGCGGAGTTGGCGAAAATGCATCTGTATCTCGGTTAATCCATCAAATTAAATATAATCCCTCCGGCCAAAAAATAGTGGCGCAGTCAAACCTTATTAATTTTGATCAAATATATTATTCAGAATATATGGTTTGGATATATAAAAATGACACGAATGATTTTTTTCCATATAAATGCTTTCATAATATTGCAGGTGTACATTTTTTTTCCAAATATATGGTAAGAGAGTTTAATGGTAAAATAAGCATCTTTTTACTTTGAAAAGTCAGAAATATCACTCTTTTATGACTAGAGGAGTATGATCCAAATTCATTGGTATATATCCCGCCACTGATACAAACATGAAAAACAGGAATCTATATGTAAAAGCCGAAAGACATCGAAGTTTATCGAAGTTCTTTATTCAACGTTAGGCTAGCTGTTTACAGTATTTACTTACCTGTTGGATGCTACAAAAGGTGTCCTGTATTTTTATGGTCAAAAGATGCCTGACAGGCTGACACGTCGGTATCTTCAAGCTACGGGAAAAAAATAAAGTTACTCGACTCGCCAGATATGCAGATCTCCCTCTTGTCAAAAGCATACGAATCCACGACAAAATCTTCGCTCGCTAAGCTCGATGTGATCTTTGCTGTAAAAAAATAAGGGTTGCTGAAACAAAAGCCCAGGATCCTCTACTCTTCCTAGTTCCACTCACCGACAATTCTGCACGTTTGCGGTCGAGTGTGTGTGACCGCGACGCATGGCAAGGCAAGAGGCGAGAGCTAGTGTGCGACACGTGCACCGCTGCTTATTCGACACAATGAACTCCAGTAATCAACGTACACGTGTGTGTACGTACAAAGAACGCACTGTATTATCTAGTTCCCATTACGTGCATGCACCACCGGCTCACACAAGACTCCACCGGAAAGGACGTCCCCGCTCCCCACGAACAAAACGTCAAAACGGCGCATCAGCGAAGTGCGCAACGTACCGTTGGAACATCCGCCGCAGACGGCGGAACTCCGCGCGCGGTGGCGCCACGAGGGTGCCGTGCCTTCCTTGCATCACTGCATGTTGCATCAGACTGAAACCGCGGTGCACGTACGCCCGGCCGGGCCGCACCACGGCACCACGCCGCCAAGATTCAGCGCCGCGGCGCGGGCCGGCAGCGTCGAAAGGCCAACGCGCCCCGCCCACTCGCGGCTTTCCTAGCGTCCCTTCGTGCGTGCCCCGCCACTCCCGCGCGCGTCCCTCTCGTGCATCCCATGGCCGGAGCGCCCAGGCCCAGCCCGCGCCACGCAGACGCAGCCACCTCCCGCGCGGCGCCCGAACCCAAGCAGTGCGCTCCGACAGTCTGACCCGACCAACCGCACACAGTGGGCAGACGGCCGATGCCCTACGGGCCACATTCGCTTGCCGCACGCCAGTTTTGGCCCACTCAAGCGCGCGGCATGCACATCAGGCTATCAGCTGGCCATTCGGTGCGGTGCGGGCCGAGCTCCCGCGTGCCGCCCCGGTCGTCGTTGCATTGCTCCGGCTTTCCTCTGCCGGGCATCAGGCTGCTGCACCCGAACCGCGGCGGCGCGAGCGCGGGAGTTGTGCACGGTGCACCGCTTCGAGACACCGATTTCTGTGCCGTTTGTTTTAATCTTCTAGGAATCATGTTTCCTAGGTGAAGCCGCGAAACTCCATCCTCTGGTGGATCCATCTAATCTCGTTAGAACGAAAGTTCGTGTGACTGCAGGCTAAGCAAGTTCCTTTCCAACAAATTTAAGCGGGCAGTCAGGTAGATCATCTGAATACTTAAGTCACAGTTATTACATGGCCATCTGATTTCATGAATCGATCTAGGATTGACAAGTGAAAATTTTACATACATCTTCGTTGGAAGTAGACCACTTTTGGTCAAATCAAACGATGGAATAGAGGAAAACATACATGCACGCACGCACTCGAGCCTTTTCAGAAAGAAAGAAAGAAAAGAAAGGAATACTCAAGCCTTTTCAGAAAGAAAGAAAGAAAGGAATACTCTGAAGCCTGAAACACTTTAATAGTTTCATGTAAGTTCAGCTGGCTCCTCTCGCACGTCCTGCAACTGGATCCCTTCCCCACTCGATTCCGCTGCTGCTCCACCCAGACAGCCAACTACGTCAGCCGCGGCAGCTCTTCGCTTGCGCCTCCGAGTGACGTCGGCCCAATCCCTGAGATGGTCCGCGACATCGTCCGAAAAGACGGCGCTCTTGAAGGAACTCCCCATCTGCATTTAAGCCTCTACCAGTTGAGCTTATGCACTGACTCACTCAATTCTACAAGCAGGAAGAAAATTTCGTATGGTTACCGGCGTAACCGGATTTATCAGAGGGTGCTGAGATATTTTATAATCACCAAAAAAATCTGTTTGAATTTGAATTTTAAATCTAATAATAAAAGCTCTTGCAACCATAAACTATACACAACATCGTAGCCGCCCTACCAGTAAGGCACCAGTCTTGTGTGCGTGTGGTTCTAGGTTCAAATCTCTACAACAAATGTAGGATTTGAGCCCAGGACCTCCCACACACACAAGCCTAGCTCTTTACCACTGTTACATATGTGTGCTGACGATTAGATCATGGTTGTGGAAGCTTTTATTCTTAAATTTAAAATTCAAATTCACAGAAAATTCCAGACGTTTTTTCCCCTGAAATTTCCGGTTACCACTAGTAACCGGAAATCTCAACGACCTCGAGATTTTTTTTTCCTATTGAGATTTTAATCCCTTGTGCTACAAGTACTCGAAACTATGAGCTAAAAAATGCACCCAGACCATCAATGTATGAAAGCGTATATATTAGCTAAGGAGAGGGAACATGCCAATGGCCTAGTGGAGGGAAGACTATTTAACCTCCCATCCACCCCAGCTTCAAGTACTAGGTAGGACTAGTTTGGTGGATGCCCATCTCTTTCTTTAGTGAATGCTAGGGCTCCTGGCTAATTTTCAAAAGAGAAAGAAAAGCTAAGTAAAGGAGAATCATGGTTCTTCTGGTGTACTGACATGAGAGACGATGGCATAGAGGGGGAGAGTGCTGTAGCTGCAGAGGACCTGGACGATGACACTGACGAAGAAAGGAACAAGGCAAAAGCAAACGTTAGATATGCATTGACCTCACAAACATGCATGATAAGATGGGTAAAGCATTGAGCATGAGATGATTTGAAGAGGAGAATGGTCCTTGCTACCATATGGCAATTCTTGCTATGCTGTATCCCAGTTTGTCCATGATGCAAGAGTTGAAGCCGAACGTTGCCTGCATAAGAATATCATAATTCATCACTGAAATGGAAGAATAGATCTTTATGCTACACATTTCTAAAGCATAACATTAGCTATATTTGAAACGAAAGGCTTAATAGATGAAGTGAGAACGCGAAGGCGATCTATAATTGATTCAACGAAGTAACTCAAGCAAGACTTGCATGATGTCTTGTGCAGTTGTGCTTACTAGTGTCCAGAAGAAATATGCAAACTCAAACGCATTCTGGAACAGGATGAAGTGGATGAGGATGAGCACAAGCCGGGGACTGTAGAACCAGAACAGGTTGTCTGACAGACTTACGACTATATCCCCTTCGACGGCAGTGTGCTTAGAAGCGACTTCATAAGCCAACTGAGTTATGATGTGCTCCAGCTTCGTCCCAATCAGAAGCAGCAGCTGCAGGCAAAAGAAATAGCATAAACACAAGGGCAAAAGTGAAACACTTTTGAACACAACTGCTAGTAGCCTAGTAGTACAGAAACACCAGCAGTCTAGCACTTACAACCAACGGGACTAGCGAGATCCAGAAGTAGGAGTGCCACCCTGCACCAAGAAGTTTCAGTCATCACGACCAACTCTGTGAATACTGCCAAAAATAGATATACTGGACTGACGAACAAGGGAACAGAGTCATGGAGATGCAAGAAAAGTTAAGCATACCAGTGACATTGAGTAGCAGGAAGATCATCACAAATATCCAATAATACCATCTGCATTGAACAAAGGAAATTACTAATTTGCCGGTCGTAATATAAGCTCTGAAGAACAACAGTCTCCAAGTGCGAACTTACTTTATGCCAACTACTCTCTTGTAATCCTTCTCGAGAGCTTTTATCATGTAGTCGTAAAAGTTGAATTTTGGGTTCCCCCTAAAGTGTCTCTGTCAACAGCAAAGATATGAAACAACCGCACACATGCAGGATCAGAAGACAGAAACAAGAGCAAATGACAGCATTATTGCCAAGTATTATTTACCATGACGAAACCAAGCCTCATTGCAATGTAGTCATCCTTGGTTACTGATCCATAAAACTGCTTGAAGAAAGAACGCTGAAAGCAACAAACAAGGACCATCACTGTAGTTCAGACAAACATCAAGTAATGCTGAAAAGAGAAAACTTAAGTTCACTGCTGATTGCATACCATCCAAATTATGACCATGGTGACTTTATCTAACCCCTTGTACCGATCCTGGATAAACTTGCATTGCTGCACTAGGTTGATCATCTTAGGAGCTGCAGGTTTTGGCAAATCGATTAGCTTTACGCCTTTACCATATCGAGGTACCAAGCATAGCTACCTCTACGCCTTCCTTTGAAAAGGGAATATTGATACTCATATTAATTAGAGTCATTGTCCTACCACTGTCTCCCTCTGCCTTGATGGTGTTCTCCCAATGCCTCCATTTCCGCATCTGGACACGTAAAGCGTAGTGTGAAGTTAGCGTTCCAAATTAAGAAAGGGATCTATGTATACTAACGGAATTAGCATGGACAACTTACCTGTAGAAGTCCCAGAAGCACGGTGACGGCACTAAGAACGACATGCGTGATAGCTAGAACAAAGATGAAGATGTGTATCTGCTCTAAGGCGTGAAGCGAGAGCAATGAGACTTTTCCCTAAAACATATACAAGATAGGTTAATGTTCTCGATTACTAGCGTATTAGCAAACTAGTAGTAGAGTAGTAAAAGAAATTACTAAGATCTTGATCCAATTGTTAAAAGATGTGACTTATACAAATCAGTCACCTTATACGTAATAAAAGAATTCATTATATCAACCACTAGTAGTATTAAATGGTTCCCCGACACGGTAGCGCTCGTAATACTAGTACTATAATCAAGCATGGCATCTGAAAACGAAGGATCAGTTGACCTCGATCAGATTAAAGTCTTCTTTCTTAACAAGTCTACTTGTCAGATGCATTTTGTGAAACCTTCGAAGAAGCTACTCCCAGATCCTGAAACATTTTCAAACATGATTCCCTGCAAATCCATTCCCGAAAGAAATTTGCTAAGGAAAAACCTCACGTGAGACCCTATCCTATGAGCCGTTGATTCTGTTGATAGAAGAATATTCAACGGCTAATGGGATATGACCTCGTGAGGTAATTCTTTTTCTTAAAGAAGACAATAGGGGAGAAATGATGCAAAAGTACCAACTTACCTTGCTCGAACAATGCCCCAAGGCTGACCCTCCTTTGAGCAGCCTCCTCGCGCCGCCACCGAAGGTGGAACGAGCAGAGACGCCGTAATGCGCCGTCGAGCTGGTGGACGCCTTACCGCCGGCGCCCCGGCACGGCAGCCAGTGCTCCATGAGGCCCTCGCTGATGCATATCTTCTGTATCATGTCTTGGAACACGACGAGCAGCAGTGAGATGAACCCAAGCAGCATCAGCTCTGCAGGCCCATTCAAGCAAACGCGCAGATTAGACCATGCATCGATAAATGACAAGTAAAATTGTTACTACATGCCGCTCGCGCGCATGAAAGCATCTATCTAGAAAAGAAGGGAGGGGCAAGTTGATTAACACTGATATTCACAGTATGATCGACGAGGGCCAACCTTCTTTGAGCTTGAGCAGCGCCCCGTACAGCGTCTCCCTCCGGTGCTCTAGTGCCTGCGCTCGTGAAAACATGAGACAAAGCAAGGACGGGATCAATCATTACAAATTTACATCATTTGTCACTAGTAGGTAGCTCTGCAGTTGCGACATTGGAAGCTTAATTATCAAGAAGCTGGAAGGCTGATCTGGTTCTTGGTTTGATCACCTTGCCGAGGTAATGGAGCGAGCGCTCGAAGACGAATGAGATGAGGACGATGACGGAGCACACCGACGCGACGATCCATGTCGGCGTGTCCTCGAGCGTCGCCTCCGACATAGCCGACTACGGCGGCTGGTTTCCTGCTCCTCTCCGGCCACCGAGTCCTCCTCGTCGTACGTTGTCCTACGTAACGTACTTGCAAGTACAGCGTGAAGTTCTCGGTGCCTTGCAGGTATATATTCGTACTCAAGTGGCCCTCATCCTTCTTAGTTAAGGAACACTACCTCCTCGTGTTTCCTTTTTCGGTGGATTATACTATTATATCATGTCCTGTAGTATAGTAGTATTTCGACCACTACCTTAAAGATTTGAAGGCAGCTATATGGATGCGTCTTTAGATTTACAATATGGATGCTTCTTTAGATTTACAAGCGTGAAAGCCACTTGGTTTTTCTATTCCATTGACGTGGAAAGGCTTAGTTGCAGCTTCGTTGGTCATTAACAAGTAGATACACCGGTAACCACTCACGTAGTTCAAATTCTGGTGTCATCTTTACACATACGAGTGTGTTTTTAATATGATTTTTGAGAGTTTCCAGATTTATCATTGTCCTCGGCATTTTTAGGCATATGCTAAGAGGGCAACCAAAAAATAAAGTTTGGTACTTACTGTGCCTATCTTTTGCTAACCATAAGTTTGGTACTTACTGTGCCTATCTTTTGCCAACCATATGAAAAGGTAGCAGAGCTTAGTAGTAGCAATTTTTTTAAAAAAAATAATAATATTTTAATAAAAAATTGCAAAAATAAAATAATCAATTTTTTTGTAAAATTAGGCTACTGTTGCAGTTTGAAATGACAAAATTTCCCTGTCACCATTCAAATTGACGACACGGCCCTGTATTTTTTTTATATGTATACAATTCAGCCTAAAAATTTAGTAATATTTTATTTACTTTTGTACTTTTTTTCCGTCCGCTCCACTCGGCGTGCCGCAAGACCGAAACAAGATAAGTCACTACACAACACCAACCAACTAAACCATCATCACCAGGATACGAATATCACGCGGTTGGAAGTAGAACCGTCGTGATAATTACTATCAAGACAATGGTGGTGGTTTCAGAAACAAGATAAGTTACACATTACAATTGGAGGCACATCATAATAAGAAACATAATCAGACAATAATAAAAAGCAATATTAGCACATCATATTTTTAAGCACAACGTCATCCTATAGTTTTTCGATAAATCACAATGATGTTACAAAACATTCTAGCACAACATCATCACATAGTTTTTTTTGACAAATCACATTGATGTTACAAAACATTCAGCACAACGTCATCGTATAGTTTTTCGATAAATCACAATGATGTTACAAAATATTCAGCACAATATCATCGCATAGTTTTTCAACAATCATAATGATGTTACAAAACATTCCAGTACAACGTCATCACATAGTTTATCGACAAATCACAATAATATTATAAAACATTCAACGTCATCACATAGTTTATCGACAAATCACAATAATATTATAAAACATTCAACACAGCATATTTTGACAAGACAAACTATTCCAGTAGCTGCAACCTCAACATCCTTTATGTCGACCTCCACGGTGCCGCCTTGAGTGTATCGGTCGGATGGGGTCACCTTGGCGCTGTCTGGACTGCCGACCTCTCCTTCATCCCGTGCATTTTTCGTAGGGTATTTCTTGAAGGTATGCCCAGACTCCCTACAAATTGAGCACTTCTTTGTACGACATCCAGCTTCTACTTTGTCCATATCGTTCCTGATATGTCATACCTGCTGTCGGCCAACTTTTTCCTTCAGCCTAGGAATGTCCGCGGCATAGATCAGTTGCTCATAAGTAGGATGGCCAGTGAAAGGGCCAACCATGTCATAACCATACAACTCTGCATTCTAGGTCTGCATCACCTCTTTCTTGGTGAAATATTTCAAAAAGTACTAACTAAGATGCTATGCCACCATCGAACATGCTGTCATGACATGTGAGAATAGCTTATACAGAAGAAGAGGCTTATTGCAGGCACATACGCAACCAGTGCGGCATAGCGTGCACTCGTGATCGCGGCGTCCTTTCTCCCTGCACATCATCTCAAAGCGAAGCTCCCTTGTACCCATCTTGAATGCCCGATGCATCTCATCCTTCTTACTCTTGGTGATCATGGCGGAGTACAATGCTCTGTCATTTGCCATGGATAGCGATGTGTTGTTGCTTCGGTTAACAAAGTACTTTGTGATATAGCGGAGAATTGTCGCTACAATAACAACCAAAGGGAGGCACCTATCACCGCGTATGACCCAATTGTACACCATGGCTAGATTGATTTTTATGACACCATATCAAGCACCATCCTTGTCATGTAGCAGCGACCACTTCTCCTTAGGCTCGTGCTCAATCCAGTGCGAGAAGCATTTCACTTGCACCCTCGTCACACCAGGACCATCTATGGGTAACTGTGTTAATGCCTCGAGGTCCTATTTTGCTACCTCCCTTTTGTGTGCACCGGTCCGCTCATCCAGAATCTTCCAGAGTGCATCGAACTTTCTCTTCTAGTTCTGGTTGCACATCTGGTTGAACAAATTCATCAAGTCCTTGTTATGGACTGCTTATAGAAGTTTACACCCAAGTGTCTCACACACTACCTGCTCTGCAGATGCACCAATGGAAGTTGCTCGTTCTCCTTTTGTTGTAGCTAGGTTATTGCACTCAACAGACCGGCATGTCGATCATGTATGACGTATACGTTAGGACAGCTCAGAAATATTCACGTTCCTCATAAACCACAACCAATTGTCTGTGTTCTCGCTTTCAACGAATGTGAAGGTCACAGGAAGAATCTGATTGTTCTCGTTCATTGCTATTGCTGTAAGTATCTGCTCTTTGTACTTTCCAGTCAGAAATATGTCATCCACACATAAGATTGGATGGCAAAGCTAAAATGCATTGATGCAATGTACCAAAGATGGAGAATGCTTGCTTCAGTACCCTCTTCTCGTCCCATCGTGGATGTGTGTCATCTTGAATGTCGACATGAGTGCCGGGATTTCTATCCCGTATGACTCAGAGTTGGCCGGGCAGGTTGTGGTAGGAGTCTTTGAACGTATCGAACCTTGATTCCAATGCCTTTTACTTTGCCCTCGAAGCCTTAGTATAGCTGATTGTGTACTGGAACCTTGCCTCTGTTGCCCGAATAATGGATCATGGTTTGAAATCTAGATTATCCATGATCTTAGCGTATATGATGTTCGCGATGAAGCCTGATAACAGATTCTTATAGGACTGCATTGATTCAGCGACGACACATGTGTGAGGGGCTACTATAGAGCGTTTCCAGTAGGTGTACTACTTAGGCTGGAATGCGTACACTCGCTAAGGGCATCCCTCTATGTCGCACTTCACATCGTAGTCTCTTGGGTTAGACTTCACTACTATAAATATATGTTGCACTGACAAGACACAGAATTTGACAGCCTCTTGCACGACTACTTACATTTGTATATGGCTCCTTACCTAATCTTGTTCTTGTCGTACTCCCACGGTACACGGGAACCTTTGTTAACAACGAGGTTGTCAAACTGGTATGTGTTCCACTCGGATGGAACCGTCTGCTATTCCACAGCATCCTCCTCATCGGATCTTTCATCTTTCGACAATGCCTGGTAGTCCTAATCTTCGAAATCCATCCTTTTAACTAGGCCATCGATCTCCTCACATTTGTCAGTAATCCCACTAGCTTGCCTGACCAAAGGAGCTCCTTCCAGATGATCTTCATCGACAACATCAACAAATCCCCAACCTTCTGCCACGTCGAAGTCCCAAACTTCTTCTTCGGCATCACCACAACCTTCTTTTTTAGCCGCCGATGCAGGAATGTCCTTGGCAAAAGCATGGACTAGAAGGACCAAATCCAACCTTTTCTCCCTCGCCCAACGTCCATATGACTGTCATGACCTAGTTCCCTTGAGTTGCACTAACTCCCAATATGCGTCATGTGCTGCTCTGTTGGCAAGGCAAGTCAATCTCATATCAAACACCCCATGTACGCCTCATGTACACAATATGGTCCAAATCGAATGTGTGAAACAACCATCACATCACAACGCCTCATATATGCTGCTCTGTTTTTGTTAGGGTTACGGTCGCCGATTGAAAATAAAGCAAATCAATCCCCTCGGGATCCTCCAGAATAGTCCCCTGACCATAGTAAATTTTAAAATTGGTTGTGTTCAACATATTCAACGCACTGCTCTATCAATAAGATTTCCACGATTAACAATATATTTAAAACTAAACTACCTACCAAAAAAGATTATCTACAACATACTACACTATGTAAGCATACATATAAAACTACACTATGTAAGCATACATCTAAAACTATATAATCCATGCAGTTAAAAAAATACCTTAAAGGTGGCCGGTCGAACGGGCAACGCTTCACTAGCTCCTCTCCTCCCCTCTACTCCTCTCACTTCCCTCCCCTCTCCTCTTTCTATTTTTTCGAATAAAAGTGAGTTTTGCTCGAATTTGGGGTCTTTTATAGGGGATACTGTGTCGTCATTTGGAATGACGATTGAGACTTGTGGGATCCCTGTCGCCATTTTGATTGGCGATTTGCCTAAATTTTAATATTAAATTTTTACCCCACGTGGGATCCCTGTCACCATTTCAATTGTCGATTTGTCTAAATTTTAATAATAAAAAATTTACCCGGCATCCAAACCCGACCACTACAAAAGCCCATCCAAATAACTAAACTCTAGCCCTCTCTCTTATAACCTACTTACACTTGTCTCAGAACTCTACTCGACACCATGTCTCAGTCGTCTAGTTCAATGAGCCAAAGAGCGGTGACGTTGGCGACTACAAGTCGCGTGAACTACCCGAACTGTGGCATCCAGGCAAATGTCCTGTACTCCAACACTAAAGAGAACATGAGGTGTGTGTCAAGTGTATGTATTTCTCGGTGAGTTTGATTTCTGCGAATACTGGTATTTGGATTTTGGGTTTGTTTGTCACTTCTTTTTCACTATTTGGTGTGGTTTTCAAGCCAACGGTTACCAATACTTTCAGTGGGCAGACTCTGTTGGTGCCGTAGTGGAAAGAGTAGTTGAACATCTGTTTTTAGTTCCATATGGTCCAATGGTGAACATGCCACCTGCAGACGAGCGTTTTGATAAGGTTATTGATCACTTGAAGTGGCTCAACAAACTTATGTGTGTATCCTACTAGTAGTGTGTTCAATATGTATTAAGTAGTAGTGGTTGTCTGAATAAGAGATTCATGGATGAACGATGTTGTATGCTTTTTATGAATTGCAAGATGTTTTTAACTTTTGGCAACTAGATCTGTAACATGACAAGTGATTCCCGTATGAACTTCTATATGATACTTTTGCATACCAAGATGACAGCATACTATGACGCTACCTTCTAAGATTGAAAAGACTACACTTAGCCACCCAACATTTTCATACCAAAAAGACCGCACACTGCGACGCTACGTTTGTAGACTGAAAAAACAACACACCGCGACGCTACCTTTTCATATCAAAATGATCACTCTCTCCCACGACACCTTTTTAGACCGAAAACCCCGCACCCTGTTACGCCGCGCACTGTCACCTTTGTAGACCAAAAATACAACACACCACAATGCTACCTTTGATATACCAAATGACTGCGCACTGTCGGGCCACGCACTACCACCTTTGCTGACCAAGAGGACAACACTACGTTGCTTGCTACCTTTTCAGACCGAAATGACTACACTTGGCCATGCCAACCGAAAAAACCGCACACTATCAGAACACGCATTGCCACCTTTGCAGACCGAAAAGACAACACCCTACGACATTACCTTTTTAGACCAAAATGACCACACTCTGTCGCGGCACCTTTTTAGACCGAAAAGACCGCATCAGATACACCACACACTGCCATCTTTGTAGATTGAAAAGACAACACACTGCGACGCTATCTTTTCATATCGAAATGGCCACACTCTGCCACCTTTTAAGACCGATGTCTTGTCTCTTCTCCCTCCACCCTCTATACTACACCCTATCCACTTATAAAAGGAGGAAGAAGAAAGCTGGAGGAAAACACTACATCACCATACCCAACACTTCACTCCAACTTGGTTCACACAATAGAAAGGAAGGAGATGTCGGCCTCGTTGTCGAACTTCTACGCGAAGATACTGCGGTAGCGCAAGTGGCTTACTGAGAGGGCTAAATCCTATCCCGATTGTTCTATGAAGGATGCACCGGTACCATCGGAGTTCCCACACCCGCAATGTGTGTGCGAAGAATCGGCGAAGATCATTCCGTTCACACACCTGGCGGCCGTCGTCCGGGCGTACTACACGTGCGAGAACATCCTCGTAAGCAAATCTTATAGATTTTTACATGTTACATTGCATTCCACATATTCCTAACTTCATCGACGCATAATGGCAACCAAAAATGCAATGCACATTTTTCCAATGGATCAACAGCTCGAACATGTATGATAGAGCGTTCATTGAGCAGAACTATATGTTTAACTACACGAAGCAACCGTGACCTTCGAACACTAGAAACCTTACGGACCCGACCCTATTGAAAAGGCACCAAAGGATCCCAGGAAAGCTAGGTGGTGGTGGAGGACTCTCGAACAAGAAGTTGAGTACAACCGAGCCGAGCGTACGGCAGACAAGGGGAAGGCTCCTACTAGTGAGACCGGCAATAGTCCTACCATTTCTCGTCGCCTAGGCGCACTCCATATCGAAGAGGTAAGTTAGGTTCAATTTGCATCCGGATTATTGATTTATTCCTACATTGTGTTATCATAACATCGTCCAACCCGTCTTACAAAACATGACTAACTTCGAGATTGGTTGCCGCCGCGGGCAGTCCAGAGACAAGGGGGAGGGACTGATGGGCCACCAGGACTAATTAACTTTGTTCCAATCAATATTTTTTTGATTCTAAAAAAGGCACACATGTATCACAGGTGTTTTCCAGTTTGTTGATTCATGTATGCTGTCGTTTCTAATGCACGTAACCAAACATAGTGCGCCATGTAAATTCTCAATTAAATTATGAAGTCTTTCAAATTTAAATATCTTTTCCCAAATATTTTAACTATTACATATTTCTTAATTTTTCCCCAACGGAATCGGTTCTACGAACAATATAATCGAGACAACAGTGCGCATGGCAACCCTAAACCCAATTTTTTTTTATTTCACCCTGAAGGTGGTTGTTTGTATTATTGCGCCCTCGATCTCGTATTCTACTTCATATTTTGTGATCTTCTCTAATTTTGGATTCCGAACTACGTGGACACTTAAAAATATAACCAAAAAAATTTACTGCACCCACTAAATTTTTAGGTTGAATTCTATACATATAAATAAAAAATAAATATATGGCCCTATAGCCAGTTTAAATGGCGAAATTGCCCTGTCACCACTATTCCAATTGGTGACAGTAGACCTATCGCCAATTGGAATGATGATAGGGAAATTTTGCCATTTGAAATGGCGACAATAGCCTAATTTTGCAAAAAAAAAAGCGACTGTTTATTTTGCTATTTTTAAAAAATATATATATAATAGTAGCTCATGAGCTTAGCTTGCACAACATGCTAAGTGCACCAAGCACGCTGCTGTGTGGAGGGTGCGATCTCTTATGTGTGTTGAGCAGCTAATTGCCAAGTATTGTAATTGTGTTCAGGAGTAATTAATAAAAGCTCTTATCTCTTAGTAAAAAAAGGGCTCCTATGTACCGCGCGGGCGACAATTAGCCCAACGCATGCACCTTCTAGGTCTGCCGCACTCGCCTACAACCTAGTCGGTGGCATAAACTATGAGGTGACTTTTTTGCAATTTGAAAATTCAAATGATCGTTTCTTTCAAATCAAACGTCCAATTTAGGATTTGTTTGAACCATCTTGTTACTTACGTCGAGATTTTCGACACAAAACCACACTTACATATTATTTGGCTTAGTAATAATATTGTATGGCATATATTCCAATAGATAATATAAAATATTCCAATAATTCATGAACGATGTTCTAGTACATATTTTTTTTAATTATGTAGATGGAATGGATATGGTGGGTGTTGGATATTTCAGTATGTAAAATGAAATGTTTCATGCGTTTGGTTTCAATGATCCAACAATTCATCAATGATGTTGCGCGTATTAAGTTCTATGGGGAGATGTGGCAATGTTCCACATGTTTAGTTTCAATGTTCCAACAATTCATCGACAATGTTCCAACAATCCATCGACGATGTTCCAATGATTGGACAAGGTGAAATGCCCAATTTAGAGGTAAATAATGGCAATTAGCTTAACAATTTTTTTTGATAGAACAATAGTGGGGAAAATGGGCACAGAAACAACAAAAAGGACCAGCTACAACATTCGGTAAAAAGGTGGAACTAAACGAAAAGAAAAAATAAATAAAAAGGAAAAAAGAATGAATGAAAGAAAATAATAATAATAATAATAATAATAATAAATCAAAACTATTGTAGAATAAAATGAAAAATATTTGTGGAACAAATCAAGGCAACTAGTTGACTAAAATAAAATAAATAAAAATGTTGTACAACAAAAAATAGAGAAAGAATAGTAAGGTAAGAAAAACATTGGCAGCTTCTTTTTTCGTATAAAAAACATTGGCATCTTTTTTTTCGAAGAAATTCATACGACCCCTTAAAGTATGGTTGTGCGGTCACTTAACCCTTTGACTTAAAAAATCGGTTATTTAACCCCATAACGTTACAAAACCATATCACTTAACCCTATGACTATTTTGGTGGATGGTTTTGGTTACATGGCACTTGGCTAGGCTGGTTTTCCCACATGAGCGGTTGAGCTCGCGTGGGAATGGGGAATGGATTTTGTATAGCCGGTTGTATCTCCAAACCCTATCTATATCGTCCATGTGCACATTTAGATTTGTGTAGATTTATTTATAAAATGTAAATACCTAAAATATATAGTACAAAGTACATCATACACCACATAGGTGGGCCCACATAGCGGCACATAAAAATAACCCCATATCTCTCTCCTCACCCTCCCATTCACTCTTTCTTGCCTTGATGGCAGATGGAAGCTCGGTGATCGACAGCGAGTGATGATGTAGGGATCAGTTGCGAGTGGTGGCGTAGCTGCGAGCTACGGCGGCGCGGCGAGGAACGACTGGATACATTGGTGAGTGTGTGCTTCTTCCCCAGCGTCGCCACCAGCTGGATTCGATGTCTCCCTTCCCAATGACGACTAGATTCGACAACTGGGAGTTCTCCTCTACGGCGGCCTTGAGTACTCCGCCGTTGCCACCACCACCAGGAGCGGTACTCTGCCGCCAGCGGGAGTACACCACCGAAGGAGTACTTCCTGGTGTACTCCGCCTCCTCCCCATCACCACCGGAGTGCTTTATCCCACCGCCGGAGCATTGGCTGCCTCGAGTATCGCCTCCTGTACTCCACCACCTCGAGTACTCCGGCGCTAGAGTACTTCGTCCTCACCACCGCTCCTTCTTGGTCCTCTCCGGTGGCTATAGAAAGCTGGAGGGCATGGGCTGTCACTCACTCGACGACCTCCTCGCAATCACCGGTGACACGTCGCCGCTCATGACGCACGACATAGTGGACGAAGCCAGAGTTGGAGTTAGCGTCGTCGGCGTTGGTATCGTCGTCATTTGGGGAGGTGACATGCCAGATGCGGAGGAGGTCGATGGAGGTGGCAAGCATGTCAGGGTGGATGGCGTGCAAGTCCGGGACGAACATGACCTCGTAGGTGTAGATCTCCGACCACTTCACCTCCCACCTTGTCGACTCAACCGCCCATGTGGCAAAACCGACCTAGCCCAGTACCACGTAAGCAAAACCATCCACCAAAACAGTCATGGGGTTAAGTGCCAGGTTTTTGCAACGTTTTATGGTTAAATAGTCATTTTTAGGTGCAATAGTTAAGTGGCACACAACAATCTTTAGAGGGTCCTATGGACTTTTTTTTTTTTTTTTATGTAAGAAAACCTTGGCACCTGCCCTACAGTTAGCACGCATGTCCATCTACCAATCTCCGCGTATACGGACTACCGAGGCCATCTCAGAACTACCCTTTTCTAGAATCAGCTCAACTTCACTTGGGCCGCAGTAATGGCCCGATGGGTGGCGGTATGCTCGCGGCGTATAGTATTTCCGCCTTTTTTTAACGCGCAGAATCAAATCCATGTCCATATAGCCAATTGCGCTCAAAATCAAGCATGGACTTGGAAGTTATTTGAGCCTCCACGGGTGTGTTTGGCACGCTGTATTCAGCTTGCTGTGTTTGGCTGCCTACACCGTGGCCAAGTGCATGCATGCAAATGGCTCCCCTGAGCCTGGCAAGGAAACGCTCACCGCGACCTTCGCTCGCGAGCCAGGCGACACAGGGGTGCAGCCTCGCGACCTTTCGCTGCATGTGCGCGTGTCACCCCCGACAGGATGCCCCCGCTCTCTCCATCTGCGCCGCCTCCAAGCTCGGTAGGGAGCCGTATTTTGTGTGTAGGGCTGCCAGGCTAGGAGGGCAATGTTGGAGGAGGAAGGGATTGGTGGTCTGGTGCCAGGGCGGCGCGGCTATTCTGAACGACACCGCGGAGGTGGTGGCGCCGCGGGATGGGGAGAGGGCGGCGGTGGGGTTCACCGTCGTCATGAAGTTCGGCGGCAAGTGGCCGAGCGGATGAGGGAGGTGGCCGATCTCATTCCCAGTTTCCCTGAGGAGAGGCCGGTGGTTGTTCTGTCCGCCATGGGGAAGACCACCGATAACCTCATGCTGGTGCCATTTTTAGCTTAGTGTGAAATGTGTGGATGTTGTTAGCTCCATTCCATGCTAATGGTGCATGGTTGTTCGATTGTAGGCCGGAGAGAAGGCGGTGTGCTGCGGCGCCCCGAAGGCGTCCGAAATCCACGAGCTCGCGGTCATAAAGGAGTTGCATCTTAGGTAGGTGTGTTTTGTTTTTGTTCTTTCGTGGTCTCTGGTTAGGTTGGGTTGGTTTGGAGAATTCGATCCTGATTGTTCGTTGTTTTCCTCTGCTTAGGACGATTGACGAGCTTGGATTAGAAAGGTCGATTGTTTCAGGTATGTTATTGTTGTTTTGCAATTGTTAGTTAAAACAAATGCTGCTTTGGCAAAAATCAACATAGAAGGTTCAAAGACACCCTTTTTTCTAGACTCACTCACTGATAAGCAAGTAAACTCGCCTTTGGCCAATTGCAGTTCATCAGTCATCACTTAAGCTCACCGAAGCTTTCCATTGAATATTCATTACAAGAATTCTCTTTGGCCTTAGCTTACGCTTAACCTACTAGTACAAAAGTGACCAAAACATATGAGCAGCCAGAGATGTCTCTTCCGTGACTTTGAGATTAAGGTGGACCTTTAAATTGGCTTGTGAGTTGCGAGTGATTTTTACTTTCAGTGTCCTTTTCACTGCGTCCCTTGATCTTGTATACAATCCCTATGTACATCTATCTTTCTGTTTATCTTCCAGTTCTTGATCATATTTAATTTGTGATCAAATTTTAACCTAAGTGGCGAGGAAGCCAAGATGTCATTTTGAGCAATCCGACATCTGAGAGCGATAAACAAACAACCAAAACAGGGCATTCACATGACTGATACTGAGTTCCCATTTTGTATATGTGAATTGATTATCTTCTGATACTGAGTTCCCATTTTGTGATCAATGAGTTGCTAAATTTAGAACATTTTCTGATACTTCATAAACTGGAGTCACAGTGAGTTTCCTTCTCTAATCTTCTCCGCATACTGAGTTCCCATTTTGTATGTGTGAATTGATTGTCTTTGTTTGCCCTGAACTTCAGGTGGATTTACTTGCCGATGAGGTCGAACTACTTCTTGCCGATGAGGTTGAGTTGATAGAAGAATTAGCACTCTGGCTTTATTTTCTACCTTTCTTCTCATGACTGTGTATAAGAAAAATATGGCTGTATTAGTTTTGAATGATTGACAAAATCTAGTTGTTATTAATGATTGATAGAACCTGGATGTATTAGTTTTGAATGATTGACAAATTCTGGTTGTTAGTTAGATAATACAAAATCTGGTTGTTAGTTATTAATGACTGACAGAATCTAGATGTGTTAGTTTTGAATGATTGACAAAATATGGTTGTTAGTTAAAGTCTTTCACATGTGGAAATGCGTTCTGCAGCATCTTAATTTCTGGCAAAAGCGATTTGCTCGCTCTCAGCCTCTCAGGTCGATAATCCGCGGCTTTAATCTGTCTGCATTGTCAAGCGTGGTTTGCACGGTATACACTAACGCAAACACGACCAATTAAAACATCTAAAATTGCCTTTGTATCAATGCAATCACTCACATTCAGACGTGGCCTCTCAATTTTTTTTTTTGCAAAGTTCCGGAGTTGACGAATATCACTCATGTATCGATACAACTAAAACATCCAACCAGCCATTTTTCTATCCAACTAAAACATCCTATCAAGGGTATTCTCATCACCAACTATAACAGGTAAGCACACTCTGTGCATATACAAGTAACCAAACAACCCCCATTGTATCTACTCATGTATACTAACCAAACAATATCTCAAGACAACCTGATCCAACAAAAACATGCATCCAAACAACTCCATTGATCCACCCAGCCTAGCTAGCTTTAATCTGGATAACTCATACATACCAAGATAGAGGCATGCACACAACCAAACACATCCATGTAAATAGGCTTGATGATATTGAACACAATTTATACGGTTATTAGTCCTCGCAGAGATTGCCAACTATTATTTGGGCCATACTCGGCCTAACTTCCGTTGCTATCCGAAACGTCTTGATTTCGATCTCAAAAAAAGGCTTCGATTCGGACTCAGCCCACGCACGCCGAAAAAGTGAGCCTACTTCTTTAAACTCATAGTATTTTCTCAAGAGGATTATAATTTATAAACACACACGCACCCAAAAAAAAAAAACGCCCCCTCTCCAGACTACACTCGAGTCGAGTCGAAGTCTCGAACTCCATCGCCGCCGCCGCCGGCCGCCGGCTCACGCTACTTCCGTCTCCGCCCGCCTCTGCGCCCCACCTTTCTCGCCCAGCCTCCATCGCATCTGCAGCAGATCTGAGTGCTGGGATTCCAGGGGCACACCGCCGGGCCGCCTCCCACAGATCTGCTGCTGCTCCGTCCTCCGGCGCGCCGTACGACGCGATCCGCCGAGTCCCGTACCAGGTGAGTGCCTACTCTGGCTCCTCCCGTTACCCGATTGACGGCTCAAAGATCCGATTTACAGCTAGGGTTAGTAATCCGTCGACCTTCAAGTCCACCGACTTCGTTAATCCTGAAAAATTGGACCTTGCTTGTGGCATGGTTCTCGTCTGCCTTGTGTGTATTCGTTGTGAGATTAGGGTTTAGTGATTTTGGTTATCGCAATTAGCCTTACAAATTTTGGTTGCAACCTAGCTTGGTTAAGGGTTTAATCGTATTATGTATTGATATACAGAGGTACTAGTAGCATGGAACTTCCGCAAAAGCAAAACGACGTCTGCGATGAATTTAGCAGAATAGGGCGTCGTAGGCTCGTAGCTCCCAATCTAGTGTGAAACTCCCTGCCTGTATGTTTCTTTGGACACCGTTGACACATAGTGGTTTTGCCCAATATTGCTCTCTGGTTATTATCTCGTAAATCTAATTAATATGGTTGTATCACTGATGATGACAGTAAAGTTTTTCATTGAAACCAAAGTTTTGTGTGATGTTCTTGGATGAAGTTGCCTTTTTGACTCATGATAACCTCCACATGCAGTAGCTGACTAGTTATTTTCTTCTTCATTGATATTTTTCTCAAACACACAATTGATACGTCTACTTCATTCACCAAAGTATATTTCTCCGTGTTGAAAGAACCCATTTGTAGTGACTGTATCGTAATTTTCATCCACAATTTGTTTGTCATGTTTTAATCTGAGGCATTGCAAAGGAAATTCATGCGTGCACTTTCCAGTTGTTGCATTATTTGGTACTGGGTTTTCCCCCTTTGTTCTGGCTGATTCTTATTCACTTTGTAGCACTTTGTAACTCGTATATTGTATTGACAGTTTTGGGAGTGATCATGTCTTCTTCGATGGAAACATCATACCTTCCTGCAAACACTGAGTCGATTGCAAAGGCTCAGGAGGCTAAGGATGCTTCAGAGTCCATTTCAATCCTTTACCGTGTGCTCCAAGACCCATCTTCTTCTGCCGATGCATTGAGAACAAAAGAAGTTGCAATTACAAATCTTACAAACCACCTCACTAAAGAGAACCGTGCCGAGGAGCTGCGAAATCTTTTGACCCAGCTCAGACCATTTTTCTCACTGATTCCCAAAGCAAAGACTGCGAAAATTGTCCGTGGAATCATCGATGCTGTTGCCAAGATACCTGGAACATCTGATCTTCAGATCTCACTTTGCAAGGAGATGGTGGAATGGACCCGTGCAGAGAAGCGTACATTCCTCAGGCAGCGTGTGGAGGCAAGGTTAGCGGCCCTTCTGCTAGAGAATCAGGAGTACACTGAAGCCCTTACCCTTCTTACTGGTCTTATCAAGGAAGTCAGGAGGCTTGATGACAAGTTGCTTCTTGTGGACATTGACCTTCTGGAGAGCAAACTCCACTTCTCTCTGAGAAACCTGCCAAAGGCCAAAGCTTCTTTGACTGCTGCAAGAACAGCGGCGAATGCCATTTATGTTCCACCTGCTCAGCAGGGCACTATTGATCTGCAGAGTGGAATCCTTCATGCGGAAGAAAAGGATTACAAGACTGCTTACAGCTACTTCTTTGAAGCATTCGAAGCGTTCAGTGCTCTTGAGGACCCAAAGGCCATCTTCAGCTTGAAGTACATGCTCTTGTGCAAGATAATGGTTAACCAAGCTGATGATGTTGCAGGAATAATATCATCTAAGGTTGGCCTGAAGTATCTGGGTCCTGATGTTGATGCTATGAAAGCTGTAGCTGATGCCTACTCTAAAAGATCTCTTATGTACTTTGAAACCGCCCTTCGTGATTACAAAACCCAGCTGGAGGAGGATCCTATTGTTCACAGGCACCTTTCATCTCTGTATGATACCCTCCTGGAGCAGAATCTCTGCAGGTTGATTGAGCCCTACTCGAGGGTGGAGATTGCGAATATCGCACAGATGATTGAATTGCCAGTTGATCATGTTGAGAAGAAGCTGTCACAGATGATCCTTGACAAGAAATTTGCTGGGACTCTGGATCAAGGTGCTGGTTGCCTCATTATCTTTGAGGATCCTAAGACCGAGGAAATCTTCCCTGCTACACTTGAAACTGTTTCGAACTTTGGAAAGGTTGTGGACAGTCTTTACATGAGGTCGGCCAAGATCATGGCTTGAACGCTGCTAGGCATGTGCTAGTCTACTTGGTGGCTATGATTTCATCTCGCTTCAGTTCTACTGGTGTCCTCAAGACATTTAATCCTGCGTATTGACATTTTATTCTGCATGTTGGTCTCTGTTTTAGTTTAAAAAGCTTCCGGTCTTGCTCACGAAGAAGGCAATTTGTTGTTTCTGCGTGGTGCAAGTACCGTGAACACTAGCTAGTCCCTACCATAAACCATGTTATACTATAACATCTTTTGTTATGATTGTCTGATTAGATTTGCTTTTTCATGATATTGTAATGCTGCAAATGCGATGCTTCGTGGTGGAACAGCACTTCACCGGCACTGGCGCTTGACGTGTCAAACTTTTGCATGGAAGTGTTTGGAGTTTTTCGTATCAATGTTGAGATTAGCTAGCCCTAATATGTGTGATGCTGTTATGGTATTGAAATAGATGCCTATAGTTACTGTGTTATGTGGTTTCTTCGTGTCAGCTGTCGACTTGTCGGCGGTGATTTCTGTGTAGCGATCCTGCTGTGCTTTGAGAGTTGTGGCAGGTGATGTCAATTCGTCCGGCATGAGCAGAGTATCCGACAGCGTTTGTAGATAGAAAACTCCGGTCGAAATCAAACTTTTTTCTTTCTAGAATTGCTACATGACATGCGCATGATTTTTTTTTTTTTTTTTGCAAATTATTTGGAATTTTCAGATTGTGATCTACTCCATCCGATTCCAAATATAAGTCTAAAAGTCGTTTTAGAATTTGTGCTGGTCAAACCAAAAAATGTTTCACTATCAATATATAAAGAATTACTAAGATTGACAATATAAAATTAGTATTACTAGATCCATCGTGAAATATACATTCATAATGTATAATTATTTTTATTTGAAACAACGTATTTTCAAAGAAATTGATGGCCAAAGTATCACCTTAGAGACCGTATCAATGTCCCAAACGACTTGCTTTTGGAATCAAAGGGAGTAAATCAAGATTCATGTGTTTGGCCCTCCGTCTCCGTCTTCGGGTTAGGGTTCACTAGATTAGGGTACGGGTTCACCGGGGGCCGTGCATAGAAGGAGGAAGGGTAGTGGTGCCGCAGGTCGGAGGAGGTCGGCGGGGGCGACGAGAACGAACTAGCAATTAGGAGGTAAGGGTGGTGGATCCAACGACTAGCATGGGGAAGAAGGCGGGTGGCTGGAAGGGGGGCGCCGGCGGAGGAAGAGGAGGCGGTAGCGGCGGTTGGGTAAGGATCGACGCCAAGGGTTGTGGCGGCAGGATGATGTGCGTCGAAGGGGGTTTGGGTAGCGGTGGCTAGGAGTGAGGATCGATTAGGGTTGGGTGAGGTGGACTGTGGTTTTGTATGGGTGGGGTGGGATGATTTGGACCATTATTTTTTCATCCGATGATTGGAAAGGCGGCTAATTTAGATCCCAAAAATCATACGCATGGTTATTAGATAGACCTTTTTTTTTGTTGATATCTGAGTAGAGTTGAGGCGGCTCTCTAAACAAACAAGTAAGCCAATGGGTATGTTGTAACAACTCAATTTTGAATTTATAAAAATTGCAAGAATTTTATGGGATTTCAAAAAATTTGTTGCATTCGGTGAATTTCCAAAAACTTGGATTGCATTTCAAAAAGGGAAAATCAAAATCCTTGCTCCAAATTAAACTTATAAAAACCTACAAGCTAAATGGAGTGCTAAAACGTCCTCGAATTTGCATTCCAATTCAAATTCATCTATGAAAATTCAAACCAGAAATCAAATTCCGTTCTTCCCTCTCTCTTCCCCTTGGGCAGCATCCAACCCATCGACCCAGTCCGCCTCCCTCTCCCGTGGCCCAACTCCTTTCCCACGGACCGCTCATGCGCCAGGTGTTAGACCCCAAATTTGTAGTTCAGGATCTTCTGTGTTCACAACACCAGTCCCTGGATCGGTAGCTAGTGCTTACAGTTACATCATTGGATATCAAAACACATATCTTGAATTTGTAAAGTTATTGCATAATAATAAGCAAAACATAAATATACCTTACAACTTTTCACTTGTAGAGTGGTCGGCCAAGCTAAATACCTTTCAAAGAACAGCAGCGAAAGCAGAATAAAAATATACCATCTAGAACCCTCACGATATACCCATAGGCAATCAACTAGGGTCCGCGATCTAGTTCTTGGCCTTCTTGATCTCCAGTCTTGACAAATGCTCATAAACATCCATATAGCCTTCTTTCATACTTATTAAATAATAATATTGAGCGAACATGAGTACACAACCGTATTCGTGAACGAACACACAAAATACAATTATATAATATGCAATGTTGATAAAAGGAATGGCTTATGGTTCTTTTATTTGCATAAAGCCACTTATTGAAATAGATTTAGTAGTAGCAATCTTTAGACCTAGCATTTTTAACTAACACAGGTTTTAACAAAGTTGAGTTTTGTTGTAAAAATACTAGCGGAGGCTTCAACCTCCTATATCACTGAGTGGCTCCATTCACCCAATGCTTATGTTCTTTCTCAGGTCACGTCCCGTACTTTCCACTGGTTCTCAACCAGGTCATCTCAAATCTCTGGGCTCCAACCCATCTTTCTATTCCACCCACAAACTGTTTTGTAAAAATAAAAACTAATTCAAGTAAGTTCTCGGCACTGCCCATGACTGTGGGCACGGCTATCGACATAGTTTTTACACTTTGCATAGTTTGCACACTTTACCCACAAGTGACAATCAACTTATAATGTTCGTCTCGACACACTTCTATAGGTGTGTGACTAAGATGTTGTCATAAGGCCTTTACAATGCCCCACCTCAATGCTACCCCACCCGCTAGGTATCACCTCCTTGGGCCGCGCCCCTGGGAGGTCTCCCACTTGCACTATATAGTTTTCCTGTGGCTCCTACTCATACCCACACTACACACCCACCAATGGTGAAGTTGCAATGAGGCGAACAAATTAGTCAGCCAGGTCGTACCCATTATAGACTTATGGTTGCATTGTTTTTACACGAGATGTCGTACAAGAACTCGGTCCTTTATTGACTCAAGTGGTATTTTTCCATACCCACTCTGTCGTGCTCTTCCTAGCACCCGCCACGCTTTTCAACCGCCCAAGTCAAAATTTGTTTTTGGTTTTCTTTTGTTTTGAAATACTTTTTTAGTCAACATACTAGCCAGACTCTAACCTCGACTACCCAAATCCAGTTTCAAGTCTTAAATGATGTCGGGGCAAATCATTGGCCGCATACCAATGTACCTAATCAAGGCTAAGAATGACAGTTAGGTACGGACTTAGTAGCTAATATGTATACCATTAGTCTAGGGTGACAAAGGATAGTCTCCAAGTTCAAGGATTGGAGGTTTATACACAATTATCATTAAGGTAGTAGCTATGAGCTAAATCAACATATTTGTATAAATCATAGCAATGCAATTTTATAATTTAAATCAAATATAATTTGCATTTAAAAGTAGGCGCAAAATGATCAAAGTGTTGACTCGCCTTGCACAATTTTCTAATAATCTTGGTCTTAACCTTGTTCTTGCTGGGACTGCTGTTCTGTCATGGCTTCAGATTCTAACTATGTGGCATACGATTGAACCCAAGAACATCTGAAAGCATCCAAATAAAATCCAATAAATCCCAAGACATTCAAACAAAAGGAAACACTTCAACCGAAAGTAAACAAATGTAGGCGTGTTTGAAGAAGAAAACACTTCAAACAAAACTAAGCATATCTAACGGCATCTTGAAAGAAGGGAGTACTCTAGATGAAACCAAACATACTCATCTGGAGTTGATGGAGGAAATACTTCAGATGAAGTATATCCAAAGGAAGTTAATGAAAGAAATACTTCAGACGAAATGAAGTACCTCCATGGATATTTGGAATGTGGGCAGTTACCTCATGAGGCAGGATTCGCCGATACATATTTGGGTTACAAATCGTACTTCAACTGGAAGCGGGTAGTGATGGATGATAGTTGGAGTCTATGCGATGTTGATTGGTGGTTAAACTACCATTACCCACTTGGGAACATCTCATCTCTACTCACACACGCCGTTTAGCTGATCTAAAGATTCCTTTTGTTATTATTTTCTATTTATTAAGGAAGTTCCATGAAAGTCACGTGAGACCTATGCGTAGGTGTGGGGTTCACTCTAGGTAGACATAAGTCTCACCAACACATGGGGTCTAGTTCACTTAATGATTTCTTTTTATTATTTTATATTTATCAAGAAAGTTCCATAAGACTTAGCTAGAACTTCCAAGCATTAGCTAAACATCAGTCTTATATCTTGATCAGTGGTGTCTACGGTTTTGGGCTTCATCTTTGAGATGATCTATACTTAGCCTTACTACCTACGTGGCTTGGCATATACTTAAAGTGAACCTATCATACTAGGTCAATCCTTAGCCATGACATCTGCTATATAACTACTTCTAGTTAAGTACATAGCTACTATACAAGGCATATGGGCTCTTACATACTATTCCTTATTTAGTGATCAATCCTATCATCTTGATTACTGTCGCTAGCATGAAGCTAGGTTATAGCTACTGCTAACCTTCATTAAGGTTTACCTAGTATAATGATTATGCCTAATTTACTCATTGACGAGTTGTTATTGTATAGGTCCTATGAGTCAGTGGCATGCCACTATTCTAGTTAGATGTCAACTAAAGTGATCACTTTACCTATTCGATAATTTGGTAAGAGACTACTTGTATGTGTATGTTGTTATGATGTATTACTTTATTACTGCTTTACTAGTGGGTGTACGAGTCATTGACGTCATCATTATTATTTATCATTGTGTGTTAATGGCCTGGGGCTTACTGGTCATTAGATCATGTGTGTATGTACATGCCTAGATAGGACTGTATCATCTTAGCTAATCGCTTATTGACTTAATGCAATTCTTCGTTACAATATGACCTATTGTTGTTTTAATTGAGCCAATTACTTTGTTAAACACTAACCATTTCTATCAATCCCCTACTCATTGGGCCTATTCCATGATTAATCATTTGACCATCCCATTATTATTATTATTACTATTATTAGTATTATAAAAAATGGTCTAGGGTCTCTATTTTATTGGGCCAACTATACCATGTATGATATATTATTACATCCTTGTTCTTTGAGTTTAGCTGCTAATGGCAAACTAATTAGCCTCTAATTACTTAAACTGATCCTCTTGAATTATCCAATAATTACATGGGTGGGGCCGCTGTCATACGTTTATTTCCAGATAGCGCATGCAGAGAGAAAGAGAGCACATAGGGGAAGCAAGGTAGGGGGGAAATATAGGAGCAGGGGGAGGTGGCCACGGTGGGCTCGACGCTAGTGAAGGGAAGGATGACGACTGCAGTGGAGGGAAAATGGGTCCGGCCAGGTGAGGCGACCTCAATGATGGCGGTGTTGTAGCCAGGCGTGCACTAGGGCATGATGGCGGTGGCAACTGGTGATCGGGCGTGGGGAGAAGGTGGGGGCAGCGACGCCAGAGGGGAAGAGGGGGAAGATAGGGGGAGCACTGGTAGCAGGGTGGTGAGGGGGACTCACCCGAGCCGAGCATGAGGGCAGGGGACGACCGGGAGGGCCAGGAGCAGCGTGGATGGCTCGCCGGTGCGGCGGCGCTGCGGGGTGGAGGGTCGGGATGAGTGGTGGGGAAGGGAAGGGGATGCTCTGGGGAGAAGAATTGGAGAAATACTCACCGCACCGGGGAATGGATGGTGTTTCAGGCGGTGAGCGGCAAGCGGTTTTTGGCTGGGGCGAAAGAAGATGGCTGCGGTGCGAGCTCCTGCGAAGAGAATCTGGAATTGATTGAGGGTAATTTCTTGTGGCATTGTGGAACGTGACATGATGCGGAAGGCAGGGGATGGTGTTCACTGGATTGATTGAGGGTAATTTCTTGTGGCATTGTGGAAAGGGGTGGCAGAGCTGTCAAAGGGGAGGAAGATGGGGCCACTCCTAGTACTGCGGCTGCGGGGAGGGAAGGGGAAGGTGAGCACGTGACCGAGGATGCTGAGATGGTGCTAATGCACACGACGGGGATGGTCGAGGCTCACTGGGGCAGCGACGCCGCTTGTCGAGGCGTGATGGCTGAACGAAGAGTTCGAGCTCCATTACAACATCATTCGTGCGAGGAGGAGAAGGATAATGGAGGAAGGAGGTTGTGGTGCCTGCTAAGTAGAGGGGGGCAAGGGCGCACCTGGGGAGGGCAGGTTTGCCGGGCTTATGTCGACAGGATGGCAGCGTGGCTGCAGTGGTGCGAGGATGGCTGTGGCGCAGGCACAATGCGATCGGGGAATGGGCAATTTCTCCTCGGTGACACTGTGGTGGGGGTGGTGATGACGCTACGACGTGGCTCCAGTGGTTGGGTGGGATGGGAGCAGGTGGCGATGCTAGCTGGGCTCAGCATGGCGCTAGGGGGCTGTCGGGGCAGAGAAAGGGAGGAAGGAGAGGGGAGCAAGAAAGGAGCCATAGGTTGCGGGTGGGCTAGGGAATGAAAAAGAAAGAGCTGGAGGCGACGCTGGCTGGTGGGCCAAAGAGAAAAAAGAAAGGAAGGGAGAAGAAAAAGAAAGAAAAGGGAAAAAAATAAAAAGAGAAGTCAGGATGGCCCAGGTGTCTTTCGGCCCCGGCCGCACTTTTGAGGTCTCAACTTATTTTCTTTTTATTTTCTCTTTTAATCTCTTGTTTGAATTCAATTTTCTATTTTTGGGGTTGAGGTTTCAACTAACAACTCAAAAATTCAAGCATCGATGAAATGAAACAAAAAGGTTTTAAAATCCCACATTTTTTAATAATTTCAAATGTGAGAAATTTTTGGGTTGTTACACCAGCGCTCGCCTTTCCCTTGTGGACCACCAAGCCAGCCGCGGTCCAACCTGCGCTAGCCCACTCACCAGCTCCCCCTCGCCTTGCTCTTGCTGCCATGTGGCCCTAACCCACCTGTTAGTCCCTGGTTATTGTTCTTCTTCCTCCCTTCCTCCCTTCCTCACCCGCTCTCTTTCTCTGCATAAGCATGGTAGGAGACACTTGATGGCCTATTGCTGCAGTAGACCTCGAGCGCAACACTACCACGAGTTCGTCTCGTTGCCCCGTTAGCTTCGCTGGACATTAACGCCCGCGCACTCGCGAGAAAACGTCCGAGATGAATGTCGCATTATCGCCTTCTCCTCCTTCTCCTCTCCTTTATAAGCTGAGCTGAGCACGAAACAATGCCCGCCTCATACTCCTCTTCATTTTCCCTTTGGATCCCTTCCTTCTCCTCCACTCAGTCGCCCAAAATTCCTCGACGACCGTGTCATGGATCCAATGCCCTTCCTCGCCGTCACCGCCAGTTCCTGCTCGTTCTGGTGAGCTTCGACCTTGAAGATCCCTTCATTTATGTTTGCCTCAACCTCACCTTTCTGATGCTCACCTCCTTCTTCCTTGCCGTGCACTAGATTCGCCAGAGCACATTGTCTTCATCGGCTCCGGTACAGTGCTGCTGTCGTGCACCACAATGCTAGGTCCACCTCTGGTAAGCATTTTTCCTCTCCTTTTCGTGTCATTTCTCGTTCCTAACTCCCACAAACCCGGTAGGCTAGATAGTGTAGTCTTTTAGCCACTTTCACCCTGCCGCCACGAATGACCTTCTTCCTCACTGCTAGCCACTATGGACATAGCCTTCCTGAGCACCTCTAGGCATGCTGCCACCTTGTTAAGCACCCTTGTAGCCCTCTCGTTCTGACACGTGCCTCAATTGTTTCTTAGTGGTTTCATTGTGTAGTTGCCACTGCATACAGTGACGTCGCCGCCAACCTCGCCATAGCGTCGCTACCTCGGGCCATCTCTCGCCATGCTGACATAGCTGTTAGAGTCACCAGTATCTCTGCATCCCATTTTGCCGGTCCCAGATGGTCATCGTGCCTTTTCTCGCCGACGCAGAGTTCGAGTCCGAGCCGGACATGGCTATCCCTGTCGTTCCTTGTTTTGAGGAGAACGTTAACGATGGGGTCACTGATATGTGGACCCAAGACTATTAAGTTAATAGTAATTAGTTAGCATTAGTTGGTAGTTAGTGGGTCTATGACATGTGAGCCCGACATCATTAGGAAAATTTGATTAATTCATAGGGTTAAGTATGAGTGTATGACATATGGACCACATCGCTTAAAACCATCGTATAGACCCGGTCCATAGACCAAAGCCATGATAAGTGGGCCCTAGGCTCTGTGCACCATCGGGTGGACTGAGTCCATGTGGATTGTGACCCCACCTGTTAGTCTCTCGGGTTTTTTGAATAAAAATAAATAGAAGGAAAATAAAAACCCGGTTGGACCCACCTATCAGTCACAGAACTTTTCCCTTAAGGAAAATAATTTTAAAAGAAATTAAAAACCCCAGTGGACCCTACCTGTCAATCACAGAGGATTTACTTAACAAAATAAAATGAAAATCCAATCGGACCCACCTGTCATAAATTTCTGGAATTTCTCTCGGGTCAAACTTTGGAGAGACCATTCTCTCTCATTTTAAATTAAAATGTTTTGTTTTTTGTTTCTAAATTCAAGATATCTCCATCAGTACCAAAATTATAATTTTTTGAGTTCATTTTAATTTTATTTGAATTTATTTGATTTATGAGCATTTATTCAAAGTTGTCGTTTTTGCATTAAATAGATTTCAACGTCGCCAAAGATTTCACCACCGCTTCAGGCTAAGACCTAAGACCAAGCAATATCCACATTTAAGTAAGGCAAGTCCATACAATTGATTGTGTTGAACCTATTTTTCAAATCCAAAGTATTTCATTTTAAAGTATTACTTCCATGCTTACTATTATTTATGAAATGCTATGTTAAAGGTTGATACCTAGCTATGCCAAAGATTTATTATTATTATTATTATTATTATTATTATTTCCTTGATTGTTGACAATCCTTACACCTTGTTACTCTAGGTTAATTATTACATGAGTAAAACTCCCCTTGGTTAAACAAAAATGACTATTGGATGTGCTTAGACATTGCATAGTCTTTAAATTGAATAGGACACAAACATTGCCATAACAAGAACTTGGGATATAATTTGGTCTGTAGTGTGGTGACATGGGTTACCAATGGAAATAGGAATGTTATTTAAAAATGGTGGAGACTTAGGCAAGTGGTTGGTATGAGATCAATGCAGTACGCACAAGAATTGGGTTTGTGGAGTATCTCGCCTAAGTCGTTTAAGGATCGAATCATGGGCTGCAATTCTGAACTAATGATCGTGCAACCACAAGTCTAGTATGAGATAGACCTGGTTGAATAATTTATTGAGTTATTATGCTATTTCCATATTGTGGACAGTCTAGGTTGGGTTGTTGGACCTCAGCTGTAAGAGGGCATATCTCTGTGTATGCATGCACCCATTAAGTATTGTGGTGGTACTAAGTTAGGATACATATACTCTCCTAATAGTGGCTTCTTCAGAGTTAATATCGTTCAAATGCCCGAAGATCGATCCATTAGATGATGTAGTTTTATGGCGAGTTATTGTATTGGCATTGTTTAGATCGTCTTCGTCGCACGCTTACGATAGTGTGTCATGACCGACATTATGAGTTGATCATATCTTGTAGGTAAACCTGTACAACCTCTGCAGAGTGTTAAATCTATTAAATAGTCGTACCCCCTAGTTATGGGCATTGTGCAGAAAAGCTTGGTTAGTTTTGATAAAATGTGAATTGAAACATGTTGACGTAAACATGGTTATGGTGGTGATATAGGTTGATGAATCCTTATGAGTAACTATAGGTAGATGGTGTGACGACCCGGGATTAACACCCCAGATCTTCTGTGCATAACTGAACTAGTCCCATGATCAGTGGCTAGCTCACACAGTAAACACGTGTGATAACACAACCATAAACGCTAAAATTTATTAAAATGACAACAGAGTTGATTACAAGATAGCCTTACGGGGCAACATTAAATAAACACAATGGAAGACGATGAAGAAGTAGTAGGGTCGACAACCGCCACGTGCAATCGATCGGGGTAGCGGCCTAGTCGTCATAATCCACACCTGAGGCGAAGTTCTTCTCCTCTGAAATTTTGTTTGCATAAAGCAAGATGAGCACAACTTCCGTGCTCGCAAGTTACACCCGTCAAATAACAGAATGACATGCATACATGGATGTAACAAAAGGTGGCTTATTGGTTGATTTGCATAGAGCAACATTTTCTTTAAATACTTGTACTAAGTTCCAAAGCAGTTGTTCTATAACTAAGATTCATTTTATAAATTCTCAATTTTATAGTCAGATAACATTGAATAGTGAAGGATACCCTCCTATCACATGGCTTCCTACCCAATTCCCATCCGGATAAACCAGTTTGAAGAAGTCTTTTTCAAACAAAACCAAAGTTTAACTTTGAGTGGCTTTGCCAGCATGTCCATGACCGTGGACACGACTATTCGAATAGTTTTACACTCTGCAGAGGTTGTACAACTTTACCCACAAGACACGATTTCTCTAGTTTGTTTGGCATCCGTCGATACCACCGCTCACTACCTTAGGTAAGCAGTCTAGAGCACGTGACAAGGCCTTTACAAAGTTCTACCTTAAAGTATTTATGCCCGCTAAGGTTTCGCTTCCATTGGGTGACAGTCCTCAGGAGCCCTCTTGCGCCAGATGGGTCTCTACTGTCGACCAACACCCACACAAACAACATGACACAAATAACAATGAGGTATCACGAATTATTAAGCTGAGTCCTACTCCCATCACGAGGACATGTGGTAGTACGATGGTGGCGTAGCAAGATGCGGCTCAAGACCGGTCCTTAATCGACTGGGCAACTTTCCACAAACCCATGGGCCTTAATCTTAACCAGATTAAGTCTGTGCATAAACCTGCACCCACCAGACAACCAATTCGCCCAAGTCTAAACCATCATTTTATTTCATTTTACAAAGTCGTGTATAAAACTCCCATGACACACCAATGCCAAGGGTACAATTTAAGCAATAGTTGATTTTTGGCTGAAATTTCCCAAAAGAAATATGTTTGGTCTTTAAACATGGCTAAGCACAATATTTAAATGATCCTAGTCCATACTATTGTATCAACTAGGTTTTATCTAGGGTGACAATATGTTTGATTCGATATCCAAAATTGGCCATACAAAGGATTTTAGGCATAACTATAAATTCAAAAATAGGTATTTAAATTACTGAATATAAATAAGTATGCAGTAATAATTTGAAACTGAATTTAAATAATTTTAAATAATAGGTGCAAGTATGATCAAGAATGTAACTTGCCTCGCTTGAGGTGAACAGATCAACTGATATTGAGGTGATGTTGTTTTTCTTAACAGGTCACCTAGTACTCACAAGTACCTTCTCCAGGTAGTCTATGTGCACAAGCACGATGATCACACAGTCAAAATTAATCCTCTTATGTGTTCTTCAACGGCGTTGAAATCTGACTTTCCGAAGTCGTCGAAATCTATACGCAAAAAATAAACCAAATTCAAATAAGATTCAAATCAACTCCAAATTAAATAAATTTGGTTTAGATAGTTAGATCTTGAATTTAGATAAATTTAGAAATTTGAATGGGCTCAATCGGAGTTTGGATGCAAAAGATATGAGTTTTCGAAGTTTCAAAATTACATGAAATGATAGATTTAGGGTTTAAAGGAATTTGTGGCCAATTGAACTCAAAATTAAATAATTTTGGTTTAGTTAGCTAGATGATGATTGTATACAAATTTTGCAATTTGAAACAGCCAATTTGGAGTTAGGAATCAAAAGATATGAATTTTACAAGTTTATAACCTAAATCTGGAATTAATAGAATTTTCTGAATTATTTTTCTACTAGAAAAGCTAATTATTGCGCAAGATGACGTCAGCATGGAATTTTTGGCTGAAAAGAAATAAAAGAAAAAGAATTTGGCCGCGGGGCCCACGTGTCATAGACACGGTCCTCATGGACCAAGTCCATGGGACTTCGGGCTCGGGGGTTGGGGCTGAGGTGGCAGGCGCGTGTGCACGTGGCGCCACGGGGCGAGCCGCGTCAGCGAGAGGATGAGGTGGCGCCTACATGGCGTCTACGTGGGTGAGCCACGTCGGCACAAGTCGGCGGCGCTCCGGCCGTGAGCTCGCCGGCGAACGGCGGCACGGCGACGGAAATGGGTGGTACCAGGTGAGAGAGGAGGTGACGGGGAATACGATGCTTACCACGGCGACGTGAGTGCATGGGAGGAACGCCGGCGGCGAGGTGAGAGGCGGCGGCGCAAAACGGCTTACGGCGGCGCGGGGCTCGGGTGGTGCTCCGGCGAGGCGGGCGCGAGCACCGGGTGCGCGAAAGCGTGGCGAAGCGAATGGTGGTGTCGGCGAAGACGCGGCGGCGGTGACGGCGGCGCAAACGGCGGCGGAAGGAGCTTCGGCCAAAACTCTTCGCCGGCGAATTCCGGCCAAAAGAGGGCGAGGGAGGAGGAGAGGGTGGTGGCGGTGAGATAAGGGGGTAAGAGGGCTCCCGGGGCATGCTTTTATAGGGGCGGAGGGTCACGGGAGAGGGAGATCGTGTGCGGCATGGCGGCGGCGGCGGTTGGGCGCGGTGGGATCGTCTTGAGAGGGGAGAACGTGGGGGAAGAAGATGGGGGCGAGGGCGGTTGGAGGCGGCACGTCGTGCGCGCGTGTGCAAGAGGTACGGGGCCGTTGGAGGAGGCGGTTGGATGGAGCTTTGGGAGCAGAAGAAAATGGCGGGGCGCGCGTCGTGGGAAGAAGGGGAATGAGGAAGAAGAGGTGCGGGCGGGGCCACCTGGCGGCGACGGGGAGGTGGCTGGCGGGTGGGACCAGGGCGGTGAGAGAGAGAGAGAGAGAGGGGAGCGGGCCAAACGGGCCGGGCGCGCGTGGAGGAAATGGGCCGAGCTGAGGAGTTTTGGCCCAAAATCCATTTCCGGATTTTAAATGATTTGCAAATTTAGATATTCCGATTAAATAAAAAGGGCTTTAGAAAATAGCAATTTAAATCCAAAAATTATGAAAAAATTCACAGAAATTCCCATGATTATTTTGGACTTAACAAAATTATTTCCAACTTATAATTGGTAATAGATTTTGCAAATAAATTTGTTTTGACTTTAAAATATTTAGGAAAAAGCTTTTAAAAACTCAGAAAATTCTAGAAATTAAGTAAATTTTTATTTTTCAGATTAAATCAAATAAAACTTTAAGAACTTCAAATAAATTTTAATTTTGAGTTTTAAAACTTCAGAAATTCAAATAAAGCAATGACACTCTATCAAATTCAGAAAATCCAATAAAACATTAACTTTATTTTATTTTTAATTTGGTAACATAACCTTGGGATGTTACAGATGGAATCTTATGAGTAACTATGGTAGAAGGAACCTCTTTAGTAACTATTGGTGGATGGAACCTTGTTGAGATATTAATTGCTTACACAAATGAAACTTTGGTTTTAAAGTTAAATAGGTTAAGTCATAGGTTTGAAAAATAATTATAGTATTTGAGTAAACTGGTTTTGTGCTAAAATAAACATATAACCCTCGTTTGGTAAGTCTTGCATCTACATCCTTGCATTTGCTGTGAGAGCTTTCTGAGTACCTCCGTACTTATGGTTGCTCAAATATATAGATTCAGACTACGAAGCAGAAGACCCGATGTATGAATACTTCTATGCATACGGCTATGGGAATAACAAAGACGGCGATAACTAGGTCCTAGCCCCAGTCGATTGCCTATGGCAAATATATGGAGGTCCCATTCTTTTCGTTTACTATTTGTTGCTGCTATTTACTCTGAACTTGTAGGCATGTCGGTATGTTTTGTAAGCACTTGGCTCTAAGACCTATTCACAATGTTTCTGTAATAATTAAGTACCTTTTTTTATACACTAGTATGGATGTGATTTTCGCCGATAATTGTACTGTGTGAGCTAGTTATTGATCATGATACTAGCTCATAATACACAGAGAATTCTAGATGCAAATCCGGATCCCCACGTATGTCTAATGTTCTGAACATGTCATCCATATTTCTTGTAACATCCCCAAGTTAATTAATAAGAATTAGTGTGCATCTTATCAGCATGCATGGTTTTTTTTGGAATCATTTGCATCAATTATTGCACTTGGAAAATCTAAATCAAGGATTAAACATACACTTCAAATATGAACTCCAAATAAAAATAGCAACAACAACTTATGATCATTCTCTGGAAACAATTTATTCAAATACTATGATAATTATCATGAATTAATATAATTTTTCCAAAATTTTTGGAACCTAATTCAACCCCCAGAAAATTCGAACTCAATTCAATGACACAATTTAGGTTTGAATTTAAAAATTTACAATTTATATCATGAACAGTAAGTTTTAATATTTTATTTGGGTACTAGATAATCTCTGGAACCCCTCTAAAAAGTTTCATAATTTTTAGAAATTTATTTCTATATTTAAAGCATCGGTCAAACTTGTCTAGTTTTGGTCAAACTGAAATTAAACCTCAGGCTTAGCACTGTTGAACTGACCGCACCGGACCCAAATCCTCGCGGTCCAACCTAACCACCTAGCTGTACAGGTTGGAGTCTAACGTCGCTGGCCGTCCGATGAGGATCGTGTGGTCCACGTGGATCGCCCGATCGGACAGCCGGAATGCACTACTCAATCTTGGCCGTCCATTTTAGATCATGCGGTCCAAACCTTTCCGACCGAGCCCTTGCCACTTGACTGCGCCGCACCGCCTAAACGCACCCACTTACCTTTGAGCCGCTGACGCACCGGGCCCGCTGGTCAGCTCTGTCTTCCACCTCGGGCGGGCGCGAGCAGAGCTCGAGCGCCACGCGCCCACGCGCCTCTGAGCCGGCTCCGTTGACGCCGTGACGCACCACCCTCCGCGACCAGTCCTGGAGCACCGCTCTCTAACGCCGCCTCTTCCTCCGTCCTCCTTCTCGCACAAAACCGGCTCGACCTCTCTCTTTTTCCTCACTTTCCCTCTCGGTGGCCGAGGGAAAGGAGGCGAGCTCTTAACCTCCTCTCGGGTAAGCTCGAAGCCTTGGATTCCTCTGGCTTTAGGCTTGCATGTCATTTCCATTCAAGCTAATTTGGGCCTTTGTCGTTGCTTGTAGTTGTCGGGCCACCCTCGTACCTCCAGAGCACGCCCAGAGTTTTGTCGCCGTGTCAACATTTGTCATTCTCATCTCGGGTGAGTTTTTCCTTCGCTCTTGCCCGGCATCTCGAGCCTCGGAGCATGATTAAGAGAACCCCTCCATTATTTTGGTCTTTTCATTACAGGATCATTGGAATTTGGATTTTCCCCCTTTTGTTGGCCGACAACCCTTCTTACAGTCATTTGTCAATCGGGTGAGTTGATTTCTAATTCCTTGCTTGGACACTCTCTCTAGGTTCCACTGAAGCTCCTGTGACCACTTTTTCGTTCTCTCCACCACCAGGTTTCCTTCTTCTCGTGAACCGACGTGCCTCCGACACCATTATCGGCGTTGAGCCGTTACCAAGCATCTCGGTCCCTCTACCACTTTGGTAAGCCTCAGTGACCCCTCTTTTAGCTTAAGCACGCGTTGTTTGGTTCAAAGTTGCACCGTGCCATCGCATGCACCAGTAGCCGAAAACCACCGCCGCTCTCTGGTGTTGCACCGCCGCTATGGGCCGCCGTAGAGGTCGCCGTCGGTACCAGTGGAAGCGCACAACTATTGTGCTCCCATCCGTGGCCTTGGATCACGCGGCCGTGGACTACCGCGCCGGCGAGCCACCGGCAAAGCTCACGGGAGCGTGCGGTTCTGTTGTCGTAATTTCCGTCCGAAAACAATAGCTAGATTAATTAACAAAATCCCGGTTAGTTAGCCTAATGGTTGAATTAGAAAGCTAATATCTCTATTACATGTGGGCCCGTCTAGCCAGTTAAGTGGATGTGTATGCTTGCATGTACGTTTTCTCTTCTGGCAAAACGTATTCCTTGAATACTTAGACGGAGTTTACGTGTTCTTGTTTAGGAGACGTATTTAGGAGAATACGCCTTCAGTCCTTTTTAGGCCGGGACCGAGTCCTTGATGACTGGGTAAAACCCGTGACCCCGGTCCCACCAGTCAGCCACCATGGCTAGCCAAGCATGAGTGTAAAAAGTATTAAATTCGTTTATGATTTCAGAACGACTTATATTTACACTGAAAATTGTTGTAACTTCAAAAATCCATATCTAATTCAAATCAACTCCAAATTGAATGAAACCACTTCTGGTAATTTTTATTTTTAATGAACTCTATGTTAAAATTTGTTTCAACCTTGTCTCTGTAACAGCGAGCATTATTTTGGAAATGTACCCTTTAACACTATTATTTTTACATTAGAAAAAGGGCTGATAACTTTAAAAACTCATAAGTAATTCTTGGAAACTACAAAAATAGTGAGATCAGTTTTGATAATTTCTATTTCAAATGAACTTAATTATAAAAATAGTTTCAAACTTACCTCTGTCACAGAAACTATAGTTTGAGAAAAATGATTCTAAAGGGCATTATTTTTACACTATTAATGCTGATAACTTTAGAAACCAATAACTAAATCATGAAAACTCCAATTGGAGCAAACTCAACTGTTTTGAACTTGTAATAATATTGCCTATTTATCTATGTAATCCATGTACTCACCACTGCTCTATAAATTTTCATCTCATAATTAAATTACCCGGATGAAGGCATATTAAAGTCTGAAAATCAAACCACCATAACTTTCACATACTAAATCCAAATGGGATGAATCTTTCACCATAATCCATATAAAATCATAATCTACCTACTGTATAAATTTCTTACATTTTTGAGCATGTTGAATTTCTGGTTTTATTTGATATTTATTGCAATGTCGCTTTCATTAGGTTTTCGACGATAACGATATATTCGTGAGATTATTATGAGTATAACCTGAGATTGAACAAGTGATACAGCAAAGGTGCGAGCACACTCCTCTTGATCATATTGCTCCCAGTGGGTTTTAAAAGTTTTGTGTGAGTTTTATTATCGCAATTGCATGCTATTTTGAAATGTATGTTTATGGGTAGAAGTAGTTAATCTCCTAATTGCTGCATTAGCCCTCCTTTGAATGATGATTACCCTTTTTCCTTGAACGACTAAGGTTATATGTTATATGGGATTGTTACTAGTTTGTAGAACGATGCTTAGCCATGCTAGTAGTCTTAGCCGAGAGCGGTTGATGGAGCTAGTCCATCGGCCAGTGAATTGAATTGAATCCTAATGAAATTTGAGGATTTTATGGATTGGATTATGTTGGATTTGAGGGTTGTATCCAGATCTTCGCATCTGGGGTTTGTGGACATGTTGGGCATGTGTTTTATGTTCTTAACTTGGACATGTGTAGGGTGATCATGAAATATTGTTGTTGTTGTTATGGAATTGTGTAGCCCCGTCTGAGTGTTTAAGGACCGGTCTGTGGTGTGATGAACCAAGTCTTACGTGCAACCACACGCCGGGATAATGGCGAAGGCTTGGCTTAATAATTTGTTGTGTGTTAGCTATCAAAACACAATGGGATTGACAATTGTCATTGTTATGTATTTAATTGTTCTTGTGTCAATCTCGTGAGGGCATATTAAATTTTTGCCTTACTTGCCCTTAAGGGTCTCTTGTTTGTTAAGGGACTTACTTACACAACGGGGTTCACCTGTGGTGCGAGGCGCTTAGTCTGCTATGGGATTCTGTTCCTCGGGTGGTTTGATAGTTAGGACATGACATTGTAACGGCCTCGTTATGATATCTTAGTCACACTCCTTCGGAAGAGTGCATGGCGACAGTATAAGGTATTCATATCGTGTGGGTAAAGCTGTACGACTCTGCAGAGTATCTAAATCTATTCGAATAGCCTCGTCCTAGGTTATGGACAACACTTGTGGGAAAGCAGGCACAGTTAGTCTTTTGAAAAATTTAGTTTGGGTTATGGTTGGGGATGTTATGTCATTATGTTAGTTTGTTCAAATCTGAAATGTATTCTTGAACGCGTTGTTCGCGCGTTAAATTTGTTGAGGATTGAGTTGTGCCACGAATGAGATGTTCGTGTGTTGATTATACTTGAAAATTATACCTTTGTTGATCTTTACTTACTATCATAAAATGTTTTCTAAATGTTTTACAAATGGCAAGTTAGAATCTTTTATCCTTATGCAAAACTTGCTTTATGCTGAAAATTGACTAGTTTAGTAGCCTTCCTTTGATACTTACATGTATCGTTATTTCTTTTGAAAGTCTCGCGAGTACAACTTTGTACTCTAACAGTGTCTATTTGTTCAGGTGAGAACGACGGGTGCAACGACTTTAACTCCAGTTGGTTGCTTGTGGGATTGTGGGCATACCAACTCGGTTATTCTCTTTTTATTTTAAGTTTATCTTCCGCTGTAATTTATTTGTGTTATTTAGATTTGGCCGATCGGCCCTCTTATGCAACCTTGTACTATAAGGTTCTATTTAAATGATGTTGTAATTGATTCTTTTATTCTTGTACATTGTGTATGAATGTGATTGCAATGTTGTGTACTAGGATATGTGCATATTAGCCACTGATCCTTGGGAGCTAGCATGTGATACATATCCGGTCACTCGGAATCGTGTTCGTCTCACGTTAAGTATTGCGTTTACGGCGTAATCACTTAGCTTGATACGGATCCGATCTCGGGAGTCCTCACAATTTCCAACTGGTTTACTGATCCATGAGTAGAACTATCACCATTCACCAACAGTAGAAACAAGGATGCATACTAATATGTGTTAAATTATCAGTAGACTACAGATATGGTGTCATATGAAGTGGAGTGCATAATGAACTGAATTAACCGGGGAGTCTCAGACCGATAACTGTCTTCAATTGTAAATACATGATGCGATGCATTGGTTGGGATCACCTTGTGCTGCATCAGATACAGTTCTTCTGGTAACAACATCCGACATGCACTACACTGAGTAGCAGAAGCCAGGAAGTGTTGGTTGTGTGACAATTGTACTAAATTATTTCTTGTGAAATGTTTCAGAAACCATCTAAATTTTGCCAGTCTCGTCATCTCAGTATGCTCACCTTCCCTAAAATTCTCTTAATCCTGTATCATCACAATTGTACGCAACCAAAGCAGAACAACAAATGAAGAAACAACAAGCACATTACCAAACGGCCGGCGCCGCGCGTGATGCCGCGATCAATCTCGTCGGTCATGTCATGGACTCATGGGCTTCTCGAGCAACGCCGAGACGTACCACTCGTTCCTCTCGGCGCCGCGGTCGAGCTTCCGGCCGGCCTTCCACCGGAGGCGGCGGAAGCCGACGCGGTCGAGGATGGGCACGTAGGTGCCGTTGAGCTGTGGGCCGAGGCAGAAGAAGTGGTCGAGCCAGAAGACGCCGCCGGGCCGGAGCACCCGGTAGATGTCGAAGAGCGCGAACTCGAGCATGGGGTCGGGCACCCAGTTGCTGAGCACGCGCATGGAGTGCACGATGTCCAGCACGCCGTCGGCGAAGGGGAGTCGCTGCACGAGGCTGACGTGCAGCGGCACGAGCCCGCGCGACGCGACGAACCGGTTGAAGGGCGCGTCCAGGTCCAGCGTCGTGGTCACCACGGTCACGTTGCGCTCCCGCATCCGCGCCGCGAAGGTGCCCGTGCCGCCGCCGATGTCGAGCCCGATGCGCACCGTGCCCGGCGGCCTGGACCGCAGCACTCCGTCGATGCTGAACCCGGGGCCACCGTTGTCGGTGAGCCACCGCCGCCGCTCCTTGCCAGCCAGGTCGAAGCAATCCTTGCAGTCGTACGACCCACCCTTGGCGCGGGCGCGGTTCACGAGGCAGGTGTAGTTCTTGCACGTGTACGGCGACCAGTTCACGGTGGTGTCCGGCGGGATGGACCAGAGGCTGGCCGGGAGCTCGCTCGGCCCGACGTACCCCGCCAGCAACCTCGGCCTGCAGCGGCGGCGGGGCAGCGGCTCGCACCCCTTGAGCATGAGCTGCAGCGCGAGGGCGTCGTCGTCGGGGCACTCGGCGCTGGCGTTGTAGGCCATGTACTGCGTGAGCTCCTCCTGGAAGTTGCGGCAGGCGAAGCCGAGGCCCGGGTAGAGCTCGTCGGTGCCGAAGTTCACGGAGAAGCCGAGGGGCAGCCGGTGCGGCTCGATGGCAAGCTTGAGCTCGCCTACGGGCTCCTCGGGCCATCCGTTGAAGTCCTGGGCCGTGGGCTTGTCTCCGTGGACGGCGCCGAGCCCGGCGAGCACGGACTCGAGGAGGAGCGACGACGTGTTGCACTGCGCCCGGAGTGCCGCGAGCTCCGCGCGGGCCACGGAGAGCGCGGCGCTGGTGGCGTTGAGGTCGCGCAGCAGCGCGGAGGAGTCCCAGAGGTGGATGCTCGGCGCGGTAGCCGGCAGGTGGAGGGACAGCGACGCGCCGGAGAAGAGGTAGACGGAGACGAGGTTGGTGGCGATGACGACGAGGAGGATCTTGAGCTTGGCGCGCCGCGGCGCCGGCCGCGCCGGCCGGTGGCCGCGGCCGTCCGCGCCGCCGCCCATCTCCGCGTCGAGCTGCTGCTGCTGCGATGTAGGGACCCGGTGCTTGGCCGCGTGCATGACCACCTGCTGCTGCGCGCGCGCGGCTAGGCGATCGGCAACAACAACTAGCTAGCGGCGTCCTCGAGATTGGCGCGCTTCCAGTGCTCCCCTCGCTACGTTACGCTGTTTCCATACCATTATGGAGGGGAAATGCTACTAGGTGATTAGTACTAGTAGTGAGGTGCAAACATTATCACTCCAATCAATTAATTCGTCATGAAAATGATGTTAATTACTGATGCATCAGAGAAACTATGTGCAATGTATTGTGCCGAAACTGCGAGAATTGGATGTGAAGTTTTGAGGCCTGATTCTTTTGACTTTGGATGTGCTTGCACATGTGCGTGGATTGCAGATTACACTTTGACGACGCGCTCACTGCGAGCACTTCTTGCTTTGCGAGGAGAAGAGGAGGCAAATTTGCTTTGCAAGGGTTAGGTTTTGTTTTGTGACGCGTATATACTGTACACAGATATCGTTCCGAGTTCTACAGGGAGCAAGCTGTGTGACCGACCTGTGGGCTCTGCATGATTTGGGTCGACGTGTCGGCGACGGCGAGTATCGAGGGAAGTTTAGCGGGTGGCTTTTAGGTCCTTGGGCATTGATCTGCGGCCTAAATTGGGGATTACGCTATGCCATTGGGGGATGACATGGAACTTGAGGATGGCGAATTGGGGATGACACTGATCTTGAAGAAGCAAAGATTGGCGATAACTTCTTCTTCTTTACAGTAACTCTTGGCAAACCCGGTCGTACAACTTTTCGAAATCTCAGAAAGCCATGCACTGAGAAATGTAATCACACGTAGACGACAGAGAAGTAAGCACTGTCCTCCATTAGGCTTACATGAACACGGAGAAAAAGAAGAAAAGCGATACGAACACAGATGACAGGGTGCTCTCGGCCAAATTCAGATAATGTGACGCAATGAAGATCACATGAAAGATCAAACCCGTACATAATTCAGCAGTCAGGAGTGCAAACCGGCAATCTCAAAAAAAAAAAAAAAAACTATACATGGGCCGGCCTGCAGAATCCTCACATGCTTGTACATGGGCCGGGCTCTAAAACCCTCACATGGGCCTTGGCGAGCTCAATCTGTAAACCTGTTAGGTTGCGGCTCCGGTTCCCAGTACGAGGAGGCAAGGGACAGGCCGCGCCGTGATGTTGGGCTTAAAACTCGCCTTATCCCTCTCTTCTGACTCGGAGAACTGTTAAGAGTTCTGGCAGCCAGATATGTGCGAAGTTGGAACGTCTGCATTTTAAAGATACTTGTACGAGAAAATGGATTATACGCTGTCGGATAACTCCTTTCTTCGCCATATAACATCGAATAACTCTTTCTTTACAATATGCCATCTAGCTCTAATTTTTGTTCACAGTATGCCATCGTCGTGAGCACTCCGTCACAACACCTTCGTTAAGCTCTTAGAAAATGCCATTTTGCCATCTGTTGGAGCATTTCACTCCATGCCACTCTTAAGTGCAATTCGTTCTACTATTTGCCATCATTTGATCATCAGTATAGGGTGATAGTTCAATGCATAGCACTACGTGAATTTCTATCAAGCCAATTGTGATAATTAAATAATTAGTATAATTGGCTTGATAAAAATTCAAATAGCGCTATGCATGGAACTATCACCCCTATATTGATGGAAAATAGTTGAACGACGTGCACTTAAGAGTGGCATGGAGTGAAATGTTATAACCGATGGCAAAATGGTATCTTCTCATGGCTTAATGGAGGGGTTGTGATGGAGTGCTTGTGGCGATGACATAACGTGAAGAAAGAGTTATTCGATGACATATCGTGAAGAAGATAGTTATTCGATAACATATAATCAATTTTCTCTACTTGTGTAGGTTAATCACATAGGAATTGAATTTTTTCCCAAAGGATACTTGTATAGGTTAATCATCATGTAGGTTTCGGAAAAAAAAACCAGTGTTCCAATCGGAACATAACTTGGGAGTAGACTACATATACACCACATGTAAATCATCATTAACAATCCTCTTATCCGAACGGCACGTAAGCTTGTGGCTTAAACATTGTGAGGCCAGGCATTTCACGTTTTCACCAACCAGGTAAAAATATATTGACTGTAAGCGTTGTTTATTTGCGTTCGTGCGTTGTCTGACTACACTGGTGTGCATTGCGCCGGTGCGTGGCCAGGCCAAATGTGTCCCATCCGTTTTGCTTGGAGTCCGGCGTGCAACTCTATGTGGCGGTGGTACTCAACAACAGAAGGCATCACGGACACCTCATCATGTAGAGGTCTCGCCCACGCCGCACATTCACCCAAGCCGACCACCGCCGCTCTCGTAAGGTTCCCGCATAAAAGGTGTTTAGGTATTGTAAGAAAGATTGTATCGAAGACCGAATGGAAATGTGAAATGAAAATGCAATGAACTCACCATCGGTCGTAAGTGTGTCAAGCTCGCATGCGTACTCAACGACGCGCGCCTCTCGCAAATGGAACTCGAACTGGTCCCAAAGGTGGGCAACCGTCGGTCGGTGTCGAGGGTTGGCCACCGCAAACCACGGACGAGGAGGAAGAACCGTCGGCCACCAACCGTACACGAGACCACATCCAAAGCCGGAGAAGGTACACACACCGCCGATCGACGCGCGGCCGAAAGAGGTATCGCCGACAAGCCGAGCACAAGTGGCGTAGAGGAAGGACAAAACTCCGTAAGCCCACCGAGCCACCCGCCATGTCCCGGTCTACCAAGCAAGGGAGGTACATCCATGACGCGTTGTCTCCGTCGCGCCTGAAAGAGAACACACCCAAACAAGTGTAGGATCCAAGCTCCAGCAGTAGGTGACCGCTCTCGCCGCATTGTCCTGGCATCGAGCAACCGGCCGTTCGAGCCAAGCGATAAGAACCCCGAGGTGCGGGAAGCGTGTGCCTCGAGGAAGCTTCTCCCAAGGAAGGCCTCCACTCGCTCTCCAACCGTCGGACCGACTGTCCCAGAATCGACGGCCCCAACACCGAGACCAAGAAACTTCGCGCGTCCCGGCGTAATATCATCTCACCACAAGGTAGGTCCGGTAGTGCATGAGTTTGTTAGTCAATGTACCATCAACCAAAGCGTGATCGCCGCGGGGTTGATGACGGGCAACCCACGACGAACTCGAACGACACGACGCCCGTGCCAGCCCCAAGTAGAGGAGTGTACTGCCGTCAGACAGATGTCCTCGAACCGCCATGGGTTCGAGGATCGAAGAGGGATTCTCGCAAAGATTACAATTATTTAATACGAATCCATCGAAAAATGAAATATGGAGACATACAACCATGTGTTGGCATTACCCCCTCGGCCGACGTCCTCGGTGGTGCTCCTCGTAGTACGGATCCAGAGGTGGAACTGCGCCATCCTCGCAAACATAAATAGCAGATGTTAGTTACAGAGAAATGTAAAATTGAGTACAAGAGTGCTCGTCCCGTAAGGCTCAAAACGGGAGACCATGTAAGAACAAGGGTATCAACGCCGAACTCCCTAGGTATCCTGCTCTCGCACGCATAGTTGCGATGATTAGTCGCCGCAACATAGTGAGAACATGGAAAGTTGTATCGCCTTGTTCTCCCACACGCAAGAGAAATCAATGAGCACGACAATATGACTCCTTGACGGTCGGACCTCACCATCGGCCATTGTACCACCCCTTTCAATGACCTCATACTTGCCTGCATTATGATCAAAACATGACACCTCATGTGTGCGAGCCCTATCCTTTGCCCTCTCCGATGCTTTTTGGGTTTAGGTGCCCATGTCTCATTACTACTGTCGTGCCATTGCATCCAAGTGCCTATCGTTGAACCACGCAACAAGCTTGTAGAAGGTGAATGATACGATTGCATTGACGGGCATAGCACGATACCCTTTAGCAAACTATTAAATGATTCACCATGTTGCTAGTCCAAACTCATACCGCCACCACCATGGTCGAGGCCCTAGTCCATTTCTCAGTTCCTCGCAAGCCTCTCAACCACCGCCTACCCTCTCGTGTTTGTTCCAGCTTTGAGTTGCTCCACTTCTCTTCAACAACGACACCTCAAGTCGCGTGCAACCTCCTCAAAAGAGGAAAGTTATCCTTTGTACCATCCTTACGAGTAAATTTCGGCGAGGTGCCGAGTGCACCACCGGTGATGGATAGGTGCGCACTGAATCGCCTCAGACAAAGACTAAGTATGCCCCGTGTCAGAGAGGCCAAATGTGTGAGTATAGTGATCTCGCAATGAGGGTAGATGTCAATCGCGATGCTTCGCTTCAAGTTTGATTCTCGCACAAGTGTGTGGGCCAACGATTTTTGTGATCTTGAACTTGCTCGTGTCCTTCTCGCTTCCTAGCACACACCCTCCAATTACAATCGCCTTCTCACACACCACTGTAACGCCACGCACATAGGAATGCCTAACTTTGAAAGGCCTTTGCGCTTCAGAATACTCCTCAGAACCACCTTCTCAATGTAGGCAAGTCCTGAAGACCAAACCCTTCTTGATTTCCATGCTATCCCCGCGCCAGAGCCTCTAACAACTCGTCGCTCTCGCTTCTCGCATAAGCACCTTGGGAATGACTAAGGTCGCAATTCTTCAATAGCCGGATCACGATTAGGCGTAATTGTCCGATGAGCTCAATATCTTGTTGTGTCAATGCAGCAACAGCCGGTCTTCATCGGAATCAACGGCTCTAGCCGCCCCATAAGGCTCCTCATCATCCCAAATGTGTCCCAGAAGAGCTCGGAGTTGTGTGGATTAAACGCTTAGGTTCGTACGGGGCTACGGGCCCACGCACTAATGGGCATTTATCTCAGCCTCTTAGATCCCCCAAGAAAGCTACGGCTCACCTTCATAACGTGACTAAAAATATCAGAATTAAAAATAAAGTTAGATAAAATTTATTTTCAAAATATTTTTAATAAATAGATTAAAAAAACTCTCTCTCGTAACTTGCTCACTTTCGCTGCTACTTAAGGAGGTTATTCCCGTCACCGTGAGCCACGACCAACCCTGGCGTGGACGGATAATCAACAGCCACCGCGTTGTCTCCCCGAGCAGCCACCGAAAATCCCTTGGCTGGGAGATAATCAGCAACGTGGGAAGTTAATGACCTTGAGCCTCGGCCAAAAGGAATCCATGTAACGTAATATCATCAGTGGCGGTGAATGCCATGTCAAGTGGATGAGATCAAGTCCAATCGATGGAATTTTCTTTTTTAGTGATAACATATGAAGAGCATCGTCGGATCCATATTTTCTCAATCAAATCTTCTATAAAAATACCGTGCTATTATCGAAATCAGTAGATAGTACTCACAGGCATATTGCTGAATCATTCATATAAGACGTGAATTAAAACATTCAAATATATTACAAACATCAGATTGACATAGACCACGTCAGGTCGAGTTTTACAAAAGAGCCGAGTAGGAAAGCAATGTAAACTAGAGCGGAAGCAAAAGGGGTAGAGCTCATATCTTCACAGCCAAACGACTGGGGTGACCTATGTATGACTAATATTAACCAAGAACTGGATAATATTGGTTGTACGCAAATACCGAACGAGTTTACTTAGACTGGGACAAGACCTAGACTACGAAACTAGATTATTCTTCATCATTTCCTTACTCGTTGACTTTTGGATCATCGTAATACGCATAATCTTCTTCATCTGCAGCTTCTGAGGGTTTTGAGGAAAAGAGTGAGGATGAGCACTACTACCGTACTCGCGAGTCAACACATAATACAATAATATACATGCAAGGTTTAACAAGGATGAATCGGTTCTTTTATTTGTTAAAATAATATTTTCAATTACCATAATTAAGAATTTCTATTACTTAGCATTTTAACTAAATTGTATTTTATTAACGAGAGTAATTGTGCAATGTTTGTATCAGCAGAGGTTACCTCTACCTTCATGCTTATTTTGATTATGGTTACATCCACCAAATAACATCATTGGGTATGATGTTCTAGGAAAAATCTAATCTCAGGGCTAGGTGAGCTCGCCATATTTTTCATACCACTCACAAGGTTTTTGAAATAGAACTAACTCAGGTTAAGTTTTCATGTTCGCTTTTGCCGTAGGCACGGCTGTTTAAAAAGTTTATAACTCTGCAGAGATTGTACACTTTACCCACAAGAGATGATTAACTCGTTGCCCTACATGATTCCTTGGTCATGTAGTCGAGAAGTCGTCACAATAACCTTTCTAAATATCTCGCCCCTTCCGTCGTCTCACCCATATGGGGTTGCGCCTATACATTGCGCGGGGTGTCCACCTCAGCGACTGGCGTAGCGTGGCTACACCTCAGCGACTGGCGAATTTCACCCTTGACTCGGTGTCCCATTAAACCCGACATACCCAGATCTTGCGCCCCTTTATTCCTCCAGTGAGATGACTTCCAGGATTTGATAAATTTACTAAGCTAAGTCGTAATTTTTGCAGACTTGTGGTTATATTTGTTTTACATGAGAGGTCATGACAAGATTAAGTCATTAATCCATCCGAGCGGTTCATACCACATACCCACCATTCTCGTGCTACGTTAGCACCCATTACCTTACCATCCGTCAGATGTGGTAAAAGCAAGTTATTAGGGTTTTTGAGGAGTAAACCAAATTACCATATTTATCTCCGTCATGGACCACCAATGATTGCTCAAACCATTTTTATATTTGAAGAGATGATGATTGGGATATTTTAATATCCCAGTACTCAAGCAAGACTAGCATGTCGCTTGAGTACAACCTATAGTTAGTATTACCACATAGTTACTAGGGTGACAAGAATTAAGAGATTCAAATTGTCAAGGATGGCATAATAATTAATTAGTCAACAAATAGGTATTTAACTACCTTAATTTTTAACATGCATTTGCTTAAAGAATTAAAGTATACAATTTTGGTAATTAAAAGGAATATAATTTGCATAAAATATAGGTTCAATATGATCAAATATTGACTCGCCTTGGGTGAAGGCAAGAGGGTCTTGATAGTCTTGTTCTTGATCAACTTGGAGATCGTCCGTGTCTTCGAATCCTTTTCGGACGAACGTACCGGAAAAAGACACAATAAAAAAATAATAGAGCAAATAAATACAAAAAGAACAACAACGAAATCCAAATTGAACAAGACCTATGTCATTAGCAAGGTCTTAAATTTACACAATTTTAGAAACAAATCTCATAATTTTCGGAGTTATAACGAAGGAGAACGGGATTTCTGAAGATTGAATTTGAATTAAACCAGAAAAGAAAAAGAGAGAGAGAGAGAGAGAATGCCGACAGGAGGGGCCCACGGTGTAGTGACTTGGTGCATGGCACAGTGCAATGGACCGAGTTCATGCGCATGGGGTGCTGGTCCATGGTGAGCAGTGAGGCGCGGCCACTGTCATTGGAAGGGGAGGGAGTTTAGACACCCATTATTACTAATGATTGCATTAGGGTTAATTAATACAATCATTAGCACTATTGATTAAGAGCAGGCTGCGAGTGGAACATGCGACAGTGGGGAGCTTGTGGCTGCCGGTTGCTTGGCGAGGAGGGCGGCGGCCAAGCAAGGTCAAAACGGAGAGCCCTTGGTGAGGGGAAGCTAATGACGGGGGTGGCGCGGTCGGGGAACGGCCGGAGCGGTGACGCGGTGGCGAGGAGCGGCGGTGGAGGCACGGTGACGGTGGGGGAGGGGCTCCAGTGACGGTTGGCATCAAGGAAGGGGAGCACGGGGTGGCGCACGGCGAGGCGGTCCTACCCGGTGAAGGAGGAGGGCCAGAGGATGACGGTGGCCGACGGCGAGTAGTGAAGAAGTTGGCGGCAGGAGGCGGAGAAGGCGGCAAAATCCGGTGGCTGCGGTGATCTTCAAGGGGGCTTGAGGGGAAATGTTCCTGGAGGTTGGTAGCGCACGGTGACGGTGGTGGCGGCGCCGAAAGATGGCTGGAGCGGCGAGTCGGCGGCGAGGTTGGCTCAGCCAAAAAGGAGAAAAACGGTGGTTTTCTTTGGTGGGCTTACTGGGTCTTCACGGGGCGGCGTAGGGAGGGCAAGAGAGGTGCCGGGGGCTTTATAGGTGCGCAAGGAGCTAGGGGCAGCAGCAGGGGTGACGCGGGCATGCGCATGCAATGCGCATGGCTTGGACCGACCAAGGACGGGCGTGGGGGCGACAGTACGGGGCGAAGACCGTGGGCATCCATGCTGGCGCGAGTGCGCACGTGCGCTGCGCAACGCGCACGGCTGGGTCCCAAAGCTCCTGTGTGGTGAGGACAGCGAGGACAAGCATGACGCGGCCGATGACTTGCAGGACGCCATGGCGTGGGCATGGTGCTCGGATCGGGCAAACGAGGGCGCAACTAGTACGGCTTGAGGACGACTTCGGTCAAGGACGACAGAGGCGACGGCTGAGCGCAGCGCGTGCGGCGAGGCGGGGCGATCAGCGGCACACACGGAGCGGCGCAGCGAAGCGATGTGGCGGCGCGAGCGATGGACCGGGCACCTGATCGTGTGGGGTAGGGTGTGGCAAAGCTGACCTGAGGGAGAGAGAGGGCGGCTCGGGTGCTGGCTAGAGGAAGAAGAAGGCGTCGGGTGGGCCGCGAGCCAAGAAATGGCTGGGGGGAGCCAGGTGGGCCGGGAGGGGCTAGCGGGCCAAGAGAAAAGGGAAGGAAGGGGCCCAGGGAAATCGAGCCGGCCCAAGAGAGGAATGGGCTGAGCCCAAAATAAGAGGAAGGCCAAATTTGAGAAAGGCTCAAATCTGAAAAGGGAAAATTCAAATTTGAATTCAAGAATTGCGAAAAGGTTTGAAACACAAACCCGAGCTAGATAGAAGCTAGGATATTTTTGAGAACATAGGCTAATTTGAAATACGGCTGAAGAATGAAAACCAAAATAGTAAACACTAATACTCGTCCAAAAACGGGATGTTACAAGCATTAAACAGTCTATGGCGTGTAAACATTCTCTTTTTTCACATAATTGCATAGTACCCAGTGGCGTATGTGACAGGCCGGCTGTAGAAGTTCTAAGAAATATCTAGATCGGTGTGGGGCCAATTTGGAGTACTATTCTATTAGTTAGCGATTCCAGCTAAGTGAGTTCTTTCCTGCAATGGTAAACCGTCAGCACCGGTCTTGCAATTTCTTTCTCCGTAGACCGAGGAGAGAGGGGTTCATCGGAAAGAGAATTGCCTAGTTTGTTACAAGAACTCTAAAATGGGGTACTGATATATCTAAAAGGCAGCGAAGTAAAAAAAGTGGATTACTTGGCCTATTTGGTAGGACTCTATCTCCTGGATTCTCATCCGGAGTGGTCGGGGTCGAGCCAAATGCCCTTGGCTCCAAGTTTTTATGAATCCGGATCACTGAGGAGCAGAGCGGCCTCCGGTTCATTTTTGGAGAGCGACCTTCCACTAGATTCTCATGGGGAACCGTGTCCATGAAATGAGAATACCCCTGGGAGTTCGAAGAAATTACCCGCAATATGCCACCGGTGTACCCCTTCGCTCCTCCCACCCTTCTATTCCATTCGCATCTCTGTAAGATCGAGGGCCGATTAGAGGGGGTGAATAGGCGGTTTTAAAAATTCTTTTGGCTAAAACTGAGTTTTATGCGGAATTATAAATAAATTCGGTTTTACCAAATTAAAACCTAAAGCAGCTAGCCTTGACTAAGTGCACAAATAATCTAAGACTATTGATAATGATAGCGGCGTTCAAATGCATGTAAGTAATTTAATACAAGTAAGGTAAATTGTACAAAGTAAAGCACAAGAAAAACAAACCACAATGACACAACGATATTTTATCGTGGTATTCGGAGACTTGCCGTTCTCCCCTAATCCACGTTGAGGTAGGCCCAACCAAATTGGACTGGCTTCACAAATTGAGCCAACACCTCCGAGGTAACTCCGACCACTTGGACTAGCTCAACAACTTGAACCAACACCTCGATCCACTCGGGGTTGTTTTTCCTCCACTCCGGAGATGGCGAGCACCAAACCACTCACAATCTTCTTGAGAAGATCACTGGACCACGATGTCTCTACACTATCTAGGTGTCGGTAAACACCAAGAGTGATAAATCGAAGCCTCTTGTTTGACTCTCACCAAGTGCAACACATGCACAAATGGATACACAATCTAATTCTAGTTGCTACACATCCAACTAGAGCTTCTCCCTTTACTCACACATGTCGGTCAGACCATTCTAACCCAAACCAGAAAAACACATTCTTTGAAAAAAGTTGATCAGGTCATATGACCTAGAGTCCGGTCAAACCAGCCAACTCATGGCGGTCAGACCGCCAGAACAAGGAACCGACACACAGCCCGGTCAACCTCTCAAGGGCCGATCAGACTGCCCAAAGGCCTATAGTCAGACCACTAGAGATGAAAAACATAGATTTTTGCATTCCACTTCAACTCAAATTGCAAAACACATTTGCCTATTTGATGTGCGATGCGAACAAGGAATAAAAGTATGATTTTCAATAAGTTGCAAAACACATTTGTCAACTTTTAGAATCAAACCATAAGGAATAGGTACATGGACTTTAACCATTTGTAAAACACATTTGTAAAGTATAGTCATATGCTACAAGGATTAGACGCATGAGCCTCAACTATTTACAAAACACATTCGTAAATAATAGCATCATACCATGGAGAGCTAGAGCAAATGAGATTGAACTATCAACATATGATGAGACTCAAGCTACTAGACAAGACCACTCTTAATAGTACGACAACCTATACTAGCAATCCGACCTTCTAACCAAACACAAAGACTGGTAAAAGACTAGAAACACATCCTTAACCATAACTAGTCATACCTTTTCCTTGAGCATCTTGAAGCTTGATGACGCACATCTTCACTAAGTCTGGGTCATTGTCCTGATATGCATCAACCCATGATGCATCCATTACATAACATCCATCAACACATGATGGGTCTTCTCTTGACTTGATCAACTCATGATCATCTCATATTTTTGAACAACATCAACACATGATGATTTTCTTTTCTTCGGAATTTTGTCTTGATGTTTATCAACACATGATGGCATCCTTCATCCCGAATTTTGACTTGATGACCATCAAAATATGATGCCACCCAAAGTCTTCATCATCATAGAACATAACCGATTTACCTAACTTATGAAAAATGTTAGTCCACATGACGATTGTCATTAATTACCAAAATACTCCATTAACTCATAATGGCGGGTCTAGATTCTTTAATCTCGCGTTGGGTCGAAGCGGAAGAGAGACAACTTGGAGCGGCGACCTCAACGACCACCACAGCTTCCACTGGCGACCTCAGCGACCACCACAACGACCTCCCCTTCCTTATCGCCTCCTGTCAAGGTAAGTGGCAGCCATCCTTACCCTAGTTTGCCTACCTTCTCGCAGCCTCCTCTTCAGCCTACCACGAGTCCTCCTGCCACCCGCTGCCCCCAAATTAACATATATCAGCCACCCCCTTTGGCTTGGTTGGAATTTGTTTTGTGTAGTTTGGTGCAAAATTTCTAGTTTTTGTTAATATCTGTGTACATGGCATCTTGTGAAATGGAGTTCATGTCTCTGTACATTTGTGAGTAATATGCTATATGGAGCGCTCACATACTGAAGGATGCTCTCTGCAGTGGTCACTAGTGGAGTAGTCTGTGTGTTGCATATGGAAGAAATTGGGGAAAGTACAACTGGATTTTGATTGCAGACTTTATGTAAAGTAGACCAATTCATATACAATTTTCTTCATGAACCGATGGAGCTGTACATGCTATACTACTTGCTATTACTTGTTCACGACCACATCTGTTGCTTCTTGTACATGAGTTTTGACTAGTTTTGTACATGTGCAATCTGAAGCTGACTAGATGGAGGTTTTGGAGGTTTTGAATGTCAAGATGGCTATGGCCGTTAATGCTGCAGTGGTTCAAGCTTTCATGCTAGTTAGTAGCTTGATGTAGCATTCATGGTAATTAATTCAAAGTTGTTTGGTTCATTTTAACAGTAGTGATGTATATATTGGCAATTATTCTAGTTGAACTGGTCTTAGAAGTGATGTTAATTATGTATGGATGACGAATGGATTGCTTCTTATGGAAGGATGAATGCATGAGTATCTAGGAATTATAACGGTTGAATTGCTTGTTGACTCAGTTTGGAATAATGGAGTGTTATGTTTGGTTGTCATTACAGCTACAATATCATGTGGTATCGCATTTAAATTGACTTGGTCTCGAGGAATTTGTAGATAAATTTCTGTACAAAATAGAAAGTAAGAAACAAATAGGCTTCAAGTGTTAAAACCAGGGGTAACATGATCTTTTTGCCTCTAATCCTCCCACTGAGTGTTTTGGGAGTTAATCTCCTACCAAACATTTTCCTCGGCCAAATCCAGATTCTAAGAGGAGTGGATTCTTAAATAATCAGGAACATGAATTGAAATAAAATTCTAGAGCCCTACCAAACAAATAGGTAGAGCCTCTTTTATCTGTCCAAACTCTCTATATATAATATCTTTGTCCAGCATCAACTTCAGGATACGACGTTGCTAGGTAAGCCTTTATGATGGAAAAATCGATCATTTGCCCTATCTTTGAGGTGGCTTCTATCATTAGCCACTATTTTCGTTGCACTTGATTATTTGCTACAAAGTTGGATAGGTAATCGATTATTTACCCTTTTGGACATTTTACCTTGTCTTCTTCCCCCTTCTTCTTCTTCCTCCTCTCTTTCTTCTCTTGCGCGACCCACGTTGCCTTCGACTCGCTAGTGCCGCCTCCAATCGCACCATTCCTTCATCGCGTGTGTTGACGCGCGTGACGCTAACGTCGGGGTCGGCGGTCCAGAGAAGGAAGCTCATCCTCCTCTTCTCTTCTCTTCTTTGCTTGCCCGGGCCACTGCCTCGGCCTAGACGGCCACCGTCGTTGAGCCACCACAGAGCTTGGACGACGAGGATGGCAATGCGGCGCTTGCGGAGGAGCATGTTGTGCCCCTCTCTCTTCTTCGGTTGAAACTGTGTCGCCCCTCCTCCCTTCAACTGTGGCGGGCTCACTGGTGTGACATGGAGAAAAGCGAAAAAGGACTCACCGATAGTGAAATCGCGGTCTCGACGGCCTAGGGAAGCGCACGAGCAGCTGCCCAGTGCGAGGAGGTATCGGAGGCATTTTGCAGTGCAGGGCATCGTTGTAACAACCCAATTTTCAAATTTCTGTAAAAATTAAAATTTATGTGTCTTTGTAGAATTTTCTGAAATTTTAAAAGCTTTTTATAAATATTTTAAAGTCAAAACAAATTTATTTGCAAAATTAAAAGCCAACATTAAGTTGAAAATAATTTTACTAAGTCCAAAATAAGTATGGGAATTTCTGTGAATTTTTTCATAATTTTTGGAATTATTTTACTATTTTCTAAAGCCTAAATGAATTATCAGAATTAAAACAAATATAAAAGCAAAAGAAAATCCAAAAATTAGCTTTGGGCCAAAACCCAAAGGCTTCAGCCCAAACCTCACTCCAGCCTTGCCGCACTACCGTTCCACCCGCGCCTCTCTCTCTCCACCATCAGATTCAAATCGGACGGGTGCCAAACACACGCATCTCTCTCACTCTCCTCTCTTCTACGTGCGTTGGATCGGCATCAACGACCGCCACGCCCGTTTTCCTCCACGTCGCCTCTATCAATCTTGGCCGTTGGATCAAAATCCAACGGCCCATGCTCTTCGTCTTCCTCGTCGTCTTCTCGCGCGAGTTCTTCGCCTCAGCGCCATTGCCGCCACGCACGATCTCAATAATGACGCCTCAACCGCTCCGACTTCCCGCATCGTCGCGCCGACTCGCGGCCGCCGCGCACATGATCGCACGATTTCCACGCCATCTCCCCCATACGCGCGGCGGTTTCGCCACGACGCAGCCGCGCGCAAGACGCCCCCACGTCGTTCGCGCTCACGGCCTCCCTTGCCCCTATAAAGGAGCACCAGTAGCCCTCGTCACGCTCATTCTTTCTCCCTCACTCGCTCATCCTCTCTCGCCTCGTCTGCGTCGTGGCGAAGATTCACCGCCGGCGACCAAGCCTCGGTTCTTCTCCGATTCGGCGCCTCCGTTGGAGCCGTCCTCTCGTCGCCACCTTCGGCATCGCGGCGTCCGCGAACCGGTGTGCACCACCTGCGTCATGTTGGAGGACCTCGGAGCACCGACTTCATCGTCACCCGTACCTTCACCGCCGCCTTCGTCCACGTCGCCGGCCACCGCCTCACTCCTCCCAGTCGTCGTGGTGAGCATCATGATCGCTGACCTCTCCTCTCTCTTCCGGTGCACTCGTCGGACTCGAGCGTGCGACCGGCGCCGGCGACCATCGGTCCCAGCGGGCGCCGCCCTCGCCGGCGTGGCTCGATCGCCTCATCGCCACCTCACCCTCTTGCGCGTGTCCTCCGGCGTGGCGCCGTGTCGGCGCCACGCACTGCGCGCGCGTCACGGCCCACCGCAACCAAATCCCAAAGCTCGGTGGGCTTGGTCCACCGTGAGCCGTGTCTATGACATGTGGAGCCCACATGTCAGTAATTCTTTAATTAATTTAAATTCCGAAAATTCCTCGCTGGCGTCAGCATTGCGCAATAAGTAGATTTTTCAGTAGAAAAATAATTCGGAAAATTCAATTAAATTTCAGACTTAGGTTTAAAACTTCTAAAATTCATAACTTTTGCATACGAACTCCAAATTGGGTGATTCAAATTGCAAAATTTATATAAAATTATAATCTATCTAACTAAACCAAAATATTTCAATTTGGAGTTATTTTGATCAATGTTTTTGAATTTATTTGAATTTGAATTATCGTATTTTCACGTTTAGACTTCGACGACTCCGGAGAGTTTGACCAATCTGAGGATTTAGAATTCCAAGACATCAACGAAGGCAAGTTACACCATTGACCATATTGCCCCCAGTATTTTAAGTTATTTTCAGTTTTTAAATTCTTTATCGCATGCATATGTTTGTATAAATATTTTAATGTCCTGTTTTACACATAGTTAATTCCATGTGTTATTGTATGGCCAATTTGAATGTTGTATCTGACTACCTTGATACCATAGGCAAGACATTATCAAAATTAAACATATGCTTAGCCAGGCTTAGTTCACACTTACAGAATTTGGGAGGGTTTTCACCAAATCTCTTACAAATTGTTTTAAACTTGATTGTGGTATGGTCTTCCCACATGGGTTTAAAAATAGAGTTTTATTCAAAATAAAATCAAAAATGGGTTTGGACTTGGCGAAATGGTCGAATGGTGGAGTGCGAGTTTATGCAGGATTGATCTGGTTAAGATTAAGGCCCATGGTTTGTAGGAATAGCCGCCAAGTCAATTGAGGACCGGTCTTTGAGCAGCTTATTGCTATGCCATATCGTACTACCACATGTCTGTATGGGCGGGATTTGGCTAATTAATTTGTGATGTTCTAGTGTATTTATGTCATGTGATTATGTGGGTGTCGGTTAGACGTTTTATTCCCACTTGGCGCAAGAGGGGGCTTTCGGAGGATGGTTAGTCCAAAGGGGCGAAACCTTAGCGGACATGAATACACTAGGGCAGAACATTGTAAAGGCCTCATGGTAATTGCTCAGTCACACGCCTACGGAAGCGTGAATTGGCCAACATAACGAGCATGTCACCTCGTGTGGGTAAAGTTGTACCAACTCTGCAGAGTAGAAACTATTCGAATAGCCGCGTCCACGGTATGGACATGCTAGCAGGGCCACTTAAAGTTAGAATTATTTTTGTTTTTTAAATGCTTTATTAAATGCTGAGGATGGTCAATCCTTACGAAAAATTGGGTGGGAAGCCAAGTGTTAGGAGGGGATCCTTCACTAAATCATTGGAGGTTATCCACATTGTAATATTGACATTTTAAAATATGATTTTAGTCTTGGTATAAAACTGCCTTAGAAATTACTATGATTATTTACACTGAAAATGCTGTTTATGCAAAACAACCCCTGCCATACTCACTTGTTACCTTATGCATGCATTTTAATTCAATATTGGGTGTAACTTGCGAGCACAGAAGTTGTACTCATCCTTGCTGAATAAATCTTATTCAGGAGAAGATTTCTTCCCCGACGGTGAGGATCCGGACAAGTAGGCCTTTTGACCCAGACGATTGCCTGTGGCGCATCGTGTGGCTCACCTCTATTATATGTTTCCGCTGTGTTTATCATTTGTTATTTGATACTGTTGTTCAGACTCACTTGTATTAAACAATTATTTAATTAATGTCATTTACGATTTCGTGATATGATTGTGATATCCATTTTATGAGGCGTGTACCGGAAATCTGGACCGGTGTATGAACACGAGAATTCGGGATCCTCGCTCCGGGTTCGACAAAAGTGGTATCAGAGCCATATCGACTGTAGGTCATGGCCCACGGTAGAAATAGTAAAACCATTAGGGACTATTTTAAAAATTTTAAAATTATTTACCTGTCTTCCAGAGTCTTACTCTTCCTTTCTTTGTTAAAAGATTTCTAAACTCTTGTCTCTTCTAAAATTGTAGATGGCCGAGATAATGACCCGCATCTCCACGGGATCTTCATTGGAGAATGGGTGATATCTTGTGGAAGATGATGCGACACTTGAGCTTCAAGAAGAGGCCCACATACCAAGGATACAAGTATACCTGTGGGACGGCGGGAGCATTGGAGAGTGGAGGTTATCCTCTACTCCAACTTGGCGGCGGATCGTCATTCCACATCTTCGGCGCCCCAATGTGGCCGGGAGACTTTCAGCGCGGCATTGGGGCGCGGCGAGAGAAGCCGTCCACCAACCGCTATACTTATGGCGCCCACCTTCGAGATACCGCATTCCAGTACTACCCCATGCACATCCCCACCCGGCTAGGCAGTGCCTTCAGCTCAGTCGAAAATGAGGATGTACCGGAGATCACCCATCAGGTGGAATTAGCCAAGGCGATGGATTACGCCTATGGCAACACCACAGGGACGAGGCGTATCTAGTCCAGGGGAGATTAGAAGCTGCAGAGGAGAAGCTGAGGGCAACCGAAGCAAAATTAGCTCTCTACAAGGCGGGCCAAGGCAGTACCTGCAACTCCCCTAACTACACCCCATCCACCCCATAGATATTGCTTTTCCCTTTAGTCCGTTTGTTAGCTGCGAATTATGAGCTACTAACCTTCTGTGGTAGCCATAATCAAATTAATAAAATAAAGAACTACTTTGAAAAAGAGAAATTTGATTCTTTATCTTGTATTTGTGTGCTTTTTGGACTAATATAAACTTGTTCCCCCTTAGTGTTATCTTTCTACTCTTTCCTAAATCTTTGGAAATTCAGCAGATGGTGCCCACCTGCACTGGAAGTGGCAGCGCCCAAGGCCAGGGCAACGAGAACGCCGATAACCAAGAGCAACTTTGTCCGGCCTCCCCACCGCAATGGGACGGATTGGCAACACATGATGGCCAATCAGACCCACCTCATCGACTTCTTCGGCCCGATCGCTCAAAGAACTCGTGAACATCCAAGCGCAGCGGCAACCACGCCGCAACTTCGGTACAGGCACACCCTCCTCAGCGGGTGACCATGTCGGAGTTCATGTGCATGCGTCCTCCAACCTTCTCCAGGAACACCGAGCCGATGGATGCTGACGATTGGCTTCGTGCCATCGGGAAGAAGCTAGACATCGCGTAATGCCGCATGGCCGTGAGAGGTCTGTGCTTCTCACCACTCAACGGATCAGCCGGAGTGGTGGGACAATTTACGTATCTCCCATGCCAATGCCGGAGCCATCTCGTGGGGCGAGTTCGTGAGAGCCTTCCGTCGTGCCCCATCCTCGCGGCATGATGACATTGAAGAAAAAGAGTTCCATGCCCTTCGCCAAGGCAATCGCTCGGTGGCGAGTATCTTCATCGATTCAACCAAGCGGCTCGCTACGCTCCGGTAGACGTGGCAGGACGAGGACCGGCGAGGAGAGGTTCATGGAGGGATCGAATGATGACATCTCCGCCCAAGCGATCTCCCGAACTTCACCGACTTCCAACGGTTGGTGGACAAGGCGATCCGCCAGGAGGCCAAGCGTCAGGAGATGGAGAACCGCAAGCGGAGGATGGCCGCTCAGAGGTTTAATGCAAGAGGTCTTCCAAAGCCTCGATTCATTCAACTGCCAGCCACCGCAGCGTGGAAGTTCCGAACTTCCACATCCCGAGTCGATGCGAGTAACCAGCGCCCAACACCTCCAACTTCGCGGTGCATCAGCGGAGGACAATTTCAGCAGAAGAGCTCCGCTCCGCCAGGCTGCGAGTGATCTGTTTCCACTGCAGCAAGCAGGGCACTACGCCAACAGATGCCCCAAGCGGCGAGGCGGCATCTTCCAAGCCAAGACACCGAGCCACGACCATCGCCGGCATTGCAAAGCGTCGGGCGGTTTATCAAGGGGCGTGTGAACCACGTCACACGAAGAAGCCGAGCAAAGACCGGATGTCGTACTTGGTATGTTTCTTGTCAATTCAATACCAGCTTCAGTTCTATTTGATTCCGGAGCTTCGCATTCATTTGTATCAAATAAGTTTGTGGGCAAAAATGGGTTACTTATATCTTCCTTGACCAATCCTATGATAATCCATTCCCCGGGCTCAGAAATAAGGACTAGTTCTCTATGCCCGAACCTCACTCTTGAAATATCCGGAGTATCCTTCCTGGCAGACTTGATAGTCTTGCATTCCCAAGGTTTGGATGTAATTCTTGGAATGGACTGGCTAGCCAAGAACCATGGACAAATAGACTGTGCCAATATGTCTATCGCTCTCACTAATGGATAAGGAATTTCAGTCGAGTTCAAGCCCAAGACTTGCACCAAAGAAAGTTATATTCTCACCAACATGAAAGAAGTGAAACTTGACGATATACCTGTAGTCCGAGAATATTCTGATGTCTTTCCTGATGATCTACCTGACATGCCACCAGATAGGGACGTAATGTTCTTAATTGACTTAGTCGGGGCGGCTCAATATCGGCGACCTATAGAATGCCACCAATGAGTTAGCGAATTGAAGAAGCAGTTGAAGAATTGCGAAGCAAAGGGCACATCCGACCCATCTCATCACCTTGGGGAGCACGATCTCGTTCGTCAAGAAAAAGGACAATAGCATGAGGATGTGTGTTGATTACGGATCACTCAATGAGGTGACGATCAAGAACAAGTACCCGTTACCGGGATAGATGATCTGTTTGATCGGTGAAAGAACAAGTGTCTTCTCGAAGATTGATTTGAGATCCGCTATCACCAATCGAAGATCGGACCGGAAGATATTTGAAGACGACCTTCACCACAAGATATGGTATGCGAGTTCTGATGATGTCTTTCGCTTGACGAATGCCCTCGCTTATTTCATGAATATGATGAACAAAGTGTTCATGGAATTCTTGGATAAGTTTGTGGTTGTTTTCATCGATGACATTCTCATCTACTCGAAGGATGAAGAAGAATACGAGAAGCATATCAGAATGATACTGGACAAGCTCAGAGAGCACCAGCTTTATGCCAAATTCAGCAAAAGTGAGTTTTGGCTAAGTCAAGTGGCATTCCTTGGATATATTGTGTCAGTAGGAGGAATTGCAGTAGATCCTGCCAAGGTTGAAGCAGTATCAGATTGGAAGCAACCCAAGACAGTCACCGAGGTGAGAAGTTTCCTTGGATTAGCGGGTTATTACCGCAGGTTCATTGAAAATTTCTCTAAAATTGCAAGACCCATGACCCAACTTCTGAAGAAGGAAAAGAAGTTTGAATGGACAGATGCCTGTGAAGAAGGTTTCCAAGACCTGAAGTGGAGATTAGTCTCAGCACCTGTGCTAGTCTTACCTGATATCCGTAAGGATTTCGAGATTTTCTGCGACGCATCCCGCCAAGGTCTCGGATGCGTGTTAATGCAGGAAGACAAAGTAGTGGCGTATGCATCCAGGCAGTTGAGGCCACATGAAGGAAATTATCCGACACATGATCTTGAGTTAGCAGCGATTGTACATGCTTTGAAGATCTGACGGCATTATCTCATTGGTAATCGCTGTGAGATTTTCACGGATCACAAGAATCTGAAATATATCTTCACGTAGGCATAATTAAACCTTCGGCAGAGAAGATGGCTAGAGTTGATAAAAGACTATGATCTTGGGATTCATTATCATCCGGGCAAAGCAAATGTAGTTGCAGATGTCTTGAGCAGAAAGGCCTATTGTAACACCATGATGGTGCAGAAGGATCAGCTAGAACTACATGAAGAATTGAAGCATCTAAACTTGGAGATTGTCAGTCAAGGTTGTGTGAATGCTTTGAAAGCGCAACCGACTCTTCAAAGTCAGATCAGAGAAAAACAACTAGAAGATGAAGACATCAAGGAGATTAAGAAGAATATGCGAAGAGGCAAGGCTCCAGGATTCGCTGAAGATGAACAAGGAACAGTATGGTTTGGGAACCGCATTTGTGTACCTAACCAACAAGAGTTAAAACAGTCAATTCTGAAGGAGGCTCATGAATCACCTTACTCCATTCACCCCGAAAGCACCAAGATGTACCAAGATCTGAATGAAAAATCTTGGTGAGTCGACATGAAGCGAGAAATTCTTGAGTTCGTGCGCTTCGTGATGTGTGTCGTGAGTTAAGCGCGAACATCGAGACCAGTGGATTGTTGCGACCACTACCAATTCGAGAATGGAAGTGGGAAGAAATTGGTATGGACTTTATCACCGGACTCCCTAGGACTCAATCAGGATATGATTCTATCTGGGTGATAATTGACCGGTTCACCAAAGTAGCTCACTTCATTCCCGTCAAGACTACATACAGAAGCAGCCAGTTGGCAGAATTATATGTGGCCAAGATTGTTTGTCTACACGAGGTACCCAAGAAGATCGTGTCCGACAGAGGTTCCCAATTTACATCAAGATTCCGCGAGTGCATGAAGCCTTAGGGACCAAACTCAATTTCGATCTGACCTATCATCCTCAGACGGATGGCGGAGCGAACGCACCAATCAAGTCCTCGAAGATATGCTCAGAGCACTGTGCCACGGAATTTGGACAAAGTTGGGACAAGAATTTGCCAGTATCACGAGTTCTCGTATAACAATAGCTACCAAGCTAGTTTGCAAATGGCTCCATTTGAGGCTTTGTATGGCGGAAAATGCGAACTCCGCTACGTGGGATGAAGTAGGAGAACATCGACTCTTTGGACTGAGTTAATCAAAGATCTTTGAAAGTAAGGTAAAAGCCATAAGGAGCATCGAGAGTGGCACAAACGACAAAAGAGTTATCTTGATAACCGTCGGAGGATTTAAACTTTGAGGTAGGAGACTTGGTCTATGTCGAGTCACTCCACTCGGAGGAGTAAGAAGATTAGGACAAAGGAAAACTACTTTTGATTTGTGGGACCATACAAAATTCTAGCCAAAAGAGGTGAAGTAGCATATCAGTTTGAGCTGCCAGAAGCCTTGTCAGCAGTGCACAATGTCTTCCATGTATCCCAGTTGAGGAAATGCTTGCAAGCGCCAGAAGACCATACCTTCCTGGAAAGCTTTGACCTTCGAGAAGATCTCACATACGTGGAGCGACCAATCAAGATTCTGGATGTCGCAGAACGTGTTACCAGGAGCAGAATCATTCGATCATACAAGGTGTAGTGGAGCCATCACCCAGAAAGTGAAGCCACATGGGAGAAAGAAGAGGACCTCAAGGCCAACTACTCCGACCTGCTTCTTGACCAAGCACGAATCTGGTCGAGATTCCCTTAAGGGGTAGGTTTGTATGACCCAATTTTCAAATTCGATAAAAATTAAAATTTATGTGTCTTTGTAGAATTTTCTGAAATTTTAAAAGATTTTTATAAATATTTTAAAGTCAAAACAAATTTATTTGCAAAATTAAAAGCCAACATTAAGTTGAAAATAATTTTATTAAGTCCAAAATAAGTATGGGAATTTCTGTTAATTTTTTTTTCATAATTTTTGGAATTATTTTACTATTTTCTAAAGCCTAAATGAATTATCAGAATTAAAACAAATAGAAAAGCAAAAGAAAATCCAAAAATTAGCTTTGGGCCGAAACCCAAAGGCTTTGGCTAAACCTCACTCATGCGGCACGCCTGACCATTCCACCGCCGCTCTCTCTCTCCCACCGTCCGATTCAAGTCGGACGGCTGCCAAACACCCACACATCTCTCACTCTCCTTCTCTTCTACGCCGTTGGATCAGCATCCAACAGCCGCCCGCGCCCGTTTTCCTCCACGTCGCCGCTATCAATCTTGACCGTTGGATGAAAATCCAACGACCCATGCTCTTCATCTTCCTCGTCGTCTTCTCGCGCGAGTTCTTCGCTCGCCGCCATTGCCGCCACGCACGATCTCCAAAAGCGAACGCCAACCGCCTCCGACTTCCCGCATCGTCGCGCCGCGACTTCGCGCGTCGCCGCACATGATCGCGACGATTTCCACGCCATCTCCCCCTGCGCGGCGATTTCGCCTGAGCCGCAACGCGCCGCACGCCCCACGTCGTTCCGCGCTCCGGTCTCCCTTGCCCTATAAAAGGAGCACCGGTAGCCCTCGCCACGCTCATTCTTTCTCCTCGCTCGCTCATCCTCTCTCGCGCTCGTCGTCGTGGTGAAGATTCACCGCCGACGACCAAGCCTCGGTTCTTCTCCAATTCCGGCGCCTCCGTTGGAGCTTCGTCCTCTCTGTCGCCACCTTCGGCATCGCCAGCGTCCCGCGAACCCGGTGCGCACCACCTCGTCGCCGGAGGACCTCGGGAGCACCGACTTCATCGTCACCCGTACCTTCACCGCCGCCTTCGTCCACGTCGCCGGCCACCGCCTCACTCCTCCCAGTCGCCGTGGTAAGGATCATGATTAGGGATGGCAATGGGGCCCTATTCCCCATTCCCCGACGGAGAATTCATCTATTAGGGGACGGGGATGAGGCTATTTCTTCCCCCACGGGGATGCTAATATGCAAATACAATTCCCCATCGGGTGAAACGGGGATGGGGACATTCCCCTACTCCTCATCCCCGTTACCCGCTTGGGGCCCCGATAAAACATGTAGGCCACTAGCCCAATACCGCACAACCCGATAAGGCGATAGCCAGATAATCTTATTTGCATTCTTTACTTTTCAGATGCTAATTAATCAAAAAATATTGTCATTTTAGTATTGCATGTGAATGTTCATACTCATTTTATAACATTATGAATCTTATTTTCTCTTCTTTCGGTATCCAACTTGCGGGTATGGGTCTCGTGGGGCCAGATAACCCGATGGGGACGGGACGGGGAGAATAGCACCGGGGCGGGAATGGGGATGGGAATTTTTCGTCTCTCGGGGATGGGGATGTTCCACCACTCCCCGACGGGGAATAGCCCCGTTGCCATCCCTAATCATGATCGCTGACCTCTCCTCTCTCTTCTGGTGCACTCGCCGGACTCGCCGCGTGAACCACACACGGCGACCATCGGTCCCAGCGCCCGGCCGCCTCGCCGGCGTGGCTCGGCCACCTCATCGCCACCTCACCCTCTTGCACGCGTGTCCTCCGGCGTGGCGCCGTGTCGGCGCCACGACTGCGCTTGCGTGTCACGCCCCACCGCAACCAAATCCCAAAGCTCGGTGGGCTTGGTCCACCGTGAGCCGTGTCTATGACATGTGGAGCCCACATGTCAGCAATTCTTTAATTCATTTAAATTCCGAAAATTCCTCGCTGGCGTCAGCATTGCGCAATAAGTAGATTTTTCAGTAGAAAAATAATTCGAGAAATTCAATTAAATTTCAGAATTAGGTTTAAAACTTCTAAAATTCATAACTTTTGCATACGAACTCCAAATTGGGTGATTCAAATTGCAAAATTTATATAAAATTATAATCTAGCTAACTAAACCAAAAATATTTCAATTTGGAGTTATTTTGATCAATGTTTTTGAATTTATTTGAATTTGAATTTGAATTATCGTATTTTCACGTTTAGACTTCGACGACTCCGGAGAGTTTGACCAATCTGAGGATTTAGAATTCCAAGACATCAACGAAGGCAAGTTACACCATTGACCATATTGCCCCCAGTATTTTAAGTTATTTTCAGTTTTTAAATTCTTTATCGCATGCATATGTTTGTATAAATATTTTAATGTCCTGTTTTACATATAGTTAATTCCATGTGTTATTGTATGGCTAATTTGAATGTTGTATCTGACCACCTTGATACCATAGGCAAGACATTATCAAAATTAAACATATGCTTAGCCAGGCTTAGTTCACACTTACAGAATTTGGGAGGGTTTTTACCAAATCTCTTACAAATTGTTTTAAACTTGATATTGTGGTATGGTCTTACCACATGGGTTTAAAAATAGAGTTTTATTCAAAATAAAATCAAAAATGGGTTTGAACTTGGGCGAAATGGTCGGAATGGTGGAGTGCGAGTTTATGCAGGATTGATCTCAGTTAAGATTAAGGCCCATGGTTTGTAGGAATGGCGCCCAAGTCAATTGAGGACCGGTCTTTGAGCCGCTTATTGCTATGCCATATCGTACTACCACATGTCCTGTATGGGCAGGATTTGGCTAATTAATTTGTGATGTTCTAGTGTATTTATGTCATGTGATTATGTGGGTGTCGGTTAGACGTTTTATTCCCACTTGACGCAAGAGGGGGCTTTCAGAGGATGGTTAGTCCAAAGGGGCGAAACCTTAGCGGGCATGAATACACTAGGGCAGAACATTGTAAAGGCCTCATAGTAATTGCTCAGTCACACGCCTACAGAAGCATGAATTGGCCGACATAACGAGCATATCACCTCGTGTGGGTAAAGTTGTACCAACTCTGCAGAGTAGAAACTATTCGAATAGCCGCGTCCACGGTCATGGACATGCTAGCAGGGCCACTTAAAGTTAGAATTGTTTTTTGTTTTTAAATGCTTTATTAAATGCTGAGGATGGTCAATCCTTATGAAAAATTGGGCGGGAAGCCAAGTGTTAGGAGGGGATCCTTCACTAAATCATTGGAGGTTATCCACATTGTAATATTGACATTTTAAAATATGATTTTAGTCTTGGTATAAAACTGTCTTAGAAATTACTATGATTATTTACACTGAAAATGCTGTTTATGCAAAACAACCCCTGTCATACTCACTTGTTACCTTATGCATGCATTTTAATTCAATATTGGGTGTAACTTGTGAGCACAGAAGTTGTACTCATCCTTGCTGAATAAATCTTATTCAGGAGAAGATTTCTTCCCCGACGGTGAGGATCCGGACGAGTAGGCCTTTTGACCCAGACGATTGCCTGTGGCGCATCGTGTGGCTCACCTCTATTATATGTTTCCGCTGTGTTTATCATTTGTTATTTGATACTGTTGTTCAGACTCATTTGTATTAAACAATTATTTAATTAATGTCATTTACGATTTTGTGATATGATTGTGATATCCATTTTGTGAGACTGTGTACACTGAAAATCCTGGACCGGTGTATGAACACAGAGAATTCGGGATCCTTCGCTCTCGGGTTCGACAATCGTGAGGAAGGCCGCCGACAGTGACGACTATGAAGACTTGGAGGAGGACAACGGTGGCTCTCTACGATGGGAGATGTGGCTGAAGGAGGAGGGGAAAATACTCAACGTGGCGAGGCAGACCTTGTGACGCACTCGGCTCGGCGAGAAAATGATTGGGGTAGCAGGTTGTTGGCGGCGATGACGAAGCCGACGGCAACACAAGGCGGTGGTGTGCTCCGCTGGTGAGACTGCGATGGAGAGGCGGCGGCGACGGTGCGGATCGAGGGAGGAGGGGCGACGGCTAGGGTAGAGTGGAAGCAAAGAAGATGAGAAGGAGGGAAGAAGATAGGGTCAAAAAAAGTCTAAAAGGGCAAAAAATTTAGTTTTTTCAACTTTGTGATAAATAATTAAGTGTAACAAAAATAGTAGCAAATGATAAAAGACACCTCAAAAAACAGGGCAGATGATCGATTTTCCTTTTCTATTGCCCATCTGGGAATGAGGTTGTGTGGCTCACCCCGCTAGTCTACTCCGCGGAGACTGCGACCATCTGGGAATGACGCTCAAAGATGTGCTAACGATCGATTTTCCCGTTTATATTGCCCGGATCTTCCCAAGCATTCGTTGGTTGCGTGGCTCACCCCGCTAGCCTACTCCGCGGAGACTGCAACCCCCGGGAATGACGCCTCCCGCGCTCCCTCCTCAACCATCCGTCGCCGTCGCCGTCGCCGTCGCCAACGTTCAACGACCTGTATATGGGCCTCGTACCGTAGGCGAAGGCTAGGAGTAGATTCTCCTGCCGGTTTACTGTTCGTCGTCTCATTGCCATGGCCCAAGAACGGGAGCCACTCCTGCATAACGGCGGCGGCTGCAATGCCGCCCGGACCAAGAGCTCGCCTGCTCTGCTACCATCCCTGGCCAAGTCCGTGCTCAAGTTCCTGATGTGGGCGGTGTTCCTCACCTGGGCCGCGGGGATCTTCTTCTACCCCACCAAGCCCGCGCAGGCGGTGTTGAGGAAGTGGCTGGAGGTCACCAAGCAGTCCCTGTTCGGCATCACCGGTACACAGCCCTGAAGAATTTCTACTCGCTCTCTCTCTCTCTCTCCCTCTGTGTGTGTGTGTGTGTGTGTGTGTGTGTGTGTGTGTGTGTGTGTGTGTGAAGCAAGGGAAAGTGAGTGAAAGAATCGGTCGCTTTTGAGCAGGGGTTAGTAATTGAGTTTTAATTTCCCCCTTTTCTTTTCTTGGTTCTTGCAGGGAGCATTTTCCTTGCCTTCAGCGCGCCGATTCTGATCATCGCAGTCCTGGCGTATGTGTACATCTCCGCCTTCCCGAGTGATCATGTGGAGTAAGTATTTTTCGTTATTTAGTTCTGAGAATTATGCGGGGGAATTTGGTGGTTTTAGTTCATTTATTTAGGGTTTTAATCCGAGAAATCGTGGGGGTTCAGTTGAGTCCCTTTTTTCTTCTGAATTGTAGGAACTGGAAGAGTAGTTCAGTCTAGAATCACTGTTGATGGAGAACTGGCACTGAACATTCAAGAGTGTTTGTTGATCCAAGCACTTAGTATTCTCAGGATAATTTTGTCAAACCTTGCTATTGTAGTCCAATTCTCTTAGGTGTTATTGCAGGCTTACAGCATAATTACATAGGTGTGCTCATTTTGATGTGAAAACCAGCACGATGAATTCAAATTCTGAACCATATAATATTCTACCAAAAAAATGCTAAACCATATAAGTTCAGAACATAGTATTTTTCCTTCGATTGCTATAAGAGTAGCCTCCTTCATGCCTGCGGCTCATCGTTACTTGCTCTTTGATACTAGAAAGAAGAAGCTGAGGTCACTGAGTTTCCGTCTCTGGACTTTTCCTGTTCTTGTCGATGGTCCTTTCGGGGTTGTCTCCGCAGTTGAATTCATCGGAATTTTCCTGTTTATCGTCAATGTTGTCTACTCAATGACCTATTACGCTGTGGAGAGCGTGAGCCTCATTTCAAAATTTGACTGGCCGTTGATTTCTGACAGGTATGTTTTCGAGCCTGAAGAACTAAGTAATACATTTATTTAAGTGCTACCATATTATTGTCATCATTGAGGCTAAAATAACGAGCATAGTATACTTTTTAGTGGCACTACATGACTAATTATCATTGAGCCTGAAGTATAATGTAGTTGAATGTAACTGAAGTTATGATGTTCGAAAAATATTGTTGTGGATGATGGCTGAATATATTTACTTGAAGAGTTATCACTCAATTTGGCTCGGAAGTTGAAATAGAACATACACATCTAGTTCAGAAACATGAAGTAATGCTCTATATATGTCAAATCCAAATTTATATGATGGTGCCTCATTGACTCGTAATGATTTAAAATGTGCAATTCGCATGCTAATAGTGATGATACTGCTGAAACATACGCTGTAAGCCTGTAACACAGATTAGTTTTACCTGATCTCAACACAGTTCTAAGGTTTTGTAAGTTGTGCCTTGCAGTGAATTGATGTTGGATATTATCGGACTCCGTTTTGGGTCAGTTGGGTTGTTCTGTATGCTCTTCCTGTTCCTGCCTGTCTCGAGGGGTTCAGTTCTTCTCCGGCTTATCGATATTCCATTTGAACATGCTACTAGATACCATGTCTGGCTGGGGCATCTTACAATGGCTCTCTTTACATTGCATGGCTTGTGCTATGTGATCTCATGGTCTCTTGGGGGGCGCCTACTTGAAGAAGTAAGTGCAAACTGATTTAGAACAATTCAGGATAATCATTTTCTATTGCCACTGCCTTGTGTGTCTGTCTTTATCTTGCTATGATAAATAAGCTATCACAACCTGCTGAACAATATACAGGGCACATGTGACTGAAAACACTTTTAGATCTGAAAAAAATATGCAAATTGTGACTGAAGGCATAGTATGATAGTAGTCTGTTTATTACAAGTGTTCACTATCTTAGAAATTAGGTGACACTATTAATGTTTAATGGTATGGCCTTTATGATAGATGACTGAATGGAAGGAAATCGGAGTGGCAAACTTACCTGGTGTGATCAGCTTGGCAGCTGGTCTGCTAATGTGGGTAACATCACTTCACCCGGTGAGGAAGAGGTTCTTTGAGCTCTTCTTCTACACCCACCAGCTCTACGTGATCTTCGTCGTGTTCTTGGCATTCCACGTCGGCGACTTCATCTTCAGCATCTCAGCCGGGGCCGTCTTCCTCTTCATGTTGGACCGCTTCCTGAGGTTCTGGCAATCTAGGGCGAAAGTCGACATTATTTCAGCCGCCTGCCGCCCGTGCGGAACGGTGGAGCTCGTCTTCTCAAAGCCAGCAAGTATAGAGCTAACCTCTTATCTTGCACTATATTCATGCATTTCTGTTGTCACAATTGCTTGAATCACAATTGTGCCTTGTTCTGCAGGTCTTCGGTACAATGCTCTCAGTTTTATCTTCGTTCAAGTGCGTGAGCTGTCGTTCTTGCAGTGGCACCCATTCAGTGTGTCTTCGAGTCCCATTGATGGGAGATACCACATCTCGGTTCTCATAAAAGTTCTTGGCACATGGACTGACAAACTGAGGAGCATCATCAACGATGTCCAGGAGCAGACCAGGAATGACTCTGAGTCGCAATCCGGTCATATAACCGCCTGTGTGGAAGGGCCGTATGGGCATGAATCGCCCTACCACTTGATGTGAGTTTTCAGTTCATCGTAACTGCCCCTAATTGATAATTTGATGCCAATGTGCAAGTCTGAGTGAAGCATTTCATTGTGCTGTATGCGTGCAGGTACGAGAATCTCATCCTGGTGGCAGGAGGCATCGGCATATCACCGTTCTTGGCAATTTTGAGCGACATAATCCACAGGATCGAGGAAGGCAAGCCATGCATGCCCAAGAATGTGCTGGTCCTATGGTCAGTTAAAAAGTCCAAGGAGCTCTCTCTCCTGTCGGCCGTCCATGCGCAGTCCATCAGTTCACCCGTCTCTGACAAGCTGCATCTGGACATCCAGGCCTTTGTGACTCAGGAATCCCATCCTCCATTGGTAACAACATACTCCATTGCTCCAACTATTCTCTTATCCATTTCATCGATCAATGAAGTAGTTCCAGCAATGGTAAGAAGACTGGTTCAGTTAATGATTCCATGGCAATGGCATTGCAGGAAGATGGCATTGTTGGGGGAGACCAGAAAGTCCCCGGCATATTCGTCAAGAACGGGACGACCATGTCCGGGCTGGTCGGCACCGGGGACAACTTCTGGGCGGCCATGTACTTCGCCGCGTCCACCCTGGGCTTCGTCCTGGCGTACGCGCTGGTTCAGCTGTACTACGTGAAGCGCTTCAACGTGTACGCGTGGTGGCACCTGGGCCTCCTGTTCCTGCTGTGCATGGCCGCCGGCGTCGCCCTCCCCGGCGGGCTCGTCCTCCTCCTGTGGCACCTGTCCGAGAAGCGGAGGCTGGAGGCCGACAAGTGGGACGCTGGCGCCGGCGCAGCTGCCGCGGCAACGCAGCAGAGCGCCGAGGCCGAACAGACAACGAATGCGGCGGGCGACGCCTCCACCGTCAGCCTTGCCGCCCTGCAGACGACGCGGTACAGGTGCCGGCCAAAGTTCGAAGGTAACTAACTACACTACACATATATTGCCTGAAACTGACTGTGGCACTAATTAATGTATCGTGTGAGCGATGGGGTTTTCTTGCGTATATTTCAGCGGAATTCGGGGCTTTCGCGGAGCGCTCCGGGGCCGCGGCGGACGTCGGCGTGCTGGTCTGCGGGCCGCAGGGGCTGCAGACCAGCGTGGCGAGGGAGTGCAGGTCGCAGAACCTCCGTCGCGGCGGGGGGAGGAGCCGTGCCGTCTTCCATTTCAACAGCCACAGCTTCGATCTCTAGCTGGCTAGCTGGCTACTGATTGGTACATACTGTAATTATGCTGCGTATATAATAGCTTTTGTACAGCCGATAAGTTACTACAGACGACTACTCCCTGGTACTCCAGGCATAAGCATAGATGTAAAGGCATCAGACGACACATCTTGTGAAGTTTCATGCATGTCGAACGCGTGAGTTGCTTTGTTGTTCAAAACCTTTGGAATTTAACGGCGAAGGTAAAAAGCCCCATAGCGGCGGGACACCGAGAAGGAGACATCACTACATGGGAGCTAGACCTAGACACCACCAGTACGTGGAGGTCTATTGGCTGCTACACCAACGAGTATGATCAACGGGTGCCACGAGTAGAGGTGGAGATGGCATGTACCGATTTTCCTCGCACGCGGCGCTCACACTCCTACACGGTCCTCCCTCTCGTCGTCGCCGACCGTCACACCACCTTGGACTCACCGGCCCTTCACCATTTTCCTCATGCAGTCGCGCCTTCCCGCGTCTCCTTGACTCGTTCGGCTCCTCCTCCCACGCCGCGTTTGGCACCGTGACAAGGCAAAAACTGAAACTGTGGTGAAGGGGGCTGTTGGTGGAGGGTCCCGCGCTACCTTGGGCTGACAAGAGGTGCGGCCGGCTGTGGCACGCAATGCAGCTGTACTCGAGACCAGGTGCACAACGACAAGCTTGACGTGCCACCATGAAGTGCGCCGAGGGTGACGAGGCGAGACGCGAGCAGCGGGTCCTACTCAGGAGAACAGACAAAAATAACCCCAAGACCGTACTAGGGTCGAAGGGGAAAAAATGTTACTTTCTCGCCCTCACCTCCCACTCTATAAACAGGGACTCATGTAGTTGGGAGTGAGGATAGGCCACTTGTGTTGTATAAAGAGCAATTTTAGCAAATAGTCATGATTAAACCCAGCATACATTATCAGCAATAAAACATAATACCAGTAGGTAGAAAATGACCATAATAACATGTGTCCATGAAATTCTTTCAAGTCATTTAAAGACAATATTATGCCCAACATTACCAGTGGCAAAACATCAATAATCAGCATAAAGCACAGAAAATTGAAGATAGAATGTGCTCTCAGAAGGAGAGATGCAAAAGAACAAGCCTTTGCCATCTCAACCCTAATGTCTATACTCTTCATAAATTAAACTTGACAGTTCAGATTCACAATATTGAGCTCTAAAACAATGCTTAACTACTCAATCTAATGATCTCAGAGCCAACTGCCCACTTGAGACTTTTGGCTAGACAGAGATCAAAGATGATCACAAGCAATACTTCAATTATCCAACAAGAACTTGTTAACTCTCAGTGCATGAAGAATACAAAATTACAAGTTCAAGAATAATGCCAATTGGAGAACAGAAGAGCGAGAGAATTCAGATTGTTACAGAGCAACAGAACCAATAGGTTCAAAACAATTGAACACAACCGAAGATAACAGGATGACTCACGTAAGATCAATTAGACAAAGAATTAGCATTCTACTTAGAGCTCAAGTATGAATTGATTATCGGTTCAATTTGATATTTGACTAGGATCATCATTGAGCATTAACAGAGCCCACAAAGTTAACTTGCAATATCTCGAACTAGTCTCAAAAACAAAGTACACAGTCAAGACTACCAACTAGAAGCGCAATGTAAATATATGTGCAAGTATCAACCGAATCACAAAGAGGTGTAATACTCATCAAGCGGTGGTACTCAAAACCACCAAAATGCAATCCAAGGCGTGTCAATAGACACACGACCAGGAAAAACTATCGCCCGCAATCACGAGCAAAAGCGAAGCAGCGAGATACAATGCCACACTTCCTCCTTTTGAACCGACCAAAAGAATGAAGTCGAGGAACCGAGGAGATTGCCGCACAAGACCACCAACGAGTGCTTGACCAAAAGCACAAAACAAAGACCAACCAAACGGATGATCTTTACCACGAAAAACCCGCTGCAGAGCGGTTCAACCCGGTTCGAGGGTGAGAGGAAAAGATCCCAAGTCGAGTCGGAAAGGAATCACCAAGAACTAAATATATATGGGGATTTCTAGGCTTTCTAGGTTCTTCTCTCTTCGAAAGGAAGTGCCGTCGCCACCAATTTAAGAGGAGGGATGAGAGTGCCTTACCTTGCTGCAAAAAATCGCCGCGCCGGCGCACGGGAGGATCGCTACCAGCATCGCCACTCTCCTCACCAAAATCGCCGCTTGACTCGGGAGAGCAAAGATAGACTAAGCTCCAAAACCAAACGTCCAAAAGAGATAAGGCTGCAGCACCTTATCGCCTCCTCTCATCTTCTAATTACAGGTGGCCCCCACAACCTTTCCTTTTCTTATAAAGCTTTTCTCAAAATGAGAAATTTCAAGAATGCCCTTACAAAGACCAACAATCCCCACCAATTTATCAGTTTGATAAAAGATGCTCAAAGTCTTGTTTAATATACAGTTGTTCGACGATGGGTACCTTGCGGGTTTGAACCCAAAGCCTAGCAACAAGGACTACGACTCTGCACAGATAAAGGAGGACTATGCCTTGATCCAATGTCTTGGTGTGAGAATTTTCGCCCAAGTTACATCTGTCTCGGGCGCTTGCCCTTTCCTCTCGGGTTGGGACGTTACGGTCATGTCCCCGTATCGGCTCATGAGTACTTAAGAAAGTATACCCTTATCTTCCTTTGATCACGACCTCACGATCATACTCAAGTAGGTGAATTCTTGAGGAATCAGAGGGGCGATCCCGATACCATATAGGTCTCGAATTCATTAAGAGCTATTGCTCAACCTTCCATCTGATGAAGACCACTGCAGCTAATGAGACCCTTTAGATGTGCTCTATAATCCCACACGCTTTGTTGTCCTAGAGCCTAGTTCACGGGATCTCCGATCTACTAGGTTAGGTTACCACCAATGTGAGCCTTTACACTGTATGAGCCCCATTCCTTAGATCTTCGCAAGGATGGCCTTTCGTGCCAATCCTTTGGTGAAAGGATCTCGCAAGTTCCTTTCGGTGGATGTATTCTCGTAAATAACACCGTCTCTCGGCATGCCTTACCGACTTAAGTCGTCTCTTAATATGTTTTGAGGACTTCATATTGTCCTTCCTACTTAGCCTTAACGAGCAGGTTTGGTTATCGCAGAGAGTTAAAATGGTGGAATTGGCTTTTCCGGCCTGGTGGTCGAAAGAAGTTCTCTAATCCATTCTGCCTCTACAGCCGCTGAGTCTAGAGCTACCAGCTCAGCCTCCATGGTGGACCGTGTAAGGATAGTCTGTTTAGAAGACTTCCACGAAACAGCCCCACCTGCTAGAGTGAATACATATCCACTCGTAGCCTTCATGTCATCCGAGTCACTGATCCAGTTAGAATCACTGAATCCTTCCAAGACTGCCGGATGGCCGAATAATTATTCCCAAGTTAGAGGTCCCCTTGGTGCCGAAGTACCTCTCTAGTGCTATCCAATGATCATCTCTGGATTGGACGTATAACGACTCAATCGCACAAACATATGAGATATCGAGCCTCGTTGCACTAGTTAGATACATTAAAGATCCAATTATCGAGAATATTTAAGCTGGTCTTTTCCATGTCCGGTGTTTTTATGAAGCTTAGCATTTGGATCATAGGTGTAGCTCTTGATTTACAATCCATGAATCCAAATCAGACGGACCTTGTCCACATAATGGGATTGTGAAAGAGTAATCCCATTCTCACCCTTTATAAGCAATGTTTAAGATAACATCACTTCACCCAAATCTTTCATATCAAAATTCAGGGCAGAAGGACTTCGTTTTATTGATTGCATCTATGTTGGTCCCAAAAAGCAATATGTCATCAACGTAAAGACATAGAATGACACCTTCGTCCCCACTAAAACGATAGTAGACACATTTATCGGCCGTTCACACAAAGCCGATCAAGTCATAGTACTATCGAATTTCTCATGCCATTGCTTGGGAGCTTGTTTGAGACCATACAAGGATTTAATCAAGCGACATACTTTCCTCTCTTGCCCTTCAACCACAAAACCATCGTTTGTTGCATATAAATCTCCTCATCCAATTCTCCATTTAGGAAAGCGGTCTTTACATCCATTTGATGTACTTGGAGTTTATATACGCTGACTAGTGCTAAAAGCACCGAATTGTGGGTAAACGAGCCACGGGAGAGTATGTATCAAAATAGTCTTCACCCTCTTTTTGTGTGAAACCTTTAGCCACTAAACGGGCCTTGTACTTTTCAATAGTACCATCAGTCACGCTTTCTTTTAAAGATCCATTTGCAGCCCATGGCTTGAATCACATGGAGGTCAGTAACCTCCCACGTTCGTTAGCTATAATGGAATCCATCTCGCTACGGACTGCTTCCTTCCAGTAATCCACATCCGGGGATGCGTATGCCTCTGAAAGGGTTCGTGGTTCATCATCCACGACATAGGTGACAAAGTCATCGCCTAAAGACTTTCAGTCCTCATCTCTTACTCCTCCTCAACTCCAGTGCGAGCGGTGTTATCCACCCTAGGAAGAATAGAGTGTTCACTTGAACCAATGGGATCAATGACTTCATTTGGTCTCATAGGAAACACATGCTCAAAGAATGTCGCATCACGAGATTCCATCACTACATTCGTAGCAATGTCACTTACCTCGATTTGACCACTAAAAATCTATAAGCCGTGCTATTAGAAGCATACCCTAGAAAAACACAATCAACGGTCTTTGGACCAAGCTTTCTTTTCTTGATAGCAGCACATGCACTTTTGCAAGGCATCCCCAAGTTCGAAGAAAGGACAAGTTAGGTTTTCTCCCTTCCATCCTTCATAAGGTGTTTCTCCCGATTGCGGTGGCACCCTATTTAGCACATAATTAGTGTGAGAGCGCTTCACCCCACCAATAGTCCGACATACGAACTTTGTAACATGGCATTAACCAAGTCACATAGAGTTCGGTTCTTTCTTTCGGCTATTCCGTTAGATTGGGGTGAGTATGGTGGAGTAACTTCATGAATTATTCCACTTTCTTCACGCAATTGAGAGAATTCAAACGAGACATATTCACCTCCTCGGTCCGACCTTAACTGTTTGATTTTCTTTTCAGTTGGTTTTCCACTTGACTTTAAAGATTTTAAAGTGTTCTAGTGCTTCATCTTTCGACTTAAGTAAGTAGATATAGCAATACTTAGTCGCATCATCTATGAGTTAAGAAGTATCTTTTGCCACCTTTAGTTAATATTCCATTCATCTCACAAAGATCCGAATGGATCAGCTCAAGTGGAGAGGTGCTTCGCCCTTCAACGCTGTGAAAAGGTTTTCGGGGTTGCTTAGCTTGCACACACACTTCGCACTTTGAACCCTTCTCATAATTATAGCTGGGAATTAAATCCATTTTGCTTAACCGCACAATAACTTCAAAGTTAACATGACACAAACGTGAATGCCAAACATCATGTAATTATTGCAATGGGAAACATTAAAAATGTTTACATTATTCGAATCAAGAATAGATAAGCGGAACATGCCTCCGCTATCATATCCTTTGCCCACAAAAGTACTAAATTTGGTCAATACGACCTTATTAGACTCAAAAACAAGCTTTATTCCTTGCCTACAAAGCATTGACCCGCTAATGAGATTACGAGTCATTGCAGGCACATACAGTACGTCTCTCAGAATGAGTGTTTTGCCTGAAGTAAGCTTCAAGCAAACCTGTCCAATCCCACGTACTGTAGCAGTGGCTCCATTGCCCATCAGGACGGATCCACCACCTTCACCCTGAAAAGAAGAGAAACACGATCGATCAGCACAAATATGTCTAGTAGCACCTGTATCAATCCACCAATCAATAGATGGACTTGCCATAAAGGCCTTAGGTACGTACCCTCCAGAACTGGTATTATCCAGAACGACATTAACTTCGGCCTTTCGGCCCTTATGCTGAGCTGGAGAAGGACCCTTGCCTTTACGATTGCGGCAATGGTTGGCTTTGTGACCACCACTCCTTTTCAGCGAACAATGTCCTCCTTCTTTTCATCTTCTTTCCTTGCGGCTTGATCTTGGTGATTCTTGACTTTATGATTCCCGAGCCACCAAGACTCTTGACCTCCACTAAATGAGCTTGGACTTGAGCCTTACCTTTGTCATCATCGGCTCTTGCCCGCTCCTCGACATTGATAGTCACGACACTCATTGAGTGTCAAGCGCTCCTTTATATGTCGTCGGCGGTCTACAAAGTCACGCCACGAGGGCGGTAACTTAGCCAAAATGACATTAACTTGAAAGCTTTCAGGTAGGAGACAGTCGTACTGATTAAGATCACGTACATGGAGTTGAAGCTCATGGAGCTGCTCCATCACCGATCGTCCCTCTACCATCTTGTAGTTCAAGTATGCAGCAGTAATAAAGGACTCGTTACCATTATTCCCTTCGGAATACTTCTCATCTAGTTCATCCCAGAGTTGTTTGGCATTAGTGAAAGTGACATAAACGTCGAACAGCCGGTTGGATAAGACTGCTAACAACCTAGCTAAAGCTGAATTATTCGCATCCTCCCACCGTCATCTCGCGGTTTCCAAAGGGAACATCGGAGGATTTGAAACGACCCAAAAAAGTCTGAGGTCGGTCAGCCACAGTTTGGTTTTAGCTTGCCAACGCTTAAAGTTGGCACCGTCAAAAGCTTAAACAACAACATCTGACGATGAAGCCATTTCTTCAAATATAGTTTTTCTGGATTGTTGTATAAAGAGCAATTTTAGCAAATAGTCATGATTAAACCCAGCATACATTATCAGCAATAAAACATAATACCAGTAGGTAGAAAATGACCATAATAACATGTGTCCATGAAATTCTTTCAAGTCATTTAAAGACAATATTATGCCCAACATTACCAGTGGCAAAACATCAATAATCAGCATAAAGCACAGAAAATTGAAGATAGAATGTGCTCTCAGAAGGAGAGATGCAAAAGAACAAGCCTTTGCCATCTCAACCCTAATGTCTATACTCTTCATAAATTAAACTTGACGGATTGATTCACAATATTGAGCTCTAAAACAATGCTTAACTACTCAATCTAATGATCTCAGAGCCAACCGCCCACTTGAGACTTTCGGCTAGACAGAGATCAAAGATGATCACAAGCAATACTTCAATTATCCAACAAGAACTTGTTAACTCTCAATGCATGAAGAATACAAAATTACAAGTTCAAAGAATAATGCCAAATGGAGAAGTAAGAGAGAGAATTCAGATTGTTACAGAGCAACAGAACCAATAGGTTCAAAACAATTGAACACAACCGAAGATAACAGGATGACTCACAGAAGATCAATTAGATAGTAATTAGCATTCTACTTAGAGCTCAAGTATGAATTGATTATCAGTTCAATTTTAGTATTTGACTAGGATCATCATTGAGCATTAACAGAGCCCACAGGTTAACTTGCAATATCTCCAGAACTAGTCTCAAAAACAAAGTACACAGGTCAAGACTACCAACTAGAACTGCAATGTAAATATATGTGCAAGTATCAACCGAACTGTCAAAGAGGTGTAATACTCACTGAAGCGGTGGTACTCAAAACCACCAAAATGCAATCGGCAAGGCGTGTCAATAGACACTGACCCAGAAAAACTATCGCCCTGCAATCACGAGCAAAAGGCGAAGCAATCGGAGATACAATGCCACACTTCCTCCTTTTGAACCGACCAAAAGAATGAAGTCGAGGAACCAGGAGATTGCCGCACAAGACCACCAACAGAGTGCTTCGGCCAAAAGCACAAAACAGCACCAACCAAACCAGATGATCTTTACCACCGAAAAACCCACTCCAGAACGGTTCGAACCCAGTTCTCAGGAGTGAGAGGGAAAAGATCCCAAGTCAGATCGGGAAAGGAATCACCAAGAACTGAAATATATGGGGATTTCTAGGCTGTTTCTAGGGTTCTTCTCTCTTCGAAAGGAAGTGCTGCCGCCACCAATTTAAGAGGAGGGATGAGAGTGCCTTCGCTTGCGGCAAAATCGCTCGCGCCAAGCGCACGGGAGGATCGCTACAAGATCGCCACTCTCCTCACCAAAATCGCCGCTGACTCGGAGAGCAAAGATAGACTAAGCTCCAAAACCAAACGTCCAAAGAGATAAAGGCTGCGGCACCTTATCGCCTCCCTCTCATCTTCTAATTACAGGTGGCCCCCACAACCTTTCCTTTTCTTATAAAGCTTTTCTCAAAATGAGAAATTTCAAGAATGCCCTTACAAAGACCAACAACTTGTACTTAGTTTCTTTGCATCGCTTGTGCATCGATTCCTATCATCGTGTTCCCAGTGGTCGATGTAGCCAACCGAGGGTGCCTGCAAATATAATGTTTAGACTCGTATCTACAACAGGGGCATTCGGTGGTGGCAGCAAGCTGGCTTTGCTAGAGTGCTGGAGGCATTTATCTAGCAACGCATTATCACTAATCACATCCAATGGCGGGAAATTCAACTCAAATCGGGATTTGCACATAATAGGCTCGCTATGAGAAGTAACGTAAAAAGGAGTCGAGAGAAACCATATGTCCAATATGTGTACACCTCCGTGAGGGAGGATGGGTCCATCTTTTCTTAAATCTAGAAGTCAACCCACGCCAACTGGCGCTGTTGTGCCTATTGTATGCGGGTGGTGGCATTCTTGTATAGATCATTTTTGCACACTTGGGCTTGCTACGTATGTTTTGTGCAATACTGATAGAAATTGGCCAAAAGGAATTACATTGTTGGGTACAGACAGAGTGTATGCCTACGATTATTGATCAACGGGATGTAGTGCTACCGTTTTTTTGTTCTTAGCGCATCAGGTGACCGTTTGAACACAAAAAGAGGATGGAGCTTAAAAACGGCACCGCAAGTTAAGTGTCGTAGGAATGAGACTTAGTTGTAGAAAAGTAAAAGTTGTTCGAATAGTGCATCATATATACAATAATAGAGCATGGTTTCAGGAGCATCAACCGTACCTAGAGCTATTCAAACGCCGGGCTGGGCTTCGGGCCGGGCTTAAAAGCCGGTCTCAAATGGTTAGGCCCGAGCCTAGCCCGGGCTGCCCTGAAAATTGAATTTTCGATTAAAATTTATTATTTTAATCTTTTTTGGTATTACAAAATAATATTTAATTTATTTTCAGAATTAAAAAATAGTTTGAGCCAAAAATCCAATCCCAAGCCAAGCCCGAAAATAGCTTGGGCCGGGCCGGCGGGGTAGGTCGCCTGTGAACAGGTCTAACTATACCAGGCATTCATATGTTGGGTATACAAAACGAAGTGCAAATAGCGGACCACCAGAGCATAGTTATCGCTGGGGTGTTAGAACTAAATCGGTGCGATCGATAGGACCAGTATCATTTCCTGTGCGGTAGTGCCAACGATGAGAAATCCTAACACAAATAGTCCAATGCCTGCTGGTTGGATTAAGCTGAGAAAAGCAAAGCATACACCATCTGTAGCTCTGCAAACTGTCATGCAAGAAGGAGAAGATTTGAACACAATAAATGTAGCAACTATATTAGTTATGTTCTATGGGGAGCAATGCAGGTACAATGTACATACTGACAAATTAAGTACCCAATGACAAACCTAGGCAAATATAAATTTGCAGGAATGTTTTGATCGTGCTTTCGAAGGAAGAACCGCGAGTCTATATACATACACTATGGATGCAACCGTACAAAAGAGAGAGTGAAAGAAAGGAACCGAACGATATAACAGCACATCGAAATGTCACGGGAATGTGTACATAGGAACGACACAACACATATACATATCTTGATGTATTTATAGACAACTGCATACAGGTAGCGCTATACATATACCTTAATACATCTATAGCAGTGAGTTGAAAATCTCGGTGAACACATATTTCTAGTGTGTGAACTACAACATGATGAAGGCACAAAATATAGGTTGTAGTAGATAGCTCCCACAGAACATGACCCGAATGTAAAGGGTACAAATCACACGCTAAGGACAGGAAGAATCGTACAACATAGACAAAACAGATAAGCAAAAGCATGTAGGCAGAACGATAGGGTGTATTCAATTATTTATAAGCAGTCATGGTAAGCGCGGCAGCAGAGGGCACAAACTACTGGATGGCTCTCACAGACCATCAGTTGAATGTAAAGGTAAAGAAGGACACGGAAGGGAGGCAAAACCGTACAAACATGGACAAAACAGGGGACTAAAAACATGTAGGTAGAATGAAAGACCGCAACAAGCGATGATAAGCAGTGATGATAAGAGAGGCACCAGAAGACACAAACCTAAGTAGCACCTCGTAGAAGCTCGGACAATCAGCCTGAGAAGCGATCAATCAGGAAACAAAGAGAGGCCAAAGAACAGAACCTACAGAGCGGGTCAACAAAACCAATCAGACAAGAAAAAAGGACACATAAGCACACAAGACGACATAGCAAGGAATGTAGCAGAGGACAAACCCGAGCAGTATGTCGCAGAAGGTCGGACAACTAGTTTGAAGCAAGATCAATCAAGAAACGAACAGAGGACAAACAAAAAACCTACAAAGCAGATGAACAAAAGCAATTAGCATGACAATCTAAGCAACAAAGCTGAAAAATGACCGGAGAAATGTGTTCGATGGTAATCTACATGGCGAGCAAACACAAGAATGCCGACCCGGCTAGCAAGAAACGAAAGCATGGAGCACATCCCTATATCAGGCTCGACTGAACGCGTGGGCCATCTATAGGCATGCGGACTAACAGAGGGCATTGTGAGAAAACAGAAGCAAAGCAGCTGAGGACAAGCACACCACCGGTAGGTCTAATCGGATGGCTAGAAATGGAGCAAGCGTGATCAAAAGGTGAATCTTTTTGGGTGGACGACGCACCGTCGACGCGGCGAGCTTGGTAGAAAGCGAGGCAAGCGAGGAGAGCGAAGAAGAGGCGTGGAGCAAAGGAGCTGGAGGCCAAGGAGCATAGGAAGAAGGCGTTGTAGGGGTGGAACGCAGCGGGGAGGCTCCTCACAGCTGTGGCCTTGTTTCCTGAGGAGCTTTGGCCAGGGGACCGAGAGGGGAGGGCAGGCGCGATGGGAAGCAAACCATGGGAGAAGATCGGTGGCAGATGGAGAGAGAGGAGACGGGAGGTGGAGGGGAAGGAGCGTGGAGGAGGAGAAGGGTGACCCGGCACGCAACAGAAGGAGCTTTGGGTAGGGAAAGCGAGAGGGAAGCACGGGCGCAACGAGAGGAGAACCGCGACACCAGATCGGAGGCAGACAAAGAGCAAGGAGACGAGAGGTGGAGGATAAGGAGTGAGGAGGATGAGAAGGGCGACGCGGGGTTGGAGACGCGACGGTGGAGGGAGAGCCAGAGGCGGCTGATAAAAAGGGAGGGGGTGAAGAATAGACCTGTTCATGGGCGGCGGCCACTACTGCTCGAGCAAACCATGTCCAGCCTGCTTGGGATGGAAGTCGACCACCAAATCCCAAAAACAATTAAAAAATGGAAATCTATTATTTTAATCTTGAAATGAATTAAATAAAATATTTTTATTCTGAAAAGATTAAAATAATGTATTTTAATAGGAAATTCAATTTTTCAGGCTGGGCCGGGTTGAGCTTGGGCCTACCGATTTTAGACCAAGCTTTTCAAGCCCGGCGACATTTGAACAGGTCTAGCGGAGAAGGGAGAGGAAGGGGAACAGGAGGCGGAAAGGGGGAGCGGCCGGGCCGCATGGCGCGGGGCTCGAGCAAGCGTGAGGAGGAGATGGATAGGGCGAGGAGGAGGGAGAGGGAGGGCACAGTGGCGCTGGAGGGAGGAGCGGCGCCGGAGGAAGGGACAAAAGGCAGAGGGGAAGAGGAGAGCAGCAGGAGGCTCAATCGAGCGAGGATACTCCGATACGGAGGAGAGGAACGAACAATGATCAGGGTTCCCCATTAGGGACTCCCTCAGGCGATGGCGGTCGTCCGATCGACCAACTATATGGGCCATCCGATGACAATCCAACGGCCGAAAGATCCCTATCGACGTGTCCGACGCGGTTGGACACCCTTTCCACCAGCCTTTAAGTTTAGTAATGCAAAGCGGTGAAGAAATGTTGCCGTCAGCTGCATTTGGAGGAAGTTAGAGTTGAACTGACAAAGCAGCCGACACCGAAGCAAGTATTGGAGGCTATTTGGAGACGGTCGAAGGATGAACATCTGCAAATTCTAGTTCTTCTTTGGAAGTGGTGGTCCACCCGAAACAAGGTGGTGAATTAAGGCAAAAAACCTGGATGTCAACCATGTTGTCTATTCCGCCCAGGAGTCAACTTCAGAGTTCAGGGAGCTTTTTGAAGGCCCGGTTAGTACAGGTCCTGCTCAGCGACATCAGTGGAAGTTCTCAAATGCAGATGCTCTGAAAGCAAATACGGATGGGTCCTTTGACCCGGTGGCGAGAAAAGGAGGTTCGGGTGTTGTCATTAGAGACAACCATAGCGCTGTCCGTGCTGCTGCTGCAGGTAATGTCATTTTTTAATGATGCTCTTCAAGCTGAGGCAAAAGCTTGTGTCCACTGTCCAGGGCTCCAGGGCTCTTGTTCGGTTCGCCTTCTGACAGGTCGGACCCACCATGCGTCCTCCCGGCCCCACTTCCCCAGCCTTGAAAAGCTCAAAAGCCGAGCCCCATCACGAGGATAGAAATTACACGAAAGCCCCTGGCCTTTTTCCTACTCCAACGTCCGGTTCTAATCCTCTCCGCCCACTCCCCTCCCGCCGCCGCCGCCGCCGCCGCCTCCTCCTCCGCCCAAACCCTAACCTCGCCACCCCACCTTTCCCCGTCTCCGTCGATTCGGAGACCAGGTGGCAGCGATGGACGACGGCGGCGTTGCCGGCTCGGCTGCCATCCATCCAAACACGCGCTCCCCCGATGACGTCTTCCGGGACTACCGCGGCCGCCGCGCCGGCATCGTCAAGGCCCTCACCAAAGGTCTCTCTCTCTCTCTCGTGTTTGTGTGGATTTTGGTGTGGGGTCGGTCGCTGATGGTTTTGTTTGTTGGTTGGTTTCGTGGTGCGCAGATGTGGAGAAGTTCTACAAGCAGTGCGACCCCGGTGAGTCTCCCGATTTGCTTCTGATGTTGAATATTTGGGGGTGATAATAATCTGGGTGCAAAGCCGTGGTATTTGATTGCTCTCGTGGTGCTAGATGTAATTGCTGTCGATCCTGTTGTGGTAGGTGGTTGCAAAAACAATCGCTGTGCGGTTAGTAGATTGTTGCTGTGCAACTTCATGTGTCCCGGATGTAGTCTAATTCGTTCCAATTAGGTCAACTTTAAGTCAGGAAGTTGAAGCTATGCCTATGGGAATATTTGCATGTTTGTGTGACGTGTAGGGTGCAATGGAAGCTCTGCATGCCTTATCTGACTTTTGCGCTTGCGCCTCATGAATCTCAGTTGGACTCCGCATGGAAAACGTTTAGCTTGTTCTTATATTTAACATTGCTGGAAACTAGAGAAACTATTTGGGAATTGGAATAACGACAAGGTGTAGTAAAATGGAATGAAGTCTCAAATCTTTTAGTCGCTGGAGCTGTAAACTTGTCCCAGTTTCCTTCAGTTGCTGTTTTGCGGCTCTTCACCAAAGACATAGTCGTTCTGTGCTCCATGTCAGCATCCGCCTTTAAGTATTTATTGATTTCCTTTAATTAATGAACCTGTAGCTAGTAGCTTGTGCATTATATGTGTTATGGCATTCTGGGTAGTTGGTTGAATGAGCCATAACACTGACGTAACATGCTCCTTTATTTTGCCAGAGAAGGAGAACTTGTGCCTCTATGGACTACCTAATGAAACCTGGGAAGTGACTCTGCCAGCTGAGGAAGTTCCTCCTGAACTTCCAGAGCCAGCATTAGGGATAAACTTTGCTCGTGATGGAATGGCTGAGAAAGATTGGCTGTCGCTGGTAGCTGTTCATAGTGATGCATGGTTACTGTCTGTGGCATTTTACTTTGGGGCTCGCTTTGGATTCGATAAACAAACCAGGTCTGCCCCTAATTTTTACTGCAAATTTCTTTTTTTTATTATTTCTTTTACACCACCTTTTTCAAGTAGGTCAATCCACGTGTTCTACATAATTATGTTAGATAATTCCTACTTTGCTTACTATGCTCAAGAATCTGCAATACTGCAGTCATGCATTTCATTTCCTCATTCAGAAATATGACTGTATACTACTATACTTATATGTTGATTCCAGCGTCATGGCATTAGATCTGCGAGTCTAGTTTCTTTTACTAGTATGTCATAATTTACTCTATGGTAATGGATCCTGATTTATTTTTTAATGTTTTGTCCCTTTAGCAGTTTAGCCCTCGTATTTCTCACAAGTCACAACACCTCACAACAGTAATTTTTGCTACATTCTTCAACGTTTTGTGTATACAAACAACCGGTACTGTGTGAATATGTTCTGCTAAATAGTTGAAATATTACTACATTGAAGATAACCTCTCCTATAAATTGAGAGATCTATGGACCAACACAAATCTGATCAGAAAGAGCAGTATTGAGAATGAATATTGTCTGAGATGCAGTTTGATATTTCATGGCAAGTATCAGGCTGACAATCTTATTTACTACATCTGTTCTTTTTTACTTGTCGTTTTGGACATCAACACGGTCTCCAATAAACACCTTTGATCGTTACTTTTTCTAATTATCTGCTAGTAAAAAATATTAAAAATATAATGATATGAAAGTACTTTTTATAACAAATCTAGTAATATTATTTCCATATGACAAATCCAAATGCTTTTGTGTATAATAATGTTCAAAGTTTTAAAACGTTGATTGCACATGTTCTAAAATGACATCTAAAAAAGAACGGGGAGTAATAACGTGAGCATTTATTATTATTTATTAACTATGCGCTGTTCTATCGGGGAATGCTTCCTCTGTTAATAGGCCATGCTATAGTTTTCCTGAAGTATCTTCAAGTGCAAACAGATGGCAACATTTGTCATTTACATCACCCTTCCAATGATCTTCTGAAAAAATTGGCTAGGCTGCGTGTTTCTAATTTTGCCATTCTCTTGCTAAGATGGGTTGGCAACATTTCTCGTGCTTTCTTCTTTTCTGAGAACCAATTTGGGTCTTTGGAGGGCCAGTTTGCTTTCACAGTTTCACGTTAATTTGTGCATAACGATTTTTTTAACTCATCCGGATAATTGAGAACATTACATCATTACCCTTCTTCCCATTGTAATTGATAATTTACCCCTCTTTAGTTGAGATGTTTGAGGATATGCCACTCTGGACAATTTTACCACTCATCTCTTCATGTCCGCCAGCAGCATGCCCCGTCCACAGCTGTCTTCCTATCCAGCTCCTCATCCACGTCTCTCCCCTCCACTCTCCTCATCTCTCGCCTCTCCATCCTATCGCTGACACTCCCGCCGCTCGCTCCCGGCCCCTTGAGATCGCATGGCTCGATTTCACGACGGAGCTTAGTGAATTGCAGCCGCGGGAGCTTGTCCACCCATCCATTAGGCGGTGGATGCGTTGGGGTCCTCGGCCTCATCCTCCCTGCCGCCGCCTATGGAGAAGCGGCGATGGGGCTGGTGGAAGCGAAGTCGGCAACTGTGGGGCATGAGGCGGGTCAGGGGGGGGGGTCGTCGGCCACCGGTGAGCTGCAACCTTGTCTCATCCTTAATATCCGGCACCGGCGGGAGCGAAGGGAGCAATTTTGGACAGCGGCGGCCGACAATGAAAGAGGCAACCAAACGAGCCGGATGGTGGTGCCATGGGAGGAGAGAAGCGATGGCTGCCATAGCCTGTGAGGTGAGGGAGAAGAGAAGGATTTGGGAGGAAGAAGGGGGAGGGGTAATATGGTCAATTCAATCCTAATAGTGACATATCCTCGATTACACTGGGAAGGAAGGTATATCCTAGATTGCCAACTAAAGGGATAGTATATAATCAATTCCCTCTTCAATTTTCCATGGTCTTGTTTGGCTTATTGCTTCTGAACAAAACTTCCTTTGTGATCCCTATCATTTCTCTGTCGGCCTAGATATGTGCATCCAGAGTACATTGTTTAGTTTGCTAAGAAGTACTGAATGTTATCAGGCACTTGATAATGGTCTTCAAGTGGCATTTGAATCTGCATTGCAGGAGACAGCTCTTCATGATGATCAATGGTCTTCCCAGTGTATTCGAAGTCGTGTCAGGAAGTGGGAAGAAGCAACCAAAAGCTCCCAACGGCAGCAGCAAAAACAAGTCAGGCTCTAAGGTAAGTACGTATGCCAAACATTACATGCCTTATTTCTTGCCCATATTAACACAGGCTTCTGATCATTCATCATCTTTTCTGTTCCAGCCACCAAAACAATCCAATTCTAATAGCAAGCCGCCAAAGCAGGCCCCACCAAAGCACAAGGAAGACGATGACGGTAGAGAAGGAGGCGACGAGGATCAAGCTTTAACTCTGTGCGGCGCTTGTGGGGAGACTTACACAAACGGCGAGTTCTGGATTTGCTGCGATGTTTGTGAGAAGTGGTTCCACGGCAAATGCGTCCAGATCACTCCCGCCAAGGCGGAGCACATCAAGCAGTACAAGTGCCCTGGCTGCAGCAACAAGAGGAGCAGAGAATGAGCGTGGAGCGCTTCCGGCTAATGTGGTTAGGATAGTGGTAATGCTTGAACCGGGGGAGTCTCCGCCGTTGCGGCAGCGCTGGTTTCTCCGTTGTATTAGCTTGATGACATCCTGTGTCTCACTGGACATAATAGGTAGTACGTTAGTAGTATTAGTAGGCCATCTGCTGCCTTCTAGTGACGATGGATTGTTAAGCGTCGAAACTCTCTGAGTAATGCAGTGATTTGTTAGTGACTTAGTGTATGGTAATGCCTTACCTTAACTTTCCTGTCATTGTTACTGTTGCTGTGAAGCAAGTGATCATAGGAGATGTATGTCAGAATGTACATACCTTTCCCCCCGAACTGCCAACCAGACAGTATCTGAGATCATGCTTGGAAGAATTTTGGGACTACGATGCCCTGCATGAACTACTTGCAACAATGGTGAATTTCGGGAGTTTCATCATCAATGCAAAACTGCCTTTCCCCACCGGAAGTGGATTTTTACCTCCTTTTGGATCGCAGAATTGAATTGGGCTCGTGGAAATGGAGTCCCAATTTAATTTTAGCTGAAATTGAAATTGGTCTCTAATTCCAAATTTTGTGTTTGGTTGCCGAAGGAATCACAACATGGAAATGAATTCCCACGACAATTCAAATTTCTGTTTGGATGCAACTCGAAAATGACTTGGCACATGGTGAAGAAACGAACTAGGAAGCTCGATGGTGACCAGATCTGGAGGTCGGGAATGGTGGCTGGAGTGGCCGCTTGCTGGGTGGTCGCCGGAGTGGTGGTCAGAGAAGGAGATGGAGAGTAGAGCCATGGAGTGCCTGGATCTGGACGCCGGGACGGCGAGACAACGAAGAGGTAGCGGTGCCGATGATGCGGAGGACGACATCGTGGCGACGCCGACAACGGGGAAGACGATGTTATGGCGGCACCGCCAACATTGAGGTCGTCGGTGATGGATGTGGTGGCCGGTGAGGGGGCCACCAGAGAGGGGAGGAGTGTCCGGCGAGGGGACCGCCGGAGGGGGAGGAGTGGCCGACGACTGGGGCCACCTTAGGGGGAGCAATCGCCGGCGAGGGAGTCACCAGAGCGGGGAGGAGTCGCCGAAGACTTGGAGGTCAGGAGTCGAAGCGTCGAAGCTGTTGAGTCGAGACGTCGATTCATCTCGATTCAGAAGGGTCGGGCTCGGTATTGAGGGGGGCAGTGCTGGTCAGGCCGCCCGGCACGGTAAGGCAGGGGACCGATTTGCCCCGGTCGGTCCGACTAACTAATCGGATCATGTCATATCAGCTCGTGGGTCGAGGGTATCGATCCAAGCATAGCATGCTAGCTCAACTACAGTGTCGAACACGATAAGCTCGGCCATTCTTGTTTATAATCTTGTTGTGCATGTATGTCAGCAATGACTTGGAGAGGCATTTAAACAAGGATGTGAGCTGCATGCATGTAAAGCTAAGTCAGTAGAGGACCATGATCTGTAAAAGTGATTAAATGATTTAGTTCCTTAGTTAGCATGTAGTATAATTAAGCTATACACAGCAAAGAGGTGAGCTGTTAGTTTTGCTGAAAGCTTCTTTACTTGGCTATGAAGAAGCTAAGTCAATGTCGGTAACACATCCATACAGGTCAATATTTGCATGCAACATAGCCTGACGTGTGAAACAAATGAGCTGTAGCTATTAAACAATGTTATCTTTGGTTTAGGTTGGTTTGCATGAGTATAAATAGACTTGTGTACCTCTGTTAAGCTTGTAAGCTTCGATGTAACCCGGGTGAGATCAATAAAGCTTCAATATAGTGTATGTGAGAATACTACTATGCTCTTGCTCTGTTTTCTTGCCTCCCGCTAGAATTGAGTTCTAACAATTGGTATTAGAGCCATGACGAAAGATGGGTGACCCTGGCGTGGCTTCGAGAGCATACGGGTGGTACAAGCGGAGTGGAGCGGCGGCTCGGCACAGCGGCACGACCGATGGAGCGGCGGCCCGGCACAGCGGCGCGGTGGCACGGCTGATGGAGCGGCGGCGCGATGGCACGACTGATGGAGTGGCGGCGCAGGCACTGCTACAACGCGAGTGTGACGCAGCACGGCGAAGAGGTGGGCTCTTGTGGTGCGCGGCAGCGGCGGAGTGCACAGCGGGGCACGGTGGCTCGATGCGACGAGACCGACGCACTGTACGGTGCATGCGGCTCCGTGACGAGGAGGATCTTGCACGTCGGTGGAATATAAGGTGAGTTGTGTGTTGCCAATGTGAAAGCGTTGTGTTGGTACTAGGCAGTTGCGGTGCCGTATTTGTGTATATGTGGAGCTGAGTTCGGGATGTTGAGGAGATGTATTCGTCGTCCTGAGTCGAGTCCGTAGAGTTGTGTTCGGGATGTTGAGGAGATATGTTCGCCGTCCTGAGTTGAGACCATGGAGTTGAGTCCGGGATATTGAGGAAATATATTCGCCATCTTGAGTCTAATACGAGTTGGAAAAGTCATAGTAGAGACTGATTGTCTCAATGAGTAAGTCCGAGATGTGTTCGAGTTGTGTCACCGTCTCCGTCAAAGTGCGCGTGAGTCAAGTTGAAGTCGAGTCCAACTGGTGACCGGAGTTTTGAGTACCAGTCTGAGTACACATTTGTGTGTCTTAGAGATGCGACAGAAGAGTGGATTGTGTAACAAGATTAATGGGTGAATGTTGTTTGTAATCTTGTTATGCATGCATGTCGGCAATGACTTGGAGAAGCATTTAAACAAAGATGTAAGCTGCATGCATGTAAAGCTAAGTCGGTAGAGGACCATGATCTGTAAAAGTGATTAAATGATTTAGTTCCTTAGTTAGTATGTAGTATAATTAAGCTATACACAGCAAAGAGGTGAGCTGTTAGTTTTGCTGAAAGCTTCTTTACTTGGCTATGAAGAAGCTAAGTCAATGTCGGTAACACATCCATACAGGTCAATATTTGCATGCAACATAGCCTGACGTGTGAAACAAATGAGCTGTAGCTATTAAACAATGTTATCTTTGGTTTAGGTTGGTTTGCATGAGTATAAATAGACTTGTGTACCTCTGTTAAGCTTGTAAGCTTCGATGTAACCCGGGTGAGATCAATAAAGCTTCAATATAGTGTATGTGAGAATACTACTATGCTCTTGCTCTGTTTTCTTGCCTCCCGCTAGAATTGAGTTCTAACAATTGGTATTAGAGCCATGACGAAGGATGGGTGACCCTGGCGTGGCTTCGAGAGCATACGGGTGGTACAAGCGGAGTGGAGCGGCGGCTCGGCACAGCGGCACGACCGATGGAGCGGCGGCCCGGCACAGCGGCGCAGTGGCACGGCTGATGGAGCGGCGGCGCGATGGCACGACTGATGGAGTGGCGGCGCAGGTACTGCTACAACGCGAGTGCGACGCAGCACGGCGAAGAGGTGGGCTCTTGTGGTGCGCGGCAGCGGCGGAGTGCACAACGGGGCACAGTGACTCGATGCGACGAGACCGACGCACTCTATGGTGCATGCGGCTCCGTGACGAGGAGGATCTTGCACGTCGGTGGAATATAAGGTGAGTTGTGTGTTGCCAATGTGAAAGCGTTGTGTTGGTACTAGGCAGTTGCGGTGCCGTATTTGTGTATATGTGGAACTGAGTTCGGGATGTTGAGGAGATGTATTCGTCGTCCTGAGTCAAGTCCGTAGAGTTGTGTTCGGGATGTTGAGGAGATATGTTCGCCGTCCTGAGTTGAGACCATGGAGTTGAGTCCGGGATATTGAGGAAATATATTCGCCATCTTGAGTCTAATACGAGTTGGAAAAGTCATAGTAGAGACTGATTGTCTCAATGAGTAAGTCCGAGATGTGTTTGAGTTGTGTCACCGTCTCCGTCAAAGTGCGCGTGAGCCAAGCTGAAATCGAGTCCAACTGGTGACCGGAGTTTTGAGTACCAGTCTGAGTACACATTTGTGTGTCTTAGAGATGCGACAGAAGAGTGGATTGTGTAACAAGATTAATGGGTGAATGTTGTTTGTAATCTTGTTATGCATGCATGTCGGCAATGACTTGGAGAAGCATTTAAACAAAGATGTAAGCTGCATGCATGTAAAGCTAAGTCGGTAGAGGACCATGATCTGTAAAAGTGATTAAATGATCTAGTCCCTTAGTCAGCATGTAGTATAATTAAGCTATACACAGCAAAGAGGTGAGCTGTTAGTTTTGTTGGAAGCTTCTTTACTTGGCTGTGAAGAAGAAGCTAAGTCAATGTGTACTGCAATATTTGCATGCAACATAGCCTAACGTGTAAAACAAATGAGATGTAGCCATTAAACAATGTTATCTTTGGTTTAGGTCGGTTTGCATGAGTATAAATAGACTTGTGTACATACTTTAAACTTGTAAGCTTTGATGTAACCCAAGTGAGATCAATACAGCTTCAATATAGTGTGTGTGAGAATACTATTGTGCTCTTGCTCTATTTTCTTGCCTCTCGCTAGAATTAAGTTCCAACAACCATCGCGCCCGGTCGCCAAGGTAGTTAAAATCGTGATCTTACTCATAGAGTCTTACAATTCTATAAACCCACGACAGCCTGTCGATCCAGATCGCACTGTGAATCGGAATCAGGTAGAATCGTGGTAGAGTCGCGATCCAAAGAGTTGAATCGTGGTAAAGACGTTAGAGCAAAAAAATTTTGCAATTTTTTTTTGCAAATTTTTTAAATTTTTTAAGAGGCCAGACTTTGCTGATATTTTGTTTTAGAGCAAAATTTGTTGATATTAATTTCAGAGAATGAAACTATAAATTAACAAGGGGCATGCAAAATATTATATCAGTATGGTAATGCTAGTACCAATATCTATATTATGACATGAGTAATTTTGAGCTTGATAATGATAAGTTATTTTTATTCCTAAAGCATGTTTAGCTACTTTTAAGGAACATGCAGGCGTTGCAATTAGATATTGATTTACAAAGTTATGAACATTTTCATGTAATTGTAGTCAACTAGTCATGGTCACTGGTTGTTCTCATGTAGTTCAGAACTATATCACCCATCATGTTAGTATCATTATGCTTTTCTGTTGTGTGATAAAAAGTGTTTTGTCCCTTTTTCGGTTATAAGTGGTAAACCATATAAGAATCATACAAACTTATAGTATAGATGTTAAATATGTGTATTTTTACAATTTTGTAGAATCGCCGATTCTACGATTCGATACCACCAGAGGCAAATCGATCCAACTTAGGATCTCGACTCTCACTACCTTGCCGGTTGCCTAAACGCCGGCCTCCTTCTTGGCCTCAATCGACCATGGTGTCGTGCTTGCGCCGGCCTCCTTCCTTGCCACTCGCCAACCATGGCGCCGCCGCTGCCTCCGTGCCGTCGGGCTGTGTCGTGCTTGGCCTAGCTCGATAGGCTGGGGTGTTGACCCAAGCACGACACACCCAGTCGAGTCGTGCCAGCTCGGCCCGTGCACAGTATCGGGTTGTGCCGTGTCTGGACCAGGCCAACAGTCCCATCCTTCAGGCCGGCCCAAACGGTACAACCCATTTGAACAACTCTACTGAGGGGCTCTCATGTTGAATTCAACTGGAATTGGTTCACAATTCTAATTTCAAATGACATCCAAACAACAAAATTGAAAATACCCTGATCTAATTCCTTGATTTTGGTCTCAATTTTGAGAACCAAATGTGGGCTAAAGGGCCCTATCTCATCCACCATTCATTTTATCCTCTTTTATCTCAAGACTCGTGTATGTATGTTTTGATAACAGGGAATACAATAAAAGATAAAATGGTACAAATCTTGAGGCAAAATAGATAGCAGATTTTCACCGCTTTTGCAGCTGATCTGTTGGATCCTTATAATTTGAGCTTTGTTTATACTCTAACAAAACGTCTGGGCTTCACATGTTTCTGCCGCCACCGCAGTCACTCCCTGACATCCGATCTGATTCTTCTCCTTCATTCCGAGGCTCCACCACCACCAACAGATCAATACCCACCTCCACTCCGTTGATTTCCTTGTCTCGTCGATCGTTCTCCTCTCTCTCCATCCATCAGACGCGAAGAGATCGAAGCTGCTCCAAGGACTTCAAGACCATCCTGCTGGACGACTCCCTCCATCCGCTGCCCACCCATCCCACGACGATGCTTGACGTCTAGGCCTACATCACCGACCACGGGAACACCACCACCGCAGTCGGCACCACGAGCGCCTACCGGTCCATCAAAGTAACCTTCTGTATCGGGGAGGCCGATATAGAAGGTTACTCATCGGATTCGCCATTGACCCCAGTATCCTCGCCACGGAGGACGGCTTCGTCCTCCTCCACGTCGCTATCCGCCCTCTATCCTGCCTCGACATCCAGAAGAGTTACGACTAGTTCATCTATGAGGCCCGACGCTCGGGGAGGCCGTCGCTTCACGTGCTCCCCAACCCCAACCTCTTCTTATTTTGTGATGACGAAGTTGGCATCCTACCCCACTGCACCCACAACGGCGATAGCTACATTGTCGCCGCGCTCCATCCCACGTTCCGCCATGGCATGTACAGTTACGACCTCCACGGCTCCACCGGTTCCACCATGTTGGAATGTATATCTTGTGTATATGTTAACCACCTGTATATTCGGCATATGTTGATAGCTATCTCCTATAATTGGTTAGAGATTGTTCGGTTAGATCTTTCCTAGTTTGTTGATTGCTTATATTGCTATATGTACCACATCCTATGCTTAATGAGAATTATTGCATGTGATTCCTATCACGCTTTCGTGGTATCAAGACACACCTTCTGATCCTGCCGCCCACCCCCTTCTTCCTCCTTCTCCTGTTGCCATGAGCGCCAACACCAAAGCTTTCGCACTTGCCCTCGCCATCACCAACATCAAGTCCCATATCCCCTCCACTATTGAACTCAATCCTCCAAACTACACCAAATGGCGCAAACTATTCACGGTTCTTGTCAGTTGTTTCTCCCTCCAGAACCACATTGATGGCACTAACAAGCCCGCCAACGATGCCGATTGGAATCTCAATGATTTCTCCGTTGTTTCTTGGCTTTACAGCTCCATCTCAGAAGAAATCCTCGGCATCGTCTTGTCCCCTGATGCCTCCACGCGTGAGGTGCGGGTTCGCATCGAGGGACTTTTCCGCGACGACAAGAAAGTGCGAGTTCTCACCATGGAGGTTGAGTTCACCAACACATCCCAAGGTGATATGCCGGTCATGGCGTATTGTCAAAAGATGAAGACCATTGGCGATGCCCTTGGCGATCTTGACAGCAAGATATTCAATGAAAAACTCGTAATGACCAGCGTTTTGTTTGCCACCATCAAAACCATCATCGCCACCAAAACCCCCATTTCCCGGTTTCCTCAAGGCACGTTCCCTCCTCATCCTCGATGAAGCCCGCCATGCCAAATCATCCAATCTCTCCACAACCCTCTACTCCACCACAAACCCTAAACCTCCAACCACCCACATCCACCCAGCAATTCCCATCCCAACCCATCTGGTGGCTCATACAATTACCGCGGCAATGGCAAGAAACACAAGCCGCGCAACGCGCTGGCTCCTTCAACACTAGTGTTCCACCCTCAACACCATGGTTCAACCCATGGACAGGCACGTTCCAAGTATGGCCGACCCAAGGCAATCCTCCGCGCCCTTGGATGGCACCATCGCCAACCGCCGACATCCTCAGCCAGCGCCCTCCTCAGCAGGCTCACTTGGCCACCACTCCATCCTTCGGCACCCTTCCCACGCTGCTGCTGCTGCTGGAAGGAGAGGAAGAATGAGTTAGAAGCATATGCACACAACAAACAAAAGACAAGAGGGAAAAGAAGAAGAGGAGCTTTGTTCCATCTCGGGTGATCCTGTGCAGTCTTCATCAAGACGTCGATCGGAGCATCAAACGTCATCTGATCTGGCTCAAACTTGGTCAGTATGTTCATGACTGGATGATCTTCGATTTGTACGGTTGCATTGCTGATTGGTTGACAGGAGCACCTAATTTGAGAGGGGTTTTGTCAGTTCGGGTAGCACAGATTCAGTACTGAGCAAATTTGGTAGAAGTTATGTTTGAGTGGTGAAACCTTATCCGATTTGGCTGCAATTTGTACAGTATGTTAGGGACTCGTGTATCTACATTCTTACCAAGTTTTATGCAGTTTGGATATGTGGTTTGTGAGATATGAGTTGATAACCGAAGGGGACAAAAACTGTGTCTTCTCTGCTTAGCTGTTATTGTACCTCGTGTTAGTTGTGTATGGTTGTTGATGATGATACCAAGATTATATCTTGATGATGTTGTTGCTTCTGTGATGTTCTAGATAAGACTCTTTGTACCCATTGTTAATTATAGTGGAAGATTTGGGAGTGGGCTGTGCAAGCCTTGTAGTTTTTACTCCTCACATTGAGGAGGTTTTCCACGTAAATCGTTGTGTCACTTTGTGCATGTTCTTATTGTTAATTTCACTGCTTATTTGTTGGTTGAAGCTATCCTCATTGGTTCACTACAAGTAGAGGTGCTGAACTTTTGTTAATTACAATGTTTAGCCCCAACAAGTGGTATCAAAGCTCGTGTTTGCTTTGGTGATTGTCTTGCAGTGAAAGATGGAGGTGAATACTAGCAGGATGATATCTCTAAATGGTACAAATTACCAAGTTTGGAAGGGCAAGATGGAGGATTTGCACTATATGAAAGAGTGCTACAAGCCAGTATTTGCCACTGAGAAGCCGGATGACAAAACTGATGATGAATGGAAGGTACTTCACCGTCAAGCTTGTGGGTTCATTCGACAGTGGGTCAATGACAATGTGTTGAACCATATCAATGATGAGACACATGCACACACTTTATAGCAGAAATTAGAAGAATTGTATGCTAGGAAGGAAGGCACCAATAAGATATTCTTGATCAAGCAATTAATGCATTTGAGGTACCGAGATGACACTTTTGTGGCTGATCATGTGAATGCATTTCAAGGCATTATAAATCAGCTATCTTCCATGGGCATCTCATTTGATGATGAGGTCGGTGCTTTGCTACTACTTGGTTCTTTGCCGGATACTTGGGAAACTCTCAAAGTCACTTTGTGCAATTCAGCTCCAAATAGTACTGTCTCTTGGAACCTTGTGAAGACCAAAGTGATAAATGAAGAGTCAAGAAAACTTGCTGAAAGGGAGAGTTCCTCCTCACAACCCGAGGTGTTGTTCACCGAGTCAAGGGTGAGAAGCAAAAGTCAAGGTCCGAGGAATTCAGTTGAAAGTAGAAGCAAGTCAAGAGGAAAATTTTCAGATCTTGAGTGCTATCACTGCCATGAGAAGGGACACATTAGAAAGTTCCCTGAAGCTCAAGCGAGAAAACAAGAAGAAAAAGAAGAAGGCACAGAAACAAGACAGTGACAATGATGTTGGCCGCATTACTTTAGCGGTTGAGGACATTATGGTAGTCATTGCTGAAAATGATGTTGGCAAGATTGGTTCCACTATTGAAGAAAGGATCATTGTTGTTTCTGATGATGCAACCATCAACCTTGTGAGTGATGATGACATGACTTGGATACCTGATAGTGGTGCTACCATACATGCTACATCTCATAGAAGGCTCTTCACAAATTATGTTGCTGGTGATTTTGGTGTTGTGAAGATGAGAAACAATGATCGTGCTCAAATCATTGGAAAGGGAGATGTGCATTTGGAGACAGCTAATGGTACACTACTAATTCTCAAGTTTATGAGACATGTTGAAGACTTGCGGCTCAACATAATTTCAGTGGGATTGCTTGATAATGAGAAGTATTCCAGTAGATTTGAAAATAGATAATATAAGCTCACCAAGAGCAGCATGGTATTTGCGAGAGGTAAAATGGTTTCTCTCTTGTATCATGTTCATGCCAAACTCTTTTGTGTTTCTGTCAATACATTAGGACGGGATGATCCTTGTGTTCTATGGCACAAGAGGCTTGGGCACATAGGTGAGAAGGACATGGCTGTGCTAGTGAAGAAGAATCTCCTGTCAGGGATTTCAAGTGTGCAATTGAAGAGTTGTACAGATTACCTAGTGGGGAAGCAGCATCGGGTTGCTTTCAAAAGTCAGCCTCCTCGCAAGAAGCCAGAGTCACTAGATTTGGTGCATTCCGATGTGTGCAAGATGTCGGTAATGTCGATTGGAGGTGCTAAGTACTTTGTCACTTTCATTGATGATTCTTCCAGGAAAGTTTGGGTTTATCCCTTGAAGTACAAAAATGAAGTGTTGAGTATACTCAAGCAATTCCAAGCCTCAGTTGAGAGAGAAACTGAGAAGAAGATAAAGTGCATTCATACTGATAATGGAGGAGAATACATTGGGCCATTTGATGCATATTGCAAGGAGCAAGGAATTAGGCATCCATTTACTCCTCCTAAGACACCACAACTAAATGGCGTTGCTGAGAGGATGAATAGAACATTGGTGGAGAGAGTTTGATGATTGTTGTCACATGCAAGGCTACCAAAGTCTTATTGGAATGAGGCTTTGATGACTACAATTTATCTTGTTAATCTCTCACCATGTTATCCTTTGCAGGGAGATATTCCTAACAGGGTGTGGTACAACAAGGATGTCTCCTATGATCATCTGAAAGTGTTTGGATGCAAGACATTTGTTCATATTCCTCAAGATGAAAGGTCCAAACTTGATGCAAAGACACGACAGTGCATACTCCTTGGCTATGGTTTGGATGAGTTCGGCTACAAGCTGTTTGATCCTATAGCAAAAAAAGTTGTCAGAAGCCGTGATGTTGTGTTTGTTGAAGACCAAACAATTGAGGGTATTATGAAGGCAAAGGTGCAAGTTCCTCAACAGCAAGATATGGTTGATTTAGACCCAGTACCTACAGCTCCAGTTCCACAACAAGCTGAAGGCGATGTTGCAGATGATGCACAAGACGATGTGCATGGTACAGGTGGTGAGAATGCTCCACAGCAGCATGAGTTTGATGCTGAATTTGATGATCATGATCAACAACCACCAATACCAGAAGTTCCACTCAGACGATCCACTAGAGCTTGCATACCTTCTAGCAGGTATTCCTCAGATGATTATGTGGTGTTATTGTCTGATGATTTAGAACCTGAGTGCTTTGTAGAAACAATTGAAGATGAGCACAAGATGAAGTGGATGAAAGCTATGCAAGAGGAGATGGATTCCTTGCATAAAAATCATGCATATGAGCTGATGAAGTTGCCAAAGGGCAAGAAGGCATTGAAGAATAAGTGGGTCTACATAATCAAGCAAGAAGAGCACACGTCACATTCAAGATACAAGGCGAGGCTAGTTGTGAAAGAATTTGGCCAAAGGAAATGAATTGTCTTTGATGAGATCTTCTCTCCGGTGGTGAAGATGACATCCATTCAAGTGGTTCTTAGCATTGCAGCTAGTCATAACTTGGAGGTTGAGCAAATGGATGTGAAGATAGCCTTTCTTCATGGAGACTTGGAGGAAGAGATATACATGGAGAAGTCTGAAGGGTTTGTTAAGAAGGGCAAAGAAGACTATGTGTGCAAGCTAAAGAAAAGTCTTTATGGCCTGAAACAAGCACCAAGATAATGGTACATGAAGTTTGAATCTGTTATGGGGGAGCAAGGCTACAATAGGTGTAGCACAGACCATTGTGTGTTCTTTCAGAGATTCTCAGATGATGATTTTATCATCTTGTTGTTCTATGTTGATGATATCTTGATTGTTTGTAACAATGTCTCTAGGATTGCAAAACTGAAGAAAGAGTTGAGCAAGTTCTTTGCTATGAAGGACTTGGGGCCAGCAAAACAAATTCTTGGTATGAGAATTGAGAGGGATAGAAATTCCAACAAGTTGTACATGTCACAAGATAAGTACATTGAGAAGATACTTAAGAAGTTTTGATTGGACAATGCAAAAGCCGTGAGCTGTCCACTTGCAGCTCATTTCAAGTTGAGCACCAAGCAATGTCCTTCTACTGATGAGATGAAGAAGGAAATTCAGAATGTTCCATATGCCTCAGCAATTGGAAGCTTGATGTATGCTATGGTGTGTACAAGGCCGGACATTGCTGATGCAGTTAGTACAGTGAGCAGATTTATATCGAATCCTGGAAAGCCGCATTGGGAAGCCGTGAAATAGATCATGAGATATCTCCGGGGCAGCACAAAGATGAAGCTTTGCTTTGGAAAAAGAGAGCCCGTGTTAGTTGCATACACGGATGCAGATATGGCCAGAGATGTTGATAGCAGAAAATCTACTTCAAGGTACCTGATTACATATTCAGGGGGAGCTGTGTCCTGGAAAAGTAAGTTGTAGAAATGTGTGACATTGTCTACAACTGAAGCTGAATTCATTGCAGCGACAGAGGTGATCAAGGAGCTATTATGGCTGAAAAGGTTTGTTGGTGAGCTTGGTTTTGATCAAAATAAGTATGTGTTGTTTTATGATAACCAAAGTGTCATCCACTTAAGTAAGAATTCAAGTTTCCACTCAAGGTCAAAGTATATTGATGTTTGTTACCATTGGATCCGAGATGTGTTGAATTCTAAGCAAATGCAGCTTGAGAAAGTCCACATTGACGACAATGGTGCTGATATGTTGACCAAGGTAGTGACGAGGGAGAAGCTCAAGGCATACCATCAGTTTGCTGGCATGGTTGAAGCAAGGTGGTAAGACCCTCCATGATGTCGGGAGGGGGAGTTTGTTGGGCTGGAGTCCCTCCACACGGAGAAGAAGCCCAAAATCAGCCCATAAGTTTGGAAGCTTGTGAACCGTTGATTGCTCTATTGATCAACGGTTGAGATGCCTCCTCCTTGGTGAGGGAAGAAAAACCCTAACTCTTTCCTTGAGCTGCTGCTGGAAGAAGAGGAAGAATGAGTTAGAAGCATATGCACACAACAAACAAGAGACAAGAGGGAAAAGAAGAAGAGGAGCTCTGTTCCATCTCGGGTGATCCTGTGCAGTATTCATCAAGACGTCGATCGGAGCATCAAACGTCCTCTGATCTGGCTCAAACTTGGTCAGTATGTTATTGACTTGATGATCTTCGATTTGTACGGTTGGATTGCTGATTGGTTGAGAGGAGCATCTTATTTGAGAGGGGTTTTATCAGTTCGGGTAGCAGCAGATTCAGTACTGAGCAGATTTGGTAGAAGTTATGTTTGAGTGGTGAAACCTTGTCTGATTTGGCTGAAATTTTGACAGTATGTTAGGGACTCATGGATCTACATTCTGCCATGTTTTATGCAGTTTGGATATGTGGTTTGTGAGATATGAGTTGATAACCGAAGGGGACAAAACTGTGTCTTCTCTGCTTAGGTGTTATTGTATCTCTTGTTAGTTGTGTATGGTTGTTGATGATGATACTAATATTATATCTTGATGATGTTGTTTTTCTGTGATGTACCTCTAGATGTTCTATAGAAGACTCCTTATACCCATTGTTGATTATAGTGGAAGATTTGAGAGTGGGTTGTGCAAGCCCTGTGGTTTTTACTCCTCATATTGAGGAGGTTTTTCACGTAAATCGCTGTGTCACTTTGTGCATGTTCTTATTGTTAATTTCGCTGTTTATTTGTTGGTTGAAGTTATCCTTGTTGGTTCATTACAAGTAGAGGTGCTGAACTTTTGTTAATTGCAATGTTTAGCCCTAACAAATATTTCATTGCCAGTGGTTCCGACATGAACACAGATTTTAATCAAAGGGCGAACTCGATCACTGCTTGATTGCAGCAGTTCTAGCCTGTTCCAGAATCCTGACCAGTGGCTTGCTGCTGCACCTTCGGCCTTCGTCCAGCGGTGTGTTCCCCCACCTGCAGTAATTCGTTGCATCAAGGAAAGAAACTTCATCTACTGAGCAAATGAACTCCAAAGCTTTGTGTATACTGTGTACCTGTCTTTGGCCAAAACATCTGCTCCAAATTCTATCAACATGCTGGCGACAAGGTGCAGGCCCTCGGCAGCGGCAATGTGAAGCGGTGTCCTCTGATCATAGTTCCTGCAGTTTGGATCGATTCCAAATTTTAGCAGCCTCTTCAGCAGGTCGATCTTGCCATCTGTGACTACTCTATACAGGTAGCTTCCCGCGTCTTCCAGGTTCAGGGTCGCACCATGCTCAACGAGAAGCGAGATGATCCTGCCATGCCCTGATTTTACTGCTTGCAGCAATGGTGAATTTCCAAACTTATCTGCATTTTCAAACATGTACCTTTTTTTATAACAAGAGATGTGGCTAAAAGTGTCTTTGACTATTTGGTTTGAACTGTTTCTTTCATACCTATACTGTTGATATTTGCTCCACGTTGGATAAGGAACCTCACGATATCTTCATACCCTCTTAAGGCAGCAACATGCTGCAATGTAAATGTAAGGGAAAAAATTGAAGAGTTGTAAAAATATATTCATTGCAATGATTTCTACAAGTGTTTTTTTTTTGCCAAAACAATTTCTTAAAAAATATTTTACCTTTCACATTTTCTTTTTTATTTCCGAGAATACCTAAAAGGAGCTAGGTATTTTTTTTTTCTATTAAGAAGTTTTTTTTGTTTTGTTTTTAATCTAGGAATTTACCCTCCGGCTACCGTGAGAAATCAGGGGTCGAACCCCCGACCTGTCGCTGGCCTCAGTACCAGCCGACCAAACGAGTTACGCTCGCTTCTCATCTTTCACATTTTCAAAGGAAAAGAAAGATGCGTCATGTTGCATTTGAATGAAATCTGGCAGTTAAAATGAACTCCTCTAATTTGACGAATGATTCTATGAGAGAGTTGACATACTAATGCTGTCCTGCCATCATAATCGGGTTTACTTGGATCTGCTCCTGCACTGATTAAGCCTTTCAAACGAAACAAGTCACCATGATAGGCAGCATTGTTGACTCCAAGGACCAGTTCTGCTTCTTGCTTTGCTAACAGATATGTGATATCTGATTCCAGTTGCTTCCCCTTTGACTCGGTTTCTTTCCCCTACAGAAGAAATGTTTGTCGCTAAATTTTTCCTCAAAGTGCTAAAATATGATTATAGTGAGATGTACCTTTAGTAGGTTGCTCAATATCTGACGGCTATCCTTGAAGTAAATTTGTAATATACTAGTCAGAGACTGCTTGTCAATTCTCAAAAGGCTGCAAAGTTCACAGACTCTAACTGTGTATGGTTGTGGGATGTTGCAGATTACAGCGACATCACCAACGATGTCATAAGGCAGCAGTTCTGAGATGATCTCTTCTGATCCACCTTCTCCTGTGGCGACCTCTTCCTGCCACAGTACATGGAATAGGACGAATGAAGGTCAGTCATACAGTGCAGTTGTGTGTTTCTCTTGATTTATGTAGGTTTGTTTTACGAACAGATCATATATATACGATCATAATTATAATTGTTAATATCAGTGACAAGTAGTACCAGACACCCGTGTGCCACAATATAAATTTGATCCACCACAGTGCCTTGCTCTAAGATAACTTCCCCTGGGAGGAAGAATTCTTCATGTAATTTTACCACCTGAAATAATCAATTGAAGACTTGAATGAATTCTATACTTGGACTAACTGTAATGAGATAAACATGAATCCATCAAAATCTTACAATCTGGCTTAGGAAGTCCTCTGAGCATCCTTTGAATAGGTGCACTTTTGAAACCATGTCCAAGTACAATGTCTGGGACATCTGCAAAACAAAATCAAACAACAGCTTATATATACTTAACTGCTCAAAGCAATTTAAAATCACTCCTCATCTGTATTTGGTCAGAGAAAATTGGCACCTTAGATCGAACTGCAACCGGTATGTCATCGACAACTCTCTCTCTCGTGTAGCTGCTCTCGTACTGCAGCATCAGGTGAGCCTTCACCTGGAACCTGATATCACTGCCCAGCTTGTTCCTGTTCATGTACCTGATGAGGTCAGTCATCTTGTCCCTAAATCTTTCCGTCTTTGAGCCCTTGACAATGAGTGCAGTCATGTTGCCAATCAGGTACGCACTAAGGAGTATGCTGAACGAGATGTACACCACGGTGAAGGCCATCTCCCTGGTGTTCACTGCATGGATATCACCATAACCTGCATGTATTTTTCAGCACTCTTATACTTAGCATATATGGGAAATCAAGAATTGCGATTTTGTTTCCTTGCATTTTTTTTTTGCAATTGTCGTTGAGATAGATATGATGAGAACATACCAACTGTTGCCATGGTGACAATGGCCAGATACAGCGAGGTGACGTAGCGAGTCAGCAGGTCGATCTCTCTGAAGTTGATGTACTTGTAGTCTCCCAGGACCAGGCTCCCGATCCAGGTGCTCCCCTCGTGCGCCGGCGGCAGCGTGGTGGCGAGGTAGTAGAAGACGCAGGCGGCGGTGTGCGTGCAGTAGAGCTCGACGGTGACGAGCTTCACGATCCTCGTGAAGAGGTAGCTGATGCGGATGTCCTTCTCCATCTTCTTGAAGAAGTCCATGATCTTCCTGGCTCTGTACAGCCTGAGCCACACCAGGTACCTGACGATCTCCATTCTTCCTGTGACCTGACACAAGGATCAAGATCAACCATATATACATAGCGAATAAATCTTCCTTCTTTCTGATGCAGAATGGTACTGGTTTTTAAGATTGTGATGTTACCTTGTAGATGGCATCCCAAGGGAAGCAGGCGAGGATATCAAGAATGAAGCTGCCTTTGATGTAGCTAAGAACAAGAACATCAGAAAATCAGAAACATTCTTAGATATATATGCTCTTGCTTTTTTCATGTCATTCTATCTTCACTTTATTTTGAGAATTGAGCTGTGGTCATTGGTCATATTCTCAGAGGAACCGGCCTCACCGTAGCGCGATTCTCCGCTTGTCGTACACCATCCTGTAGGTGTGAGCATCCCTGTACGCAACGAAGAAGTGCACGATGACGTCGGCGAGGAAGACGAGCTGCACGCACTCGAGATCCAGCAGCTGCTCGGGGAGGCCCCGGAAGAAGCTGAACTCGAAGGGGGTGAAGAAGGTGGAGTAGATGGACCACAGGAACATCATGTTCACCCAGATCCTGTACCATCTGCAGCGGACAGAGCAAGAAACATGGCTTCATGGCACTGCACGGTATATCTGAAACCTCTCTCCATTCTGTCTCAATCAGAACTGCCTCATTCTCATGCAGAACTTCTCTAATTGGCTATTCATTATTGCCTTTGCATGCAGTATTAGCATAATCTTTTTTCAGTACTGTTTTGACAGTCAGTTTGGGTAGCTAGCTTAAGCTGAACTGATGAGAGAGAGAGAGAGAGAGAGAGATTCTTGTCATACCTTCCATTAGGATGAATGACAAAGCTGTCATAGCAATTCTTTGGGAGCCTCAACGCACTGCTGCTGTGCCAGCTGCTCCTCCTCCTTGACTTGAACTCCCTTGCGAACAAGGAGAGCCTGCTACCCACAGAGCCATGCAAGGTGTCATCTATCTCATTCAGCTCATACTCTGCAGCCATCTCCCTGTCCATTCCTCCTCTTCTCTCTCCTTTACTAGTACCACATTAATTCCTCTTTCCAGTCCAATGCAAGCACAGGATGCTGCATATATATATGACCATGTGTCCTGTCACTTTTGGTTGCACAAGAAGCAATTGGGCACTGCACAGATGGTCAACCCAACTGGGGGTGAGTTCAGTTCTAGTTACACATTGTGTCATGCCACCACCTCATCTCCTATCGCCTTTAAATGCCTAAAAACTACTTGCAGTGCATGACATCGTGGCAGCTAGCATGGTGCACTACCACTGCACGGTGTACCTAAAGAAAATAAATCTGGCGGCCAATCTGTTACTCCTTTTCGGCTCACTGTAGCAAACCAGCAGATGCCTTTTTCTCCTCCATGCAGTTTAGTTTCTTTGTATCTACGGCTCCGTGACATGGACGATCGTTTAAAATTGACAAACTTTTGACCCTGGGTGTCAAGCTAGGTCCTTTGTTGAATGCTGCATGTTGCAAGTTGCAATGCTGAAAACATCAAGTTTGGTTGTGCAATGCAATCAACTGTGTTCATCAGTGGTAGGCTGGTAGCTATCTATCTGCTATATCTCCCTGCCCATAGTTGAAACTTGAAAGTACTGCAGCATTGCTACCGCCTTCTCATGCCACCCTCACATGCTATGTACTGCATGTGTAGCAGTTATGTAGCAAAGTGGTGGTACTGGTTTTTACACATCATGCAGTTGCAGTCTAGTCATCTTAGCTTCAAGGACTAGTCACTTGCATTGGTCAAAGATCCTGCAGGAATCAGTTGGATTTTGGGCAGTTCATTTTGCCACCAAGAGTGCATCGAGAATCCCTGTTTGATCAGATTTGGATCCCTTGCTGGCATTGGTAACTGCATGGGTGTTTTCCTAGAGGTTTGAGTTCTTTTTGGTAAAAAAATTGAACAATCGATATGAAGGTGAACAGGAAACTGCTACACCGTGTCGTCCGCCTTCATCTAAAGCATTGATTTTGGACGATGATGATGCATATCCTGCATAGCATTTCGTTTGGAAGGTAGATCATACAGATTTGATCATGACCACAACGCTAATTAGAAATCAAACATCCTAATTTGAGCACTTAAGATGTGTTTGGCTTACAGAGAGGGGCATGCCAAATCTCAAATCTACGTGGATAATTTAGCTACCTAAGATTTGGCCTGAACAAGTGCAGCTAGATTTTGAAACTCACTAAAATAATTGGTAGCAAACCGAACGGTGGCCAAAATCCAACCAAAATTTTACCAGCGGATTCAGATGGCAGGGAGTGGTAAATGAGCCAGTTGCCGGTAAAAACGTGTCAAATCTGGAAAAAGAGTAGGCCTGTCAGGTATCTTAGCTAGTGCGTATCCTACGTGTCGTCTTCAGAGTAATCGATGCTGCCGAATTCTCTGGCCGCAGAAGATAAAAAAGGAGGTCAAAGAGTTGTGACCTTAAAAATAGCCAATTAAGCTTAGCCCTTTCACTTAGTTAGCTTTTACGTTGACAAGAATATAAAACAAGAAGCTGACTAGAACCTTCCCTTTCAAAGGGTTGTTAGCTAATAAACAGCAACTCATTTTTGTCTCCGTTCTTTGTTCTTACTCTGTGGAATTATTACATTAGGTTTTACTCCGTGGAGTAGCAGATTATTCCGCATATATATATATATATATATATATATATATATATATATATATATATATATATATATATATATATATATATATTATTCCGCATCAAAGATCTGGTTGAGTACAAATGCGAGGGGTCTCTTAAAATATGAGTTCATTGTTCGTCTTTCCTCAATAACTTTAGTTTTTTTGGTGAGCCTATTGATTGGTGCATAAAAATTCAGCACTGTCATTGAAGTGTGAGCAACAATCAAAATTAAAACTGAAAGATCTTGAACAAATCCTGAGATCAATCCTCTTATGCATGGTTAAACATATCCTGAGGCGGCATAAACAAGCGGAATAATGCTAAATGCACCTGGTCAGCATTTTCCTTATAAGGCAAAGTAGCTGGGGAAAAAAAGGCACAAAGAACCAAGATTTTTTTTTTTTTGCCGCATAGCAAAGGATCCAGCAAAACTTTTGATCAAGGCATGCACTGACCGAAGGCCTCACAAATGCAAACTAATTTAGTGCAATTTGGAGTTTTTTTTGAAAACCCATCGGCTTAAACTAGTTGCATTATGTTGGAGAGCCGGACAAAGGAAGAACACTGGGGGAAATGTAGTGGAGGGAGATGGTTGGCCATGGGCGATTGTTCCACTAATGAGTGCTGATTGGATTAGATTATGCATGGATCAGCACAAGCGATGACAGTTTGATAGGGTTTAGCTTTCGAGTTGTGGTTTATGCTGGTAAAGTGTGTGGATTAGGACGACGGTTTAGTGCATCTAACACTCACTTGAACTGCTTTGTTGCCTTCCTATTCAACTATAGATATGTGAGCAGGATATGCTAATGTTTTGCTTGCACTAACTCGAACTTATGGGGTCATAAACTAGTGGATGATGCTAAAGCTCAAAATGGGAGGATTTTGACCCTCTATTTAAATTATTGTATATTCCCATTGGTGCCCATTGTGCAACGTAAGTCCATTTCGCACGGGGAAAAACATTTTTATATAAGAACCTGGGAAAATCCATCCTAAACATTATATGTTCTGTAAGTGAAAGGGAACTCATTAGCGGGATTATATTTTCTGGGTTCTTGGAAAATACCCCATCTGAATGTTTGATAACACATTGGTTTCCCGGTGGGTTCCAATAAAGTGTCTTTTCCATTTGTTTTTTCCTTTATTTTCCCCCTCAAATCTTGATGTTCCCTCAACCTTGAAAACAACATTAGTTCTTGATATCTACGACATAAAAATCCCACTCGAACCTAAAAAAGAAAAAAACATAAAAACTCAAATTAATCGTGGAAAAAAGAGAATGATCTACGACACTTATTTTGATAGTGCCAGATTAATAATATATAGATATGAGAGTTGTATATAAAACATATATAAAACATCCCGCTAATTGAGATGAATTACAAGACTAGATAGCTATAGCATCGTAGAAAAGCACATATATATCCTAATTCAGCATAGCGAAGAACACACACACTCCTGGAAAAAAAAAAAACATACACGCGCGCGCACACAGGAAAAACAATTGAGATGAATAGGACAAACACGAGAGTATAATCCACAAAAATTTCTTCCTCTTTTTCCTAAAAGAGAGGAGATCACTCCGGTACACTCCTTGCTTAGCTCATTTCCATTTGCGATGATCTGGAATACCGAATGTGCTAGATATTCTGGACACATCACCCACATAATCAACACTAATACAATTACTAGCCAAATTATGGGCCATTATTCTCCCATTTCTTAACCAAAGATATGACCATATTATGTTTTGGGGAAATTAGCTCAGTGACATCGCGTTGACAGGTATTTAGAGGAATGACATTGTGTTCGTGAGGAACTGCAAAATAACATCGCGAAGACAAGAAATACTGCCAATGACATCGCTGTCACGTTCTGTCCGTTAGTTTACTGTTCCGTCAGTTACTTCCGTTTGCCCAATTTTTAAATATAGAACATGAGCTCAAAAAATTATGAATTTTTTTGTGGAGCGTCCCGATATAGTTTGCTTGCTTGTGTATTTTTTTCAAACCTCGCCTTCTCCTACAAGTGCAAGCACCCTTCTTGAGCATGCGCCTCGCGCCCTCGTCGCACGCCGTTTTTGAAGGTAGGGGCACTCAAACACACCTCTTCTTACAATGTGCAAGCGCCCTCCTCGTGCGCTACTTTCAAAGGTAGGCGACGGCGCTCAAACCTCGCCTCCTCCTGCAAGCACAAACACCCTCCTCAAGCATGCGCCTCGCGCCTCGTCGTGCGGTTTTGAAATCTTGTGGGATGTCACTCAAAACTTACCTCCTCTAACTTGCACAAACGACCTCCTCGGGTACATACCCTACGCCTTCCTCATGCGCTATTTTCAATGGTTGTAGGACGATGCTCAAACATCACCTCCTCTAACATGCGGGACCGCCCTCGATCACATCGACCCTTCGCTCCAACTTAGGCTGTCTACACCAACACCCACATGTGGCTGAAGGGGGAATGGTACCAACCCTCTTAAAGGAGCAACATGAATGGTCACACCAAAACAATGATTATTACATATTTACATGCAACAAGTCGCGATACCACGGGCCTCGCTCCGAAACGTCGTCTGCCTCGAGGGTACGCCTAGGCAAGGTGGCCCAACGTCGATGACTGCGCCACCACGACTATGCTCCAGCACGCCGCCTACCTTGAAGGCCTTGCTTTAATAGGGTGGCCCAACGTCGACGTCTTTGCCACCATGACTTCGCTTCACCAAGCATTGCCTGCCCGAAGGCCTTGCTTCGGTAGGGCGGCCCGGCGTCAATGTCTTCGCCACCACGTCTTCACTTCACCAAGTGATGCATGCCTCAAAGGCCTCACCTCAGCCGGGCATCCTGTTGTCGACATCTTCACCACCACGGCTTCACTCTACCAAGCATAGCCTGCCTCAAAGGACTCACCTCGGTAGGGCTACCTGGCGTCAACGACTCCGTCACCACGGCTTAGCTTCGATGTGCCGCCTGCCTCCAAGGCTACGCCTCGGTAGTACGGCTCGACGTCGACAACTTCACCACCATGGCTTCACTCCGACGTGCTGCCTGCCTCAAAGGCCTCGCTTCGGCAGGTCAGCCCGACGTTGATGTATTTGCCACCACGACTTCACTTTACCAAGCGCCGCCTACCTCGAAGGCCTCACCTTGGCAGCCAACCCGGCGTCGACAACTCCGCCACCATGGCTTAACTCCGATGCGTTGCCTGTCTCAGAGGCTACGCCCCAGCTACGTGGCCCGGTGTCGATGACTTCACCACCACGGCTTTGTTTCGGCGCGTCGTCTGCCTTGGAGGCTACGCTTTGGTAGGGTGGCCCCGCGTCGCTCGCTTGTCTCATCGACTTCGTCCCCACATGTGGGCCTACCCTCGTCAGACCGAGGTTACTTCCATGCCATTACTGCATGAAGACCCTGGGTATCCTGACTCCCGAGGGCCCAGGGTGAAAACATATGGCGTTTGCTTGCCCGTCGAGATCTCGGAGCTTGCATAAGGGAGCATTGTTGTAGGGGTGCCCCAACCCCTAGGCTGTCTAGGATACCTACTGAGCCCTTGGGAATATGAGTATATGCATGGATCAATTTTTATATTGTCCTTAGGGGAATGCACCAAAATGCCCCTCCTTTAGGTATGTAGCCAAGGGGTAAGATGGAGAATTGTCTTTCCCTACCCTCTCTCTCTCTCTCTCTCTCTCTCTCTCTATATATATATATATATATATATATATATATATATATATATATATATATATATATACATATATATATGTGTGTGTGTGTGTGTGTGTGTGTGTGTGTGTGTGTGTGTGGCCCTAAGAGGGCACTTGGAACGGGTTTCCTATCCTCTTTTCCACTTCACTCATTCACCACTCTCAATATACATGATGCTTTTAGCTCCTCGTCCTCTCGGTCCTTAAGACAAAGGGTATTCGCTATCCACCGCTTAGTCTCGTAGCTACGATATTGACTAATTTCAAAATTGTTTGTCGTTATGCTATGACACTTGACCTCCTAGCCTGCAGAAGTAGATTAAATTCTGGTATGAGTTTCACTAGATCTCCTTGCCTAATGCTGATGGGGTGTGGTGACAATGCGTTGCCTTTGTGAATACTGGTTATTTCAAATTCAGCTTTGAAAGCGGGGAATAATTCACGCTCAATAGATTGATTACTCAATGGGGTGCAATACAATATATAGCCCAAACCACCGGATAAACAAGGAAACTAACAACCGGTGGGGCGGAATTAACGCACACGCGTGAGGGCCCGCAACAAGCCCTGAGATCACGCTAACACCCCCCCGGCAGTCGGGACGTCGGTTCGACAGACGTTCAGACTGGACCGGAACTCGGTGAAGACGGAGGTCGGTAAGCCCTTGGTGAAGATGTCGGCAAACTGCGACGTAGTGGGTACATGAAGAACACGAACATCACCGGCAGCGACCCGCTCGCGGACGAAGTGGAGGTCGATCTCCACGTGCTTGGTGCGCTGGTGTTGAACAGGGTTCGTCGAGAGGTACATGGCGCTGATGTTGTCGCAGTACACCAACGAAGCCCGAGGGAGAGGACTGTGGAGCTCCTGAAGGAGTTGCCGCAACCAGGTGGCCTCAGCAACGCCGTTGGCCACGGCGCGGTACTCAGCCTCCGCACTGGACCGAGAGACTGTCGGTTGGCGCTTGGACGACCAGGAGACCAAAGCAGCACCCAGGAACACAGCGTAGCCCGAGGTGGACTTGCGTGTGTCGGGACACCCGGCCCAATCGGCGTCAGAGTAGACGACAAGCTCAGAAGGCGTGGAGCGGCGAAGGAGTAACCCGTGGTCGACGGTCCCCTAAAGATAGCGAAGGATGCGCTTCACCGCAGTAAGATGCGGCTCCCGAGGATCATGCATGTGAAGACACACCTGCTGAACGGCGTAGGAGATGTCCGGACGAGTAAACGCTGGCATCAAGAGCTCGGTCAAGCCGCGGTAGTGAGTCGGGTCGCTGACGGGAAGCCCGGTGGTACCAGACAGCTTAGATTGAGTGTCGACCGGTGTCAGGCAAGGCTTGCAATCCACCATTGACGAGGATTAAAACATCTATGTATTATCTTTAATACATAAAAAGACCATACGTCTTCATGGTCGTAACTCCTGAGGTGCACGACCTCAATGGTCGTAGGAATTCCAGAGGTTACGCAATGGATACCCTGGTCGGACGGAGGCTAGTGCCAAGCCTCCGACCAGGAGAGTTGTTCGCAAAGAGTATGAACTGATATCTGGAACTAACTCCAGGAATATTCCCTACCGTGTGAAGGATGGACACGTGCGTAATCCATACCACACGACGTTATACACGGATAAACAACTACCTTGCGGTTGTTTATCTCACAGGACACATAACCGCCGAACGGTTGATCATTCAGCAACTATCATATGACTCCGACCAGCGACAACGCTTCATATTAGACGTCTTCTCCAGAAGTAACTGCCACCTCTTCAAAGGTTATTTAAAGAAGGAAGATGGAACGCTGGGGGGACATGGGCATCGGATCAGATCATCAAAAGATAGAAAGAAAGAAGCATTGTCTTGTACTCTAGAAAGCAGTCCGTCATTCTGTCAGGATACACCCCTTGTAAAATCTCGTTCATACTAATAAAGAGCGGTCCCATTGCAATCCCAAGATTTCCACGCCATCTCTCTTTTTCCATTTATTGTAAGATCGGCGACTTGATCGTCGACAGCTGGCGCCGACCGTGGGGAACGCGGCGTGGAATCTTGGAAGACTGGTGTTGCTCACCGATTCTTTGTCCATTTCCCACTCGTAATCGCTCATGCGGTTATGTCGGGAAGTTGGGACGAAGAGAATTGGTTCGACCTGGCGGACTACGCCAACCTTGACATGGACGCATGCATGCGCGCCATGGAGGAAAATGGAGCCTCTTCATCATCCTCCTCTTCCATCGGGTCGCCTGTTGCAGAAACAAGCGAAATCGACCGGATGGATGAGGATACACCACTGCGATCACTGGTGTTTCAGAGGAGACGCCCCGACCGGTTAGAAAGCCCGGTTTCAAAGAAGCCGGACTCGCGGCCGCAAGAAAGGTGAAGAAAACCCAACTCATCAACTCGAAGTCCAATATACTTTTGATGCGATCATGGTTGATAGATACTCACCGACGGCTTCTAGCAATTCCAGGAGCCAACCGACACTTGGTGACAGTGTCGATGAAACCCCCGCTGGTGATAAACCAGATGGGGATAATAAGGCTCAGCATACGATCGGCAGTTCGCCGCATCAGGCTGAGACCATTACAAGGACCTCAGGAGGTACTGATCACCAATTATTCTCCATCGTGGAAACTCTTGGTGAAAACTCTGAAAGGCTCTCCATTGATTACGATGGAAGCTCATCAGAGGATAACTGTTGGAAACACGAGGTCAATGCGATCGGAGATTCAAATCAAGATGCCGTGTACGGTCCTCCACACATTGCCTCGCCACCACATAATGATGGAGATGATACGAGCGGTCAGGCACCAAATGCCAGAGGTCACAGAACTGGTGGACGTCCATCAGTTAATTCGCCTGATCCTGCCCTAGCCAATGCAGGAGATCAGGCAAGACCGACTGGGAGAACAGAGAATTCAGGCTATCAAACACCTCTTCTCGTAGAAACTCGTAAGACCTTTGTAATAATACGTAACTCCGCAGCGAGTTAGAAATATGTTAAATACTTCGACTGCTTTGGCGTAAACTCCGTGTTTTGCACGACTTGTAGGTCAAGTATCGGAGATTATCCAATGTACCATGCGGCGCACGGAAGCATATCGGGAACGAAGGCAACCACGAGTCGCACCATGACTTCATCTCAAAGATTCTTCCCCGAGCGAAGCGGCGTGGTCGTGTTGAGGGTCAACTAACACAAGGACCACTTCGACGCTCCGACAAGCAGGTCATGAGGGAAGAAGATTGTTTCGTGAATCTTCACCTCGCCAACAAGAGCAACGCTGAACTCGATGATCTTGGTATCATCTTAACCAGCAAGCGGTCAAAGGCGTTCTCAAACGCACACGACGGATCGGATACCGTAAAATCAGCGATCGGTCTCGTGAATCGGTCCCGATCGATTATAATCCAAAGACCTTTTCAAAGAAGGCGCCGTGAGACGATCACATGTTGTCGAGCTTTCTGCAGGCTCCAAGCCGTGCGTTGGCCAAACAGTTCGACCGCCAACTCGATAAATTCAATGGGACCCAAAATCCTTTAGAATTTCTTCGATTTATACCATCGCTTATCGAGATATTGGCGCATTTAAAATGTAATGGCTAATTATCTTCCCACGGTACTAGAAGGATCACCGATCATGGTTGCTAAATTTACCTATCGGATCTGTGTATACTTGGGAGCACTTTGCGATCTTCTAATTGCAAACTTTCGTGGTGCGACGATCGCCTCGAAAGGAGGATGATCTCCACAGATACGGCAAAAACCTAATGAAACTCTTCGACAATACATCAAGAGATTTAGCCAAGTTCGCAACTCGATTCCAGAGGTTGCGAGTCTTCGTTATCCGTGCTTTTAAAGCGGGATTAAGAAATCGAAGGTTTACGGAGGATCTAGCAATTCATCCCCACGAACAACCATCGAGCTCTTCGACATGGTCGACAAGCACGCAACGGCCAGCTAAGCGTCGAGTGGAACGGCCGCTGATCGAAAAGACAAGATCCCCACCGTCCGGATAAGTCGGAAAAGAAGCGTAAGAAAGCTCCCAAGAAGAAGAAACACGGCGTAACTAACGATAAGGAGGTTCCGCCGTTCTCGAGAAATTTCTAAAGGAAGAAAAGATTACTCGGTCATAGCAAAGCAAAAGCTCACCAATGAGTATAAGAAAAGCAAAAATGGTGTCCTCTCCATAAACAAGCAGACACGATTTACGAATATCGCGCTTGGCGTAAGAAATTGAATGATTATTATGCGGTAAAGGTCCACTTCCTTCAATTCAAGAAATTGGGAAACAAGCTCCGTAAAGGACAAGGATGGTGACGAGGAGATGGAGTATCAAGAACCTCAAAGATACCGTCGATGTAATTTTCGGGATCTTCTTCATACGAATCCGCACGCCACCAAGGCCATGGAGCGAGAAGTCAACCTTGTGAAACTCCGATCATCACCAAACCTTCAAGGTGGTGGAGACAATAATCTCCTTTAGCAAAGAAGATTGCCCAATTCCTTCAACTCGACCAAGTAGGTTTCCAATTGTCGTTGAGCCTACTATTAATAACTGCAAGGTTAATCGGGTTTTGATAGATGGGGGTAGTTCTTTAAATATTCTCTTTGCAAGCGCATTGGAAGATATGCAGATTCCAAATTCTAAGGTAAAGCCTGTGAAATATGCCTTCCATGGTATAGTTCCTGGATCTACCGCCAAGCCAATAGGGCAATTATCCCTATTGGTTACGTTCGGAAAACCCGACAATTTCCGAACAGAAAAAGTTTCTTTGATGTAGTGAATTTTGAAACAAAGATATAATGCAATCCTTGGTCGCCCAAATTTAGCAAAATTCCTGGTAGCTACGCACACATTACGAGTTTGAAAATGCCGGGACCAAAGGGTGTCATCACGGTCCGAGGTGATCGTAAAATCGCCACGCATGTGATCGGAAATGTTTAGAATCGGTCGATGAGCTTCCGACCAGAGGAACTAACACCGCTACCATGCAGGTCAAACACTCAAGACCAAAGATAGCACCAAAGCCTTCCGACTAGATGAAAGTGGTACCACTCGACGAAAGCGCTTCAAGAGTGCCAAGATTCTGGTCGGGGAAGGACTCAACCCCAAATAGGAAGAGTCGCTCGTCTCCTTCCTCCGAGCAAACCAGGATGTATTCGCCTGGCAGACATCCGACATGCCCGGAGTCCCCAGGGAGGTGATCGAGCATAGGCTAGCATTGCAGCCTGATAAAAGACCGATCAAGCAGAAGCTAAGGCGTTTTGCACCTGATCGGAAAATAGCAATCCAGTCGGAGATTGACAAGCTACTCCAAGCTGGATTCATCCGTGAGGTCGATCACCCGATCGGCTTGCCAACTCGTAATGGTTAAAAAGGCCAATGGAAAATGGCGTATGTGTATCGACTTTACAGATTTAAATAAAGCTTGTCCAAAGGATGATTTTCCCCTTCCTCGCATTGATCAACTTGTAGACTCTACCTCCGGGTGTGAGTTATTAAGTTTTTTAGATGCATATTCAGGATACCACCAGATTAATATGAGTAAAGAAGATGAAGAGAAAACTTCCTTCATCACTCCATTTGGTACCTACTGTTATGTAAAGATGTCATTTGGTCTTAAAAATGCTGGTGCGACGTTCCAAAGGTTGATGCAGAAAACCTTTAGTACGTGATAGGTCGGAATCTTGAAGCCTATGTTGATGACTTGGTCGTAAAAGTATCAACATTGGTGACCACATTCCGCACCTACAAGAGACTTTCAATAATTTAAGACGCCATAACCTTAAATTAAATCCGAAAAGTGTGCGTCGAGTTTCATCCGAAAACCGCCGGGTTTCTAGTTTCGCTAGAGGCATTGAAGCAAATCCGGTGAAAATAACCGCTATCGATCGATGCGTTCCCGACCTAAAAAGGAAGTCCAGAGCTAACCGGTGTATGGCGGCGTTAAGTCGTTTCATAGCACGGTTAGGTGAAAAGGACTCCCATTCTTCAAGCTTCTCGGAAACATGGAAGTTTCAATGGACTAAAGAGGCAAACGACGCTTTTGAGGAGCTTAAACGGTATCTTACGAACCCTCCGGTCTTAGTCTCTCCAAGATTGGAAGAGACATTGCTAATTTACGTCGCGCAACGCCACGCATAAGCGGTGTATTGGTCGAGAACGTGATCGTATCCAACGACCAATATATTACGTAAGTTAAGTCTTGCATGGACCAAAAGAACGATATCCACAGATACGTAAATTGCTCTATGGTCTCCTTATAACTTCAAGGAAACTTAGACATTATTTTCGTGCCCATAAAGTGGTCGATCTACCGGATATCCGCTGGTCAAGTCCTAGGTAACAGGAGTCATCAGACGAATAGCTAAATGGGCGGTTGAGCTTGGGGCGTTTGACCTCCATTTTGTCCCTAGAACAACGATTAAGTCTCAGGCAATAGCAGAATTCATTGCCGAATGGACAAACCCTGAACCATCCCAAGAACCCGAGTACGAGTTTCACGACCAGTGGACAATGTACTTTGATGGTTCCTTGATGCTTCAAGGCTCGGGGGCTGGGGTCGTTTTGATTTCCCCTAATGGCGAACAACTTAAATACGCCATTCAGTTAAACTTTCCTGCTACAAATAATGCAGCAGAATACGAAGGTTTGCTGGCAGGACTTCGAGAACGAGATTCGCAGATTGCTAGTGAAAGGTGATTCTCAACTAGTAGCGAATCAAGTAGGGAAAGAGTATCAATGCTCTAGTACCAAGATGTCATCATATCTGGCGGAAGTACGGAAACTTGAAAAGCATTTCTTCGGTTTTCAGATCCAACACATTCCTAGAAAGGAAAACTTTCTGGCAGACCAGTTGGCCCGGATGGCTTCCACACGGACATCCGTCCCGCCCGGAGTTTTTCTCGAGAAACTGATTCACCTCTGTAGTCGAGCCTTCCGAGGACATAGATGTTAGCAAGGAGGTTGCACACCTTGATTCTGCAAACATGGATGCTCCACAGGTCGATGATGGTTGGCGCCATCGCGATCACGGTAGAGATTGGATGACATCGATCTACAATTATCTTCAGCATGACATAATTCCAGAAGATGATGTAGAGGCTGATCGTATTGCACGAAAAGCCAAATCATACACTCTCATTGAACGTACCTTATATAAGCGAGGATCTCACGGAGTGTTGATGAGATGCATATCTCAATCGGATGGCATTAAATTGCTAACCGAAATTCATGAAGGAGTCTGTGGAGCTCATCATTCCTACAGAACGCTGGTCGGTAAAGCCTTTAGGCAAGGATACTATCGCCAATCGCCTTCATGATGCAAAAGAGCTCGTGACGGCGCGCATAATGTCGTTCATAGTCGACAAGTACATCACCGCCTCAAGCTTTGCAAACAATCCTCTTTCTTGGCCTTTTGCAACCTGGGGACTGGACATTTTGGGACCTTTCCCAAAGGCACCCGGGGGCTTTGAGTTCCTGTTCGTCATGATTGACACGTTCACTAAGTGGATCGAAGCCGAGCCGGTTGTAAAACTACAACCGAAGCCGCCAAGAGGTTCCTAACAAAAGCGTGATTACACGGTTTGGTGTACCCAGTCGTATAATCATTGATAACGGTGCCCAGTTCTCAAGCAGCAATTTTCAGGAATTCTGTGAAGAACTAGGTGTCAAGATACATTTCGCTTCTGTTGCTCATCCACAGAGCAATGGAGCAGTTGAGCGAGCCAATGGTATCATAATGCAAGGGATCAAACGACGAGTGTTCGACCAGTTACTTCAACGGTCAGGAGCTTGGGTTCGAGAACTTCCCTCTGTATTATGGGTTGTTCGTACCACAACTAGTCGTGCGACCGGGGAAACACCATTCTTTTTAGTTTACGGGGCTGAGGCTATGCTTCCTCCAGAACTAAAATTGGTTTCGCCGAACCGATTACTTTTTCAAAGTGATCGAACGACGACTTGACGACATCAATTTCTTGAAGAAAGACGAAATCAAGCCTTGATACGATCAACAATCTACCAACAAGCCATGCGTCGGTATCACAGTCGTAAGGTACAACCTCGCAGCCTAGCTGTAGGTGATCTGGTTCTCAGAAAAATCCAGAACCAAGCAAATCGCAATAAACTTTCACCTAAATGGGAAGGTCCATACATCGTGGTCGAAGTAACCCACCGGGATCGTGACGGTTAGCTATGTCGATGGGCAGGTTTTATCTAATTCTTGGAATATTGATCAATTGCGTAAGTTCTATGTTTAATTTCATGTATTTCATTTTTATTCATTTTTCTTCAATAAAGATGCTTTTCCTTAAAAATGATAAGTATGGTTGTTTATACTTATTATTTGTTGCATCCGGTCGTATGCCATTCCGTTCATCGTTGGTCGGAGAAGACTCTCATTCTCTCCGATATTCCTTCTTTGGGATCTCCACTACTCATGGTTGTTGACTTAAATGTCACCAATCACATTGGTTTTAGCCGTGATCATTGCTTCAATGATACACATTCACGACCGGACATTCTTTTCTTAAAGAGTCATACGAGTATAAGAAGTACCAACTCAGACGATTTACTTGGCTTTCGTTTCTTGAAATTGAAGATTGTTATTTTATTTCAACATTCTGTTCTAATCAAGTTTGGCTATCGGTGGGACACGTAAAGCCTCTGGTCGAAGTCTCTCCTCTCGCACGTGGTCCCGCCCAATCGGAAGGAGCTTCCTAGTGACGGTCCTTTTCCTACGATCCTCACCGCCAATCGGATTTGAGAATGAGCACGCCGCGAAATATTTTACAAATCTTGATTCTTAAGATTCGATACGACAGATCCGAATATTTCCTAAACAACGGTACTTATCTCTTCATTTTATTTCTTGCATACATTCTTAATGCATATCTTCTTATAAGCAAGATCTAGTCTTTGTTATGTCTTCTGACTACAAGTGGTATTCCATAGTACTTCAATAATGGGCAAAATCTAGACTAGCGAAGTCGCCGATTGGTTCCACCACATGATTTCCTAGTATTTCCTAGATCATTGTCATACACATTATCAAGACTCTTACCATGGTCATCGTTATTACTCAATTACTAGTCTCATCGCTTTCTTTTAGTAACGCTCATCTACTAACATAAGCAGTCGGGGGCTAGGAGATATATGAGTATTTAACAACATTAATAAGACAAAGCAGGATCTTCTTTGATAAAAGGTAAGTTTTCATTTTACATAGTCTAAAGTTACATTCATTTACATGTTGAGACCACCAGACTGGTCGCTATGTGATGGAGATCCGACTTCCATTTCTTCTGCAACTTTCTCTCCGAGAGGTCTTACTTCCTCGAGAAGTTTTGTTGCTTCACTTTCAGAGCAGTCGAAGTCCTCTTCCACAGCTTTAAGACTAACAGAGGGGTCGGAAGCCTTTAATTTTGCTAAAGCAACACTAACTCCAGTTACAATAGCTTCCTGCATTGTCTGGGTATGGTTTTCCTTCATAGTTTTGAGCAGGCCTTTCAGATCTTCCAGAAGTTGACCAAAGTAGATCATCTTTTCCGTTGGATCTCCTAATGAAGGCAAGCTTGATCCTGATCCCATATCAAAGATCATTTTGTTAAGGGCCATGATCTTCTCATCAAGGCCAAATACAAGGGCTGCCTTTTGGCCACGCTCAAAATCGAGGGTCTTTTCCGCTCGTTCAAGTGCTTCAGTTTTTTCTGCACGAGTAGATAAAGAAGAAAGAGGTTAATATACTCTTTTAGAATAAGAGAGTAATGGTTAAGTCTACGACCAGAAACCTTTGATTTTCTGCTCATAGGAGTCGAAAACTTCTTTTTGCCTGGTCATTGCATGCTCAATTGACCGGTCTTTATTTTGGTTCTCTTCTTTAAGTTTTATTATCATGGCTTCCTTAGCCGCGACCTCTTCTTTAATTTTTTCTAAATCTATCAAAGATGATAGAAAGAATTAAGTTAAGGAGAAGGATGGATAGATAAAACACAGGAAGATAAACAAAAAAAGAAAAGTTCTTACTTTTCAATTCATAGTGCTTTTGCTCCAAATTCTGTATTCGCTGGGTCAGTCCTCCGACCACAAAGATAATTCTCGACCAGGTGCTACAAAAACACATACTTTGTAAGTTTTCAAAGGAACTTCAAAAGATTAACACGGTCGTGGAGTACTAACCTTGATTACCACATCGTTATAATCGGCAAAAATCAAATTTGGATCCATCTGAATTTGACGATCCGATATCTTCCCCCAAGCTTCGTCAAGTTCCTTATCCTCGATAAATCGGGGACAAAAAGGGAACTTGTTAGCCTGAGGAACATTCTCGTGAGGAGGTGGAACTTGTTGGGCATCTCTGGGATGACTACCTCGGAGAAGGAGTAAGGATTACTAGAGGATCCCGAGCAGATGTCAAACTCGCTCGGGGCTTCTTTGCTACTTCATCATCCTCGGTAGTTTTTGCTTTAGGAGTATCCTGGTCGAGCCTCCACGACCACCTCTACCTCGTGAACTTTTTCCGAGGGTGCTCTGCCGGACACGACCGGAACACCAGAAGATCTAAAACGAGAAAGAGAGAAGGTAAGGAAGATCCAAGGTATGTATAAATACGACCTCTTCATTTTATATATATACCTTGTTTTTTTAAATTTACCCTTATAGCGCATCGAACTAAAGCTCGTTGCGCTAGCCTTCCTCTTCCTATCAACTGATCTCACCGGTTTTAAACCGGTAGGGTTGACTAGGTCTTGCACATCCACTGATCGGAAATCAGAAGCGATATCCGCAACCATTTGGTCGAGGTCCCTGATTGCCGGGTCAGTAGATGTAGATTCGTCGACCTCCACAACAGTGGCCTCAGTAGTCACTGGAGGGTTCTCAGTGACCTTGCTGGAAGGTACGACGACCGCCTAAATTCATCATCAAAGAAAGTTAGGCGATAAACATAATTTATCCAAAATATTATTTGTGTTCGGTTACCTACCTCTGGAAGGCTTACATCCTGTGTGGTCGAAGGGGAGATCGGATCATCAATTGGCTCACATCTCTCAGTGACCTTGTTGATTCTCAACCCAACCGACTACACATCAAAGAGGATTTATGGTATACCGATCAAAAATAATATGTACGATAACAAGACATCAGTTGATGTTTTTACCTTAAGTCTTTCAATCCTCTCTTCAGCGGAAACGACCGCTAAGATCCGAGGAAAACTAGCCTTATCGCCAGGCTCTCCGGCGCAGATCATCTTGATCCGGCTTCTAATCTCATCAGTAGATAGAGCTGTAAAGGTAAAATGAAAGAGTTAAGAAATAATCAACTAAAATAGGTAAACTGGTCGGAATCCTCAAAATGGCTTACCATCTTTAGAGTCTCTGGTCGTATCATCACGACCAATGTACCAGAGCATCTTATGTGCTCGGGCCTTCAAAGGGCTAACCCGGCGCGTGGAAAAATCCTTCACCACATGCCAAGATGTTAGACCTTTGACACTAAGAAGCTTGATTGCTTCAGCCCATTTCCCTACATTTCCCTCTTTCTCTGTAGAGGAGCGCCATCTCGGATTCTCGACCGCCTTCTTACCAGAATAATAAAGGCTGTCTTTCTTCGTGATCTTCATATAGAACCAACTCTTCTTCCACGACGACCACGAAGATTTTGAGTACATAAAAATGTACTCATCACCTTTTCCATCATGGAGACGCAAGGTGCACTCTCCGGCGCCCCAATCGCCTTCCGACTTTGTCATCCCGTAGTAGTACCGAATAGATCCAGATCTGCTGGAATCCCCAAATACGCTTCGCAGAGATAGATAAAAATCGAGATTGGCGATGGCATTGGGAGCCGATTCACCAATTCAACTCCATAATACTCCAAAACTTGAGGAAGGAAGGGGTGAATTGGTAGCCGAAACCGCATTCGATATATGCGAGAAAACAGAATTTCTCCATCTTCACCGCTCGGGAATGTTCTCCATTGCGGATCTCCAAGAAATCACATCCTTGCTCGGGAGCATCCCGATCTTCTCCAGATTCTCCAACTTCTTCTCACTCGTGCCTGAACCGACCGGTTGGTGATTTGGTCCGACATGGTTAGTTTCTTTTTGGGTGTGGAAAGCAAAGGAGGTCGGAAGAAGTTTTCACTCAAGATGAAGAAGGAAAGGAGGAAGTGAAAAACCCAAAGTCTCTAAAGGGTTTTATAAGCTTGAATTTCTAATCGTAATAAGGAGTTACCCAAAAGTCCAACGGACACGAAACTCTTCAAATCCCAAGACAAAGTTCTCAACTTTAAAGTGAATACAAACGCTTCAAATGCCCTTGTATTTAATAAGCGCCATCCCGATACAATTTCATCGGAAGAAAGGTGTTCACACGACCTATTCATTTAAAGTTCGGGGCTGGCGACGAGGATTAAAACCTCTATGTATTATCTTTAATACATAAAAGACCATACGTCTTCATGGTCGAACTCTCGAGGTGCACGACCTCCGGGTCGTAGGAATTCCAGAGGTTACGCAATGGATACTCGGTCGGACGGAGGCTAGTGCCAAGCCTCCACCAGAGAGCCGTTCGCAAAGAGTATGAACCGATATCCGAACTAACTCGTGAATATTCCTACCGTGAAGGATGGACACGTGCGTAATCCATACCACACGACGTTATACACGGATAAACAACTACCTTGCGGTTGTTTATCTCACAGACACATAATCGCGAACGGTTGATCATTCAAGAACTATCATATGACTCCGACCAGCGACAACGCTTCATATTAGACGTCTTCTCCAGAAGTAACTGCCACCTCTTCAAAGGTTATTTAAAGAAGGAAGATGGAACGCTGGGGGACATGGGCATCGGATCAGATCATCAAAAGATAGAAAGAAAGAAGCATTGTCTTGTACTCTAGAAAGTAGTTCGTCATTCTGTCAGGATACACCCCTTGTAAAATCTCAGTTCATACTAATAAAGAGCAGTCCCATTACAATCCCAAGATTTCCCACGTCATTCTCTCTTTTTTCCATTTATTGTAAGATCGGCGACTTGATCGTCGACAACCATGCCGATGCGCTCCAAAATATCCAAGATGTACTGCCGTTGGGAGAGGAACAGACCCGATGAGCAGTGGCGAACGGAGATCCCCAAAAAATGGTGAAGAACGCCTAAATCCTTCATGGCGAACTCCCGCTGAAGAGCTGTAATAGTCTAACGGAGCAATGCTGGAGAAGAGGCTGTCAGTACTATGTCATCCACATAGAGCAGGAGGTAGACTGTGTCGGAGCCGCGCCGGAAGATGAACAGTGAGGTGTCGGACTTGGCCTCCACGAAGCCAAGGCTGAACAGGTAAGTGGCGAAGCGACTGTACCAAGCGCGAGGAGCTTGCTTGAGGCCGTATAATGACTTGTTGAGGCGGCACACCCAGTCGGGATGCGCGGAGTCAGCAAAGCCAGTCGGCTGAGAGCAGAACACCGTCTCCGAGAGAGTACCATGCAGAAAGGCATTTTTGACGTCGCTGATGGACGGGCCAGTCGCGAGACAGGGCGAGAGCCAGCACTATGCGAACAGTGGCCGGCTTCACGACAGGACTGAACGTCTCATCATAGTCAACGCGCGGGCGCTGGGTGAAACCACGGAGAACCCATCGGGCCTTGTGACGATCCAGGGAGCCGTCAGCATGGAACTGGTGCTTGAACACCCACTTGCCAGTTACAATGTTCACGCCAGGGGGCCGGGGAACCAGATCCCAGGTCTGGTTGGCCTGAAGAGCGTCGAATTCCTCGGCCATTGCGGCGCGCCAAGCAGGGTCGGCGAGCGCGCTGCGATAGGTCTTAGGGAGAGGCGACGCAGTGTCCGCGTGGAGGATCAACGGATCTGAGGACACCCGGAACCCGGATTTCCCGTGCGTGACCATGCGATGTGCATTGGTGATGGGCGCGATGGCGTCAACAGCGCGGGTACCAGTGCGTGTCAAAACACCCTGGTGGACGGGAGGTGCGCGTGGCGCGGGGAACGGCGTGGCCGCGAGTGGCGCGGGGGACATCGGCGTGGCTAGCGTGGCCGCGCGTGGCGCTGGGGACACCGGGGGCACGCCGGGCGCAGAGGCCGCAGGGGACGCCGGAAGGGAGTCGGGCGCAGATACCAGCGAGGCTGCGCGTGCGCGCGAGGGCGTCGTGGGCGGCGTGGGGCGCGAACGCCGGAAAGGCGCCGGTGCGGTGGATCGTGGCGCGCGTGGCGCGAGTGACGACGTGGCGCGCGTGGCGCAGAGATGACGCGCGCGTGGCGCGGAGGCGCCAGGGGCGGCCGGCGGCGATGGGCCGCGTGGCGCGGGAGACGCCAGGGGCAGGCCGGGCGACGACGGGGCCGCGCGTGGCGCGAGAGGCGTCGAATCCGCGGGAGGCGATCGGCGAGTACCTGCATCAAAGGGCGGACAAGGCGGGCCGATGGGCACCGACTGAACCGCAAAGTCAGAGAGAAACTCGAAGTCGCTAGGAAGCGAAGGGTGGGTATGAGAGAAAGGGAATTGGGTCTCATCGAAGACAACATGCCGTGAAATGATAACACGGTTGGAGGAAAGGTCGAGACACTGGTAGCCCTTGTGGTCGGAGGAGTACCCGAGGAAGACGCACAAAGTCGAACGGGGAGCGAGTTTGTGAGGAGCAACAGAAGAAAGGTTAGGGTAGCAAGCATAGCCGAACACGCGAAGGTGGGTGTAGGAGGGGTGAGAGCCGTGGAGGGCAAAGTGGGGCGTGCCGGTGGGAAGGGTTTTGGTGGGAAGCCGATTAAAAAGATAAGTGGCGGTGTGGAGACCCTCGACCCAGTAGGAGGGAGGCAAAGATGCCTGAAATAAAAGCGAGCGCACCATGTTGTTGAGTGACCGTAGGTGTGTTCAGCTTTGCTGTTCTGTTGAGATGTGTAGGGGTAGAACATGCGAAGGACAATGCCGTGTGTGAGACAAAAGCTACGGGTGGAGGAGTTGTCGAACTCGCGGCCATTGTCGCACTGGACACTTTTGACGGTGTGGGAGAACTGGGTAGCCGCATAAGAAAAAAAGTTAGTTAAGGTGGAAAAGGTGTCAGACTTGAGACGCAGGGGAAATGTCCAAGCAAAATGAGAGCAATCATCAAGAATGACTAAATAATATTTATAGCCTGAGACGCTCAAAACAGGGGAGGTCCACAAGTCACAATGAATAAGATAAAAAATGTTGGTTGCCCTAGAAGTGGAGCTGACAAAAGGCAAGCGAACGTGACGACCAAGCTGACAAGCGTGACACAGAGGGTCACATGGAGCTTTATTGCACGAGATAGCCGAAGAGCTAGCGAGTCTGGAGAACGCCTCATTGCCGGGGTGCCCAAGTCGGCAATGCCAGACGGAGGAGGAAACATCGGCGAGGAGAGCGTGGGGCTGTGACGGCGACACCGGCAAGTGGAAGGAGTAGAGCGGCCCGGAGCTATTGCACCTGGCGATCATGTTCCGGGAACGGAGATCCTTCACAGAGAGGCCGAATGGGTCAAATTCAACAAAACAGTGATTATCAGTAGTGAACTGGCGCACAGAAATAAGGGACTTAATAATATTTGGAGCAACCAGAACATTATTAAGAACGAAGGGACCAGGAAGGACTGTGGAGCCAATGTGTGTGACAGGAAGAGTAGACCCATTGCCAACAATGATGGAAGGCGGAACGGAGGAACGTGGGGGGCGGAACAAGGAGATGTTACCGGTGTCGGGGGTCATGTGGGACGAGGTTCCCGAGTCCATAACCCACTCGCCGGTGGCGGGGGGCTGGACGGTCATGGTGCTGAAGGCGTTCGCCAAGGCATGTTGGTCCCAGGAGGCCCCGGCCCACGGTGTCCAGGGAGCCACCGCAGACGCCAGGTGGACGGCCGGAGCACCGGGGGCCGGCGGGGGCGGACCGTGCGGCAGGGGCATCGGCGGGGAGAAGCCGAAGGGCCCTGGGGCAGCAGCGAGCATGGCGTGGGGCGCCGCGGGCGGGGCGGGGTGAGGCGCCGACCCGCCGGTCGGAGCAGTGTGCAGGCGAGGCCACATCTTAATAGTGCCCGTCCACGGGTTGTAGAAGGACGGCCAAGGCGCGCCGGCTTGGCCGGAGGGTGGCTGGCCAGGGGCAGACTGGCCAGGGCCTTTGCCGCCGTTACCGCCGCCGCGACGCCGACGACGGCCCTGATTGGTGCCGGCGCCTCCCTGGTTGTTGTCAGCACCCTATGCGGCTGGCGCAGGAGGGCGCGGGGGAGCGCCAGGGGCGGCGCCGGGCGTTGTAGCGACGAGAGCCGACGGCGGGACCGACGAGGCGGCCGGCAGGGTGAGCTCTTCCAAGAGGAGATCGTCACGCACCTCACCGAAGGTCGGGAACGGACGTTGCCGCTTGAAGTGGGGGGTCATGTAGGCGTACTTCGTACTGAGCCCGCGGAGAACATTCAGGACCAGGGTGCGATCGGGAATGTATTCGCCGAGGTCAACGAGAGCGTCCGCTATACCCTTCATCTTGCGGCAGTAGTCCGTGACGGAGAGGTCGCCCTGGACGAAGGTGCGGAACGCGGCGTCGAGGTGCAGGGCGCGCGTCTCACGGTTGCCAAGGAACTGGTGTTCGATGCCTAGCGTGGGCATCGGAGGCAGTCTGGGCGGCGGCGGCGGCAGCGTCGGTGAGGAGGACGCGCTGACGAGTGCGATCGGCGGCGACCTCCCATTCGCGATCGCAGGCGGCGGCGGCCTCACGATCGCAGGCGGCGGCGGCTTCGCGATCTCTGGCGGGCGGCCTGGGCGGCCGCAGCAGCGACGGGATCGACCAGGGAAAGGTCGGCCATGGCGGCTGGTTAGGGTTTGCGGAAGCGGTAGGTTACAGGAGGGGAGAAATCTGATAACATGGAAGCGGGGAATAATTCACGCTCAATAGATTGATTACTCAATGGGGTGCAATACAATATATAGCCCAAACCACCGGATAAACAAGAAAACTAACAACCGGTGGGGCGGAATTAACGCACACACGTGAGGGCCCGCAACAAGCCCTGAGATCACGCTAACAAGCTTGAGTATATTGGATTGACGCAGAGCAAACTTTGCCTTCCACTGATCTTGTTATGCCCATTTCCTGCTTCACTTCCTAGGGTCTGCCATCTTCGTAATGTGCAGCCGAGGAGGCACGACTGCTGGCCTATTTTACTGTAACAAGTTTGGTTTACACTGTACTATGTAGTACTTCTCTGTTGGCACCCCCGTGATTGTGATCTGCATTCCAAGATCTGTGGTGTGAATTTGCGAGTATCGTTCTCTGTTGATAGAAAATCGCCTCGCCGGTTCTGTGAACTCAGCCCGGCTGTCTTTCATCAGTTCGATTGCGCCTTTACCTTGGCACGGAGGTTTGCTGCTCTCTTCCAAGCTCGAAATGAATTACGAAACGCGCCGCACTTGCTGCCATTGTCAGTTGATTATTTTGCTGTCCAATGGCCAGATTATTTTGTTCCTGCATCGGAGATTCGGAGGAGTGGTTTCATTTCAGTTGCGAAGAGGCTGGTAGAAGCAGGGCATAGTGAACATAAGTGAACATAAGCCCACACAGAACGCTGAGATCCTTCGGGAAATCTCTCCTCCTGCCGCCGTCAATTCGTTGGCCGTGCAGCGATGAACACGCTCGAAACCTCTCGAGCTCGTCGTCGAACCTTCTCGCTCGCTCGCCACCTTTCTCCAATGCTCTCTTCACGCTATAAATCAACCCCCTCGCCATCCCGTCGCCATCCCGCCATACGTACGTACATTCTCGGCCAAGAAACACGAACAACAGAGAACGCACGAACGCGCATTACCCAGCAGATAGCCTCTTAATTACGACTGGCATTTGTGTTAGCGAGCTTATTGGCCTAACCTGCTGTTGATCACGTGAAGAACGTCCTTGAATCCGTGATGATGTCGTCGAAGAGAGCGGCGGCGGTGCTTGCGTGCATTGCCGTGGCGGCGGTGGCGGCCTCCACGGCGGACGGCGCGCTGCTACCGTGGTTAGGCGGTGGCAGCCGCGGGCGCGAAGAGGCGGCGGCGATGGCGACGCTGCACGACGTGGGCCTCCTTGCAGACCCGTTCCGGATCCTGGAGCACGTGCCCTTCGGGTTCGACCGCGACGACGTGGCCTCGGTCTCCATGGCCCGCGTGGACTGGCGCGAGACACCCGACTCTCACGAGATCGTCGTCGACGTGCCGGGCATGAGAAAGGAGGACCTGAGGGTCGAGATCGAGAACCGGGTGCTGCGGATCAGCGGCGAGCGGCGGCGGGAGGAGGAGCGCAAGGGGGACCACTGGCACCGGGAGGAGCGGTCCTACGGCAGGTTCTGGCGCCAGCTCCGCCTCCCCGAGAACGCCGACCTCGACACCGTCGCCGCATCCCTCGACGCCGGCGTCCTCACCGTGCGCTTCCGGAAGCTCGCGCCCGACCAGATCAAGGCCCCCCGTGTCGTCGGCATCGCCGGGGGCGAAGACGGCGCCGCCACCGCCAAGAAGAGCATCCTCGCCGCCGCAGGCGGAGAGGAGCACCATGCCAAGAAGGTCGAGCTCTGAACCGTCTGAAAGTGTCAAGTGTGCTTGCAAATATGTTGTCAGTTTCTCCAAGTATGTAAAGTGTGTGTACAAGTGTTCACTTCACTGTCATGTACGAGAAATTAAACCTAGGAATAAGAAGCTACGGTTCACTCGTCTGCAACATTCTTCCCAAACCACGTACGCGCCACCGATAGCCGCACACGAAAAGCAGTTTGATTCGCTCGATTGCTCCCTCCCACCAATCCACGCGACCACACACCGCTCCACGTCGCATCACGCTCCCTCCCCAAGGTCCCAGCCATGTTGCCTCCTCCGCAGCCCCCCGAGCTGAAGCGGCCGCCGCCATCCCGGCGCTGCTCCACCGGCTCGTCCAGGGGCGGCGCAAGTGGGACGGCGGCGGCGGCGGCGAGCCCGAGACGCGGCGCATCCGCGCGGAGGCGCCCTGCCCGCGCTGCTCCAAGCACATGGGCGTCCTCTTCTCCGGCCGCCCGCGGCCCCCGCCCTCCACAGCCGGCGGCGGCTACCAGGGACTCAACCCCTGCCCCAGCTGCCGCACCGCCTACTTTTTCCTCCCCACCTCCCCGTCCTGCTCCAGGGCACCTTCGTCGCGGTCGGCTGCGCCCGCGCCGCCGCCCCGGACGGGCACCAGCCCGAGAGCCTCAGCAGGGCCGGCCCTGGACGCGGGCAAGCGGGGCGGCCGCCCTGGGCCCCCAATCAGGCAGGGTCCCACCCCAAGTATGTAAAGGAATGTTAGAAGGAATTTTTAAGGTAATTTTACATTTATGAATTGTTGCATATGAATATATATTGCTTTTGCATACGCAGTTAAGGATTTGCAAACATATATATATGTATTTACAGTTAGTACTATCAACTACATGTATGTACAAAGGGCCCCGGATTTCAGCTTCGCCCCGGGCGTCCAAAAACTCAGGGCCGGCCCTCAGGTCCATGTCGCCTGATCTGTTTTTATCTGTCCATGTGCTGTTATAGACTGCTTTTCAGTTCTGATTCTCATGAGCTCAGCTGGTCTCAGTTTAGTTCTGTGAATAAATGACGCAGAAGAAAATATTCTTAACTTCAGAATTATTCTAATTTTCGGTAGTCATGTATGATCTGATGGTATATATATAGGCTAGGACATGATAAAATTTCACTTGTTACTGTGTCGAGAAATTTGCAGGATAGATGGTGGATATGACTGTGCTTCCTGTATGGAGGTTTAGCATAAGTTAACATACTGAATTTAGATATAATCAACTAGCAATCCTTTTTCCACCTCTCACATGGGCCATCTTAACTTGATTTAGATATTTAGCTTTCCTTTTTCCCATAATAAGCTAGAGCACCTTTGTTCTCTCGATACGACATTCTAGTAGTTCTTTCCGTTATTGTGATATATAATCTTTAAATCAGCAGGTGCTTTTGTGGCAGTATACAACCACTACAAACGAATACACCATCGATCTTTACAAAAGGGGTCAGTTCTAATGTGTTTTCTAAATGACTTCCGAACCTCCTTCTGACCAATTTATATATTTATACCAGGTAGTGACACCTGTACAAATGTTTTCCTGAATGTATCATGCAAAATTTTATTGGGAACTTGCTATAAGATATTGATACAAAGCAATGGATTGGAGGACTAACTATCCTTTTCCATCAATTATCTAACAATACATGTAAATAAGTGCTTTGTTTATGCCATTGTGAAAGGAACTAATTCATTCGGGTGGCTGCAAATTTCCAATTTAATGAGTTATTCACTAATCAGTAGTCACAACAGTTACACGATTCACCACACAATCTACTTGGGGATATCTTGGTTTTGTCATATATAATTTACATCCATTGTTTCTCTCTCTTCATATGAATTCTTGTTGATTTTGGAGTGTACATATGCAGATAGTCAATGTTCCTGACAAAGGAACAAGGAAGCATCCTTGTGGTGACAATGTGCAGTTGATCTTAAAAGACTTGTTCATTTTGTTGTTTGCATTCATCAACATATTGCACTTTTGGTGCATCCCAGGGCTTCTAGCATTATAATATTTTCCAGATTTATTGATTTGCAGTTTGCACTATGAGCCTACTGGACTCAATTCAGTGCTTTTTTCCTGTGTTAGGAGTTTCTCTTCTACTTGTGGGCAAACAATTTGCTTGTATTTGATGTTTGTCCATGAGAAGATACATTCATACTATATTCCCCTCGAAAATTACATTCTTTTTTTTTAAAGGGTTAAACCCTGCTTTTATAGAAAGCAGATAACAGGTTTCTTACAAAGCAGCAAGAGACCGAAATTTACATTCTGTCCATTCTTTTCTACATTATGTCAGAAAATGGCTACCAGAATTCTTCATTTATGATCACACTAGGAGCAGAACATATCATTTCTGTTACTAATTCTTATGTTGGATAGATTTGGTTTGCATGATTGATTATAAGAAATCATTGTGGTTCTATTTTCAACAGAACTGCATCCTTTCTTCACACTGTCTCTCTGAACCATCTATTCCTTAAGATATGTATGTGTCAAATTCAATTTATGTAAGCTCTTCATGTTACGATGCAGATAGCTACAAATGACATCCTTTTTATTTGCGGCGATGCTTTTGTGGACTTGGAGAAAACCATATCAGAGAGGTGAAGTTATATCAACTGTTTTCAATCTGCTGTCTCCAGCGTTCTTCTAAATTCCTTTCTTTTGACTGAACTTCGGGGGGCTTAACAGCCAGCCTGAACGGGAACTGTTATTGCACTAAGTAATCAAATAGTTACAGAGAGGGAAGCGAAGTCCAAACAAACAGAAAATTACAATGTGGCTATTGCTAGGAATCTATTCTCCCAATCTTCTAAATTCCTTTCTGAACAAATTCTTGTTTATAACATAAACGGCAGGATTCTTCTATTGGTTTTGGGGCACCAGTCTGTGCAAACATGAGAACAGGCGGTACTACAAGTGCGCAAGTGACATCATCCTTGTTAGAATCAGTAAGAACGAGTCTATGGCTCAATTTTCTTGAGAAGCCTTTAGCTCCAGTATAAATGCATAATATGTATAGATTCACCCAGCTTTATTCTCGGTGTCTATATTATTCTCTGTTCTTAAGTTGAGAGTAGTGATCTAATAGCTTATGGACTTATTCCGGAGTTCATTGGACGCTTTCCTATCCTTGTTAGCTTGGCAGCTCTAACTGAAGACCAACTTATTCAGGTAATCCTCACTAGAGTGGGAAGTCTTTCTTCTCTTCCAGCAACAACTTGCCACCTTTTTGTCTTAAAAACTCTCTTGCTCTCATGAATTTCATTATCTTGGACCTTTGGAGCCTAAATTCCATCCATGGTGTCTAATCTTCGCATGTACCCTTCTGGCTTCTATCCTGTCAGGTTCTGATGGAGCCAAAGAATGCTCTGGGTAAACAATTCAAGAGATTGTTCTGCATGAACGATGTGAGCATATTTACGTCAGAAACTAAGCAAGGAAATATTTTTCCTTATGTGACTCGGGAGTTGCAACATCTGTTCCAGGTTAATATACTCTTGACTGATGCCGCACTTAGAATGATCGCCAAAAAAAGCCATGTCCAAAAACACGGGTGCACGAGGATTAAGGGCTATTCTTGAGAACATTCTCGTGGATGCCATGTATGAGGTTCGTTTTCTGATTATTATCTTTGCTCTGTCATCCACCTACTTACTCCTTGATGTGCGTCTTGCGAACTGGGCGAAGAATATTCATGAGCTGTTGCTTCCGTGTAGATTCCAGATGTAAAATCAGGAGCGGAAAGTATTGACGCGGTTGTTGTCGATGGAGAAGCAGTGGGCACAGTTGACCAACCGGGTTCTGGAGCCAAGGTCCTTCGGGGCGACGGTGCTTTGGATCGGTATCTCTCTGAGAGGAAGGTAAAGACTGCTAATCATGTGCTTACTGGTTTGCTGTCTGAGCTCTGAACTCTGATGAAGTAAAGACATTTCTTGGAGAATTTTGCAGGAGACGGGAGGTGGAACAGGAAGCAAAGCGGATGGAGAAGTTGCGCTTTCTTCATCAAGTGCGATGGGCATGTGATTTTGCTTCCTACAGCTCTAGTGTTCATAGCAAAATCTTAGCACAGTTGTATCGTTGTAAGTATTACTCTCTGTTAAGAAAAGAAAGGTTCAGGTGTAGTGTTCACACTGATTCAAGCATTATCCTGCTGCTCGCTCGCCCCCGCATAATTTGCAGCAACCAGCAGGATTTCAGCTGATTCTGTGGGAGCTATATGCCTCTATGGGCATTGTACAGAGTACAGATACTACTTTATTGCTACAAAATGATCACTTGTAATTTGTAAACAGCTGCACATTGTTCAGGCTACAAGCAGTAAATACAACAATGAAACAAGAAGATCAAGGAGATTGGGCACGGCATCGACCATTGTATAATCCCGAGTTTTATTGGACTGCAATAGATTGGTCCATAACACTCGCTCGAGCATGACATGATTAGCATCAGCCATCAGAGCAGGGATACGAGGTACAAAGCATTCAAGCATTAAGATTATTATTACCATACATTGCAATCTGTTTGCGAACCCCAATCTACTCGAACTTGTAGTGCTTGTCGACCGCCTCGGAGACGTCCCAGGTGCAGCTCATGCCCTTGGGGAACACCACCAGGTCTCCCGCGGCGATCTCCACGAAGTCCCCCTCCCCGTCGGGGTAGACCTTCACCTTCCCCTGCAGCAGGTAGCACGTCTCCTTGGCCGAGTACGTCCACGGGAACTTGCTCACCTCGCACCCCCACCTGCAGTCAGGCGCCGTCCCATCCACACCCGCATCACATCGTCATCGATCGGTTCATCGCCAGGAAACACAGCCAGATATAGAGAAGCGAGATGAGGGCGGTGAGATCGGGATTACTACTACTCACTTGGGCCACTGGCGGACGCCAACTTCGGAGAGGCGGGACTCCGGCGGGTTGCGCTCCACCCTGATGCCGAGCTTCTCCGTCGCCATCGCGTCCGCCGTCGCCCGCACCGCCGCGCACGGCCGCCTGGATCTTCCTGCTGCGGGGGTGGAGGAGGAGAAGCTGAGACTGAGGCGGCCGGTGGTCTGGTGGAGCTGGACTGGGGTTACCACCATTGGGCTCGCCATTTCCCTCGCACGATGATGGGTTGAGACTCCTTTGGGCCGGTGTGCACACTAGTGGGCGGCGAAGGAAGGTTCTCGATTCTGTCGCGATTCGTGGCCCAGATTTATCGTCTGAGTTTCAAGAACGACGGAGAGAGGAGAAAAATCGAGGCCCACTTGTTTCTTATCCTCTCCGCGCCGCGCCGCGCGGAGTCACGGAGCGCTCGTAGACGTAGCTTACCCATTCGGCTCGTTTCGCCAGCAGGGATGAGAAGCGGTGCCGCGAAAGCGACGCGGCGAGGAGTAACCCCGATACAAAGCCACGAGGGATCTAGGCCCCGGTCCACGCGAGCATACAGGACCGGCCTCGTTGGGCCCGTGCGTGCGTCCATTCAGCCCACTGGACTGGGTTTCCACAAAGGAATTGGTTGCTCGGAATTTGGCGAGGAAATGTGGGACTCCGAAGCAGTTACTCTGAGGCTTCGAGTTCAACAGTGTCGAGAACTTTTTGGCAGCAAGAAAATTCACTGATTATTAGTCATCACAGGTGACCGAAAAGTGGCAGCGGTTGAATGTCGTAGCAAATATGCCTACGGTAGAATGGTGTGCCGTATACATCATAGAAAGAAATGCACGAGCTATATCATCGGTTTGATGCAGGAACAACACTGGGTGCTGATGGTGAGCACCTTACTCAGCAGTCTACAGCGTATTGTGGCTCGTGCTCAACAACTAGCAAAGCCGGCGACAATGGGTATCATGTAGCGTGAGCGCCATAATTGAAAACATTAGCAAGAGCAACGTGAGTATGCATTCATTTGAGCTTCTTGGTACTTGATTGGGTATCATGTAGCGTGAGCGCCATAAGTGAGGAGTCCCGGTGTCGGCTGGTTAGCATCATGGAGGGTGGATTAGTCGATTTGGGTTCGAAACCTCTCTACTTAAATACGTTGTGCGGGATAATAAGTCTTATCCTTCCATACCAGCGCTTTTTGAAGGCTCCAAGCTTGTTATTCTTGGAGGTTGCCTCCGTCTAGGCAGCTCGAAGGAGGTTGCCTCCGTCTAGGTGGCTATTATCTTTTCAAGAAGCTTGTTAAGAGGTCAGGTGCTTCTGAAGGTCGGTGCTTACCTATCTAGAGAGGAGAAGAGTAACCACTAGTGGATTAAGGAAGACTCATTCGTGCGTGGAGCCGGCTTGATTCATTTAAGCCCCTACACGTGGATTAGGAGAGATCGACAAATCTCCGAATTGAAAAATCTCTTATTCATCTTGTGATTTATTCCTTAGCTCTTTACCTTGCACATATACATTCCTAGAAATTGAATTTCCTACTTGTCATCCTAGGATTGCAAACCTTTCTTAAACTTAGGTTACTGGTTCACTTAGTGAGACTTATATTATTTAGGCATTGAATTGGGCAAAAAAAAAACTTATACTTGTAAAAAACCAGGTTTTAGCTTAAAAAATTAAAACCTTTTATTTATTCACCTTTAGTCGATTATCCTTATCCATCCCTTGAGGATGTGGCCGATGCGTATCCCAGACTCGCGGGATATGTTCTGGCCGATGACCATCCCATTCCCATGTTCGGGGGACAACAGATTATTAGTATAGAAGAAACAACTCGTACGCTCGGGGACCGCGTCGCAATCATGGTCAATCGGTTAACACAAAGAAGGGCCCGTGGGGCAGGAGGCTATTGATGTTCATCCAATGCTTCAAGTACCTGGAAGGCAGAACATCTTGCATTATTTCCGATGAAGGCTTCAGAGGAGAAAATATTAGTGAAGCCAACAGACCGACGGGAATTACTGCAACGTCATTATCGCCTCCCCAACTCACCAATAGTACAGGTTTCACCTCATACTTCCCAGTTTATTAAATCTCATACGAGTATTTGATGAGAAGCGAGCGATTATAGTTAGCGACATTTGTTCACATAATAATAGCCGAGGTTTATTCTAATTAAATTGTCATAATCGTTTATATGAGAATGAGGGTGATATTTCTTATTCCTTTATGGACGATGCTCGCTCTTCCATTGGTGAGCCTTTTATTTTTTTAATCTTTTTTAAAAGAAATTTTGAAGATAGCATCTTCCTAACTTTATTTCTAATTCTGACATCTTTGATCACGCTATGACCCGTAGCATGACCAAACTGTGCTGTCGCGCCACTAACAACGGCATGACTAAGCCTGCCAGATAGTCTCCCGAGCCAACACGCGTTCATTTTCGAGTTAAGTCATGTCACACCAAGAGGAGTTACATGAGAACACTCATTTGCCATGCCAAGGTTCTTGACGCGACAACGTGATTTTGCTATGCCACGCGTTGTGGTATGATCAAAGAGGTCAAAATTAGAAATAAGGGAAATATTTCTTTTTAAAAATTTTAAAAAGGATTAAATAATAAAAAAGATTCTCCATTGGTAGAAATATCTATTCGTCCTATGGGTAGGTCACAAGGGCCAGATTTTATAATGCAATCTATTGGCCGATTTCAACATATGAATCGATCCTTTTGGCCTGGTTTGTCACAGCCCCGAATCTCGGGACTGCTAAACCCTTCGCAACCGCCCAGGATGTACAGTTGCGAAGCCAATAGTATCACAAGCAAGCTTCTGATTGCAACAAAAACCAGACTTTTACTAAACAAAGCTAAGGTTTAGCAACCTGTTTTGACTTGACGCGGGCATTCAAGCCCAAAGTTAATATAATACAAGACAAAAGAACTTCGAACCATAAGTACACTTGAGCGCAGTCGAGACCTAGTAACAGCAGTCGTTGCCTTCTGGGGGTCCACCAAAATCTTGCTCACAGGGATCCTCTGCACTTTCCCAAGTTCCTTCTGTAGATTGTTTGCAGATTTTGCAAGAATGAGTACTACCACCGTACTCAACAAGCCGCATGGAAATGCTAAATAATTACATGCAAGGAGTTCAATGGATGGTTAGTGTTTACCATACCTGGTATATGTGGATGCACTTTGCATTCAAAACAATTTATAAAGCAGTAAAACAATAATAAGTAATAACATCAGGGGTTTATCAACAACCTTGATTACCAACTTAACATCTCAAAACTCTACTTATACCTTTGTACTGGAATCACCCATTAACACAGCTTCATTAACCTAAGCACGGCGTATTTGAATACCTTTGATTATTCACTCTGCAGAGTTGCCCAACTTTACCCACAAGATATCTCAAGCTCAATCTTCGTTAGATCATAGACACGCAACACGTTAGCGTGCATGGTCAGCTGAGATAACAAAGCCTTTTCATCTGCTCAACCTTTCTAGTCTCTACACGTGGGTCTTAATTCATACATTTCGGAGACCACCGGCCATTCGTGGAATTCGTACTCGACGATGGGCCCATACCGAGCGGAAACCGCGAGTGACCATTTCTGCCACTCCGTCCCACACCAAGTTCATCTCGTCTATCGAACAAGCAACAGATGATACTTGTAGGTATTCAATCGGAAGAGCAGTGCACTAAGCTAGGGAGTAATGACCACGCTTGTGGTTGAGCGGATTCTATGTCTGTTACTTTGGCACAAGGTTCTTGTCCTTACCGGTCAACTAGTGAGGCGATGGCCCAACACCAACTTGTGGCTGTCCACCTCTAGATCTCACTGATGACTCACTTTTAACCCGAGTCTATTGGGTTGTCCAACTTCCTGGATCCAACCCTCAACTCACCACCAAAACCATTGGCGAGAAGCCAATGCTTGCTTTTGATTGATGAACACATTTTTGGTGACAAAGCTACCTTGTATAGATAATATTTTATGTGGTCTAACCTTGTCAAGGTGAATATGGCCTATAAAAGTTGGGTGGGTTTGTTTGTGGGGTGTTTAGGATTTAACTAATTGTCATGGCATTCAAAAGTATTATTTTAATATTTAAAGTAATTGGCACAAATACAGTAATGAAAATAATAATACATAGATGAAATGTAGGTTTAAAATGATCAAAGAATGCGACTTGCCTTCTTGTACCAAGTCTTCTGGATACTGGTTTTGTCCGGCGTCTTCCGGAGTCTGGTCGTCAAAGTCGTGACCTAACGCGAAACAAAACAATAAAACAATTCAAATAAAATCCGGCTCGACAAGGAATGAGCTGGGAACAACATGCAAGTAAATAAAACTAGAAAAGAAACACAGAGAAAGGTGGTGTGGAGATGAGTAGGTATTTATTTGGTGTTGAATTGGACTGAGCGGATCTGATGAAAGGATCCAAGTACAACAAAAATATTGTAAATGGATATAGAATCATAAAGAAGGTGGTGGTGTAGGATGCTGGAGATTTATCTGGCACTTGTTTGGACTGAATGAAGTTGAGTTTTGGATTCATGGGCTCGAAACGGTCGAAAAGAGTATAATATGTTGAATTAGGGTTTTGGGCGGAAAAAGGGTCGGGCGATGAATTGTACTATTTTACTATTCATACCTGAAAATGAGTCAGTGGACAATAATAGAGTTTACTGTTTTGGGTTTGGAGTGAATAGTAGCTAGGGTTCACTGTTTTCGGACGAATATGAACAGAAATCGCCTATTTTCAGGTCATGAACAGTGCTATGTCACTATGCAATGAACAGTAGCGGATTCACTGTGTCGATAAACAATAAAAGGGATGATTCAAAGGAATAGGCAGTGAAATGGGTTTTCTGGGTTCAAGGCGATCAAATTTGACATATAATATCAAATTTGAATTTTGGGCGAAAATGGTGTCGGATAATGAATAACATTATTTTGCTATTCATTAATGAAAACTGGAGGGTGTCGGTGATTGAAAATCATTGTATTTAGCTGAAAAGAATAGTAGCGGACAAATTTTCAGGTGATGAACAATAACTAGGGTTTACTGTATATTTTTCAGATTTTGGAACAGTGTTTTTATTTTCGGGTGAACAGTAAGTAAACACACTGTGCAATGAACAGTAAAAGACCGGAAATGTTTGAACAGAAGTGGGCGGCCTGTTACTGTGTGGCCTACGGCCCATTTGGCCAGGCCAAAAGGCCTGTGCCTTGGTGGCTTTGAGCCGCGCGGCCATTTGGCCAGCGCGCCGCCCAGCGGCGGCAGAGGTGATGCTCGCCGGTGGCGGCGGCCGTGGCGACAACGAGTGGTGCGGGAAGGTCAAGCGAGCCCGGTGAGTTCCTCGATGGCTTGGTGGGGTTTGAGGTGAGGTGTGGCGGCTTGGCGGCGGTGGCGAAGGCGGCCGGGCGGCGTCGTGAGCTCCGGTGGGCATGGGTGCTAGGGAAGGTGGGGGAAAGGAGGGTGGTGGTGAAGTGGTGCTTGAGCCGGGAGGGAGAGGGAAAGGGAGGGAGGGAGGCGGAGGATTTTACCTCGGGTCGCCGGAGGGGAAAAAGGAGGCGGCAAAAGCTTCTGTCGGTCGGCTCGGGAGGGGGAGGGGTGAAGGGGAGGTGGCGAAGGGGGAGGTGATGAAGAAGGCTTGCCCGTGGTGGCTTTCTTTGGGCAAGGTCGAGGCGGTGGAAGCCGGGAGGTATTGGCGGTAGTGGCGGCAACGCGTGCGCGACGTGGCTGGCGGGGAAGAAATGCGGCGCCGGGCAGGGGCAAGGTGGCGGGGTGAGGTGGCGGCGGCGAAGGCGGTAGAAGGTGCTGGAGGCGGTACGTGGCACGAGACGGGAGGCGGCGCGGTGGTCAGCGTTTGCGGCGCGAGGCGGTTCGGGCGGGTGCTGGCGACGGCGTCGGGAGGGAGGGAGAAGGAGGCGACCGGGAGAGAAGGCGTTTTCAGAAGAAGAAAACGGATTGGCCCGAAATGGAAGGCGGAAAAGAGAGGAAGATTGCCAAATTGGGAAAGAATTCGAAAATCCAGCAAAAACTTCAAAAACTTTTTGAAATTCGGATTTTTGGGTTATTTCATGGTTTTACCTACGCATCAATTGGCCGAACTTGCTCGCCGGCTATTTAAAACTTCTATGTCGACTCCATCAAGCCGATTAGAACATCCATCATGTGGTGATAAGCAATCGGCTATTGTCAAAAATCAGTTGGAGTACGTCACCAACCTTGCACAAGGTATGAGCTTGAATGGCCGATTACACGTCTGGCTAACAATAATTCATCAAGTAAAGATGAGCGATTGGCTGGTGATAAAAATCATTTGATGATAGATGAAAAGCCGATTGTGGTGTTAAGAATTGGTTCATGTCATGTTTATGATAATAAAATCGGCTTACTGAACAAAGAGAAAAATATCCCAAGGCCGATTATATCTAAAACAAATAATGTGACTATTAGACCTGGAGAGGTCAGCTCAAAGGTGAGGATCAGCACACATGAAAATGACACAAGTCGATCCAAGAAGTTGACATTTGCTGAGTTGTTCGCAAAATATGAACAAATGGGAAGAGATTGGTTGCATAAGAGTAAAAAACCAAAGATCGATCGACACAACAGACAACAGAACTAACAACAGTATCGGCAACAGAGCCAGTCGTCAATTCAGATACTACCATCGTAGTTGTGGTATTACCCTTGGATGATTCGTGATCTGCGAAGCTTTGCAATTTGATGTAGATATTCTTAGCTATGTTGTTCCATATAACCTTTTAAATTTATCAAGTATCTCAAAACAACATGAGCTCACTAAAAGTGCTGAAGAGCAAGAGAAACTTAATGAACATGTGAATCTGCTCCTTAACGAATTTTCGTTTATTTTTAATGAGAGTTTTATACTACCTAATAGCGGGTCGTTGTTTGTTGTTAAGTTCAGAGGAGAAGGTTCATGGGAATATCAAGAACATGATGCTTCTTGGTGTCTTTTGATGCTCACAAACATAGCATGCGGCCTGTGGGAGGCGTGAGAGGTAGGTGCGCATAAGAGGAACCATAGATGTAGTTCTGCCCATGAAGTTCATGATGATATCTGCAGCGACTCGGAAGGTTCAAACGTGCACAATACATATATTTGGAAACTTTATCGAGTATACTTTTCAACGGATCAAACGGTGCTTGATTTGAAGTTTTCTACAAAATATTATGGCCAATCGAGTGAATGTTGCATAGCCAAACCGGGCAATGTGTGAGAGCTGACAAAGTTGACGAGTTTGTGGCTTGCATGATATGTTTGGGTGACATCCTAATATTCCAAGACTTTTCAAAGGCTTATAAGACTTCATTTTAAAGTTTCTCATAGATTCAAATCAACCCAAGTAAGGAAATTGAGAATAGGAAGGTTTGAAGATAATTTAGATTCGACTTGTCACCTTTATTAGGGTCAGATTAAAATATCCACAACTTTCACAAACGGAGTCTGTTTTGGATGTTTGAGTACTCGTTGTGTAACATCCCAATTTTTAGGGTTTTTTGAAAATTTTCAAAATAAAAATAACCATTTGGTCTTTTGAATTTTTAAAGTTTAACTTAGGAATTTTTGAAACTAAAAGCAATTTAATATGAATTAATCTAACTTCAACTAATTCAAATTTTGGTTTACTTTGAGTTTATTGAAGTTCTCTGGTATTTAAAATTCCATTTCTCTATTTGTTCCGATTTCCCGTTGACCCGTTCCCTTTTCGACCAGCCTCCTAGTTTCGATCGTCTCTCGGTTTCGATCGCCTCTCGGTGTCGACCATCATCTCGGTGTTGACTGCCTCTCGGTGTCGACCACCCTCTTAGTTTTGATCAACCTCGCCTGTCAGCCCCCTGCCCACCTTCTCTTTCCTCCCTCTTTTTCCTCAGCAACGTGCACATTAAATGTCGTCTACGCATTAAAATGTCGTCGTCTCCGCCGCGCTACCGCGAATCCCGCCGCTCCATCTTATCGCTCAGTCCTCCCACCTTCCTCTACAAATGGAGCATCCAGGGAGCCCTTTGCCTCATCTTGTTTTCCCCTCAACTCTCCCTCTTTCTCTCGCCTCGTTTCGTCATGCTTCAAGTTTCGCCACCGCCGGCTGGAGTTCGCTGGAGCCCATGCCGTCTTCAACCTCCTCACCGTTGAAGAGTTCGTCGAAGCCCGCGTAGTCTCTGACCTCCTCCAGCCCCCTCCTCCAGCCTCTCTCTCGGTCTTGGTGAGCTTCCCGTGCCCTGTTATTTCTTCTTTCGACCACGTCGAGCAGTTGAATCCTTCTTTCTTCTTTCGACCGCGTCGAGCAGTCGAATCCTTCTTTTTTCTTTCGACCGCATTGAGTAGTTACATCCTTCTTGCAACCATGTTGAGTAGTCGCATCCTTCTTGCGACCACATCGAGTAGTCACATCATTCTTGCGACCACGTCTAGTAGTCTAATATCCTTCCGACTAGGTAGTCGTACCTCCTTTCGACCACTTGTAGTTGAATCTCCTTCCGACCAGGTAGTCGAACCTCCTTTTGACCACCTGTAGTCGAACCTTCTTACGACCACCTGTAGTCGAATCTCCTTCCGACCAGCTAGTCGAACATCCTTTCGACCACCTGCAGTCAAACCTCCTTCTGTGAACCCGTTCTCCTTCGTTCGAGCTCCGATTCGAGTGATTCAATTTTTAAATTCATCTAAATTTTGTACATTTTCTTTTGGTTCTTTTTGAATTTTATTTGGAATTATTTTATTTATTTGGCTGTTTTGCACATATAGATTCCGGCATTTCCGAAGAGTTCTTGGACCTGACGACCTCGACCGAAACATCTCAACTCTTCAACAAAGGCAAGTCGCTGACATTTGATCATGTCGTACCCAGTTTATAAAATTATATTATTTTATATCAACATGCATGGCTAGTTGTATAAAAATAGTTTTGGAAATAGTTAAATACCTACTTAGCAGTATGACTCCTTGGATAATTGTGAACAACATGTTGACATATACCCTTGGACACCGTAGGTTGGGTAACCTTAGTTGAACATTATTGTAATACCAACATGGGTGTGTATTATGCTTAGTCCTACTTTAGCTTTGCGATGGTCTCTCGATCATGATTCAAGGATGATAAATTTAACTTAATGATATATGGAATTATGGCGTAGCCACTGTTGATAAAAATTGTTGCACCATAGCAAGGGTTGCCATTTGGTTGGGTGGAATAAAAAATGATTTCATACTCAACCGAATGATCATGCAATAAAGGGGGGTGCAGAAAGCACATTGGGATGAGGATATTTTGCCTCAGTAGTCACTAAGAACTTAACTTTGTGCACCATTAATCCGGGCCATACCATGTATCCATAAGTCTATTTATGGGGTGGACCTGACTAAATAATTATCAATGTTTTGAGTCGGTTCTGTTTGGGTTGATGAGCGGCACAAGAGGGGCCGAAAGGCGAATCCTTAGCGAGCAGAACCGACTCAAAACGAAGCTTTGTAAAGGTCTTGTGATAATCTCTTAATCGCACACCTCGGAAGTGTGTGGGCGGACAGTATAAGATGATTATCTCTTGTGGGTCAAGCTGTACAACCTCTACGGAGTGTAAAACTATTCGAATAGCCGTGTCCCTGGTTATGGACAATGCCAGGTGATTTCACACGAGGGGTAGATTTTTCTCAAAAATATTGTCTTGATTGGATACGAGTTGTTTGGAAAGTGAACAAGGTGTTCACAAATTATTTGGGAAGTGAACAGGGTGTTCACAAGTTATTTCAAAAAACTTGAGTACTTATGTATTAATCTTTCTAAATGTGCTTTACAATCTACTTATTGTATCTAATGTCAATACTGCTTTCTGCAAATTAAACATAAAACTGTTCTTGTCAAGCTTTGCATGAATATTATTTGCATATTGTTCTCTACGATTTGCTGAGTACTTTATGTACTCACGGCTTTGCGCCATTTGTTGATCAGTCGTCGAAGAAGACCCGAGGAGCACCGAGTTCTATGAAGAGGAGTACTTCGAAGACCACGCGAACTAGGTCGCGTTCTTCGCTCGATTGCCTGTGGGCATGTTGTATGGCTTTCACGAGTTTGTTTCGTTCCGCTGCAAGTTTACCCTAGTCGTGGATCTGATCGTGACTTTAGCCCTGCGTGGCAAGCTTTGTAAAACCTTGACCATAAGGTCGTTTTGTTGTTAAGTATTATTAATTTGTCTGCTTCTTTAGCTATTTCGTTGTATGGATATGGTTTCATCCATGTTGCATTGTGCGAGCTAGGTGCTGATCTGGGACTAGTTCAGAATGCACAGCGGGTCCCAGAGTTATATATCCGGGGTACCAACACGTTGGAAAGCTTATTCGAGGCCCACACAATGGATATAGTGTCAGCCCTAGATTTCACGTGTATGTGCCGCTATCTCCGAACAAAGTCACAACGGTAACTTTAAAGTTTTTTTTTGTTTGTATTGGAGTCCAAGTCTATTTTAGATGTCTTAGGTGTGATGTTTATTATTGATTTTGAGGTTGATCTAATAGAGATTTGGGTGTGTTTTCAGAACCGAGTGTTCTTGCTTCCATTGTTCTTGCAAATTCTCAAATTCTTGAGTTTGCTTGGATCGATCGATCGTGGTCAACCTCTCCAAGCGCTTGCCTCCTTTCTGGTTGTGTGAATTGGATCATCATGGCGGTTGTGCTAAGATTGCTTATTCCACCTCCACATTGACAATGATGTGCTGATCCCAGGTGGGCAAGAAGTACAACTAGAAGGGCTGATCGAGCTAATACAAAAATCACCTAAAGCCGATCAACCATCAAGCCAGCGGATCTGAACATTACTATACTTAAAGCCAGGTAGCTTTCGCCAGCAACCGCGTGGGCCACGTCGCCTCCAAAATGCTGGCCGCCCGATCGCGCCGCGCCCGTCTCCGCGCCGTCCGATTCGGCCTGCTGCGCGAGAAGCCGTGGCCACGCGTTCATTGGGCCACGTTGCCGCGGGCCTCCCCACGCCGCTCTCACGCGAAACGGCCCGCACCGGAGGGTATAGGTATCATTCTAGTAGGAGAAAAGGCTTCAGCACTTGCAAGAACGAAGGCAACGACAAGTCATTCCAGATAAGGACGAACGTGATGAAATTCGTCTAGTGACTAAAAGAAGAAAGGAGTGGTGAGTCAAACGGAAGTATGCGTATTGGTCAGATCCGGTCGGAAACCTGGGATCAGAGCAGTCTACTACGACCTGTTTGTTTAGGCTTTTTCTTTGGTTTAAAAGCAAAAAAGCCTAAGCCTAAACAAAGGGGTGGCTTTTTCATCTAGTTTATAAAAAGCTTAAGCCATTTTAAACCTAAAAGCCATAAGCCATGAGAGAGGTGCTTTATTTTTGGCTTTTACGGAATGAAATATCCTTTTGCCACTAAAGTTCGCCAAAATTACACACGAAATGCCATCGTATATAAGTGAAAATCGTTGCGTTTTTTCTCGACCTTACTCCTCTCCTCCCGTTTTCCCCCTTTCCCTTCGGTTCCGTAGCCGCCGCCGCCTCCCCCCCCAACGCAGTTCCCCCCTCCCCCTACTCGATGCTGCCTCGCGACGTCGCCACCTCCCCTCAGACGACGACTTTGCCTCCCGACACCTGTAAGATCGAGTAGGCCGACTAGAGGGGGGGTGAATAGGCGTTTTAAAACTTTTATACGCTAAAACCGATTTCTAATGCGGAAGATAATATAAATACGGTTTTGCACAATTAAGACCTAAAAACCACTAGTCTCAACTAAGTGCTCCAACAATACAAGTCTAATGATAATAATCAATTGAGCATGAACTTGTGAGCAATTCAATTTAGGCAATGTAAATGACACATAGCTAGGCAATCATTCATACACAATAGATGATCAACTTAATTATATGAATGTAAATTGCAATAAGGTAAAGCTCAAGAATGCAAACCACAATTTACACGGCGATATTTTTCCCGTGGTGATCGAAGACTTGCCGGTCTCCCCTAATCCACGTTGAGGTAAGTTCAACCTTTTGGATCGGCTCCAAAACGCGAGGCAACACCTCCGAGGTAAGTCCAAACCACTTGGACCAGTTCCAACCGAACCAACACCTCTAAGTGAGTTCAACCGCTTGAACCGACTCCAACTTGAACTTATCACCCCAATCCACTAGGGTTGCTCTTACTCCGCTCCGGAGATGGCGAGCACCAAGCCACTCACAAATCGCTCGGGTCTTCTCACAAGCTTCACTTGAGAAGATCACCGACGCACAACGCCTCCACGCCGTCTAGGTGTCGGCAAACACCAAGAGTAACAAGACTCAACTTTCACTTGAACCAATCAAGTGCCAAAGCTCTATGGATAAGCAATCCACAACCTAATGCAACACATGCACTTAGGGTTTGCTCTCAATCACTCACTAAGTGCAACACATGCACACAAGAGTATGAGAGGCTTGCTCTTAACTCAAAGAAACTCAATGGGGCACCAGCAACTAATTCTCACACAGCCAAGGTGGGTATTTATAGCCCACACACAAAAACTAGCCGTTGAGAAAAGATTCCAGAGAATCTGGACAAAACCGGTCAGACCGCCAACTAATGGCGGTCGGACCGCTAGCGCCAACGGCTATAAAACTAGCCGTTGGACTAACAATCGGTCGACCGCCAACCAATGGCGCCGTCGGACCGCGCCGCCGATCGCGCGAGGCCGGTCGGATCGCTCAAGCGAGCACCGAGCAAAACGAAAACATCTCTTCGGAAAATACATACCGCTAAACAAATATCGGTACTACCGCACTCGGTAGTACCGTTTCAAACTTCCGGTACTACCGCACCCCGGTAGTACCGTTTCTTACGGCCGGTACAAACGAAAATCGGTCAGACCGCCCAACCCATGGCGGTCAGACCGCTACCACCGGTCAGACCGCTACCAGAAGCGGTCAGACCGCCAGCAGTCAACAAGACTGAAAACAGACTTTGTACATTTGCCTCAACTCAATTTGTAAAACATATTTGCCAAATTGATGCAACATGTACATAAAAGATGAAAGCTAGGTTCTCAACAAGTTGCAAAACACATTTGCCAACTTTTAGAATCATCGCCACAAGGAATAAGGTACATGGACTTAAACCGTTTGCAAAACACATTCGCAAACTAAAGTCACATGCTACAAAGAATAACCATGAACCACAACTATTTGCAAAACGCATTCGCAAATATAGGCAACATGTTAAGTTGAGCTAGAGCAAACACAATGAGCGATCAACACAAGACTAACTCAAGTTACTAATTAAGACCCCTCTTAATAGTACGACAACCTATACTAGCAATCCGGTCTCCAACCAAACACCGAGACCGGTAAAAGACTAGGAACAAATCCTTAGACCTAGCTAGTCATACCTTTTCCTTGCGCAACCACTTGAAGCTTGATGACGCATATCCTTGCTTCAAGTCTTGACATACATCAACTCATGATGCACTCTTCACTTGACTTCCATCAACACATGATGGATTCTTCTTGTCTTGATGATCAATTCATGATCATCTCCTTTACTCCAAGCTCTTCACTTCAATATCATCAACCCATGATGATGTTCTTCTCTTGATATCATCAACACATGACGATATTCTTTTTCTTCATAAACTTGACTTGATGACGATCAACTCGTGACGTCATCCGAAATCTTCAATCACACGGAACATAACCTATTTATCCATATCAAGGAGAAACGTTAGTTCCACAATATGATTATCATTAATTACCACATCATACCATTACCTCATAATGGTTGGGACAAGATACCACAATCTTTCCCTCTTTGGTAATTTATGATAACCACTTCAATAGCAAGTAATTGAATGTAATTGGTATGAGTATATATAAACTACATAAGTTATGTATACTCAAAAGATACATGAGCATATATGAACTCCGCAAGTCTCATATGCCCATATGAATATATACGAACTACACAAGTTGCATATATTCAAGGATATGAGTATATGAACTACGCAAGTCTCATATGCCCATACGAATATATACGAACTACACAAGTTGCATATATTCAAGGATATATTTCAAGGTAAAGATCCTTAATATATGTGGACAAATGAATATGGATCAATACTAATGAAACCACAAGATATAGATTGAACTCCCCCTAAATGTGTGCATACACAAATGTGTAAATAAAACATATGCACATATACAAGTTTTCCTTTTTGGTGAAGTTCAACCTATATAATGGATCCGAGGAATGCAGCAAGATATAATAAGATGTTGAATGCATACCTCTTTGATCTTTAAATCCAATTTAGACTAAACAATAGATGTATCAAAAAGAGTGTTAGTCTCATAAATAGATTTATCATTAATAACCAAAACCCCATTAACGCATAATGGCGGGTCTAGATTCTTCAACACCTCCCCTCACCCTCCCGACGCTGCCTCCTCCCCTCCTCGAATTGAAAGTAGCAAGCGTCGCCACGAACCAGCCCTCTCATGGTGGACAAGGAGCCTGTCGTGGAGCGCCACGAGAAGGGGGGGAGGACTCCTCCGCCGCCATGGGCGCCGCCGGTGAGGAGGAGGACACCGGCACCCAGGTCGCCCCCATCATGCGGCTCGAGGAGGTCGCCATCACCACCTGAAGGGATACGGGTAGGCTACGCTAGAAACAATTCAAAATTTCTACCACGTAAATCAGGATGCCAAGCAAGATAGATGATCACAAATCATTACCACCAGATGCGCAGTGCAGCGGAAGTAGAGTCAGAGCAGCCTAGTCCGACGATGAACGCGCCGATGTAGTGGTCGTAGATGATCGTCCAACGTCCTCGTAGTCGATCGTCTCCTCCAGCAGCCTCCGCAGTTCCTTATGAAGATCGCGGATCGTCCTCAGCGCAACAACGACCGCAGTAGCGCCTCTACGGTATCCACACGTCCAGAGAAGGAACAACCGCACGCCGGTGTGCTAGCACCAAGTCACACGGGAAGGCTCTCTCAAGAAGATGGCGGCTAGGGTTTCGGTGGAAACAACTCACGTCCCAATCTCTTAGCCTCAAGCATCTCCTTATATATAGTGTCCCGTATCGTATCCTATCCGAACACGTTTGATGAATCGTATTCGTACTGGTTTGTTCCATCCCATTAAGTGTGTGACCCGTTAGGTTTATGTGTAATCGGTTGTGACTCGGAAACCCTTTCCGACCACGAGTCGTAGCGGTCCCTAGCAGGACATAACGATTCCTGAATACACACAAATTATATCGGACGAACCTTAATGCAATATGATCTACGACTAGGTCCTCATCACTTACGACCAGGTCCTATCTTTATACGACCGATTCAAGACTTTCGGTCACGACCAGTTCGTAACTCCTTACGACCAGGTTTCGACCACTCTGTGATTTCGTTCGATTAGTCTACGACTTGCTCGTATCACCATACGACTTGTCTAGATCTGATCGAACTAAGCGACTTACTCTAGTATCCTCTTTTTGTCTCACGATATCTGGTTTGAACTCCAGGTGAGATAATGTGTCATCCATGGACTGTTCAATACTTTCTCGATCGAGTTGTCGGATAACCTTATGTGGTCGAACACTTCGACTACTAGTGGCATGGTCATGCACTTTCTTTATCCGATCACTTCGAGGGGCCCAGAGACATCTCTCCCGTTATGTTAGGAGGGGCAAATCTCATATTTGACTAGTCACATCTCTCCGCATGTTTCATAGCATACCCGAAAGCTACTTTTATAACTACTCAGTTACGAGCAGCGTTTGGCAACCCCTAAGAGTGCTATTATACATGTAGGGAACCATGTTGATAGCAGGTCTAGGGATTATACATCATCACTGTTTGAGACCAACTAATGACACATAGAATCATAACAATCTCTATAGTGTCTCAAGGTGGGTCAATCCAACCCCATATTCTCTAACATGTGTTCACATTATTGATTCGATATCCCTATATCCATGACCGGTGAAACATGATCATCAATCAATACATGTACTGGTCGTAGGGTCACTGGTGTTCCGATCAGTGACATTCGACCAGAGATACTTTTAGAACGACGTCATACAAGTCGAAGAGTTCTACCAACAAGTCACATACTCGTTGATCTTCAGAACTAACGATTCATTCAACGAACAGAATAACATTTATTCAAGAACTCATAAACATAGACGTGATACAATCATCTCCATGATTATCTTTAGGGCATATCACCAACACCACCGGCAAGGAGGACGAGGACGTGATCCTCCACATGAAGGCGAAGCTGTACATGTTCTACAAGGAGGGGAACCAGTGGAAGGAGAAGGGCACGGGCACCATCAAGTTGCTCAAGCACAAGGAGAACGGCAAGGTCCGCCTCGTCATGCGCCAGGTCAAGACCCTCAAGATCTGTGCCAGCCACCTAGTGGTCTCGTCCACGAAGATGCGGGAGCATGCGGGCAGCGACAAGTCGTGCATCTGGCATGCGACGGACTTTGCTGACGACAAGCTCAAGGAGGAGATGTTCACCATCCGGTTTGGCTTCGTGGAGAATTGCAAGAAGTTCAAGGATGGTTGACGAGATTGCCGAATCACTGTCAAAGAAGGAAGAGCAGCACCCCCACAATAGTACTGCTGAGCCCTGCTCGGTGGGAAGAGTCAGTTTGACAGTTCTTCCCGTCTATGGAAGTTGGTAGTCGTTAACCATGAAATATGCTGAGAACTTTTTGGGCCGTGCAAAGTCCATCTTCACCTGTTGGACGTTCATGTGTTTTGAGTATTTATTTGTTATATAAGATTTCTGCCTGGAGTCAGAGGTTGGCATTTGGATATGGTCTGGTCGGGGCTTGCTTTTGTCGAGAACTCTGAAATGTAGTCCATGAGTTGGAACGTTTAGGGTATGAACTCTGAAATGTTGCCAGCATTTTCACAACATAGGTCATTGTGGATTGCGTGCTATTTATATAAATTACATGTTATACTAGATGCCAACCCGCGTCAAATGGCGTGGCTACGGCCGTTGATAGATTCAAAAAGGATAGTGCATTTTTTTTTGTCTGCATTTGCTGTCGAGTGCTAATCCAAAGAGACCAGACAGTATATACTCCTTTCGGAAGATGCCTCCTTTTTCCATAGTTGAAATTCAGTGGTATATACCCTTTTCGTTGCTAAGGAGGAACTTCTTCCTTTGCTAAGAACTTAAAAGCAGTATATACTTCTTCGTTGCTAATCAGTATATACTTCTGTGCTTGATACTGCTTCTTAGGCACGACGATTAGTCATCTAAAATGGTATTACTCCACTCAATAAGAAGTTTTGTTTCATACGTACACTCGCATGTATCGTCATATTTTGAATTCCCATACAAAAATAAATTTAAATACATGCATAACACAAGTCCTCTAAACCTTTAAGGGCAATTCTGACTTCTTATCCTTTACACATAACTCAAGAAACCAACAACTCATAAAAAGTTATATTACCAAACACCTTAGTTTGGCTTAAAAGCTAAGGAGCTTATAAGCTGATTAAGCCAAAAACTGGCTTTAAGTTATAAGTTAAAAAGTTTAAGTCTAAACAAACAGGACCTACATCGCTCGTAGATTTTTTTTAAACACATAGTACAACACATAGACGTCCACATACAAGCATATCATCACACGTACGTACTCACACACACGATGCCTACGAAAGATTGAGCGAGCGGAGCTTGACAAAGAAATAACGAAGTCACCACTAACACCTCGCTTGCGACGGACACGACGCCTCTCACTGAAAGAACTCGATGATGCTATATTTGATAGTATAAGAAGTCGATGATGCTATCTTCCAGAAACCAGACATCATAGGCACTTGGAAGCATTATGCATAAGAGGCCATATTGATGGTAAGCCAATGTCTTAAGATGCTCGTGGATAGCAGAGCTGAAGTGAATTTAATTGCATATCATATCTTCAAGGGGATTGCAAAGACTAATAAATTTAGTGGAAACAGATCCGGTCCTTCGGAGTTTTGCCGGGTGAAAAAGTGGTGCGACGAGTTTCTTGGTCGTCAATTTAACTGTCGGTAGCAAAACTTTGGCGACTAAGTTTTTTGTTGTTGAGACCAAAGGAAACTATAATGTGCTTTTGGGACGCGTATGGATTACATCAAGGGCTTATTCAGTGGATTATAAACAAAGTGGAAATCACACAAGCTGATCTATCGGCGGAGTAGTATGATTGTCCTTTGTCAATAGTGATGCCGATATTAGAAAAAAAAAACCAATATGGTAGTCGATAGTGTCTATCAGAATTTATATCAGCGCGCGAAAAAAATACAGAAAATTAAAACTACAAAGGCACAATTACAACTACAAAGCTACTATCATGATGTGCATGCGTACGCATAACATGCACATTTTACAAGCATAAAAGCCAATTTTGGATTAAGCAAAATAGATGCTAAGAATTATTAATTGATTAGTACTTAAAATTTGTTTGACGATCAGCTTTGAATTAAGGCATTGCTTTCTTTGCCTAAGTGCACCTACGTGTGATGTGTTTTGCATGTACATATAAGAATGCATGCATGTGGTGCATAACGGAGAGTTTGATTATGTTCTTGGACGAATAAAATGCAATGATAGTTTTATCGGCTGCATACTCATTTTTGCAACGATGACTTCTTTTTGGATATTATCTTTGGAGCAGCTACTGCATAATAGACTTCTGCAGTAGCTGTGTGCATCCTGCTGATTTGTGTTCGTGTTCTGTCCATCCGAGAATTCTCCATCCGATGGCTTGATCGACGCTACGTCATGTTCTCTTCCATATTTCGAGCGAAGCAGGAATATTCGTGGGAAGGGATCAACTTTAATTCTATGCTGAAGGTATGCCAATTAAATATTTGAGGCCCAACATTATTTTACTATAACCTCCACATGATTTTACTGCTCTGTTAAAAAAAAAGATTTACTAAAACCTTCATATGACTTTACTGCTCTGTTACAAAAAGATTTACTACAACCTCCACATGACTTTATTGCTATCTTAGCCAACTCGTATAGACAAGTAGACAAACAGCTAGCAAACAATCGGTTAATTGTTTTGTACATGAATATTTTTTCTTATTTTTTGAAAGCTCTAATTCATAAACGGTTTTCACCGGAGCTTAGTGACGACAAAGGTAATAGAATAATATAAGTCTCACAAACAAAAATATCTATGTGTGTTTACTTAAAAAGATTTAATGTATCACTAAAAGAGATTTACTACAGCCTCTAAATGTTGTTTACTGACCTATTGTTGCCAATTTAGATAAATCTAATATGTACGGTAAGGGTATGTGTCTATACATTTTATGTTTCTACATCATCGGTGTTATCTTGCTTTAGATGTTGCACAGCTTATACTAGATACTCAAATCATCCCACCCAGCGTGATAATACTACTTGTATTTATTTACCTGCAGATCAATGGGTCCCGGCTCAGAGGGCTATCAAGGATCTGACGGTGAGGGGACTCATAAGGATGGTGTCAGTTCATTGCAGCCAACAGATTTACACCAGGGCGACAAACACATTAGGGATCTTATGTGTCTAGTGTTCGTTTTCTAGCCTATTAGCCTTGGTGTTACCTTATATCAGTTCATTACCGCAACAACGTTGAATGTTTCGTTACTTTTGGCACAATTTTGAGGTGGTGCTATCAGCCCAGTTACCTTATATTATCATAATATGTTGGTTCACTTTGTGGGTGTTACCTCCACATGACTTTATTGCTATCTTAGCAAACTAGTACAGACAAATAGACAACAAAGTAGCAAATAATCAGTTTTTATTCTGTACACGAATGTTTCTTTTTTGTTTTTGCAATAACTTTTGATTGGAAGCTCTGATTCATGAATGGTTTTCACCAGTAGCTTGATGATGACGAGTGTAACAGAATAATATAAGTCTCACAAATAAAAATCTCTCTGTATGTTTACTAAAAAATATTTATTACATCGCTAAAAAGATATTTACTACAGCATTCACATAACTTTACTACAATCTTAACCAACTAGTACAGACAACTTTACTGCTATCTTAGCCAACTAGTACAGATAAGTAGACAATTAACTAGCAAACAATTATTTTCTTGTTTTGTACATGAATATTTATTTTCTTATTTTCGCAAATAACTATTGATTGGAAGCGTTGATTCACGGTTTTTACCGGTAGCTTGGTGACGACGAGAGTAACAGAATGGTATAAGTCTCATAAATAAAAACCTCTCTGTGTGTTTACTAAAAAAGATTTACTGCATTGCTAAAAGAGATCTACTACAACCTCCATATGATTTTACTGTTCTGTTACAAAAAAAGGTTTACTACAACCTTCACATGAATTTATTGTCATTTTAGCTAACTAGTATAGACAAGTAGACAACCAACTAGCAAACAATTGGTTCCTTATTTTGTACACGAATGTTTCTTTTCTTGTTTTCACAATAACTTTTGATTGGAAGCTCGATTCATGAACGGTTTTCACCGGTAGCTTGGTGACGACAAGGGTAACAGAATGATATAAGTCTTGCAAATAAAATCTCTTTGTGTATTTACTAAAAAGATTTATTGTAACCTTTGCATAACTTTACCGCTCTATTACAAAAAATTATTGGACTCCACTTACGCTCAGGTATATATTAGTGTGTGTGTGTGTGTGTGTGTGTGTGTTCATAAATTTAGAGGAGTTCATTCTATGTTTTGAGGTTTCACCGGTATTGATCCATATTCCTATTTCACATATCGAGGATCTTCACTTTCAAACTCATCCCTCGAGTATGTAACGCTTATGTAGTTGACATATATTCTAAGTTGACTTAAATTCAATTATTTTCAATTGGGTTATTATCAATTACCAAAAAGGGAGATTGAAGAATCTAGTCCCTGCATTATGTGTTAATGGTGAGTTGATAAGTTTTGGTAATTAATGACAACCGGATGCGTTGGACTAAAATTCTCTATGAGTTGGTGAAATAAGTTTAACCCCATTTGAATATGAAGACTTTGAATAACATTATGTGTTAATGGTCATCAAGTCAAGATTTGGGATTATTCCGTTACCATGTGAAGGCTGCAGCATGTCAGCATGTGACACATTTCAAGCCAATCACTTCTACCAAGGAAACATAATCGGTTATGAGATCATGTGGGCCCATGGTGGTCGGTTCATCCCAAAGACGCTGCTAGATGGGCCCATCCAGTAAAAAAGGAAGATGAAGCAGGAGTTTGGTATGAACAGTTCAACACTTCTTCCGTTCGCACGAAGAAAGGAACACTCTAATTGCCGTGCGACCGAAGCCGTTTCCTCATGTGCGCCAGAGTAGTATAAATAGGGACCCAGACCAACCCAGCTATACCTTGTATGTACTTCTACTTTTCTATACGGTAGAAGTAGTTTTTAGCTAATAGAATCTTGTATTTGTAATTCGTTGTTGGTCAATATTGTTTCTTATCGACTTGTTGATCTACATTCTGTTAGATATTGTTTTGCATCGACCAGAAATCGATCTTCGCCTTCGGAGTCCGATGATCTTCACCGGTTTCGCTTCTCCTTGCCGATTCCGGTCAAATCGGCTGGCACGTCTTGGTTCATCTTGTGCTTGACCTTTGGACCCTCCATAGAGCCGCGGTGTTGCTATATCACGAATTTCCGCATGACAACATTTCTATACAAAGCTTATAAATGCAGAGAGAAAATATGTACCATCTGTACTTATTTGATTTCTCTCATTTATGATCCTAGCTTATAAATACAGAGAGAACATATACAACACCGTACTTATTTGATTTCTCTCATTTATGACTGAGGATCCATTTTCATGCTATTAGCGCCTTTCATTAAATAAAACCAAAAGAGAACCACCTGCACAAAATTTGCCCATTTATTAGAAAAAAACCAGCCTCCCTAGCCCACAAGAACAACTACATAAACCCACCAAAAGCCTCAACAACACACAAGACAACTAAAACGTGGCAATCCAATCGAAGGAAGAGCACACTGCACACGCAATGGCAGTGAGTCTTCTCTTCTCCCTCTTCCTCCTCCTGGCCGGCTCCCACGCGGCGGTCGCCTCCGTGAAGGAGACCTGCGCGAAGGCGACGGCGGGCGAGAAGGGCCACAAGGACCTGGCGTCCTTCTGCGTGGCGTCGCTCCAAGCGGCGCCGGGGAGCGCCGTCGCCGACGCGCGCGGGCTGGCCGTGATCGCCACGAAGCTGACGCTGGCCAACTACACTGCCGCGGTGGCCACGATCAAGGAACTGCAGTGGATCGGGGGCTGGACGGAGGGCGAGCGGGCCGCGCTGGCCACGTGCCGGCAACGGTACATCGAGGCGCAGAACGTCGTGCACAGCGCCATCCACGCGCTGGCCACCGGGAACAAGCAGGCGTACGTGGCCGACATGCGCGTTGTCAGGAGCGCAGCCACCGACTGCGAGGACGCGTTCAACGGCGGCGGCGGCAACGGGTCGCCGCTGCTGCGCAAGGTGGACGAGGACGCCGTCAAGCTGGCCACCGTGTCCATGCTGATCGTCCTCGCGTTGTAAGGATGGACGTTCCGTACGTAGTGTTAGATTGAGAAGAATAATCAGTGTGTGATCTTGTTGCCTGATAAAAAGTGTGATGTCGAGTTCTTGTGTAGCAACTTGCAAATTGCAATGTGCCAAATGAGATACTATTAATTCCTGCTGTTCGTGAACGCCTTCTGTTCGTGAACGCCTTCTGGAAATTGCGAACATGATCACCTTTTTTTTATTATTAAAGGCGTGTTTATCTCCTCCGATTTCAATATGTGAAACCAGTTAGAACATGATCACTTGTATGAGAATAAAATTCTGCAACTAAATTGGAAGAGAGTTCTTGTTTCAAAAATCGAAAAAATTAATCTAAAATCCTTTTCGAGAGTTTTTCCAAGTACATCTGTGCTTGATAAGAACTTCAAGCGCACGCAAGCGTTTAACGTAGTGTTTGGATGAGGGATCTAAGTGGTCCGGTATGGAATCATTTGGGATTTTGGGCTGTTCGTGCGTTTGGTTCCGTGGATCGAACCGATACGTCCGGGACGAACGCATTCGACACGAGTGAATATGACTCAGATGTGGAACCACAGCGTTAAAAAAAAAACGAGTGAATCACTCGGTTCACCCTCTCCTCGGTCGCAACGCGCTCGCCCTGCGCACGTCACTCAGTTCGCTCGCTCTCCAAGAGGGCCTCCGCCGCCCCCCTATCCTCGGCGATGTCTGCAGCGGCTCCACAGCGGTGGCTTTACATCGGTGTGAACTTCTTGCGCGCTAGTGACATTGGTCTTGCGATTTGGCGTTCCTTCTCCTTCCCATCCTGGTCTTCGTCCCCTCCCGGTCTTCGTCCCCTCCGTCACCTTGGTGAGGATCTATCGCGGGAACCGAAGGTATGGCCCCAGATCCGAAATGTTCTCCTCCAATTGATGATTTTTTTTTGGCAGATCTAGTTGGCGCAGATGTCTTTATGGGCAAAAATGTTAGATCCCCGTTATCTTGTGAAAGAAGTATGTAGTGTTTGCTTGTTGTTCTTACCTCCATTCATGAAATCTTGCTTGCTGTTGTTGGGATGTGTGCTTCAGCATGTGCAAGAAATAAGAAATATTGTTTGCTGTTCTTGCTTGCATTCGTGAAATATTGCTTGCTATTGTTGAGTCTAGGAAAAATCATGCTTCCACATGTAAAATTGCTCCTTCATCTACATATCCAGTGCAATATGGTGTTGTTCATGGTTATTGTGGTTAGTTTTTGTGCAAGTTATAATTGAAATTTGTAATGCTGGCTCACTGTCAAAGTGGTTGCCCCTATGATGCCTCTGTTGGTTATTTTCTATGTGAGTAGTCCGTCATTTATTTACGATTTGAGTTGTACATAGTGCATACATATATGTTGCATATACTGGAGGCTTGCTTTCATAATATTTGAGTCCCAGATGCCATGGTTCGATAGTCAGCAGTTATAATTATACTAGGCACTTGTGAATTGTAGATGGACAAGAGGACACTGAAAAGGAGAAAGATGTTGTTTATTGGCGCTGCTACATACGTGGCTGTTTGCATGATTGTTTTGTTTGTATGGTCCAGGCTAAGGAATAAGAGAGACCGTATTACGTATGGGCCAATCGAGGAAAGGGATAGGATTATAATTGATTATCTGAATAATAAAATTTGGAAGAATGAAATAACTTGTACTAACACAAGTAGGCTTAAGCGAACTCCGTTCTTTCGATTGTGTGAAGTCTTGAGAGAGCGAGCTTTGCTTCGTGACACTTTACATGTATGTGTCGAGGAGCAAGTTGCCATGTTCTTGAATACAATTGGCCACAACCTAAGAAATAGGCTAGTTGGTACAAATTTTGCTCGGTCAGATGAAACAGTTAGCCGATATTTTCGACATGTCCTCCATGCCATAGGTGAGCTACGAAATGAGCTCATTAGGCCGCTTTCTTTGGAGACCCCAAGCAAAATTGCAGGGAACCCAAGATGGGATCTATTTTTTAAGGTATCATACCTAACCACTATACCTCATAGAGACTTTTGGGGAACATTTGTTGGTTACTATTTTTTTTCTATTTCTTGACCCAATAGGATTGTATTAGAGCCATTGATGGTACACATATAAGGGCGTCTATTAGAAAGCCTATGGAGGCGGGCTTTCGTGGTAGGAAGTCATTTCCTACTCAAAATGTCATGGCAGCTGTAGACTTTGATCTTCGTTTCACATATGTGTTGACTGGTTGGGAGGGGACAGCTCATGATGCTACGGTGTTAGCCGATGCAATAGAGCGTGAGAATGGACTACATGTCCCTGAAGGTACATAGCATCTTCGTAGCAATATATGTCCATACCTGATTATTATAGAGCACTATCATCTATGTGTTCCTCATGCTTTAGGAAAATTCTAAAGCTATTGAGAATACCGATACTGTAGATACTGATGTTCCTAAAGACCTTTGGGACAATATGATGGATCTCCCGGTATTTCAGGAAGCACATCTCACGCACTACTATGCTCATTTGTGTGAGAATGTTTCTCTTGCCCGTGCATTCAACAAGTTGAGCATGTCAAACAAGATTGTTTGGGTTGCTAGGTACATTAGTAACAATAATCTCTGAACTAGCTATACTCAATTGCAGTAGGACTTATTTTGGTGTCAAGGAGTCAACCTATGTATGCGGTTGTAAACCTATTTATGTGGTTGAAGTATGACTAGTGTGGTAGTGCCTATATGTATGGACTTCTTTTGTATGCCAATGTTGAACATCTCTGTTGTCTCTGCTTGTTTAAGAAATATCTGTCTCTGTTGTTAGAATTCTTGTAACTGTTGTTCTATTCTCCTTTCCATGTAACATGCTATTGTGCATGCTGACAGTTGAGCTGAATTTGTTTTCTCTAAAAAAATTGTACAAATGCGTAGATTCTCTCATGTTGGGACATTATCCTCAGAAAATTCAAACTCAAATCAATGACCTATTCTTGGTTTAAGAATTTAAACTATACAAAATATATAATAAACAATGAGGTTCAAGAATTTTATTGGACACTAGACCTTCCCAGGAACCCCTCTGATTAATTTTGGATTTTTCAAAAATTTATTTCTATTTTTAAGACCCCGATCAAAGTAGAGAAGCTAATTTAAATCCCAGTCAAACCCTAAACCCAACCCTAGCACTGTTGGACTTGGGTGTGACCAATCAAGCCAACTGGCGTGACCCAACCGACTCGCCACCGGTCGGTCCGAACAGCACCCTTGCGATCGGGTCGTTCGATCTTTATCGTGTGGTCCTAACGCACCTGTTCGATTGGACCGACCCGAGCCACGTCTAATGGCTCATTCCAAACCTCTCACTTACACGCGGGCCGTCTGATTCGATATCAACCGTTCGGATCAGTTGGAACGATTGGACCACTGAACAACCCATGTGATCTGGACTGTCAAAATTCAACCGAACCGACTGAAACGATTGGGAACGTTCGGACCGCCGAACAGCCCACTCGATCAGGGCCGTCCATTCCTGATCGAACCATCCAATACATTGTGACCCGGGCAAGCTGGCTCGACCCAACCACCTAACTGCACCGGGCAACCGAGACCGACTGAGCCACTCAGCCGCGCCATTTCTTTTCCGCTGTTGACGAGTAGGGCCGCCCCGTCAACCTTGTCTTCTTCCTCGCGCCTCCGAAGCCGAGCGGTGCTGGAGCTCGCACATGCACACCACGACGCCACAAGTGCCACCTCGTGCACGCGTGTCCATCTCAGAAGCATCGCCTAGCAACCTTGGACCTCCTGAGACCCTCGATGTGCTCTCTCTCGCACTCTCTCGACCTCTCCATCCATTTCTTTCCTTTAGCCGTGAAAGAAATCGTCGAGCTAGAGCCCACCTCGAAGCCGCTTGAGCACACGTGACCCCTCCACTGAGTTTCCCTCTTCACACCGCGCCTATTTTGTCCAGCCTGAGCTTCTTTCGTCTAGTGAATCGCCAGGACGACTTCTTTGTCTTCGCGTCCGGCAGCCTTGGCTCAAGTAGCTCTTAGGTGCTCTGGTGAGTCCCTCTTGATGCCACCTAGTCCATCTTGATTGCATCAACACACTGAGTCTCCTAGTAAATCTAATTCGTGTTTGGTGCATCACCGAGGGAGGGAGAGCCCATCTTCTCCGAGCATAGTGAGCCACCACCGTTGTTATTCCGGCCATCTCGGATTGGCAAAAATTTCTAAAAGCTTTGTCTTGCAATTTCAAAAGTTAAAATAATTTCCTTACCTCAAATTCGTAATGGCAAAAATTATAAAAGTTAGTTGTGTGCAAAACTATTTTCAAACTTGAATTTAAATTCAAATCAATTTTTAAACTCAATTCTCACAATTGTAGGAGGTGAACTCACCACCTCTAGTGAGAGGGTTATCATATCCAACTTCATCCACCAAACCAAACAACATCTTGAACCATCCATAATTATTCTATACAACCAAACAAACAAAATCATGTATCATCTCATACAACCAACCAAACAGACTGACTGTACCATCCCATACAGGACGATCTCATCCTACCTGTACTATCTCATCCCATTCAACCTCATCCCACCAACCAAACACATCCTAAGCTAATCGAGACATACTACCCAATGCAGCATTTTATGTGGACATCTTGTCATTTTCTGCCTGCAATATGTCCTCTCCATCTTGGAGACGCTTTGCTGACAGCAGAATGCATGCATGCAGTAAGCGGTGTCTCTATTTCCAAGCTAGACCGACAAGCAGTGGCGAATCCAGGATGAAAATAGAGGGGGAGCTCTACTGTTGAGGCTATAACACAACATAAGCATACCAAAACTACGTCTACTGGTCTTTTGCCATTGGAATTTTAAATTCATACATAAATAGAAAGAGAACAAATTGTAAATGTACAATACAATAAATTTAGTACCTCGCTAATGGATAATGTGCTCCCAAATATCCATAAATATGTGAGTACCGATCTGTAGATAAGAAATATCAAATTTAGTGATACAATATTAAATTATGAATATTCATAAACTTTAAAAATGAAATGAAAACATACCACTAAGGCACTAAATCTGATTATGACGCAATTTCACTCTACGAGTTTTCATGTGATGAAATTGGCTAATCGGCTAATGGCTACTATCAATTAAACAACAAGTGATCGACCGCCTCCCCCTCTGCTCCGCGCCGGGCCGCCAAGTCGCCTCCCGCCTCCAGCCTCCGGCCTCCCCCCCTCAGGCCTCACCACCTCAGTGGCTCAGTCATCGGCGACGGTGAGTCTCTCCTCGTCTCTAACTCTCTCGGTCTTTCCTCTCCTCTCTCGAATTGGGACTGTGACGTGTGGTGTGGGTGTGGTTGAGAGGCAGAGGTACCTTATCTGTTCCTAAATCTTGATGTTGTATTTGGTTGGTGCCCGGTTGAGCCTTAAGCCACCATCTACTAATGCCCGACTGGGCCTTAGCGCTTAAGCCGCTTTCTTCAACCTCCTGCAGCAGAGCACCTATTCTTCTTTTTCTTTCTTTTTCTACTAGTATGTCTGCGGTTAAGTATTTGTAAGCGGCTTACTCAATTATTTGCTCTAACACTCACGTAGCGCCGACCCTTATTAATATTAGTGCTTAAAGTTACTACTAAACATACTATTATTGATACTCAAGAAATTTCCTTTTTACCTGATTTCTAAATCTTTTCTCTAATCTCCTTTTTAATCTAATCTCTTTCCCTAATTACCTTCTCTTTAGTTCCCACCTAACCACCTTTTTTTCCTCTCTCCTTTTCTACCTATTCGGCTGAATGTATTCCTGATCACCTATTCTTCTTTGCCCTTTTCTTTAATCCTCTCTCTCTCTCTCTTCTCTTTCTTCCTTGCTTTTTGCTTCACTCGGCCGACAACACCTGTTCTTCCTTCTTGGTATTTATTTTCCCTATTGTTCTCTATCTCTCTCTCTCTCTCTCTCTCTCTCTCTCTCCACTGGAGCTTCTTGTGCCTGGTATTTCCTTTGGCCGAATGCTCCCATGGAGCCACCTCCTGGTCGAGCCGTGCGCCTCCTTCGCTCGGCAGTGGCGCCCGTGCGCCCGTGCCTCTTCTCTATTCTGCGCACACAACACACGGCCCATCCGTGCGTGTGTCCCCGCCTCCAGCCACCTGTGTGCCTGCTCACGCCCGGCCGTGTCGGTGCTCAGGCCTAAGTGGGTACTAGGGGTACTGGGGTGGGAGGAGGGGGTGCTCCAGTATCCACGGTGGATTCGCCTATGCCGACGAGGTAGAAATTTGGACGCTCTATAGAGCCCAAGTTTGTCCAAGACATTCTAAGGGGCCTGAAAGGTAGTACACCAGTTGGGTTGGACCGAGTTTTGACGCTGCCTGGCGCAGGGTCTTCCTTTAGTTTGCAGCACATGGCACTGCTTGTCTGGCTGGAGTAGGGTCTAGCACTTCGGGACGCAGCTGTCGGGAGGTCAGAAGCAGCTAGCGTAGAATTTTTTGTTCTTTAGCCACCTTAATTGCAAAAATAGCACCCTTAGCTTAATATTTGCAAATCTAACCCCCTCACGAGTGCGTAAGCACCAGATGACAACGCGTGGCACTTCATGCGGTCGAGGAGCGCGGGAGCATGCGGACCGGCACGAAGGTGATGGACCCTGCTGTTTTCGCGCTACCAGAGCGCAAGAGGTGACCACCACCTTCCCGCGGTGCCCGAGCGTAGGAGTGCGACACATCAACAAATTAATGCTAATGCAATGCTACCGAATTAAATAATGTTAAACAATGCTAATGCAAAGCATTGCATTAAATGCTTGATGCAAAGTGTTGCATTAAATTGATCCCGTGCTTGGGCACCGCGGGAAGGTGGCGGCCACCTCCTGCGCTCTGGTGGTGTGGAAAGCGGTCGGGCCCGCCACCTTCTACGCCAGTCCGCATGCTCCCACGCTCGCCCAGCCTCCCGCGCTGGCCGCTTGCTTCCCGCACTCCCTGACCACATGAAGTACCACGTGTCGCCGTCCGGTGCTTCCACGCTCGGGAGAGGACTAGATTTGCAAATACTATGCTAGGGGTGCTATTTTTGCAATTAAGGTGGCAGCATGGGGCCAAATCAAAAAAAAATCCACTAGCACATCGTCACTGGCCGCGTGCTCATCCGAAACACGAGGGTAGATCCATATCCTCTACAACACACTATAAATAGTGTTTTCTGAGAAAGCAAACAGTACTCTGTTGTAACACTGTAGCAAATATTGATGAAGCAGCGGACATATGTATAGCAACGACTTTACTGTAGCAAGTAATGTGTCGATTAACATGAGTTTTTTTTACCTTTTTTTTATCAAACGACAGAGATCGCTCCCGGAGGATCCTGTTCCTGGACAAGGCTGAGGTAACGGGCGCGCTGAATGCCAGGTCGTGACTCATGGGTGTCGACGGTGCAGGACATGGTGGGTGGACAGTGGACCAAGCGTCCGTGGGGTAGACCACGTGCAGTCATTGTGGGGCGCATCGCCTCTCGATCGACGCTCCGCAAGGCCGACATGATTGTCGTGCTCGATGCGGGCCGCGTGGTGGAGACGCGGAGTTCAGCACGCACGACGCGCTCGCGCGTCGACATATGAATGGAGGCGAGGGCAGTGTTCACACCAAGATGGTGCACCTTCAGAAGCCATCCATGCAGCTAGGGAGGAATTTCATACCGTGGTGGAAGCGAAGAGCAACATGTGGATATATCATTCCATTGCATGGAGATCATGTCGACCGGTGGCCAGCGATCACCAACATAAGTCTCACATACACTAAAGAATAAGGGGCGAATCCACCAGGGGGCTTCGTAAGGCTAAAGTCTACCCTCCGGCTGGCGCCCCCCACCCCAGGTCCCCCAAGTCCAACCTCCAGCTGCCATGGCTAGCGGCTGTGCCAAACAAGAAGAAGAAGACTAGAAGATCGAGCAACCCACGGGGACAAAAGCTTATTTGATCTGGGCCTTGCCTTGCCGAAGCCTAGGCCCAACTCACGTCCCCCACCGGTCCCACAAGGCAGTCCCACCTCAGCACCATGTTCCCCTGTTCTTATTCCAAAAATTCCCCAATCATTTCCCCTTCCCCAATCAATCAAGCGAGGAGAAGCGCTGCACACACCTGACCTGACTTGGTGACTCCTGAGGGCTGAGGACAGAGGGAGCTGGCTGCTGGGGCGGGGAGCCACTGGCCCACCGCGGTCCGCGACGCTGCGTTGCCGCCAGCTGGAGGAGGGAGGTCAAGGCAGCCTGCGTGAGGGAGGGGGAGCTCGGAGGAGACAAGGAAGCCGCCGAGCAGGTCCATGGGTGGCATGTCTGTCGCATGCGTGGGGCGGCCGGGCGTGGGAGCTGGAGCTGGGAGCCCGGAGGAGGAGGAGGGGGCGAGGGGCACTGGGGCAGGACCGACGGGCAATAGCAGGACTCAGGAGTCAACTGATTTGGGGGGCGATTTGGGTGTGGCCGAGGAGGAACCATGGAAATGCTCACCTTCTTTGACCTCTGAGAGTCTTGAGGAGAGGAAGCGATTTGGGTGTTAGTGACACTGACAACCAGAGGGCAGAGGGTTGGAGGTTGTTTGGAGCCATGGTCCCGTGAAGGTGGGCTGCTGAATGCATGAATAGATCTAATCTGTGCCTGTGCTGGTATTTGGTAAATACTCTTGTTCAATTACCAATTTGTTAGTAAGTTTGATATATGTGGTATATACTCAATTAGCAATTAATTCATAGGTTTGCAAAAATGGAGAAACGAACTTTGCGTAATTATTTCACAAACAATTCAAGTAGTACTCCTCTAACCAATGAGACTTTGAGCCCACCCTTATTTTTCATCCTCGATTCACCACTGCACATACACTAAAGAAGAAGGGTACCACTAGACATCCGAAGACAGATATCGCGATTGCTTACAGTGCTTGCCAAATTTACGCAAGAATAAAGGCCTAGAGAGGGGGGGGGAAACCTTGTCGAATCTACACCAGAAAGGGCTAGGGAAAAAGAACTTGCATCAACGAGACAACGACTTACTAATATATGAAGATTCTCCCTAGTAAATTATAAGATGGGAATTATGAAATGACCCAGATTTTTAACCGTATTTTAAATAAAGATTATGTGGCAAATCATCCGTAATCAAGTGGTTAACTACAATAACAATTGGGATTGTAATATATCCTCATAGAAATTAGAGTCACCAAAGAAAATTTTACAATAATCACAAGTGTCCAACTTATATGGGTCAATAAATAAGTCCAACATATATAAGGGGGGGAAATTATTTGCCACTACAAATATTTTGTATCCCTGATGTGCCATTGCAAAATGACATCTCCCTCATATGCCACTACAAAGTTGAAATATACCATTTTATGCCATTGTCATCATCTCTGGTAAAAAAAATCGCCAATTTTTTTTTCCAAAATACTATCGTTTCTTTCTTCTCCTTCCTCCTTTTTCTTTTATAACCTTCCCGCTTCTCTCTCCTCGGTTCACCCACCGTCGCCTCTCTCTCTGCCTACGCAACCATTGTCGCCCTGGTCGTGGCCGAGCTCCTCCACGTACGCCACCCTTTCTCTCTCTTTCTCCCTCCCTCTCCTCTCTCCCCCATCTCCCTTGCCGTCAAATCCTCCCTGTTTGATTTGTCCCCTCGCTTGCACCGACTCAACTAAAGTCGTGCCTCTTCTCCTTCGTTTTACTAGTGCTTTGTTTTTTATTGGAGATTTATACTAGCCGACATATGTGTGTAGCGCAGGTGAGGAGGGGAACAAGAAGCTAGGAGGTGGAGGCTCAAGAGATCAAGAAGCTGGCGACGAGCAAGTGGTGGGAGTGCGCCGATGAGAGCGCCATGGCCAGAATGGGCCCTGACGGCGGTGGCGTGTCGCACTACCTCTAGCTCTTTCGCGGGCATCAATAGCAACAACTGCCGCCGATGCCGCTCTCCGCGATATCCCACATCAAAGCGAAACAACGCTCTAGGTCGTCGCCAGACAGGAGCCTCGTCGCCGACACCGAGCCGGGCAAGGCTGGCGTGGACCAACAGTCGTCGATGACGGCCATGGTGTTGGCGGAGGGCGGCGAGGGTTCCGACAGGTCGACGCGGCTCCCACGCGGGAGACCGCCGGGGTCCAAGAACAAGCCCAAGCCACCCATCAGCCTGACGCGATACAGCCCCAACGCGCTCTAGTCCCACGTCCACGAGGTCACCGGGGGAGTTTTCCTGGATTTCTGCAACGTATGAACTGTTTTCTATAAAAATCCCTGCTTTCCAAGTAAGCTCTAAGGGTATCTTCAATAGTGGCTGACTCAGCCGTCTCTTATCTGTTATGTCACTCAAAAGTTAGTTAGAGGAGAGAGGATGTGAAGAGAGAGAATGTATCATCTCTTATATAAGAGATAAGTTGTGCACACAAACCAACACAAATGGTGACTGAGTAATGAATGGAGTTATATTGAAAATGATAATTTTATAGATAAATTATTGAAGATGTTGTCTCTAAAATTATTTGTAGATAAATTGAAACCTTTAAAGACAAACTGTTGTACATGAGCTAAGTTTGTATAATCTTCTCTTGGTTTAAATGGCATCAACTTCAGCTTTCGCTATGCACCTGCTTGCTGTGCTTGGACCTAAAGTCTGAAATGCTATGCATGTGCGATTTATGAGGAAAACCACTGGTGTGTGCAGCTGTAGTTCTCTATGAATTTTACTTTCAAATTTAACGCAGCGCAATGGAACTGAAACGTGCAACAGGAACGAGCCAACGTGCAGTAAAGCGGACTCGAGTGAAGTACAAAGCCGCTAGACGGTGCCATTTGGAGACGCTCACGTTGGTGGGAGTCGAGCCAGTTCAAAATCAAAATCAAATCCCGTGCGCTCTCACGCCCAAACCACCGCTCTGCTCGTCGTGCCGGAAGCGGCGGCGGCGGCGCCTAAACCAAACGCCGGCGAACTGACGGCGAAGCGAGCACCTGGGTAACCAACCAACCAACCCCCGCCCCTGCCAGTTCCCGACCAAGGAAACCCACACCATCCCTCTTCACCGGTCCGCGAGCGTGCGGGAGCGAAGGGAGGGTTAGGGTTCTGGCGCCGCCTCTCCAATGGCGGCCGAGGCGGGCAGGCGGGTGGACGTGGACAACCTCCTCTCCCTCGGCGACGACCTCGTGGGCGTGCTCCGCGGCAGCAAGGACGGCGACTCCCTCGCGCAGGCCTGCGCCGGCGCCCGGATGCTGCGGTCCGCCTGCCTCTCCGAATCCGGCGACCTCGAGGTCCAATTGAAAGGTCTGGTCTCTCCGGACCTGTTGAGATTTCGCTTCATATCGTGTTCAGCGCTTCTCGTGTGGTGAAAATGATTGTGTGCTCAAGTTCGGTGCGGAAAATTTAGAGAAATGTAGCCGATCCCACCGTTAATTTGGGTGTTTGAGGTTGAATATTGCATAAAAGGACTTATTTTGTTAACAAAAAGGGCATATCACCAATTTAATTACCAAATCATTGGAGTAAATCATCTCATTTACTTCAAGAATTCAAGAAAGGGGATTAACTATTATGAGATAGATGCATTTGATGATTTATCCCTCGATGTCTCAACATGTGGCCCCATGTATGTCCTCAAATGCACCTAATCATTAGGGGCGGATCCAGGAAGGCCCACCAGGGTGCATAGGATACCGTGTCTAAAATCGTTTTCTATAGAGATATCCCATGTATAAACAACACTAGACACCCCTTAGCCTAAATGAAGGGCACTGACACCCGGTCATTTTCGTTCTGAATCCGCCCCTGCTAATCATAGTGGTAAGTCCTCAATAATTCCTAAGAAACACCTTACAACCATTCAGGCACCTGTTAATGTAATAAACTGGAGAACAGCCTTTTCCCTTTCCGTTATGCAAACAAAATAACAACACACAGATTGCCGAACTGGTGAGGGACAAACTTAACGATAAACTGTTTGATAATAAACTTGAGGGGTTCACATTTTGGAACAACGGAGAACATTATTGCCATCTGAATGTGATGTTTCTTTTGCACAACAGAGTATCAGGAAAAAATAAACTCCTGCAAGGAAAAGATAGACAGAGCAAACGCTGAAACAATTGCTGATGATGAACTGAACGCACTGCAAAATGAGATGGAAGGGAAACTCCAAGACGAGCAACAGCTTCGTCAAGACTTAAGATAAGTTCTTATTTCAGCATATGTATCGTCTGAAAAGTTGCATTAAGTTGCATTGCTGATACAACTTGTGCTGTCAACACAGCAGTACGTGATGAGCTTGATAACCTAGACCGTCAAAGGGCTTCTATAGAAGAAAGGAAGGATGCTATCAAGAAAAAGGAGAAAGACATGATGAAGGCACAGTAAGTCGAGAGTTGTTCTCTCTATTACTGAGTAAATATCTGGGCATTTTGCTTTCGTAACTGCATTAAAATCATCAGTAGGAAAACTATTTGGATGATGAATTGATTGTCCAGTGCAATAGAAAGTTCTCTTTTTAGTGGATTGATATTCATGATTATACAATATCTAATATTCAAGCAGAAATCGATAATTGTAGTTCATTGCCCAATTTAGAATTTTGGATAATACTACTGCTGCCTTATCTTTCCTCTGCGTAGTATATTGTCATTGCATTGGCATTCCTCAACTTTTGGAGATTCTCCAGCACCATTCTAGCAAAAAAACTACCTCGAAATTTGAATGAATGGTGCCTCCAACCAAATTCAATATGAAATGAGATTTTGTAGTGTTGCTTGTATTGGTTACCCTGTTTCTCAGTTGAATTGACTGGGTACATTGTTTGTGCAGAAATATGCTTTCCATGTGCGTGTCAGTAACAAATATCATGCCAGACTTTGAAGACCAGGATAAGATTTCTGGATGTATCCTTTCAATTTGTCCGTATTTTTTCCTATTCAAAGGAATCCGTTTGAACTTGTGTTACATTAAAGAAATTACTGGTTAACTGTTTCTCTTTACACTTCACTATTAGCTTTGTCGTACAGCCAACAACATTTGTGGAAGTCCTTAGTTTCAATCAGATATTGTTGACAAGAACATGAAGAAGCTAGAGAAGTTCGAGTTTGAGAAGACAACGCCACCAGTTGAGATCTGCAACAAGCTTTGGAAGATGATTTAGAGCCTGCAGAATGCAGACCATTGTTATTGTACCGTAGCAGCAATTGCGCTTGTATACTATGGATGGTGGACCTCCCACCAATGCAAAGAATGCAGTTCGTCCGGTTGTTTCTAATGACATCCTGTTCTTCATATCTTGGCAAACAGACCAGCGGAGCACGGATCTTTCACTGACATTAGTGTGAGAAGCCAAGTCTCCCTTGTATTAGCTCTAGCTGGTTCGCGATGTTAACGTTGTACCTTTTAGGCCTGTACAAGATGTGTAATGTTAGCTCAGTTATTCCGTTGGATGTGTTTTTCACCTTTTTCTTGACGTTGCTTCTCACTTGTATCTTGGGTAACTGAACTTGAATTCTGGTAACTTTCATATATTCATCTGCGACATCCGAACTTGCATAAAAAAACTCAATTATTTATGTGTGCGTGATGCGTGAGTATGAATTTTGACATTGGCAAGGTTTTGTTTCTCTTCCTAAGTCCTAGATAACCTCTTGATCCTACAACGCTTGAAAATTGAGCGTATTTCTCTGAGAGAAGAAATGTGTACAGCCTCTGTAGCCCTTAATCCTGCATTCTCTCGGGAATATTCCCGAACTAGGAGGTTTGAAAGTATTGAAACCCCGTGCATCGAGGTTTGCGCGGAACGGCCTTCCCCTCACTCGTAGTCTCGTACTATCCACTATAAACCATGCCTTTTGCCACTATACCCTTCACTCAAGACTTTACTACACACTGAGGGGCAACTACTCTTTATGCATAGACAACAACTACATCCTTGGGTAGAAGGTAGACTCAAAGAGCAACTCACTAACACAACCTCGACGATTCAGTAGCCACGGTAGGACATTGAATTTTTACACCCAGCATGATTGTGCACTCAAATTATATCCTTGGTTCTTGCATGGGTATGTAGAGAGAGGATATCCATTAAGAGCTTGTTTGGGAAATTCATTACCGATCAAGATCCATGTGGCTAAACCGGAAATTTAAATTAAAATCTCGGCTCATCCATGTGGATAAGTGGTGATTTTAGCCTAACCAAACAAGACCTAAGAGTGTGATGGTGTCATGATGATAAGACCACCACTTGATCAAATGATCCATTAACTCAAATTATCTCCTTGCCTCCTTTGGTTCTCGCACAAGTTTGCCCTGTTTGGAATGCAGAAATAGTACTCAAATGACCAGCAGTAGGGCACAGAAGCACAACTTGATCCACAGGATCGCCTTTGGCCAGGATATGTGAAGCACCGCAAGCACTTACCTCGGCTCCATGTCGTCTTATTTGAAGTTACCAGTCGACAGAGTGGATTCTGCATGTGCTTCTCTAAATTTTTCTATGAAGAGCATTTAGGAAGGTTTTGTCTCCGTTGACAGCAACAAGGGGACGTAGCTCATATGGTAGAGCGCTCTCGAAAGTGTGTCCTTTTCTTTTCCACATTTTAGGGTTTTCTCTCTCTCTAATTGTACGTGTTGAAATATGTTTTGCTTGGTAGTAGGACAAGGAGGTAAGATGCTCGAAACATCATGATTTTGCATATTCCATCAACACTTCTATTTATGCCTTTTCAACCTAGCAGTACACGTGGAGATTCCGTGTTTTTGCAGTACATAAAGAACTCTTGATTTTTGTCCAGTTAGTGACATGGTCAAATACTCAAATCTGCCGCACAACCGCGCCATATGCAGGAAGAAATAGCAATTCCGTTACCAATCAGACAGGTAATCTCCTCCCATAAATAACTGACACTGTCCTCAGAACCTGCAGTCTGCAGAGACTGAGATTCCTCCGTAACTTCTGGTTCTTTTCTTGCAGGACTGCAGGAGAAGAACCACCCTTTTTATGACTGATTGCACTTGTACAAACACGTATGTTCCATTCTGCCTTGTCCTGTGTCCACTCAACCATTCAGATTCTGCACATTGCCAGTTGCAAGGCAGAAACATAACACCACCTGAAACTGAAAAGAGCATGTCACACATACTCCGAAGTCCTAACTCTAGTCTCACTACTAAAAAAAACCTCTAGCCTCACTGGTTCTACAAAAGGCAAGGCATAAATAACACCACACAATCTTCATAGCATTCTAAACATGAATCACTTCAATTAATTATAATGAACATTTCACACGTAGTACAAAGTGCTCAACACTGCTTTCCAAAGAACAAGCATTGATACAGCTCCCAACATTTAGCAACGATTCTACCATTCTTCCCACAAATGAGATCACATCAGATGTTCTTGTAACGTGGAGAAACAACAACAAGGTGACTAACAAGTGGTACAGGGAGGGAGCTTATCATAAATATCCTCTAATACTAATTGCCACTACTCCCTACTAGTAACAATTTCTTCTTGCATTCAATATAAGCTAAGTTGCTGCAATGCAATGCAATTCTAGGGCAATACCGATACAAATTCTTGAATCACCGATCCCATGGTGCGTTATTCAGAGAGCCATTACTGGCTCTCTTCCTCATCCTCGTCCTCCTCCTCCTCCTCATCGTCGCTCTGCTCGCCGTCGCTGGCAGCTGCAGCGGCAGCGACATTATTCTCGTGGTACTGATAATGCGGGCGCGGGGCGGGGCGGTGCCTGCCAACGTCGCTGACGCGATACCGGCCGTGGTGATTGCTGGTGGTTCCAGCATCAGTAACCGATGCCATTCTTCTAGATGAGCCACCGACAGCAGTGGCACCGGCCGGGATGACAGCGGCAGCGGCGGGAGAGGCGTGATTCTTGACCTGCGATAGCTCCATCTGCGTGTTGAGGAAGAACTGCACGCGCTGTGACTCCAGCTCGCGCGCGAAGTCCAGGCGCCGCCGCTCCATCTCGGCGGCCTGCTCCAGCTTCGCGGTCTCCACGCGCTCGTACGACTCGCCGAGGCGCCGTATTGCCTGCGCTAGCTCCCGCACGCCCTGCGCGCGGTCGGCGCCGTCCCCGCGCCCCTCGTCCGTCCTCCTCTTCCCGTTCGCCGCCGGGAGCACCGGCTCCGGTGGGAACCCGTCGGACGACTCGGACGACGGATCCGGCTCCGGCGACGGCGCCCTCCGCTTGACCGCCGAGGCGGCGGGCATCAGCGGCGTGCGGCTGCGCTGGGGGAAGCCCACGCGCAGCGCCGTGGGCACCGGGTTGCGACCATTATGGTTGCCGCCGGGCTTTTGGTTGTAGGTGGGCGCGAGGAGCACGTCGAGGCGGTCAAAGAACTGCCACGACGAGGCTGGCTTGGCCCTCTCGATCTTGTACTTCTTCTTGAGCGTATCGATGCGGTTCTTGCACTGGACGTCGGACTTGGGGGCTTTGGAGTAGCCATCGTGGGAGGAGACGGCGTCGGCGACCTCCTGCCACTGGGGGTGGCGGAGGCTGCCGCGGCCGAGCGCGACAAAGCGCTCCCCCCAGGCGTCGATGAGCGCGGACGTCGCGCCCTCGCTCCACGCGTCCTCCCTCCCGCCGCCACCGCCGGGGTTGGGGGAGGCCGCGGGCTTCTGGATCGGGAGCGCGAGCGCGAGGAGGCCGGTGGGCGGCGCGGCGGCGACGGTGACGGGGTCCGCGACTGGGAGCGCGGAGGCGACCGCGAGCGGGGAGGAGGTCGGCGAGGGCGAGGGCGACGGGGAGGCGTCGGCGGGCGCGTCGTCGTCGTCCATCGCCGCAGATCTTGGGGCCGGCCGGCGGAATTGGGGATTTTATTGGGGAACCGAAGGAACCCGATTTGGTTTGGGGGTCGGTGGTGCGTGCGGCGGTGCCGGCGGTGTGGGGGCGTCGTGGTTTGAGGGGGTCCGGTTAGGGCTCGGCGGTGGAGGGTTGACTTGGGCCAGGCCGGGAGGGAGGATGGGCCGTCGCCGTGCTGGGTTAGGTCAGGTCACGTCGGGTCCTGTTGGAGAAAACGGCCGGCGGTGGGGGGCGTTTTGGGCTTCCTGCAGCCTGACGCGTCGGCCGGCAGGCGAGAAGACCGGTCTCCGCTTTCCACCCATTGTTGGGAAAACGCTTTGGTTGGTAGCTAGCACTAGCAGCATGAGAAACTCTGGTTTTCGAGGGTGTCGTTTTAAAGCATTCATACTACTAGTAGTAGTAATACATGCCATAAGGAGTGCTCGGTTTGAGCAAAATGGTCTCATCTAGCATGGATCAATCCATCACTGAATTGTTGCATAATTTTTATGGCATCATCTCATTTCGTCATCTTTTACGTGATTACAAGAAGCGGATGCACACACATACCACTATAGATGCACACTGCACACACACATGAGTACGCCTTTTTAGCACACATCCATAAATACAGATACTGAGATGCACTTGCAAATGGCCATGATTGCGTATAGTGAGGCTCATCTAGCATGGACTAGTCTACCATTTAATTGTTGCACAATTTTTATACCATCATCTCATTTGTCATCTTCTACTATGACTGTGTGCAATGGGACTGAATCGTTCCTCAAACCGAACACCCTTTAGATTAACCATAGCGATGTAGAGGATATATTTCGGTTATTTTAGTAGCAAGATGTTTTAAACAACAATGCACTTTCTCTCTCTTGCTGGCGAGGCTAATATTATTATGGCAAAATTGGCTACACAATATCACAATTTTGTGTTATTAGCTATTAGACACCCAAATTTCATACATTTGCTGAAAGACAATACAGTTTTGTGGCCATTTACTGTAGGACACTAAGACCATTAAAATCATTTTTGGTCGAATGAGGAGATAGAAGGTTGGTGAATTATCGGTTTTGCCCTTCAGGTCACTTGGCGGAACCACGTTGGCGTTGGGCCGTTGACTCCTTTCCTTTCCTAGCTCACATCTTTGCTGGAACCACGTTGGTGCTGGGCCACGCTGTTGGCTCCGCCACCGTACCCGATGTCCCATCGCCTCTGACCTCCCTACGGTCCAGATGATTCTCTCCCCACTCTCTCTCTCCTCTCTAAAACTGGTGATCGGATGAGGTGTTGCAGCGACCAACAAGTGGCAAGGGCGGCAACGAGGAGTTGGTGCCTGTGTGGAAAAGGTAGCATTGTCGTGCACCTTCGGCAAGGAGGCGGCGGGGCTGGCCTTCTTCCTCACCTCCAGTGAAGAGAGGAACATCGGTGAGGCGACTGCACAATGGTAAGCGATGAAGAAGAAGGCGGTACATCGCCCGACAAGAGACAAGAAGGTGGCCCAACGCTTGGGAACAGAGAAGCTCGAGCCCACAGTCGTTGGATCCGACGTCACTGAGCTCGCTGCCACCGGATCAGGTAGTATAATTTGACATTTGATTATGTTTATGTTATTTAGGATAAATAATTCTCTAATAGGTATTATAATTTGACACTTTCGTTGATGAAGTTATATCTTTTCCTTATATGTACACTACCCATCAAGTTATCTGTGACCAATTTCAATCCAATCCGCCCCGTACTCGTATCCCCAAAAATTTGTATCCGTATCCGACTCCGAATCCGGGGTAAAAATAAGGTAGGATACAGAAAGAGCAATATTCATCCGTATCCGACTTGTTTTCACCCAACATCTTGTGCGAGCGGTAGATTATAATAACTTATGAAACAGAGGAAATATTACTCGACAAATTACACGGGGCGAGGAAGAACGACCAGAGAAACTATAAACTGTATTTTTGAAGTCTTTACATTAGTCGAGATTTCTTACAACATGACATACATGGGGAGCACCCAAAAGAATTGTCATTTAAACAATCATATCCGGTTATGGCAGCACCACTCGATCGATCAAAACTTGCTCCTTGAAGACGAACAAAAGCCGGTAAAACAAAGCAGGCTACATCTAATTAAGGCATTCCTCGCTAAATTATCAACCGCGAGAGCATGCTGCAGCAGGCTGTACATTTCTGAAGCTAAGACGAATCACGGCTTGAATGGTGCAAATACTACCACCGAATTGTGCCCCCCAAATCCAAATGAATTAGAGATGGCTGCATCGAAAAGACAGCAATCATGCATAAGATAGAGAGGCTAGGGAAGAGGATTGTCTGCACTTAGAAGTGATGGTAAAAGTTTATGCATGCTATATTTGATCAAACAATTGACTATCGTGATCAGTCTCCTTCAAGAGAGACGGGGGCTAGGACGAGGTATTCCTGTGATGGTGTTGTTCGGGGACGAAAGAACTCACCAACATTAACTTCATGCTGCTTCTTTTCATTGGGTATTGTATCAAATTCAACTTCAGGCTCTGGGTTCTACAAAAGAGTATGACTGAAACATGAGAAACTCTGACAATATGTGTAACAATGAAGAAACCTGACAATGAAAGTTTATAGATATATTGAAATAATGTCCTGGATTTTGTTTTTTTTTCTTGGTGTCTTCGTGACGCCAACAGCTTGTAATAAACATGGATGCCTTTCAAACTTACAATAGGTTAATCTATACTAGTAACTCAAAGTAGGTAAAACAGAAGGTTAAAGTAACTCTTGCCAACATTATTTTTGCCTTGAACTTAGCCGATCTGTATGAACCATCAGATGATGCCAAAAGGAGATTCAAAAAGGCTAATGATTGCTTACAAATTGGTTAATGGTAGGATGCACCCATCCAGTAGTTATGGCTTTGATAGTGGCAATAGCTTCTAAGCCACCAGCTGCACCCAGGCAATGGCCTGTCATAGACTGGCAGGGAAGGAAATAACATCAGGTAAAAGAGCAACTATGAAATGACACATTCCAAATGGAAGTGACCAAACCTTTGTTGAATTGATTTTAATCTCAGATGTATTCTTGAAGACTTGCTTGATAGCTCTTACTTCAGCCAAGTCACCAGCAAGTGTGGAAGTTGCGTGTGCGTTGATGTAGTTCACCTAAAAATGCACAGAATGAAATCAAAAGGCACTGACTGTTAATCTGCATCAAGAAATGAAACAAGAATGACGAAAAACAGGAAACTAAGAACCTAGAACTACAGCTAAACAGCAGAACACAGAGTTTATAAACAATAAACTAATGCTGTAATGTAATTGTGTTTCCAAATGTGCCTAATTTCAAACTACCGCATTGCGCATAACAAAAAAAAGGATCTTGCCAAGGGGTTCCCCAGATGAAAATTTCGATTTACCTTTCTACTGCACCATTGTTTGATATTAGACTAAATACTAGGGAGGAATTCTGAGGGGGGGGGGAGCTGTTGCGACTTGTATTTGTTTTGTTTAAAAAAATGATTGGGACTTGTATTTTAGAGTTACCTCCTCTGGTGCAACACCTGCATCTTCAAGGCTCTTTGTAATACAGGATGATACACCCAGTCCATCTGATCTAGGATCAGTCATATGGTAAGCATCACAGTTCACCGCACCTCCCAAGTATTCAGCAATTATTGGTGCATCACGCTTCATTGCGTGCTCCAGGCTCTCCATAACCTATTGTTCAACAAAAGCATAACTGGTTAAGTTGCATGTGGCTAAATAAACACTGTTAGTAGTATGATCAAAGTGATCACTAGAACTCGTGGTGGGGAACTGGGAATGAAAGTAACAGCTTGAAGCAAAACAGCAAATAGTAAGGAAGGAATGCAAATGACTAGAATCATATAAAAGACTTAAAAAACAATGCTACATATTTTATTACTCAAAACCATGAAAAAAATGGATGTTAATCAACAAAGCATACCAGTACACCAGCACCTTCGCCCATAACAAAGCCATCTCGCTCTTTGTCCCATGGCCTAGATGCAGTTTTTGGGTCATCGTTCCTTTGTGATAGTGCCCTACAGGCTACAAAACCTCCAAGGCCAATTGGAATAATAGCAGCTTCAGTACCACCAGCAACAATAACATCAGCCTCACCACGACGTATGTGGTTAGCAGCAGCATAAAAGCAGTAGTTGGAGGTTGCGCATGCAGTTGAAATTGAGTAGCTGGGACCCATGAAACCAACATCCATTGCAAGCAAGGCTGAGCCCATGTTAGTTATAGCATATGGGATAAAGAAAGGTGAAATTTTTCTGTATCCCTTCTCAATAAGATTCTGAACACCATCGGAAAACACTGTAAGGCCACCCATGCCAGTCCCCACGAGAACACCAGCCCGCACCACGTCAAGCTGTTAACAATGAAGTAATTAGGAAAATAAACCTTTCACAAGAGGAAAACAGAAGGAACAGGGGAAATCTATGCAGCTTGAATTCACTGTTAACCTATGAAGGAACGAGGAAAAGTAGAGTTTACTGCAACAAATATGAAAATGGTGATAACCACATAGCCTATCAGGTTATCACATATTGCACCATCCAACAGCTTTATCAATCATTCGAAACAACTGCTATGCTATGAAGCCTATCAACATACATCGTCAAGAGGAGATAATTGAAGTTAAACTAAAAAGAGATTTTGGGTTTGTTCATCTACAGTGATTTAACAGCTTATATGCAAATCAGGTTAACGTAAAAAAAGTGCATCTTTTCCTCTCTTCGAAGGGTGAATGCATCTTTCATGTCGTGCTTTTCAGCCATGACAACACACAGAGACAATCTCACAAGCAATAAAAGAACCTACATTTTCTTCAATGAATACCACCAGGTACAATTATATAGTTCTTTCAGCATCATAAGTTTAGTGGAAACAAAAGTGTAAAAAAAAATTCTCATATCAAATCCAACTAGACTTGTTTTTTCTGTTGACCACCAACACTGTAGCTATTCTAATTTCTGGCACACGAGCATTTCAATATCTTAGTATTTTGAATACCCGGTAATTGTTCCATAGCTATTGGATGCAAAATTTTCAAACCATATTTACATCCTAACAGATTCAGACTAAGGACAACAGACAACTCACAATCAATCTGTATCCATGTCCAGCCATACACAACCTACGTCCTGCATAAATCATACTTGCTAGGCATAATCATACCTTGCCGTGCGCGTCGGAACCCTTGCCGAGCCCGGCGCTCTCGAGCGCCTTCTTGCCGCTGACTATGCAGTAGCGGAGGCAGTCGTCGAGCCTCCGGTCGTTCTTGCCGTCGATGTAGCCCTCCGACGAGAAGCCCCGTATCTGCCCGGCAAACCTCGTGGGGAAGCTGCCGGCGTCGAACCGGTCGATGGGTCCCACCCCGCTCTCCCCGGCCAGGAGCCGGTCGTAGAAGGCGTCCACGTCGCTCCCGAACACCGACACCAGCCCCATCCCCGTGATCACCACCCGCTTCCTGGGGTCCGTCTCCCGCCGCGGCGACGACGACGTGGCCAACGCGGCGCGGACGGCGGCGGGGCGCCGCCGCGGGTGAGCGCGGCGCCGGGGGAAGAACGGAGGAGGGGAGGCGCGGAGCCCGAGGGTGTGGGCGTTGGCTTGCGCCTGCGCTTGCATGGCGGAGTTGGAGTTTGGCTCGGGAAGTGAGGCGGGAGAGCGAGGTGGGTGGGGGGTGGTTAAATAGCGGCGGTGGAGGAAGACGAGGGAGCGGCGAGGGTGGCGGTGGCGCACACAAAGGAGGATGGATGGATGGATTTTGAAGGGAGAGAATTCTTGTGGATTGGATGGGGAAGGTAGGCAGTGTCCTTTTCCTTTATTTATTTGCATCCTTTAAAATCTCATTTCCCCTTAAAAAGTCCATTTTTAGCACATTTCTTGAGACGTTTGGAGACATTTTCAAGACTGAATAGTTCACACTTTAAGGTTGGCATCGGGTGGAGTCACAGTGGTGACCAAATGGGCCACCTGGTACGGCATGGCTTGGGCTGTGTCGGCTAAGTATGATTAGGCTCAGCACGATCGACCTGTTTGACAGTGTGGATCGTGCCGCCGTGTTAGACTGGTTTAGGCACAGTTAGTCTGACGGGTCGTACTCGGCCCACGTAGCCCGTTTCAGCTCGAAAAATTCTTTTTTTCTTTTGTTCTTTTTCTCATTTCTTTCCTTTTTCCTTCTTTCCCCTTTCTTCTTTCTTTCTTTCTTTCTTCCACTAGATTCTTCCTCCCCTCTCTTCTTCCTCTTCGAGAGCCCATCTTCCTCTCCAACTGGCTCCCTCTGTCTGACACTGCATCGCCGGCCTCCTACGTTGGGACTCTACCGCCGCCTCCCACGCTGCCTTGCGTCACCTGGACCAGGTTGTTGCCCCAGCGCCAAGCCGGTTGTGCCCCGGGGCTCCCTCAGTCGTGCGTCATGCAACCCCCCCCCCCCCGAGCCGATGGATCCGTCACACCGTGCCCTGGGTCACCGATCGCCGCACCCCTGGCTGCGCTACGCCTCTCTCGCTCCCTCCCTCTCGACACCGCAGGCCATCTCCGCCCTCGTCGTCGCCCTAGTGCCCGCGTCACCATGCCACGTCCTCGGCCGCCGCCGTGCCCACGCCATCGTGCCTCCATGCCGTGCCGTGTCAGCCCGTTGGGCTGGGTACGGACCCAAGCATGGCACGGCACAACCGCTTGGGCTGTGTTGGCCTGACCCAGCTATAGTGCGGCCGTGCTGTGCCCGGGTCGGGTCAACAGTGTCGGACTTTGGGTTGGCTCGGTTGGCATGGCCCATCTGGCCATCTCTAGGTGGAGAGATTTGGATAATTTTGTTTTTCAGGAAAAGTCTACTTTACAACCTTTAACTATAAACTCGGTTTGATTTTTAAGCCACAACTTCGAAACCGTTCACCTTTACAATTTCATACTCTCAAACCGGTTAAGACATCTCCAATGTATAGAACCCAAATTGATCCTAAAATGAGGCCTACGTGTGATGACATGGCTTATTGTAATTCACTACAATGTATATAGCTCGTATGGGTACTAAGGTGGAGCCTACAGGATAATAAAAATCCCACCCCACTCCCATCTAGACATGTCCAAATGGGTTCTGTCTGCCGACCCAAAGCACGATACTATTGGCCCGCCCTAGGCCTGACACACCGTGTCGTGCTTGGGTCAGGCCGGCCCGACATGACACGCATAGTACCGTACTTGGAACAGCATGGGCCTTTTAGGCACAGCGCAACACGGGATGTTTAGGCATGACCCATTTAGCACCAGTCGGCCCATTAGACACAATTAGGCATGACACAACTCGTTAGGTAGGATTAGACCCGTTTAGTCTCGTTAGGCATGATTCTTGCAATTTTTCAGTTTTTTCCGACCGAGATGGGCTAAACAAGCCAACTTTGGCCCATGGGCTAATCGTGCCTAGGCTAGCACAACACAGCTCGTGAGCTCAGCGTGTCGCGCCTGGGTTGACAGCTAAGCCCACGGGCTAACATGACATGGGACGTTTAACTAGCCAGACCATGCCTAAACGGCCCCGTGTCGGGCTAGGTCGTGTCGCCCGTTTGGACAGGTCTACTCCCATCCGAATTTCTCTTCAACCCTCTTCTCTCCCTATGCCCTTTCCTCACCGGCCAGTTGGCGTCGTCCTCTCCCCTCCCCCGTCCTCTCTCCACCTCTACGGCCTCCCTATGACGGTGGTGGAGCTGCTCCTACCTCTCCGGTGAGGGTAGGTGGAGATTTGACGACACTCCTCCCTCTCTCTTCGATGAAAGAAGGTGGAGATCCGGTTGTGCTTCTGCCATGACCGGATTCGATGGCGACACCCCTCCCGATGGCCCTTCAAAGGCGAACATACGGCGGCGACGCCCCTCCCCCACCTGGCGGGTTGGATCCGGCGACTGCAAGTGTGCTTTGTGATTTTTTTTTATTTCTTGGGACCGGGTTACAAGCTTGAGGCCACGGTACTTGCGTATTTTGCTTGGGGCCGAGTTGTGCAATGTATGGGAGTGACCCCAAAGGTGCTAGCTCATGTTGGTACACACCCTTGTTCCTGTATTGTATTGTGGACGCCCTTAAAAACACCCCTTAACCTAAACGAACTTGGTTTTGGATGATGTGCTTGTCGTTTTCGGCCCATGTTGGCCAAGTTTCTTGATGTACATTTTTGGATGACTCATCTAGAAATAAAAAAAAAACACATTTCTTGATGTCCAGTCTCTCTTCTCTTCTTCCCTAAGCAATAATGAGCATGACGTCTCGGCTAAGTTGGGGAAGAAGAGCACAACACTCCAATTCCTCCTCTCCCATGCTGGGTAGCAAAGTCAATGGGAGGCGACGACTCCCCTATTTCTGCCCCCAAATTTGATTGGCTAGCTCCGATTTGTCCTATCCAAATCTGACCCACAAGCTCTAATTTCCCCTCTCCAAATCCGGCCTGCAGATTGAGCTAAGCTCCAAATTTGCTATAGAAATTTCATCTCAAAGAGAGAGAGAAGGAGAGAACATGGTAGCCTTGCGATCCCTTTTGGGTTCCTAATATCCTATGTCCTGTAGCCTTGCAGGTTGGTCTTGGAAGCTGCCTAGGAGACCTTGTCATAGTAGAGCATGATGCCAACCTTGTCGAGCGCGCCAACGAGTGTAGCAACCTCAGCACACGTCCAGCGGGGCCGGTATCCTCGCACGTGTCTCCTACCCGTCCCTAGGGGTGGAAAAAAGCTCAAAACTCGTGAGCCAACTCGGCTCGTTAAGGACTCGGTTCAAACTCGGGCCATAAACGATCCGAGCCGAGCTGACATCTCTACTCGTTATCTTAACAAGCCGAGTTTGGGCCAGCTCGCGAGCAACTTGTTAAGCTCGTTTAGCTTGTTTATATTAGAACCCAACCCAACCCAACAAGCCTAGTAGCCCAACTAGAACAGGCCCAACCTAAGCCTACCAGCTCAGCCTAGCAAGCCACAACCCTATCCTATCCTATCCACATAGTATTCGGCCTCCGCTCGGCACCCTCTCCTTCCACGTCCGCCCGATGCCCTCCCACGATCCTGAGCCAAACAAGCCAACTCGCTAGTTCATACCGAGTCGAGCCGAATATCCATTTTTGCTCGTTTGCTTAACGAGCTGAGCCGAGCTCGATTCCTTAATGAGCTCGACCGAGCTGAGCCAAGATGGCTCGTTATCCACCCCTACCTGTCCCCTCTCTCCATCCTCTCCAACCAACCTTCGGTGAAGGTGCTCGCAGGGGTGGGGCATCGCGGTGGTGACAACATTTGCATCCGATGATCGAGGTTGAGGAAGAAGCTGACGACAACTGGGTGGTGGCGATGCTCACCGACGGCAGCGACGATGGTGAGTAGGAGGGGAACTACATCACTGACGGTGTGGATGGGGAGGAGGCAAGGAGAGGTATCGCCGGTGGCACAGAGGGGAGCAGCAGTGCTTGTTGGAGGAGAGATGTTGAATAAAGATGGGAAAGAAGCTCTTTTAGGAGCTGACTTTGTGGGCCATCTGCTTTTGTTATTCGGTGACTCAGCTATACATGTATATATGGATACCATGTCATCAAAACATAAACATATAGATGCCATGCCAGCCAAAACCAAAGTGGTTTAGGTCGAGGGGGGTGATTTGCACCAGTTTTGCTAGTTGGAAAAGCGAATGGTTTTTCTATTGAGGGTTGTAATATGGACTCGAGTAATAGTTGAGGGTGTAAAACGGACAACGAAGGGGAAATTACCGGTATGAGCGGTCGCTTCCATTTCGGTTGCAGATACACACTTAATAATATAAGAATGCTTTTTTTCCTCTCTAAAATTGGTGGCATGGCACAATATAGCACTATATCAAAGTAATGCTTTAGAACAACTAGTGCATAGATAGAAGAAATGAATTACTCACAAGGATATGGAGGAATCGTTGTACTTCTGTGAAGCGAGGTTCCATCAGTTGGATCGGTATATAACATATCGTGGAGCATAGGTGTTGCCACTTGATAACCTTTTCTTTGTATGAAGATTATTGCACTTTTCTATTTTAACGATCTATTATCAGCTGTAAAATCTGCATGTCTGGCTTTAAAATGCACGTGCAACATAACATGGATCAGCCGTAAACATGTAATTGTGCAGGAGAAGAGTTGCAAATTGAATATAATCAGGTTTCATCCTTTTTTAAAAAAAAAATCAGGTTTCTCTTGCACTTTCACGTGTTTCTGGTGGTTTGTTTGTTACCTCAATTTAAGGGCCATGGGTACACGCGTTCATGACTAGCTTGCTGGAAGCAAAAGTGCACCTTGTAGCAGGTGTGTGCAGGTACAATACTTGGTTTTTGCCGTGTGCTCCACTATGATCTTCACACATTTCGTGTGAATTGTACAATAGCTGATAACTTACTTGTACAAGATTTCTAAATAAAAGCACAATTTAATATAGGAACAAAAAATCTATTACCTTAGGAACATTTTTTTCATGATTTATTCATTCATATCACTGCATACTGGGAGGACAAATTGAAATATCAGAAGTCAAGTTAATCGCGTGCCCTCACACACTACATCCTGAGAGAGCATTTTCTTAAGAGGGATGTCCTAACACAGTAAATCCTAAATCCGTGTTTCATCAGAAAACAAATGCCAGATGCCATGTTAATAACATGAGCCTTCAGGAATCGAAGGAAACAGGTCGATGCCGCTATGATAGAGATAGTGCACTGGGAGGGACAACAAGCTGGCATGGAACAATGATGCAAAGAAGGTGCAATGAGGCAGTGACAAGGAACAACCCTAGCGATAGTGGAATCACCAAAGGATGGTAGCGTTCGTGGTAGATGACAGCATTGAAGCCTACGACAACATTACTGGCAACTAGTGGCAGTTGCCAGTTCCAGCATCGACATCTGAGATAGACATAGGATCAGGCAGGAGGAGGGCACGGAACAGGACGGAGTGATATGATTTTTGAGGACCGAAACGGGTGAAAATACGCTTGTTTTCCGGAGCATTAGGGGAACACCGCGCCGGCCGCGGCGATAGTGTACACCTGCAGGAACAGGGTCGCCGGCTGGTGGTACTTCACTAGGGCCTGCCCCGGAGCCAAGCTCCACCAGTAGCGTTAGTCTACCATGCGTTCCCGTGTAAAGCCTCGGTTCAACCAGGAGATTAATTCACATGTGACGTCTCGGTTCAATTAGGAGATTAAATCGAGTTGCTACATGTATTCATATTAGCAGTTGCTGCATGTATTCATATTAGTGTCACCATTGTATATATATCCCTGTATACCAATGAATCAGTTAAGTGCATCATTTCTATAAGCTTTTATGGTATTAGAAAGGTTACGATCTTGATCTCCTCCTTCCAGCGCCTTTACCGCCATCGTCCTGCCACCTGAGCAAACCGGCGCTCTGGTGTACGCGGTTGCACCGTCCTCCTTCGCCCCGCTCGCGTCTTGGGACCAGAACCAGCTGATGCATGAGTTCAACACCATAACGCTGGCGCCACCATCTTCCGAGTGGTACATGAACTCCAGGGCATCCACACACATGACCTCGGAACATGGTAATCTCTCTTGTTTCTCTGTGTCCTTTCCACTGCATTTCCATATGTTATTGTAAGCAATGGGTCTCATCTCCCAATCACCCATACCGGCACGACCTCTCTCAATTTTCCTCATCATTCTTTCCGGTTGAACAATGTTATTGTGACACCGTCTCTTATTAAAAATCTTATTTTCGTTCGTCAGTTCACTTTAGATAACCACTGTTCTGTTGAATTTGACCCTTATGGCCTTTCTGTAAAGGATCTTCACACCAAGAACGTGGTTATAAGGTGCAATAGTCGTGGTGACCTCTACCCCCTTCACCGGCCGCCTCCTGCTCCTTGCGCCTTCTCCATTACAACTCCATCCTCTACAGTGTGGCATCGTCGTCTTGGACATCTCAGCAACCAAGCTTTATCATATCTTGCTAGTGCTTCCTATATTTCATATACTAAAATTTTCACAGACACCTTGTGCCATGCGTGCCAATTAGGTCGACATGTGCGTCTCTCCTTTTCTCCTTCATCCACTCACACTAATAAAGCTTTCGATTTATTACATTGTGATATTTGGACCTCGTCCATTTCCAGTGTTTCCGGCTACAAATATTATCTCGTTATCCTCAATGATTTTACACACTACTTATGGATGTTTCCCCTTTGTCTTAAATATGATGTTTTTACCACTCTTCGTAATTTCTTTGCCTATGTCGGCACTCAATTATCCTCATTCATTCGCACCATTCAGTGCGACAATGGTGGCGAATTTAACAACTCTTCCATGCGCCACCACCTCATCTCCCATGGCATTGCACTCCGCATGTCATGCCCACACACCTCCCAACAAAATGGTAAGACGGAACACATCATCCGCTCTACCAACGACATTCTCCGCTCTCTTCTATTTCAAGCGAGCATACCGCCTTCGTATTGGGTCAAAGCTCTCCACACCGCCATATATCTTATCTGTAATAGCCTAAATTTCAAATTCCAATTGAAAATAAAATTTAAATCATTTTGATGGATTTTCTAAAATTTTTAAAAACTTTTACTTAATTATTTTAAAGCTAAACAATTTTATTTGAAAAATATATTACCAAATAATAATTGAAATTATTTTATTTAAATCCAAAATGCCCCAGAGAATTTCTATGAATTTTCTCATAATTTTTGGAGTTAATCTACTATTTTCTAAAGCCTAGTTGAATTATCAGCATTTAATTAATTAGAAAATCAAAAGAAAAACTTAAACAACGCTTAATAAACTCCTCGCCCATCCATTTTCCACGCATGCGGTCCGAGCCAGCCCAACCCACGCCGCCTCCTCTCTCATCGACAATGGGCTCATTGCCGCCTATCTCTCTCTCACACGCCCGCACCAACCCCTACCAGCCGTTGGATTAAAATCCAACGGCCATCTTTCACGTAACCTCCGGAACTCCGAAGACCCAATGCATGTGAACCATCAGATCTAAATCGGACGACCCACATGGACTCGCCACTTTCCTATTCACCGCACCGCTTCAATCTATCGCGACCATTGGATTAAAATCCAACGGCTGCGCATCAACCGCTACTTACCTATTCGCTCCCGCCCGTGTGCACCGTTCGATCGAAATCTAACGGGCCCGCGTCATCGTCCCCCTTTCCTTTCTTCCACCTCGCGCTTTCCTCGCGCCGAGTCCGCCATTGCCGGATTTCAAAACCTTTTCAAAACCGGGCAAATCTAGCCGCATCTCCCTAATCGTCGCGCGCATTTATGCCCAGGATCCCCTCCGCCTCCGACACGGCCCTCACCTTTCCAACTCCAGCCCCAAATCCCCGTAATTCCGCCGATGACATCGCACGGACCTTCTTGCGAAACACGCCGCCTCGGCCATGCACGCACCCTATATATAGGGGCGTCGAGAGCGCCTCCCTCACCGCAACACAACAACACCACCCACGACCCTTCACCTCGCCCCTAGTGCCCTAACTTCAAGTTCTTCGCCGGCGGTAAACCTTCGGGCCTTCTCCGATTCCGGCGCCACCGGAGCCCCTCTGCCTCTTCGCCGACGTCATCGTCTCGTCGTTGCGAAGCCGTTGCTGCCAACCACTTCGCCAGAGGACCCCGGGATCACCTTCTTCACCGACGACCGCACGCCGCCGCTAAAGACCCGTTGTCGGCCATCTCTTCACCCTTCGCCGCTGTGTGGTAACGCACACAGTTCCCTGTCACCCCCTCTACATTGTGCGCGCCTCTATTTAGCTCGCCGCGGCGTAGAACACCGGCGAGCCCGAACCCGAGCCCGTAGCATCGCCGCTCACCGGACCTACGTGGCATGCCCACGTAGGCGCCGGGTCAGCGCCACCTCGGCGTCAAAACCCACGTGGCTGCCCATGTGGCGGCCACATCAGCAACGTCAGCACCACCCCCTGAGCCAAAAGCCCGTAGGCTTGGTTCACATAAACCGTGTCTATGACACGTGGGGCCGATATATCAGGGAATCATTTTAACTCCTTTAAATCCCAAAAATCTCAGCGCTAACGTCAGCCTTGTGCAGTAAATAGCTTTTCCTTTAGAAAAATATATCGGAAATTCATTTAATTTGCATATTTAGGTTTTAAACTTCTAAAATTCATATATTTTGCATCCAAGCTCCAAATTGGGTGTTTCAAATTGCAAAATTTGTATAAAATTATAATCTATCTAACTAAACCAAAATATTTTAATTTGGAGTTATTTTTATTTGTATTTTGTAATTTATTTGAATTTGAATTGAATTTATCGTATTTTCGTGTATAGTCTTCGACGACTCCGGAGAGTTTGACCATCCCGAGGACCTAGATTTTCAGGACGTCAACGAAGGCAAGTTATACCATTGATCATGTTGATTCCATTACTTTAAATTTATTTTCAGTTTTTAAATTACTTAATGCATGCATATGTTTATACAATTATTTCAATGCCATGTTTTTGTATATAGTTATTCCAATCTTCATTGTATGGCCAATTTGAGTATTGAACATGAATGCCTTGTCACCATTAGACCAAATGCTACTAAAATTAGTCATATACTTAGCTATGCTTAGATCACACGTATGAATTTGGGAAGTTTTAGCCAAATCTTTCAAATTTGATTTAAATTGAATCTATGGTAGTGCTTTACCATAAAAGGTTTATAAAAATGCTTTCACTTGGAAAATAAAATGAAAATAGGTTTGGACTTGGGCGAAATGGAAGATTAGTAGGTGTAGGTTTATACACGGGCTTAATCTGGTTAAGGTTAAGGCCAGGGTTTTATTTGAAAGACGCCCGAGTCAGTTAAGGACCGGTCTTTGAGCGTATTTTGTTACGGCTTACCGTACCACCACATGTCTGGAATGGGACAGATTTGGCTAAATAATTTGTGGCGTTTTAGTGTTATTTGTGCTATGTTGTTTGTGTGGGGGTCGGTTAGACATTAGTCCCACCTGGCGCAAGAGGTGGCTCCCGGAGGATGGTTAGTTCAATGGTAGCGAAACCTTAGCGGGCATAAATACAATAAGACATTGCATTGTAAAGGCCTCATGATAATTGCTTAGTCACACGCCTTTGGAAGCATGCATTGGCCGACATTAAAAGCAAATTATCTCATGTGCTGTACAAACTCTGCAGAGTAGAAAACTATTCGAATAGCCGCGTCCGCGGTCATGGACATGCTAGCAAAGCCACTCTAAGTTAGACTTTGTTTTTGGTTTATAAAATGATTTCAATAGATGATTTTAGGATGGTTAATCCCATAGTAAAAATTGGGCGATCAGCCAAGTGATAGGAGGGTATCCTTCACCATTCAAATAATGGAGGTTATCCACTATAAAACTGTCATTTAAAATATGACTTTAGATATAGTATGAAAATTTGCCTTGGAAATTAGTATGTGTATTTAACCTGAAAATGCTATTTATGCAAAATAAACCCTGCCAATTTTCTTTGTCTACCTTATGCATGCATTACCTTTCAATATTAGGTGTAACTTGCAAGTATGGAAGTTGTGCTTACTCTTGCTAAATAATTTTTATTCAGGAGAAGACCTCTATCAGGACGGTGAGGATCTTGACGACTAGGCCTACGCCCCTAGACAATTGCCTGTGGCAAGTCGTGTGGTCTACTACTACTTTTGTTTTCCACTGTGTTACTTATCTATTTGGCCTCAAGCCCCTTTTGTAATAAACTCTGAGTTATTATTAATAAAGTGCGTGATATGTTTGTGCTATCACTTTTGTTTGACTGTGTACGTTAGAAACCTTGGACTAGTGTATGAACACAAAGAATTCGGGATTCTTCGTTCCCGGGTTCGACATTCTCAACCTCCATCCCCACTAAAATACTCAATTTCGGCATCCCCCTACCAAGCTCTTTTCAGTTCACCTCCCGACTACTCTCATCTCCATGTTTTCGGTTGTAGGTGTTACCCTAATCTCTTAGCCACCACCACACACAAACTTGCACTGCGCTCCACGCCTTGTGCCTTTCTCAGCTATCCTGAACACCATAGGGGGTACCGCTGCCTCGACCTCTCCACAAATCGCATCATCATCTCTCGTCATGTCATCTTTGATGAATCTTCATTTCCTTTTTCTGATCAATCTAACCCGCTGGTGCCCTCTAACTTCGAATTCCTTTCAGTCATCGCTCACACACCTGCCCTTGCTCCCTTTCCTATCGCACGACCTGTAACTCCCCTCGCCCCAGCACCCAGCACCGCTAGGGCGACCACTGCGAGTGTGTCGTTGAGCCGCTTGTTGTACACGGTGAAGACGAACTCGATGGGCACGTACGCCGACGATCGACTAGGGCTCCTGTAGCTGCACTGGCGGGAGCGTGACGGCTTTGGCCTCGGTGGTGGCCTTCCTCTTGCACGCCATGGTGCTGTCTTCTTGGACCCGACAAGGGACTTGATGCGCTCCTCGAAGTCGTCATTCATGGTGGCCGTCGCCTTGGCGGCCTAGGGTGCTGATGGCTCTTGTCCGCGGGCCGCGTCATTGCTGGAGGCCACGCTGGGAGGAGGGAGCGGCAACACGAGTACCAGCCATGCCGGAGCAGGGCGGGAAGGGGCGTGGCGAGGGTGCACAGGTGTGTTGTTTCTTCTTGGCTTGCCGTTGGTTTTGTATAGGATTTCGGTGGTGGGTCATTGGCTCCCGTGACTGCATGCCTACACAGGGCCTTGAAATAGGGCGGTAAAAAAAGGTCGGGCTTGACAAATCAGTTGATCTCGACTTGAGACACGATCAATTCAAGCTCGAGCCTGCAGCAAGTCTCAGTGACTTTAACAAGCCGAGCTCGAAGGCTCCGTAGAGCTCGTGTACATGTGTGCATCATTTAATTTTGAGAAAATTTGGTCTATATCATTGATGTTAGAATTTGGTCTATATCACTGATGTTTTTTGGCTTTTGGATTTTGCATTGTCTTTTGTCTTATTGGTGTTATGTCATTGAAATCGCAAACTTTTTTTAAATGTCACTAGTGACTCAACTTTTTTCAAAATGCCAAAACTGCCCTTTACCATTTTTTCTCCTCTCTCATTTTCTCCCCATGACCTATCTCTATCTTTCTCTCTCCTTTCTATTTTGGAATTTCAACCCAATCCTTTTCTTTCATGCCATAGCAGCAACTAATGCAAATGCAATTTTGTGAATTGGAAAGAGTATGAGGATCATTTCAACTTGGTCAAAGGGCTTTGTGAAGAATCTAGACCCGCTATTATGAGTTAATGGAGTATTTTGGTGATTAATGACAAATCTACTTGTGAGACTAACATTTCTATTGTTATATTTATTGTTTAGTTTCAGTTGGATATAAAGGTGAAAATCAAAGAGGTATGCATTCGATATCATATTTCTATATCTTGTTGCATTCCTCGGATCCAAAATATAGGTTAAACTCCACCAAAAGGTTAACTTGGATATATGCATATGTTTCTTTTACACATTCGTGTATGCACACATTTAGGGGGAGTTCACTCTATGTTTTATGGTTTTATTGGTATTGATCTATATTTCTTCATCCACATATATTTGGGATCTCTACTTTGAAATATATCCTTGAATATATAAAAACTTGTGTAGTTCATATATACTCTTTCTTTATATTTAATTATTTGTAATTGTGATGGTTGTCATCAATTACCAAAGAAGGGAAAGATTGAAGTATCTTGTCCCACTATTATGAGTTAATGGAATGTTCTGGTAATTAATAACAATCATATTGTGGGACTAACGTTTTTCCATGAGTTGGAAGAATAGGTTATGTTCTAGGGTAATGAAGACTTTGGATAACATCATGAGTTGATCGTCATTAAGTTAAGAGATTGGAGTAAAGGATGCATCATGTGTTGATGCATATCAAGATCTTGAAAAAGAGATGATCGTAAGTTGATTATCAAGTCAAGAGAAGGCCCATCATGTGTTGATGGAGGGCAAATGAAAGATGTCATCATGTGTTGATGATATTCTAGTCAAGAACCCGGACTTGAAGTGAAGATGTGTGTCATCAAGCTTCAACAAGATGCTCAAGGCAAAGGTATGACTAGCTAGGGCTAAGGATGTGTTCCTAGTTTTTTTACCAGTCTCGGTGTTTGGTTGAAAGACCTGATTGCTAGTATAAGTTGTCGTACTATTAAGAGAGGTCTTGACTAGTAGCTTGAGTTTGTCATGTGTTGATAGCTCGTTGTGCTTGCTCTAGCTCTCGTTATATGTTGCCAATGTTTACGAATGTGTTTTGCAAATAGTCGAGGCTCATGCATAATCTTGGTAGCAAACATGTTGTTGTTCTGACCGTTGAGCTGGGTGTGGTAGAACTGGCCAATGAACGGCTGTACTACCGCTCGTGTTATTTTTCTCAGAACTTTCCCCAACGGCTAGTTTTGTGTGTGGGCTATATATACCCAACTTGGCCGATTGTGGGACAAGCGGCTAAGGTTGTTGGTGCTATATACATTCCTTTGAGCTAAGAGCAAGCCCTCTCCTCTCTTTTGTGCATGTGTTGCACTTAGTGAGCTTTGAGAGGAAAATTCTAAGTGCATGTTGCATTAGGTAGTAGATTGTGTATCCATTGAGTTTAGACACTTGATTAGTTCAAGTGAGAGTCTTTGACTTGTTACTCTTGGTGTTTGCTGACACCTAGACGGTGTGGAGGCGTCATGGTCCGGTGATCTTCTCAAGAAGCTTGTGGGAAGGGCCGACGGTTTGTGAGTGGTTTGGTGCTCGCCATCTCCGGAGTGGAGGAAGAGCAACCCCGAGTGGATCAACGTGTTGGTTTGTTTTGGAACCGGTCCAAGTGGTTGGACTTACCTTGGAGGTGTTAGCTTAATTTGTGGAGCCGGTCCAATTGGTTTGGGCTTACCTCAACATGGATTAGGGGAGACTAACAAGTCTCCGAATACCATGGTAAAACATCATTGTGTCATTGTGGTTTGTTCTCTTATGCTTTACATTGTGCAATTTACTTTTGTAGAATTAAATTGCTTATTCATCTTTGTATGATTTCTATCATTCAATCGTCTTATATTATTGGTGCACTTAGTAAAGACTAGTTGGTTTATATTTTAATTGTGCAAAACCGATTTGTTTATAATTCCGCATTAGAAATTGGTTTTTGCCAAAGAAGTTTTTAAAATAGCCTATTCACCCCCTGTAGTCGGCCTTCTCGATCTTACACTTTGACCTTACCAAAGTAGCATTTTTGAAAGAAGTTTATAATTCCAATGACATAAAACCAATAAAGCAAAAAAAAAAGCAATGACAAAAATCAAATGCCACAAAACATGAGTGGCATATGAAATGCTAGTGTGGGTCACTAGCATGATGGTCTCTAGCCGACTAGCTCTCCACGTTAGCAATTTTTTAAAAGCAATTTGTCAAATTGAGTGATGCAAACCTACTTCCCTCAAATCCATAGTTATAAAACCCGGATCGGACCGGATTGGCTATTGAATAAAAACGGAGCCAGAGGTTTTGCCGGGCCAGGTACACTCATAAGACTGGAGATGCAATTGATCCGATAAAACTCGGTCGACCCGACCGACCCGGACGGTTTTGCTTGGCCCAGCCGAGTTTTGCTCATGAGGCCAATTTTCAAGAAACCCCTCAAATGAAAGAGTTTTTCCAAACTAAACTGAATGACTTGTTCATACTTTGGGTGTGCTAGATTTTAGTGGGAATCCCTTGTGAAATTGACGGCTATACATAAATAATTCCCATCTTTCTCACTCTCTCACCCCGATTGACAACTCCTCTCTTTTCTCTGCTCAGCTTCGCCTCCATAAGCAAGATATGATACATTTCCCTACTTGCTTGCTTAGCTTGTCTCTACTCTATAGTCTTTGTTAAAATGTAAGTGTTATATTTTTACCATTCTATTTTCTAATCAAACTTATAGTTAGATCCAAGACATATATACTAAGATGTAAGTTGGCAATTCATGTATTAAGCCAAACATGTAGTGCATCTGGATGTGAGAGGACTAGGAGTATATTTAAACATATCCATTCAAAGAAGAAAAATAGACTAGAACATCAACTATTTGAATGATCTCGTTATTGTGTGAGTTTATGATGTTCCACTTTGACTGACTAGAACATCAACTAGTGACTCAACTTTTTTCAAAATGCCAGAACTACCCCTTACCATTTTCTTCTCCCCCTCTCTCGTGTTCTCCCCATGACCCATCTCTATCTTTCTCTCTCCTTTCTATTTTGGAATTTCAACCCAATATTTTTCTCTCATGCCACAGCAGCAACTAATACAATGCAATTTTGTGAATTGGAAAGTGTATAAGGGTCATTTTAGCTTGGTCAAAGGGTTTTGACCTTACCAAATTGGCATTTTTCAAAGAAGTTTATAATTCTAATGACATAAAACCAATAAAGCAAAAAAATGACAAAAACCAAATGCCACAAAAAAAATGAGTGGCATATGAAATGCTAGTGTGGGTCACTGGCCTGGTGGTCTCTAGCTGACTAGCTCTCCACATTAGCTATTTTTAATCACTAAAAAACAAATTTTCAAATTGAGTGGTGTGAACCTACTTCCCTCAAATTCATAGTTATAAAACCCAGAACGGGCCAAATCGGCGATTGAACTGACCGGGACTGGATCGGTGATTGAACCAAAAAATCATACCTAGAGGCTTTGCTAGGTTTTCATCGACCTAGACGGTTTTGCTTGACCCGACCATGTTTTGCTCATGAGGCCAATTCTCAAGAAACCCCTCAAATAAAATAGTTTTTCCAAACTAAATTGAAGGGCATATTCATACTTTGGGTGCTGCTAGGTTTTAGTAGGAATCCTCTTGTGAAATTGATAGCTACACATAAATAATTTCCATCTTTCTCACTCTCTCATTTTGGTCGGCAACTCCTCTCCATTCTCTACTCAGCTTCGCCTCCATCAGCAAGATATGATACATTTTGCTACTTGCTTGCTTAGCTTGTCTCTACTATACAGTCTTTGTTAAGATGTAGGCATTAGATTTTTACCGTTCTATTTTCTAATTAGAGTAATATATAGTTAGATCCAAGACATATATAGTAAGATGTATGTTGCCATTTCATGTATTAAGCCAAACATGTAGTGCATCTGGATATGAGAGGAATTGGAGTATATTTAAATATATTCATTCAAAGAAGAAAAATAGACTAGAACATCAACTGTTTGAATGATCTCATTATTGTGTGTCTATGATGTTCCTCTTTGACTGACTTAATTTTTGTTTAGAATTCAGATTCTTTAATTATTATTGTTTTTTGTGTATCATTGATTGTTTCCCTTTTTTGTGGGGTGTGTGTGTCGGAAAATGGTATGGTACTCCTGGAGTACGTATTCTCACTTCTCATATACTACTTAAATCGTACGATGATATCTATTTATTAATTTGAGCATACTCCAATAATGATAATAAGATACCCCAAAGTGAGTTCTATGAAAAAAATTCAATAAAGTCAACTTTTTATAACAAAATTTGTGTATATACTTCTTTTATATGTGAAAAGGGGTATATATATAAAAAAATAAAGGGCTCCAATGATTTTTTTTTCAATCAAATCGTATTGGAGTATCTTATAATTGGTATTTAAGTATACTGAAAGTGATAAAAAAAAGTATAATATGTTCGTTTAAGTAGTATATTGGAAGTGGGAGTGAAACCCATGCATCCCCACGCTTCCCGCTCGAGATCGGCAGTAAAACCCACGTGCACATGAAAAATGATAGAAAAAATAACTTGGTGTCGTTCTAAATTGATGGTAAAAACATCCCGACATGAAAATTGACAGTAAAATGATCATGCATCAAGACGTGGCGTTAAAAAATATTTTACTGCCGTTTCGACAATAAAAGATGGGGACGTAATATTTGGGATGCTCGTTTTACTACAAAAAGCATGTCGCGTTACTAATGCAGTGCATGATGTCGTAGATTCGGTGATCATTGTTATTGTACATGACACATAGTATTACTGCGAGAAAGCACACCGCGTTATTATTGTAAACACACTTGCGCGTTCGTTTTTTTGGTAGTTACTGTAAGGGTGGTAATGTTTTATTGCTGTTTAAACATGATATTACTAGTATAGACCGAAAACATGTCTTTATTGTCTGTTACGCAAAGTTCATTCGAGAATGATAAGTTTTACTGTAAAAAACAAAGTATTTACGTCCATTTACAACAAAATTTATTGAAATATTTAGGATTCAAAAAAGGAAAACTACTTCGGCTTGCTACGCAGCCTAAACTTCTCCAACGCCTCAGGGAGGGGCTTGACGCTGTTGACCTTGTGGAACAACAAGTAGAACATCAGCTGGGCCATGTACTCATTCCCCCTGCATACAAATGATAAAAAGTCATGTGTCACACGTTGTACATCTAATTACTGCGAGTTGCGGGAGGTGATTACTTCTTACCGGCTCTATCCGTGTGGCTAGCGTCTGGCCTTCATCGTCCCAAAAGTCCAAGAACTTCATTACGAAGAATATGCAATCGTTCTCTAGGACCTGCTTCGGTGTCAGAATGGTGTGCACCATCCAGTTCGTGACGACGGGGAATTTCTCACCTGTCACGGATTGCAGGGCTGCACATAGATGAGGGATTATCCTTTTCCTCACTGGGTCATGGTGGTCCTACACTTTTGTGCCCTTTTGCTTGTAGTCGTTGGAGTCCAGCACTTCCACGTGCTTCTATACTATGTTGAAGTAGTAAACATACCAATGTTGATTGTTTAGAACTGGGAGGAAGAGCTACAAGCAAATAAAAACCCGTAAAATACATGTCTAGTAAAAAAAGGACTACACAATGTATGAAATTTACTGTAATGAAAACATGTAATTTACTAGATCATGCGCGATACTTGCCGAATGCGCGGTTAGATAAAATAAATTACTTACCAGCTTTACGCGCGTGATGTCCACCCCATATGCTCCTTCAGCATGCTCATGGCCTGTTCACTATTATACTGCTTGTTTTTGATGTACTCCTCTACGTTTAGCAGTTTCTGTCGACAGGCAAAACACAGTTGTTTAAAACTTACCGAGGGTGACGATTGTCTTTACTGCTATGCGAGTAAACATTTACTGCAAAAAGTCTATTATGAAAAAAAAATAACTTATCGACAGTTTGATGGGGAGGAATGTCTTGTACCCATTGTTGTCCGGCATCAGGTCGGTGGCGTCTTGGCGTAAGCACTCGATGAATTACGAGATGAACATGTCTTCAACCATCTGCTTGTCCTTGAAAAACTATGCCATGTCTTTTCCAGTGGCCGCTATGATTCCGTCGTTGGACTAAAGCAGAGCAAGACTGCAGTAAATGTTATTCGTGTTAGTGTATGTCCAGTAAAAACATGGGTGCAATAAAAAAATGGTGCAATACAGTAAACTCTATATTGATAGAGCAATAAAACAATGTTTATGTATCGGTAAAAATGTGGCAATATTAACATACCTTTTGAGGCTCTCATCATTGCCAATAAGCTGTCTCACCTCCATGGTCGTGACGACGGGCACTTTCAACCGCCTTATGTACGACTTAAATGGCGACACCAGCTTGCTGCGAGCTTTTGTCATCCTCTTCCCAAATGCATTCGTGTCGCCGATGCCCTTCTGGACCGAGGGAGGAACGCTATTCCCAACAGTAGTCTTCTCCTCCGGCGGCACCTTTTTGGTCACCGATGTGCCTGTCGTCTTTGCCTTCCTGGGATCGGCGAGTTTTATTTTGAGCTTTGGTTTGGCGGCAGTGTCCTGCAGTAAAAAAAAAACTCATGTTTTACTGATGTACGCTTTTGTGTTTATTGTAAAAATGGTCTCTTGTTTTACTGTCGTATCATATTTGCCTTTACTGGAAAAATCATGATAAGTTACTGCTATGAACCCTGTACGTTTGCCACTTTGGGTCTTTACACACATTGGTAGGCGCCTTCACTGCCTCCTTTGCTGGGAGAGGCGCCTCGGGGGCGTTCGTTACTCCCTCTTTCACTGGTTCATACGGTAAAAAAAGAACAATGTTTACTATCACGTGTCCAACCAATTATTGTATGTATCGTCACATAATACTGCTAGTGGCCACAGTATGTACCTTTGGCGCGCTGATGCTAGCCATGTATGCCTCCTTGACTTTGCTCGCAGCGGCAGGAGCCTCCTCTACCTCCTTTACTAGTGGTGGCCCCTCTAGGGCAACCGTTTCAGCCCCCTTCTACTGGCCACTGCAATAAAAAATGGATCGAGTTATTGTCAAAAGTTAGTAAAAATACTTCTTTTCCACTCATGTATCAGCAGGAGTGTGGGATGCCTGCGCCTCGGCCGATGAAGGTGACACGACTACGGCTGGGATTGCTATCTCCTCCTGCGTCGGCTACGCTGAAGTGTCCAGCAACACTGTGTGTATCATCGTGGGGTTTGAGGTTGCGTGCTCTGATGCCTGTGCCTTCTTATTGTGTTTCTCCTTTTATGCCCCACCTACGTGATACACCGATCCAAACACATCTGCCATCCCGAGCAACTTCCTAATTACACTGATGACCTTCGTCTGTGCTATCTTGATTTTCTCATGCACCCTCTGTATCTGCACCATAGCCATCTCTATCTGCCTCATCGCCCTCCTGGCCTCGTCGTCGAACTTCTCCAGCACCTCCATCGCCAGGTGTCGCTTCCCCTTGCCCATTGATCCCACCGTGTGCACGTAGCAGGTCCCCTTCTTGCTCCTAAATTGGCTATTTTGTTTATTTCAAACAATATGAGTGAATTACTGTGGTATATGATGCACATTACTGTAATGAACATCTTATTTTACTGCTAACTGGGCAAAGTAGAGAAGACCACTAACGCTGAGCTTGCCAAAGGTGTCGCTCCCGTCTAGAGCCTTTGCCCAGTCGGCACGACGATCTTGTCAACGAGGGCAGTCGTGAAGTGTGTGACGCGTGGGGTCTCGACGACGTCGATGCTGTGGACACATCTCAGGTTGTCGAAGTAGTAAATCTGTAACATACAATTTACTGCTTGTTAGTGTTCGTATTACTAAAGTTAGAGCATGTATTTGCTGCATGTAGTAAGATACGTTTTATGCAATCCCTTTTACTGGTATGTGCGCTTTGTTTTACTTCGTTGTGATGCTTCTATTTACTGTGTTCATGACCTACGTATTTTATTGTTTGTTACTGTTCGTATTACTAAAGTTGAATCATATATTTACTAAATGTAATAAGCTACGTTTTTTGTGTTCACCAATTTACTGGTTTGTGCGCTCTGTTTTACTAGGTTGTAAGACTACTATTTATTGTGTTCCTGACCTACATATTTTATTGCTTATCAATGTACAAAGTACTGTATGCAACATATAGGTTTACTGTGGAACTTACAAGCACGAAGGCGGCGCATCCACTGATCAACTTGGTGGTGTTGTCCTTCTTCTTGTTCCAGTTACGGATAGGCTCCCTAAGGTCATCTACAACGGCCTTACACCAGTTGATGCCGACAAAGTTGTCCAAATCCTTTGTGAGCAATGCACCATTCCCGGTTATATTGATGTTGGTGGTCGGAAACAAGAGCTTGCTGAAGACGACGAGGAAGAAACACCTCATCGTCAAAGCATCTGTGCCTTCGATTTATATCCGCTCTATCAATGTCACATTCTTCATGTTGGAGTTCTGCTGCACCTTGAGCAGCCACTTCAGCTCAACCAGCTTGACGGTCCCTATGCCTTAGGTCACCAACAGCGTGTCACTACCGCCACAAGGGATACCGAGAAGCACTTCATAGCGTGGGGCGTGATTGGGATGCTCTTTCCGCCGCCAATACTGATAACCATCTCGATCGGGTCTATCCTATCCATTAGGAAGCTTAGAAGATCCCTACTCCCAATCCCTCAAGGTTGAACTTCAGAATGCCGTCGAATCCCAGCCTCGTTACCTCGTTCATCTGCCCTAATGTCAGCTCGCCGATGGTGGCAGCGACGAGGGCAGGAGCGCACATGATGGACGTCATCCAAGGTCCCTTCCTCCTATCGCCTGGAGCCTGAATTCCCTGTAACATGATTTTACTATTGTTGTAGCTGAATAATTACTGTAAACATAACATGTGTTTACTACTAAATTAAAAAAGATAACATGTCGGGGATATGATCGAAGTACTGTAATATGAATGAGCATTTGTTGCTATATGTACACAACTTTACCGTGGTGGTCTTGGGCATGGGCGCACCGCGAGGCGTCAAGGCAAGGGCGTCCTCTAGCACGGGCTCCACTACTTTCCTCTTCTTGCTCGGCTATTTCTTTCGAGAAACACCCACGCGAGCATCTACAATAGGTGCATCCGATGTTCTTGAGGCGATGGGTTGGCATTGGGAAGGGTCCAAGTAAATCTCCAGTGCCATCTGACTGCCCTCGATGGTGACCTTCCTCACCTTGGAGGGGTGCATTGCCAGATGTCCCCACTTATTGCCAGAGTGGCGATACAAGCAAAAAAACAAAAGTGGATCTTGTGAATTACTGCATGTGTGGAGTTGTTTTACTTATAATTTGGAGAGAAAAAACTATCCCAAAACACTCCAAATTTTGGAAGGAAAAAATCGCCCAAGATAGCAAGATTATGAAGTTTAGGGTTAATTTACTGTGTAGAATCCTAGAAAAATCTACTTCGCGGGAGAGAAAAACTTCAAACTTTGCGGATAGTTTCCGATCGATCCAGATCATTTTTGAATACGGGTGCTATTGGCTCATATATTTATTGGATAGGCAGGTGTTTTGCACATGTTTTGAGAGTTTGAAAAGTGAAAAGTGAAAAGTGAATGGTTTTAGAGCTTATGGTGTGTGTGTTTTTGTGTCGGGCAAGAACTAAGGGGTATAAAATAAACTTGCTCCTAAATATATATTGTTTGATGAGATTTTGTACCACTAAATTAATTAAAAGATATATTTTGTAAGAGAAAGCAAGTACAAGTCGTATGATTCCTTACCCAATAAATTGGCTAGTTAATTCGGATGGGAATAGGTGGTGCATGTTTGTAGTTTGCTGGCTAGCTTGAACATATCTCATGTGATATGACGGGCCTAACTGCGTGCAGGCAGTGTTTGTTGGACCAACAAGTCTGGTAAAACAATAACATGGCCTTGGTGCAACCTTGTGGAGCAAAAAAACTTCATATTTGAACAGAAGTCACTGCCTATTCATCTATCCTACGCTTGATATCAAGGAAAAGCAAGAGAAACATGATGAGGAAGAGAAAGGGAGAGAAAATGGGAGGAGGAAGAGAAAGGAACAAGAAGAAATAGCGGAGGAAGATAAAAAATGAAGGATTAAATACAAGTTTAGTCCCTCAACTATACCTGATGATTAATTTTCGTCCCTCTACTTAAATACCAGATATCTTAAACCTCAAAGTTTACATATCTGGCAAACGAAGTCCATTTGTGCGTTCGAGGGTGGTTTGGGCCGACGTGGCATCCACGCTAGCGCTGACTGGGTCCAACGACCAGACCATACTGCGACGCGGTCCGGTCAAATGCCCTCGCACTCGGTCGCTCTCGCGCTCTCTCTCTCTTGCTCTCTCTCTCGGCGGCGATGGCGATTGAAGGCGATTAGGGTTTGGAGTTTGGTGGTCGCCGACCACCAAACTCCAATCCCTAATCGCCTTCGGTCGCCGTCGCCGCCGAGAGAGAGAGAGAGAGAGAGAGCGAGAGCGAGAGCGACCGAGTGCGAGGGCATTTGACCGGACCGTGTCGCATTCTGGTCCGGTCGTTGGACCCAGTCAGTGCCAGCGTGGATGTCACGTCGGCCCAAACTGCCCTCAAACGCACGGATGGACTTCGCTTGCCTGGTATGTAAATTTTGAGGTTTAAGATATCTGGTATTTAAGTAGAGGGACAAAAATTAATCATCGGGTATAGTTGATGGACTAAACTTGTACTTAATCCAAAAATGAAAGGATAGATGAAAGGGAGGAAGGGGCACGTATGTGTTAGGGTTGTGGGCCGTGGCTTGATTGTGGCTTGTGGGCTACAGGAGGCTATGCGCCACTTGCCCAACGCATAGAATTTCCGAGATGAGCGTTCGCTAGCTATGGGCATTGGGTTCGTTCAAAGGGGAAGCATGGTCTCTCTTTTGTATTCGGCCCAGCCCAAACAGTTGCAGTTTGGACCCTCGGGTGATTCATATATGCAAAGAGGAGTCAGGATTTTTACAAGCAACATGATTTTGTGGGTACAACTAGCGCCCCGATTCCATCGTACGTTTCTGATGCGACATTCCACGAAGATATATGCAACAAATTAATTTAACATTCACAACAATTTGCAGTGAGACGCAACATCGATCAGATGGACATGCAACAAAATTCTCCATGGATGCAACAACCCATTACAACAAAAACAATGTAATATTTAGCAAACCCACTACAACAGGAAAGAAAAAAAATCTTGTGCAACAAATCTAAAACCCAACTGCAACAAAAAAAATTATAAAACAAATCCGCAACCCCTCTACAACAAAAATCCCCTTGCTACAACATTTGAGAAGATATGTTGCAACAAAATGAAACACCTTATGCAACAATTCGATAATACATAAAATATGCCGCATCTACAACAAGAAGGGCAGGCTAGAGAATACGACTGCGCGGGCTACCGCTAACCGAAAGCTGGTGGTGGGTACCTAGGCGGCCGCGGTGAGCTCCCGCTGGAGTAGAAGCTCGTTGTGGGGTTGGCCCCTAGGGGCGTGCCGCCACTGGCATTCTCGAACTTGGTGGCATACTTCGACCGACCGTCGGACTCGATGTCGCGGCTGCACGCGGACTCAAGCTACTCGAAGCAGGTCATGTCGTTGGAGTTCGCAAGCGAGCACAGGGAGGTGCAGAGCCATCCCAAGATCAGCGAGTGGGAGTGCACCTTCACCACCGCAACCCCGTTAACCTGACCGCTGAGTCCATGCTCAACCCCACTGGCGTGGGCATCGGCCTCGTCAGCAACTCACTCCTCCGGGACATTCTCATGTACTGGGGCAAGCCATTCTAAGCGAACTAGCAAAGCAAATTATTTCCCTTGGTGCTGAGAGGCCCTAAGAGAGAGGACGAAAGGATTTAAGGGGAGATGAAGTAGTTGCTGAATTTGGGGAGGATGAGTGGATTTGGGGGAGGATCTGGAGGTAGGGGCAGAGAGGATGAGGGGATTTTGGGGAGGAATGTGTGGACACAAAGTGGGCGAGGGGGTGAGTGAAGCATGTGATGCCATCTGACGTATATCCCATAGCATTATCCTAATTTTGTTGATGCAATTACCGTAGTAGGGGAGCACGGTAGGCCACTTGCTGCGGTACAGAAGCACCGTAGGCGCAACAGGTGGCCTATTGCGCGTCTCCCGTGCACCACGCATCTAATGCGGCACCAGACCATATTAGGTGACATGTGTCATCTCTTGGGCTTGCTGCGGTAGAGAGAGGGCTTTTTTTGGAAATTTGAGTGAAATGTAGCTATTTTAGGAGAAAATAAGGGAAGAGGAGGCTAGATGTAAGAAGGATTATTGTTTTCCTACCAGTAGAGGATCATGGATCATAGAACCATAACGGATGCCCAAACATACAAGTACACAACTCATTAGCCATCGTTAGAGGTGGCCAGATGGGTTGTACCGGTTGGGTCGACACGAGGCACGACACACCCCACACTGTTCATGGACCGAACCGACAAGGCACGATGGCCTAGGCCGTGCTTAGGTTGCCCTCTCAGCACGGTGGGCCAGCCTAGCACGACACGCATAGTGCTGGGCCGTGCTAGGCACGACACAACACCAACACGGACCGTGTGGCCCACTTAGAGGTGAGGGGGAGCCGAGAGGGATGCTAGAGGGCGGCCGGTGGCCGAACGACGAGGAGGAGGCTACCGGCATCGATAAGGAGGAGAGGAGGAGGATGTCGGTACGGGTGTGGGGCCAGCGCGGAGGGAGGAGAGAGAACCAAAGAAGAGAAGAGGGGGAGGAGGCTAGGAGCCACTAGCCATCGGGGAGGGAGAAGAGGGAGAGTGGGGAGGTGGCGGGCCGGGCCGGTGAGAGGAGAAGAGGGACCGAGGAGGAGCCGTGGGGAGGCGCAGGGGGGGGTCGGCATGGAGGGAGAAGAGGGTGGGTGGGGGAGGCAGAGGGAGAAGAGGCGCAGAGGGGAAGAGGAGGGGGGAGGAGGCGGCGGCAAGCAGAGGAGGAGGAGTGGGAGGAGCCGAGGAGGCGGTGGGGTAGCGGCCAGCGCAGAGGGAGGAGGCTGCGAGGCAGGGGCTGGCGCAGAGGGAGGACACGCGGGGGGGGGGGGGTAGGCGAGTGGGACGCAGTGCCACGTGCAGCACAGCGGCAAGCGGGCGTGGTGCACGCACGGGGCACAATGGTGGCCTGGGAGGGAGAAAAGGGGAGAGGGAGTCCCAAGTGGGCTGCGCCTGGCATGGCACGACCCGACACGGCCTAGGGGGAACTTGCCCGTTGGGTCATTTTTTGACCGTTTAGGTCTTTAAAAATAGCAAAAAATTTAAAATAGCAAAAAATAAAAAAAAAATCTATTTTTTCTATAAATAGCCACCACACCCCCTTATCCAGTACCCATCCATTCCTCAATCTCTCTTTGAAATTTTGTTATGCATATTCAAATTCGTTGTGAGATAATTTGGCAAAATTCAAAAATTTGTGCCAAATTTTAGAAAATTCTATTTCCGACAGCAAGTCAACAAAAGAGGTACAATAATATTTTTTGCATACTTTTATTCTTAATATTTGTTATGCTAAGATCAAAGTAATAATAGTGTTAGTTTCGATTTTGCATTTTTTGCTATGAAAAATTATGATAGCTTTACTCTCGGTGATTACGGACTTTCACCAAAGGAAGTTGTATCCATGGAGGCTGCGGCTGCCTCAAACCAATAGAAGTTGTTACTAGAAGGGCATGGTGGAGTTCCATCATCAGGCTCCATAGTAGCATCTTTGTCGGCAACCACCAGAGCAAAGAGGTCGAGGTTGTCTACATCTGGAGTGTGGGAGAATTTCGACAGGATAACCAAGTCAGATGCACAAGAAAATGAGGTACCATATGCTATTTGCAAAGTTTGTCACAATGAATTGTCTGCAAGGTTTATAGGTGGAACGAGACACTTGCTTAGACATACTACAAGATGTAAGGCCAAGCAAGGATTGATGATGAGGCAGACACAACTGTAGTACAACCCCGACGGTACTATACGTAGCTGAGACTACGATCCTAAGGTAGCCCGTCAATCTCTCTGTCGTTTAATTACTTCTAAGGATTTACCGTTAGGCTTTGGGGAGTCTACAGCTTTTCAAACTTACATTTGGACTACACATAATCCTAGATTTTCTACCGTTTCTAGACAGACAACAACTAGGGATCTGGTAAATACTACAATAAAAGTCGTAATAAAATAAAGAAACTATTTAGTACGTGCACATTTTCGGTGGCCCTTACCTCAGACATATGGAGTGGTCGGGCTAGTAAGGATTATTTTAGTATAGTTACTCATTATGTTAATGATGACTGGGTAATGGAGAAAAAAAATTATAGGATTAAAATTAATCGATGCAGCACGCACTGGTGAGAATATTGTGGACTGTATTATCAAAATCGTGGAAGACTATGTTCTTACAGACAAAATATTCTAAATTACTTTAGACAATGCCGCATCGAACTCTAGGGCCATGGATATTCTTACTCCAGTATTGAGTACATATGCCAATTCCTTCTTGCTACATCAGCGATGCAATTGTTATATTATTAACCTTATAATCAAATGTGGTTCGAAGATGTTGAATTCGTATATTAAAAGATTTTCGCGATGCGATATCTTATTTGAATAATTCTAACGTAAGAATAGCAGTATATAAGAACTTTTACAGGGCGATGGGTGTACGTCCAAGAAAGTTTGGTTTGGACATGCCAGTAAGATGGAACTCTACTACCTTATGCTTAGGAGTTTTTTTTACCATATAAAAGCACTTTTCTTTTTTTTATTCAAACGCACTATCAGAGTACTAACGGTAGTATACTATTGACTGAGCAACATTGGCTCGTTGCTGAGAAGATACTTTAGTTTTTAGAAATTTTTTATGTGGCCACTTTTGCTTTGTTCGCTGTCTATTATCCAACATCTCAAATTATTGTACAGAGTATTTTACAGATTGCTAGTTATTTAAAAAACTACAAAATGACACAATTTTAAGAGAAGTTGTTTTTGCTATGAAAACTAAATACCTTAAATATTAGAAAGAAATTTCCTTCCTATATGCATTTGCATTTATTTTAGATCCTAGAGCTAAAATTGACAGATTTGTTAATGTTCTTGATCTTCTTAGTGATGCTACAAGGCTAGACTATTCTAACTATTTTGCAGATGTTCATTCTCGATTACATGAGGTTTTTCAAAAGTACGAAAATAAGTTCTAGAGAGTCTGCTTGCAACGACCTCCAGTAGCACCGACCTCAAGTAATAAGATAAATCTCTAGGGCAAGATCTGGGGTGCAGGCTGTTCCTTCAGGTTCAGGTCTTTTTCTTCTACAACGGCACCTTTTCAACAAAGTTGAAGACCAACCTCTCACCCAAGAGTGAAGAACTATCCACTTATTTGGACAGTGATACGGTGGATTTCAACTCAGAAAACTTCAAAATTTTGCACTAGTGGCATGACCATAAGTTAGCATATCTCGTGCTATCTATACTTGCATATGATGTGTTAATTGTTCCTATCTCAACGGTTTTCCTCCGAGTCTGCTTTCAATCTTTCTAGAAGAATGTTAGAGGAGAGAAGAACACGTTTCACAAGTGAGATGTTAGAGATACTTCTAACTGTGAAGGATTGAGAACAATCTGATTCACGAACACAACACTCTATGGAAAATCCAGAGTTGCCAAAGGTATTCAAAAATCTGTACCTAGACAACGACACGTAGAATAAGGATGCATGTAGAGCTATAAGTTGTATCATTTTTCTTTTGTTAAGATTTTCTCATGTTAAGTTTTTTACTTAGCAAAGGTTTTAACGAGTCAGCCATTTGAACATTAATAAAGCTTTTTATTATATTTTTTAATACCTCTATCTTATTTTTTATATAATTTTCATATCTATTTATGAATTCTATATATTTTTCTATTTTTCTATTTTTTTAATTTTTCAAACCTAACAGGCCAAGTGAGCCACAACTGACTTGTTGGGCTAAATAAACTCAAACCAACATGACACGACACAACAGCCATTCGATCCGTGCCTAGACCGCCTTTCTAACACATGAATCGGCACGGCACGGCCCATTTGAATCGGCACGGCACGGCCCATTCGTTTAGCAGGTCAGGTGGGCTGGGCGGCCGCACATCTGGCCACCACCAGCCATGGTGATCCCCAGCAATCGTTGGCCCCACTGGTCAGTGCCTCGTCGCGCTTCTTATCAATCCACCCCCTACTTTACTCCTTGCGTCAACCTCACTACAACAGTTCAATTACCCAACCTTTCTACTCCCCGCTTCGATCCACGCAATTCTTCTCCCACTCAAACCCTAGAAGCAATCCCCTGGAACCCCCACCAAACCATAGAGCTTCAATCCCAGCTGCGGCGGAATAGGGCCGTCTACTGCGGTTTCTAGCGCCAGATTTGGGTTCCGCGCGATGTCTTGGGCCGGGTCCGACGAGATCCTCCTCTCAACCTCCCTGGCCGGCTTCTTGGACAGTGAGATTTTTTTTTTGTCTTTCCGCAACACTGGTGGTGGTCCGTGTTAAGAAACCGTTGCGCCAAGATTTGATTTTTAATGGATTCTTGGATCTGATTGGCGTAGGTTCCGGCTTGTGTAGACCGCAATGCTTAACCAGTGTGGTAATTTTGCGCTATTTTACGCTGATATTTGATTTTCATTGGTTGTTCTGTGCAAGAAATTGGTGCACTTTTGTGTTACTTTGTTGGAAATATCTGCGATTGTATTAAAAGGAAACGCTTTTGATGGGTCATGCAGGCTAGGATGTTACTCATGTGAGCAATTTGCGCAAAGATCATGTTTTTATCTGATTACTAGCACCAAATTGGTGCAAATGTGTTGAAATTTGATGTGGTGCATTGAAAGGTGGAAGCTCTGGGTAGGTTACGTTGGCTAGAGTTCAGATTTTGCATGGAATGTTTGGGGCTGAATGCCTTGCATTATTGTTGGAAATCTTGCATAGAGCTGCTTATGGCTATCAAAGTAGAGCGTTGACGGGTTACATGAAACACATGCAATTGTACCTGTGGATTATGTTATAGTAGGCAGTAAGGCCCCATAGCTTGTAGTTTTCACTATGATGTTGGTAGTTATGTAAGGTCCTTGTGCAAACGTCATGCTAAATTGCTAATAAAAAAATGTTTGGGTTGTTGATGGAGGTATGGAGTGCTTGTATACAAGTTATTGTATTGCATTCAAATGTGGGAGATTCATGGTTGGGTAGGCTAGATCATGAAATATTGTATATTTGAGTAATTTTGTGATGGGGGTATGAACATAAGATGTCAATTTTCCCTAGCTATCTGGTGATTCAAATGTGACATATTGGATTGCATATTAGGTTGAAGTAGTAGTGCTGATACTGTATTTTTTCCAAAGGGGGAGGGGTGGATGATGTTGGGCTTATTGTAGAATGTAGATTGTTATTTTTCTTGCTGGTTGTGCTTTAATAGATTATATGTATTTTCATTAACGTGAATATAAAGTATATCTTTTGGATTGTTAGTCAGTTGTAGTTTTGTTGAATTAGAGTTATAAGGCTTGTTATTAGAGCCCTCCATTTGATGGTCATTGGTCACTAAGGGCTTTACGTTTGGTATTGCCAGTGGCATAGGTGTACTTGTCCACCTGAGCTCCTTTGGATTAGTTGATGACTTTGACGTCTTTACAGATGTCTTGTGATTTTAATTGTTTGACCTGTGCTTGGCAGTAGAATCTCTGATGTATTTTCTAAGGCGATGGCACTTCACACTTTTGCATTTATTAATATTAAGTATTCTTCTTAATTATTATGATGGCTTGATACTTTGATTGGTACATTGAGAAGAGCAATGGCACTTACAGAGGCAGCGGCAAGCTACAGAGCTATGCAAGATTGTTAATTGTATATTTGGGCAAATCTTCACCGGAACTAAACTGTACCAGTGAAGTTTTTGAAGTGATCAACTGAATATATACCTAGTTATTGCTTTTTTTGGCATCTTTATAAATCTCAAGTGTACTTTTTATGCTATATCCAAAGGATATTGGAATTTTAACCAGTCTGTTTGATAATGGGTAGTCTACCACTACCACGCCATGTGAGAATAGTTTACTCATATCCTTCATCATTAATTAGTGTAAATAGTTAGATTAGATACAGATGTGGTTAATTTCGTTATTTCACATCATTTTGGAGGGGGGATAGGAGAGTGCATGACTGCATGGATAGCATGGCATCTTTGAGCTAGAACTATTGTTGTTTACCAAATAATTGAAAACAATAACCCATGCAGAATATGAGTAACGATGTGAATCATGTGACTACTAACTTTTGCTTCGTCCAATACAAACAGGAACAATTGCACCTAATTGTTCTGACACATGTATTGGTTGCCTTGTATAACTAGCTTCACATCAGAAGCACACCCTGTTTGTTTGGTGATGCTATTTAGTGACAGTTAACGTATCTTCTTGATTCCAGAGAAACTTATTGTCCTACTACGAGATGGACGAAAGCTGCTTGGAACCCTCTGCTCATTTGATCAGTTTGGTATGCCACTTTTTACATCCGCTTTACTTAACATTGTCTCAGCTCATATATTTCTGTTATAAAGCTCCTCTTTTAATGTTTTACTTTGCAGCAAATGTTGTTCTTCAGGGTGCTTGTGAGCGAGTAATTGTAGGAGAGCTATACTGTGACGTTCCTCTTGGTCTATATGTGATCCGGGGAGAGAATGTTGTATTGATTGGAGAATTGGTAATCATCCCTGTTGCACTAAAAAATGACCATGGTCAAATCCATTTCCCCATATTCATGCTTTAGATCTGGTATTGAATTGAGCAGGATCGTGAGAAGGATGAACTCCCTGCTCACATGACTTGTGTTTCAGAGGCTGATATAAGAATGGTACACACTTCTACTAGATATTATTTTTTAAGCTCTAGTTTTTCTTCTGATTTTCAGCTAAACTTCTATGTAAGTTGTTGCACTTTGGTGTACAATTTAGCTCTCTCCTTCCCATATGACTAATACAACCATGGCTCGAGGCCGAGGAAAAACTATAACATGCAAACCATGGATGCAATCATGGTCATCATTTGGTCCTTCCCTCTTTGCTCACTGTCTTGAGGTGCTCTGTCAGTGTTATCCAGACTAACAGTGAACTTGAACAATAAACATGAGAAGATAGCCCAACTGTGAACTTATATCCTTTTGAGATCAACTGCATTATTTTGAATTATTTATTTCTTCTATAATGCACTTTGTCTATCACATGGAGCAAAAATGGCATTTTACATACAGACGGCTGTGTGAAACCATGTTTTCTTCCTGGCTATCTAACAACTGGTTTTACAACACAAATTTGTATAAAAAGGAGGTATGGTAGACTCTTGGTATGCTTGTTGCTTGTGCTGATGTATATTGTAGGCTGTAGACTTTTTTTTTCCTTGAGAACATGTAGAGTGTAGACTTGCTGGTATGCTTTGACATAGGACGCTGACTCCTTATTACTGTTTGCAACTGATACTATGTTTCCACTTTTTTTCACCCAGGCTGAGAAAGCAGAAAGGGAAGCAAGAGATCTGAAAGGCACAATGAGGAAGAGGATGGAGTTCCTAGACTTTGATTAGCATCCATTGATCCTCTTGATAGTTGCTGCTCCCATTGTGGCCGCGGGTTTTTAATGGCGGCTTCTGCTATATTTGTGGGCAAATGAAAGCCCCTGATTGCACTGTGTCTCATGCTCTGTTAGCCAGAATGCTTTGCGCTGAGGAGTTCAGCGAACAGATTCGTTTACAGTTGTAATGTACTTGTGTTCTTACAGTTTCACTTTCGTCAGATCTCTTATTTTACCCCGCATTTGTCTGCTTCAAAATTAAGGGGAATGCATGGCACTTGATGTTCACATGATCGGAGCTGACCGGTGCCCTGCAGGATCGTTTTACTGTCATGTCTGGGTTTTGCAATAATATCTCCAGTCTGTTGCTGCTGGTGGACATGTAAATGAGTTGTTTTTATGCTGCTGCTGCTGTCCCTATCCTTCCCCCGTTCTTTTCGTTGTATCCATCTCAAAGTACTCATCAGTGCAGCTGCTTTTTCCCTTTCAACAACTGTGCTAGTGAATCACTCCAGTGATCTCTATATGATATATGGTGATGTTACCAAACATAAATGAGGAGATAATGCACGTACCCTACTACCTAACATATCATAAATTGAGCCTATCCTTACCGAAACCAACCCTTTGTTCAGAAGTACATGTCCGACTTACGTGATGCGAACAGGACAGGGCACCGGAACGAATAACGAAACAAGCATCCATTCAATCAAGAAAGAGCCAGAGCTCACGAGTTAGGCAATTAAGCGCGAGAGGAACCGGTAACTCGATCGATCTCTTTGGGAAGCCAGTAAGCCACCGGCTGCATGGCTGCATGCATGTTAGGTTTGGCGAATATTAATTAGAATAGATCACGCCGTAGCAAGCAGCGCGCATGGCGATGCAAGTCAGGCAGGACGCCTGGGGAGTGGGGGTACCTCTCCTTATCTTGGCATTGAAGACTACAACGTGCATGGCGTAATGGATCGGATAATGGATCGGATTCCAAGTTCATCAGCTCCTTCTGCCTGCCACACACAGTCACACAGACTGCACTGAAACGGGGCGTTAATGGCGGATCAGCTTCACGTGCGATCGCGTGCCGTATACACCAACTGCTTAACCGGCCACTCGCTCTGGCAACTTAAAAATTTGCACAAAACGGCGGCTTGCATGTACTGCTCATGTTTCTTCAACTCAACTGAAAATCCTGGGTATGCTTATTTTCAAGGAGAATAAAACGAAAAATGAAAACCCCGAGTATTATCTGTCTGTACGAAACAAAACTCAACTGTGGAATTTTCGTAGCTTCATTGTATAGTTTCAGGCAACTGGGCCTGTTCGGATAATGAGGGGTAGTAGTAGCAATCCGACTCAGACAAACAGAGCTGGAGCATGAAGAAAATCCCCTGGGAAGATCACTGTTGGTATTGTCGGTACTAACATCGGCGGCAAAGCAAATCCTCTAAGAAGATCGGACACCAAATGACAGATCAATAATCGACTGGTAGTACAAATAGCACTCCGGATGACAATTCACAAGTAAACTATTACATAACGAATTAAAAAGAATTTCTAGCGTCCACGTGATTGGAGTAATGGAGTTGCAATAGCACAGTACTGCTCCATACTTCTCTTTGCTTGAGGAGCAAAGAAGAAAATGGGGAAAAAGAAAGGAAAGGAAAGGAAACCCGGAGAAAGAGTAGTGCCTGTAAGTAATTAACGGCTGTGATCAGCAGCCGTCGCATGATAAATCTTCAGAGTTCAGACATCAACACGTACATCGCCTGTGTTGCGGGGTTAACTCGTTACATATTTACTGCTCCACTACTGAATGAAACCTTTGATCAGTGGTGGTAGATATACTAGTGTAGTAGTGTTGTCTTCTTGATCATCATGAGGCAGCTAATTGCTAGCTAGTCTTGTCCCGCGCGCCTCAGCAGCACGGCCGGCACGAAGGGCGCGGCGAAGTACGGGTCCACGCCCGTCCACGGCGGCGGGGCATTGGGCACCCCGGGGGGCCCCGACAGCGCCGCCACGCAGAGCGCGGCGAGGCGCCACATGGCGCGCCGTAGCCAACGGAGCTTGAGCCGGCGGAGGAAGAGCCCGCGGCCTCCCGCCCTTGTGCCGCCGGCGCCGACGCCGCCGCCCCCTAGCCGGACGACGAGGACCTTGCGGCGCCCGTGGCGCGGCAGGCGGAAGTGCGCGGCGGCCCGGCGCAGCCCCGGGACGACGTTGCACGGCGCCTCCCCCATTCTTTGCTTTGCCTTGCAGTCTCGCCCTGCTTTCTTGGTTGGTGCAGGCTCGATCAGCTCGTTGCCTTACGGTTTTGTTTTCTCTATCGTTCTCGTGTTCGCGTGTATATAAAGAGGAGGAGGGGCACGGATGGATGGTCTGAATGCGTACATTAATCACTGGTCAAATCACTCAAACACAGAATCACTTTAAGTTTGAGCTGTATTGGCTGACCAGTATTGACAAACGGCAAAACAAAGTTAGAAGATTAAGATCCTTTTTGAAAGGATGGAACAGAAATCGCGAAGGGATTTATAAGAAACTTAAAAAAGAGTTGCTTGCTAAACTGGATAGCCTGGAAAAACATATTGATCTTTTTGGCTGTTCTTTTTCTATCAGGCAACAGAAAATTCTTTTTCTATGAGGCAACAGAAAATGGATCTTGAACTTCATCTTCAGAAATTGCTTAGAGAGGAAGAATTGAAATGGCACCAGAGATCTAAAGAAAAAGAACTGTTGGAGGGTGATAATAGTACTAAATACTTTCAACTCAAAGGTAGTGGTAGGAGAAGGGGAAAAGAGGATTATCTCTTTAAATCAAGAGGAAGGTGTCATTAAGGGGGAGATAAATCTTATGTCCTATATCACTAGGTACTATAAAGAGCTTTTTGCCCCCCCCTCCTCCAAAGAAACCAGTATTTCGATGAATTTAGTTGATAATGGGATAAATTCTTTTGAAGAAAAACTTGGTTTAACTGAACCTTTTAGTTTGGAAGAAAACAAGAATGTGGTCTTTTCTATGGAGCACAATAAGGCACCTGGTGCAGAGGATAGCAGAAGTCTGCACTGTCAGAAGTGGGAACAGTAGACATTGCCGAAAATTCATGGAGGTATGGGATTTCGGGACCTCTCTCTATTCAATAGTGCTATGCTGGGAAAACAAGGTTGGAGATTAATAACAAAACCTGGGTCCTTATGTGGTCGTGTTCTTAAGGGACGATACTATCCGCAAGGTGATTTCTTGTCGGCAACAAGAAATAAACATGCTAGCCATACGTGGCGAGCTATTTTAAGTGGCAGGGATGTCCTCAGAATGGGTATGATTCGCAGAATTGGAGATGGCTATACCACAAAGATTTGGTGTGACAAGTGGATTCCTAACCATTATCACTCTAGACCTCTAACTCTACAAGGACCTGCCAATGTCGATATTGTTGCCGACCTGATTGATGATGGGGTCTTGTGGAATGAGCCATCGGGGAAGATTTTTGGGCATGGCAACCTGAACGTCATGGTATTTTTTTTGGTTCGGTTCGGTCAGCCTACAAATTGCTGTCTGGAGATCGGAGGAACATTCTGGTAAGGAACTCTGGTAGCTCGTCGAATCACCAAGATTACTGGCACAATGTGTGGAAAGTAAAAGTCCCACCAAAAGTTCGTATCTTCCAGTGGAGGGTCCTGCATGATTTCTTACCAACCTGTCAAAATTTGCACAGAAGACATATTGATCACGCTGATATATGTGAAGCGTGTGGTGTAGATTCAGAGTCAGTTTTTCGTACCTTAGTAGAGTGCATTGTTGCAAGGAAATTTTGGTTTTCTATGAAGGAATTGGCTGATATCAAATTACCTGAAGAATCTAGGCCCCATTTTAGTGTTTTGGTAATCAACGACAACTGTCATTTGACTAACATGTTTGTTCAAGTGATTGAAAGGGTTAGTTCCGGTCCTTCCGGATAAAGATAAAGAGCACAAAAGACACTCAAAGTTTGGATATTAAGATCTTCTAGCTCAAGGCAAAGGTAACTAGTTGTATAGGATCTTTTCATAGTTTTATTGGTCTAGGAGTTTGAAGGTTAAAAGACCGAATTACTAGTGTAGGTAGTCGTACTATGAAGAGAGATCAATAACTAGTAGCTTGATAGCAAAGTGTGCCACAATGCTCAAACTCACTTGATTGCATCTTTGAGTTCTTAGTGATCTCACAGCCACAAAACATCTGTCCATTATTTCTTGGCCGGACTGACCATAGTTGGACATCCGGACTAACCGAACATCCGGATCATCGAAGCGGTCAGTTTTTTCCAGAGAGCTCATTTTTCACAATTTTGCTGGCCGAACTAACCGCAAGGAAAATCCTGGACTGATCGAACCCCGGTCTGAGTCGAGCGTTCAACTTTTTCCAGAGTGACCCTCTTTTGCCTCATCCCTTCTCTATTTTGATACCCAGACTGACTGCAGTTGGAGGGTCGGACTGACCGGACATATGATTCCTTGATGTGGTCAGTTTTTTCTAGAGAAGGGTATTTTTGCGACTTGCTACTGAATTCTTCACGCTAGACTTACCGCAGTGTTTTCACCGATCAAACCAGAACCCCGGATTGACCGACACAGTCAGCTTTTTCCAGTAGCGATTCTTTTCCATTTTGGGAAACTTTTGAACCCGGTCTGACCGGATCATGAGTGGTCGGATTGACCGGACCTAACGTAACGGATATATTCTCTAGTAATGATTATTGCAGAGTTTACCGTTATACTGTAGTCCAGTCTGACCGGTCCTATGCCTGCGGTCTGACCGATCGTGCCAATTTTGCACAGTCTCGTGTGCCAACGGCTAGTGGAGAGGATTGATGCTATACATTCCTCTCCTCCTGCAACAAGAGACTCTTTAGAACCTCTATTAAACACTCTTGAGCCCTTGCCTCTTCTTCTACTCCTTGAGAGTTAAAGTTCCATCTTGCAAAGGTTGTAGAGGTTTTCTATGTGCATTGAGTTGAGTTTGATCTTTGTAGCACTTGAGCATCTTTAAGCGAAGCGTTGTTGGTTTATTACTCTTGGAGGTTGCCGCCTCCTAGATGGCTTGAGGAAGGTGAATCAGTGATCTTCTTAAGAAGTTTGCGAGAAGACCTGGTTGATTGTGAAGGTTGGAGCTCACCTTTCTAGAGTGGAGAAGAGCTACCACTAGTAATCGAGGGGTGTGCTCGTGTGAAGCTGGTTTGATTCGTTCAAGCTTTCTCAACGTGGATTAGGGAGACCGGCAAGTCTCTGAGACCACAGGAAAATATCGTTTGTCTTCATACTATTGTTTATCTCTTTTACTCTTCTTTTAGTGCATTTACTTATATAGCAATCTTTTGTCTCTTAATTAGGTTGTTTAGTTTAGTCTAGAGTGATTAGTGCACTTAGAAAGACTTAGAATATTTAAGCTTTTAATTGTGAAATCGAAATACTTTTCATTACTTGCTAAAAATCTATTTTTAGCCAAAAGTTTTAAAAACCGCCTATCCCCCCTCTAATCGGTTATCCTTGATCCTACACTACCTTAACTCCATCGGGAAACTTGGCCATTTGATCTCTTACAAGATCAGTGATGTAATCAAGACAAGGCAGCGATTATACTTTGTGGTATGTGGACGCTTTGGACAACTCACAATAAAAGAAGGCATGGTGACCAAGGTATGTCACAACGTCAAGCTGTGATTTGTGCTCGAGATACAGTCTTCGATCTATGCCATCTTGCTGATAAATGGATTGTTCCGAATCAGATTTTGTCAACAAGATGTGCTGAGCACTTGAAGCCTGCCTCTTGGTCTCCTCCACAAGACCAGTGGGTTAAATGCAATTTAGATGGGGCTTTTGATGCTAGCAATCACCAAGGAGCTTCTAGCATGGTAATTCGGGATGATCAGGGAAGTTTTCTTGTGGCTGAAGCGATTTGGTGCCCTTATGTGTTTAATGCATTACATTCAGAAGCATTAGCATGTAGAGATGGATTGGAGCTAACTATGCAGTCTGGTGTGAGGAAATTATTCTGGAAACAGATAACAAACAACTTGTTGATCTTTGGAATGAGCCGGTGCAAACACGCTCTGAAATTGTGACGGTACTTGCAGAAATTAAGGAGCTTAGCAACTGTTTCTTGGAGTTTGGTTTTTGTTTTGTCAAGCGACAGTGTAATGATATTGCTCATTTATGTGCAAAGCAAGCCTCTAGTAATCAAAGTTGGTGTGTGTGGCATGAGATACCTGGCTTTATGAACGAGGTTCTGCTGCGAGAATGTAATCTTGCTCAATCTTAATAAAGGAGCTCCCTTAGTCTTAAAAAAGGCATGATGGACTATCTGCTGAGTTCTATCAGGCTTTTAGGGAAATCATCAAATGGGATTCGAAAGCGATGCTTGATGATTTCCATAATGGTGGCCTTCAAATTGAAAGACTCAATTACGGTAATATCACTTTGTTGCCTAAGAGTGCTGATGTTGACAAGATCCAAAAACATGCCTATTTCTTTATTGAATGTGTGTTACAAAATTTCTACAAAACTGCTCACTAATGGAATGTCAGGTGTGTTAGAAAAAATAATTTCCCCTGTTCAAACTGCATTTATGAAAGGGAGATATATCATGGAAGGAGTTTTGCTTCTGCATGAAATTTTAAATGAAACTCTTAGGTATTGTTCTGAAAATAGACTTTGAAAAAGCTTATGATAAAATGAAATAACCTTTTCTATATCAATTACTCCAAGGCAAAGGTTTTGGAGATATTTGGTGTGAATGAGTCATGAAGGTGGTCAGAGGGGGTAAGGTGAATGTGACAGTGAATGACATAGATGAGGCTTATTTTAATACTCACAAAGGTGTTAGGCAAGGGGACCCTTTATTCCTTTTGTTGTTTACGAAGGGATACGGGTAGGCTACACCAGCACATAATTTAAAATTCTACCACGTAAACCAAGAAGTCGTGCGAGTAAAAGATCATGG